>CM057345.1:567235257-567968072 GCA_030015575.1 Agapanthus africanus
CATCAAAAATTGATTTGGGAATTTGGGAATTTTTCATCAAAAATTGATTTCGATATGCTCTGTGTGTATGTTGATTTGGGAATTTTTCATCAAAAATTGATTTTGCATCAGAATCCAATTTCATCAGAACCCAAAAAGAAAAAAAAACAGCAGACAAGAAAAATATACCTTGTGAATCTCCGGCGGTCTTGGAATCGAAAGAAGGTGAGGAGAAATTCCGGCGAGGCGGCGGTGGAGTCTGGAGATTCGAGTCTGGAGAGATGGATTTGGGTCGAGGAGGCGGCGGCGGGGTTGAAAGAAGGCCGAAGACGAGTCTGGAGTCTGGACTGGAGAAACCTTAATTAATCGAAGAGGCGGTGAGGCTGCGGTGGAGTCATGGTCCTCGTACAGACGGTGGAGTCGTGGAGGCGGTGGAGTCGTCGTGGAGGCGGTGGAGTCGTCGTGGAGGCGCTGGAGTCGTGGAGGCGTGGAGTCATGGAGGCGCTGGAGTCGTGGAGGCGTCAGGCATGGAGAGCCTGGAGTCGTGGAGGCGGTGGTGGAGTCGTGGAGGCGATGTAGTCATGGAGGCGACTAGGTGAGGGTTGTGGAGGTGAGGCAGTGAGAGACTTGAGACTTGAGAGAACTCAGAGAAGAAATGGATCTGAACTTCTGAAGCTCAAGTTGGAACTTTTGATTTTAAAATTTGGAGTGCTACAGTGTAGTGTGTGCTGTCAATTCAATTGTCAAATTGTGTCAATCTGTGCTCGTATATTGTGACTAAAGTTTAGGCAGTGTTGTGAATAATTCGTTTGGTACGCGAATTATTCGCGAATTTTGCGAATAATTCGCGAATAATTCGCGTACTAAACGAATCATCCGGCAATGGCGATTAAAACGCAGAGTTATTCGTCAAGCCAATTATTCGCGAATTATTCGCGAATTTTCCGAATAATTCGCGAATATTGTGACTATGTCTGTAACTTAAGACTTTCAAATCTTATGAGCCGTGAGGGTCCCATAAGAGAGTTCTCCTTACGAGTCGTGAGGATCTCGCAAGTGCAATTTCTCCTTAGGAATCGTGAGGATTCTTAAGTGTGTTGCTCCCTTGTGAGTCGTAAGGATCTCACACGGGTGATTTCTCCTCACAAGGTCGAGAGGATCCTGTAAGTGTCTTTTAACGAAGTTGCGCCCTTTCAGGTTTTCACAAACACTCGCCGGTAGCCCTGCCGTTTTTACTCATGGAGCCCTTTCGGGTTTTCATCCGTGCCCGTTTTGCTTATGGACATACCGTTTTCTCTCTTTTTTTATTCTCTTTTTTTTAACGAGGTTGCGCCCTTCTGAGTTTTCACAAACACTCGCCGGTAGCCCTGCTGTTTTTACTCATGGAGCCCTTTCGGGTTTTCATCCTTGCCCATTTTGCTTATGGACATACCGTTTTCCTTTTTTGTTTTTTCTCTCTTTTTTTTGTATCAGCTTTGGGATCCTGCAACCCGCCGTAGTTTCTCGACATCTCGGTCAACAGCTAGTTTTAGGACATAGTGGTCCGTTGTTAGTTTTAAGGACGTTTCGGTCCGTCGTTAGTTTAAGGACTTTTCGGTCCATCGTTAGTTTAAAGGACGTTTCGGTCCGTTGTTAGTTTAAGGACATTTCGGTCCGCTCTCCTCTGAGGCGAAGTTTCGCCGGATGCTTTATGAACAAGTAGGTTTCTCCTTGATAGACCTCGTCATATAATCCAAGGGTTTTGGCACTGCTCCTACCCCCAGCTCCTCTACGTTATCTCCTAATGCTGAGTGAGCTGCTTTGTTACTTAACAACAAATGAGCGATCATGTGGTAACTTGCCACATAATCTTTGGATTCTTCTGACAAGTCGTCTCCCTGATCATTGTCGTTATCTTCATTCTCAAGGATGTGATTGAAGAACTCTTGAAGCGTGACTGGGGTTCGCGCCCTCTGGTTGTATTCTTTCAGCGCGTCAATATGTTTTCGCAGATCCGTGCGCTTGTCATTAGACAGCGCGGGCTTTTTGGTCCTCTTCTTTTTCTTCGAAGACTGTGACGGCTGGGCCCGAATGTTTTTTCCACCATCACTATTAATTCCCAATGTTGGGCATGGTTTCAGCATCTCCTCGATGATCTCCGGCTCTAGCGGGCTTTTCTACCTGAGTGCTGGACATGTTTGAAGATCTTTCGGCACTCTTTTAGTTTTTGCTAAAAGAACAACTTCCCATGGAGCTTCCTCTATGAATGAGCATGATGCCCCCGGCATGTCCATCTTTTTCGGAGCATGTGGTTGTGGCGGGTTCATCTTCCAATTTTCAGACAACGCGAACTTGCTTTGCTGGTATTGGTCTTCAACCCAATTTTTGAAGACATAGCAATCTTCGAGTGGATGGCCCAATACTCGATGGTAAGGGCAGTAATTGGGATCGTTGACGTCATTCGGTTGCGGTGGGTGTCTCGACTCCGGTAGAGTGATGAGCCCTTTGCGCACTGCCAGTTCGAACGGTCTCCTTATTTTATCTCAGGAAAACGAGTAAGGACATCTCAATTTCTCATCGAGGGATTGCCGCCCAACCTCTCTCGGGCCATTCGGTTGTTGTTGAGCGTTGGCGACAACGATCGCCTTCCCTTTTCCTTTCTCATTTCGAAAGTCTGGCTTTGGAGGAGATGGTCTATGACCCATCCGGTCCATTTGGGCTAGCTTATCGATTAAAGCCTGGAACGTGGTCGGTTTAAAGAACATCATGAACTATAAAATAGTTGCATGAGGGTCTAGGGTGCCCACGAACATGCCCACCGCTGGTGCTTCTTCGATCGTTGTTCGCACTTCGACCACAGATTTCGCTACCGGATTGCATATTGAACCCAAGTTTCGCCCGGCTTCACCCTTGCATTGATCAACGCCGTTATTGGGGTGCGTTCGCTGGCGCTCGCGAATCGCTGGGTGAATAGAAACTCCATCTCTGCGAAAGTTTTGACGGAGTCGTTTAAAAGCTCGGAGTACCACTCAAACGACGTCTCTGATAAGCTGCCGACGAATTGGCGAAGCAAGAGCTTATCATCACCGCCGGTGTTGCCACAAAGAGCCCTGAACTGGGCGACATGCTGGTGTGGATTGCCTGTCCCCTTGTAGACATGGAATTTCAGGATCGTGTAGCCCAGCGGGTACTTTATCTGATCATACCAGCCTGGATACGGTCGCCCTGTTTTGACAACTTGGCCGGCTGCCTCATTTTCCTAGTGAACTCTTATTTGCTGAGCAATATAGTCATCCAGGGTGGCCTTAGAGATAGTTTCCTCTTTGGCTGCTGAAAGAGCTGGAGGAGGGTTGGACGTTTCTCCTCCGTCGTCTTCGAGGATAATCGGAGGATCTTCAGCTGGAGGATCCTGCTGGATCATCATACCCACCATGTCTTGGAATAGAAGAACCATTTTCTTTATATTGGCCGCTTGTTCCGCAGTCTCCTTGTCCTTCTTTTCGAGCATTCTCCAAAGGAATTCAGCATTAGTCTCGTGTTCGCGACGTTGTTCCGATGACACCTCTGGGATTTCTTTTGGCCCGGTGAGTGCGGCCTGGCGGTCAACATCTCCTGAAGCTTCTGCTGTTGATGTTCTTGAGCTCTTGTGATGGATCGGGTGAGTGGTCGGTGGCCCGTAGAAGCATGGCTATCTTCTTTTCCGGATGCCATGTAAATAGTATGGACTACCATGCCCCCAGACTTAGGGCGTTTGGGCTCAGTGCTTTTGACTTTTGTCGCAGGCACGGGGATCTTCTCCGGCCTTCTCTTCTCATGAGCGGTCGAAATTGAGGGGGTCGTCGGAGTGGGCTCCCAAATAGCTTTCCGTGGCTTGGCAAGATGTCTTTCTTCCTGTCGGACCTTTAGCTTCTTCTGCCGGCGGGGATAGTCTTGATCCACCACCGGCTCTCGGACTTGTCGCTAGATTTTGTAGACTTTGGAAGACAGCCATTGAGGGGACTGCTCCGGTTTTATTTCTGCAACATTCTCCACCGGAGTAGGAGATCATTTCAATACGGCGGTAGGAGAATTCCTACGCACCTTATTCAGCAGTTCAAAGCTGTTCCCGGTTGGAACATCAGCATTAATTTCCGCCGTCGGGGCTGGTGGAGTTAGCCCAGAAGGGGAGTTACCTCCTGACTTCCTCACTCGGCGCCAGTGGCGACGTCGAGCATGTCGAGCTGATGGAGTTGGCTCGATGACGGGGATGGCCTTGTCTTGTCCCCTGTTCAGGTGAGGGGCTGTTGCTGGTGTCAGCCTATTAAAGACTGATGTCCTTTGAGTAGCAGGAGCGGAAGTGGGAGTTGGGATGGTCAGTCTTGTAAAGACCGACCCCTTAGCAAGAGAACCCGGCTTGACGACTTCAGGAGCAGGGTTGGTTACTACCTTCGGAATAACCTTCTCTGGGATTGCAGGCTTCATTGTGGGCCCACAGGAATTTTGGCCCAATCTGGAGAAGACCGAGGCGCCGGTGCTGGACGACCCGTTGAGAGGGGCCGCCATAGCTGTAAGTCGATCAAAGACTGACTTCTTGAGAGCTTCTGGTACGGGCACAGGAGCAGTGAAGCTCGTTGGCGGGAGCATGGTCCCGAAAAATAGCCTTGTGGTGGCCTGAGTAATCTGCTCCACGGGCATCGTGAACAGAGAAGCCGCTTGAGGCCCGTAGGTTATGCCCCCAGCTGAGGCAGGATGTGAGTTGCATTTGCATGTAGAACACTTCGAGCAGGTGAATGCCATTGCTGTTTTGCTTTCTTTGCCAAGCAAGAAACTAAATCTTAGTAACTTGAAACCCAAGGGCAACCGTAAACAAACCGCGATTCGTTCGCGAATACGAAACACGAAGTGTGGAGTGGAAAGAGGAAAAGGTCCCACAGGGCGTGCCAGAATCTGTTCACTGCCGGAAGCCGGGAAGACTGGACGTCTTGCCTGAATCTGGGGGCAGATGCCAATTGGTGCTATCCGTCCACCTCTCCGAAGATGCCAAGTTGATTTATGGCACCGTGTATCGAAGGTTTAAACGGATGCGGCCGATGTAGCAGACTTCGTCAGATTCCCCCTCGTTTGAGGGGTTTTTGATTATGGGGACGCTCTTCCCTGCAGGCACAAGCCCCTGCAGTTAATTACGCTACCGCATCGCGGTAACAAGTTTCTCCTTCTCCATGTGGTCACTTCGTGTCGTGGGTGTTTTTTTTGTGTTTGGTTGCCCGTGGATTGTATATGGAGACTAATTTGTGTTGTCGCCCATAGGACGTGGATTAGTCCAAATCCGTATCTTTCTTAGATTTGGGTTTTGGGGGGTTGTGTTTAAGGATATGTTAGCCTTATTTGCGGCTAAGATCAACTTAAATGTTTGTTAAGGACACGTTAGTCTAGTTCTAGACTAAGATCAACTTAACGGGATCGTTTAGATCCGACAAGAGAGCAATTAGGCTCTGTTGTTTAGTTTAGTGACATTGCGGTCGATAATTAGTTTAAGGACATTACGGTCCATTGTTAGTTTTAAGACATCGCGGTCAAGGTTAAGGACATCATAGTCCGTGAGTTTAGGGACCTCACAGTCCGGTGTTAGTTTTAAGACATCACGGTCGAGGTTAAGGACGTCATAGTCCATGAGTTTAAGGACCCCACAGTCCGTGGTTAGTTTTAAGACATCACGGTCGAGGTTAAGGACGTCATAGTCCATGAGTTTAAGGACCCCACAGTCCATGGTTAGTTTTAAGACATCACGGTCGAGGTTAAGGACGTCATAGTCCATGAGTTTAAGGACCCCACAGTCCGGTATTAGTTTTAAGATATCACGGTCGAGATTAAGTACGTCATAGTCCATGAGTTTAAGGACCCCACAGTCCGTAGCAATGTGTGGTCATCGGGACCCGTCACCTCTCTGACGACGTTGAAGGATTACAACGACAAATATCAGAGGAATAAAGAGATGTACCCTCGAACCGGATGTAAATTGATTGGAGGAGCAGTTGTGCTCAGTTCAATTTATATTGAGGACTTATGGCCAGAATTGGGCTAAGTCCAGTTAGAAATGTTTGACATTTTATTTTATGTTATGCTTGTTGGGCCTTTGTTTGGGCTCTGCCCTTTTAATAATGCATAGCATTGGGCTCTGAAATTAAATTCATAGCATTTATCAGGAGCAAACTAGTGGTTTGATATTGCTCCACGTGGCTTGTCAGGCACTTTGCGCTAATCAAAGAGCGCATTGCGCTAGCGCATGCGAAGGTGACATGTGTCACGATCAGCGCCAAGCGCAAGACTGTTAGCGCACTGCGCTTTTTGAGTGAGTGCGCCAGTGAGTGACACGTGGCGCGCTCTGGCGCTGTGCGCCAGTCCAAGAGCGCAGTGCGCTATATTTAGAAGCGCAAAGCGCAAACTGTCCTGTGGTTGACACGTGGTGTGTTTTGGCGCTGTGCGCCAGTCCAATAAGCGCAAAGGCGCAATTCATTAATGTAAGGCACTGTCCAATAGCGCAGAGCGCATTTTGATCAAATTAAGATCAAAGAACAAGTTTTTTTTGTTCTTCAAAGGAGGCCTTGCCTCAAGATCCAAGAACCAAAGTTCTTGTTCTTATCAAAAGGTTATGCCTTTGTAGATCAGAAGATCTGTGAATAAAGTAAATTACTTCTTTTATTTTTCATAATTAGATCTTTTTTATCTTTTTCTTTTTTATTGAAGACTTTGATCTTGTTCTTAGATCACTGATCTTTTTAAAAGAAGGTTCTTCTCTTATGAGATGTTTTCATCTTTGTTCTTCAAGAATCATAGTTTTTACTTTTAAAGATGAAGAAATGATCTTCTTTCTTCAAAGGCTTGCCTTTCTTTCTCTTTGAGTTTTTTCTCAAAGTTTGCAAAGGGTTCTCTCTATATGAGACTTGAAGTCTTGGGGCCTTTATATAGGGCCAATTGATTTGTTAAGTTAGTTATAGAGATCTTTCTCTGATTGATCTGGGGATATTTCCACACCGTTGGATCTTTGATCCTAGGGCTTCTGTTTTACAGAAGATAATCTTCTTATTTTAATAAGATTGGAAAGATCTTTCTAGAACAGAATTTTAATTCTGATTAATTAATAATTTATTATTATTAGATCTTTTAATCTAACGGTGGGGAATTTTTTAAATTCCAGCGCTGGCGCAATTGGCGCTAGCGCACCTGCGTTGCGCAGCGCAACTGCGCTAGCGCGCCTGCGTTCGACACGTGGCGCGCAGCGCAGAGCGCAAAGGATCTGAAGCGTTGCTTCAATTTTAAAATTTGAATTTTGAAACAGAGCTTTGCTCTGATTGGGAGTGCGCTGCCTAGGGCACGGCGCTCCTGGCGCAGGCATGTCTGCTTTTGACACGTGGCGCGCAGCATAAGAAATCTGAAACGTTGCTTCAATTTTTGAATTTTGAAATTCAAACAGAGCTTTGCTCTGATTGGGGAAAACACACGCTACCTGTGGTTAGGAATTATCCCTTCACATTCACATTACGGCTGTCTATAGGATATCAAGAACGGAAAAAAATATAAAACTAGCTAGTACATGTCCATTTGCCAAAATAAAAGAGTCAAGAATATATGAGCGGAAACGAATTAATATCCAATAAAAACATCTAGAAATATGTCCCAATATGGGCTCACATCAAGAAATAAAATAGCGGGAAAAACTAAACTAAGAATCACTAAACTCAATCCCTCACTGCTCGGCTTGACGGCTAAAGTATTCCTGTTCAGCCTGTGATAGAAATAGAGGAACTGGGCAATGCAAAACCCAGACATCAGTGCGTCATAACACCAAAACAACAATAATAACTAGGATGTAACGATATAGGTAAACAGGAATATAAAGAATAACACGGATATGAACAATGATGTATGTATGTATATGTGAAGTGCGATGAGTAATCTAACCTGTGCTACTGGGTTATCTACTCTAAAGTCTTTGAAATCAATTTAATGGAATCGTCGATGTAACTCAATAGTATCACGTGTATGCCTGGGACCACGGTCAAAATTCTCGGGCTGAATCCGAGACGTGCCGCTAGGCAGTAAACAGGTAATATGTACAGATGAATGATGTTAGCAGCAACATCCCGGGGCTGGCCTAACCCGTAAAGACTGATCAGTATAAGTATCGAATTGTCGAGTTACAAGTCAGGTTTCATTATTGATTTCCCCTTACTATTAAGGTTATGTGTTCAAGTCAGGTATTGATAATATGAAACTAATGCCAACACAGGATCAAGCGGGTACATATTTTGTCTATGCAGACAACAAGTCACGTCCGTTACTACAACAATCAGGATTGTCGGCATTAGTAACAAGATCAAAATATCAAGTCAATTAGTGTATCAGGGCATTTCATGTGGTGCATATGTATGAAACAGATACCCAAAGTAAAACTGTAATGAAAGTCTGAACACGGTTAATGCACGGATGCACAAGTATCTATCTATGATAACATTTTATAAGTTCATGACTACGTATGATGCACATTAGAAAGCACGTTGTACTAATATAACAGTAACATGAGATAATGAGATTCCGGCATGCAACTAGATATGCAATAAACAGTACGGATACGAACGGATATCGAAAAACGGTAAACTGTAACATCGGATGCACAATTCAAAATACATGTATTATTTTTATTCATATGAATATAGATATATTGCCATAGCATGTAGCAAGATAAACTTGCCTGATCGGATCTCACGTCGGGGTACGTACGCCGCGTCTGACGTCGGGTAAACGTCACGATCCACACATGTGTGTACAAGACTGGACTTGGCTACTCAAGAACATGACCACGCTGGATGAGGACGACGACTGGGTTTCCCGGATCGTCGGTAATGTACATGACTCCGGCGATCACCTGAAAAACCAAGAATCAAGAAAAAAAAAGAGAAGAAGAATAAGAAGAGGTCTGGGGTTCTCTAGTGTTGGCTCTAGGGTCAGAGACGAGGACACGAGGAGGTGATGACGGCGACGATGGGCAGCCTTCGGCGGTGAGGTGGTGAGAAGTTGCGGGCATGGGCTGCAGGTGAGGTTCGGGTTTGCAGTGCAGGGTTGGGGTGGCTTTGGGTGGAGAAAGATGCAAGGCTCGGGGAAGGGGAGGGGATGAGGAGGTGAAGGTGAGGTCGAGTGATGAGGACGATGACGAGGTCGGCGATGGAGGAGATGGTGCCGTGGGTTTCTTGGGTTTGCAGGTGTAGGGATGGGTGTGCAGGTGTTCGGGGTTAGAGGATGAAGTGAAGGTGGTGGTTGCGATGATGGAACGAGGGTGGGGTCGTCGGCGATGAAGGTGAATGTGGCTAGGGTTTGGGTTCTCAGGAGACGGGTTCGTTGAGGGTTATAGTCGTGGTGGTGGTGTGGAGTGCTCGGGAAGGAGAGAAGGTGACGAGGTGGTTGAGGGCGAGGAAAAGGTGAGGTTGGGATGGTCGGTGACAAGGGAAAGGCGCAAGCGTGGGTTGGTTCTCTCGTGGGTTTCTCGCGGGAGGTAAGGAAAGTGAAGAGAAGAGAAAGAGGATGCTGAGAACATATAGGGTTAAAATATTTAATAGATATATACAGTGGAGCGAAAGAGTGAGAGTGTAGAGAGAGACGTTGACGATTTGTTAGGATTAGATAAAAATATTTAAAATATATATATATATATATATATATATATATATATATATTAACAGTTATAATATAAAGAGAAAATTATATTATATATTTTGAGTTTTATAGCTAATACAAAAATACTTCGTAAAATACCCGGGTTCTGTCTAAAAATCTAGTTTGAAAATACAAATAATATACGTGTCAACCAAAACCATAATGGGATGTACGGATAGAGAAAATGCATAGCCCCAAGAACGGATATACGTAAATACACGTAGTGATTCTAACGAGTCCGTTACAACAAACATGGAGTGAGTCCGTTACAACAAACATGGAGTGAACACGATGTACGGATGCAACCATAGGGTATGGGGTATGATGTAGGCCATGCTAGGTATTTAAAATATATTATTTGACTATAATTTATAGTATTTGAAAATATATGCAATACTAGATATAAGATACAGGTATATAGAACATATGTGTGCACGGATCCTTAGTACTAGCAAGCATAAATTGTAATCAAGAATCAAGACGGGATTTAAGCATGCGGTCGGGTCGGATACTAAACACAAATACCAAACCACTATTTGCACCCAAAAACAAATAATAAATCAAGAAATAGCCACAAGATTAGAAAATAATCAAATATATCATGGTATAAATGAACTAAGGTGTTACATTTAATGTCGGGATCCGGTTCTTGCTCACGGAACAAAGTGCCACATGGAACAAAGTGTCACGCCAAGTGTCATGCTAAAGGGACGGGGCTACCTCTTGTATCCGTGGGGGCCACCTCATTAATCCGTGGGACCCACTATAGAATAATACGGAATAATACATTCCGAAAGAGGGCAGATCCGGAACTATAAATGAAATGATATCACTCTTCAATACAGAGGCACCTTTTATGTGAACCAGCAGTACAGGAGCTTGAGAATACCGTAGTTAAGCATGCTCGAGCCAGGGAAGTTCTGGGATGGGTGACCTCCTAGGAAGTGGCCTCTGGTCGGATCCGGTTTGCCCCGAAGGACAAAGCCGTGCGGTTTCGGCCAGATCGGACAATACTCTCTGTATTGGGGGTGGGGTGTGATAGAATTTGAGCTTAATTTTGATTTTTGATTTTGGCAACAGGGTGTAAATTTTTAAGTGTGCTCGAGCCAGGGAAGTTCTAGGATGGGTGACCTTCTGGGAAGTGGCCTCTGGTCAGGTCCAGTTCGCCCGAAGGACAAAGCCGTGTGGTTTCGGCCAGATCGGACAATACTCTCTGTATTGGGGGTGGGGCGTGACAGAGTTTGAGCTTAATTTTGATTTTTGATTTTGGCAACAGGGTGTAAATTTTTATCTAACATTGACTACCATATACAGTTCACGAGTATAAATAATCCCCATCCTAACCAAGTTCCATTATACTGCTATACGGGCCCAACGCTTCGCGCGCGCTGCATGTAATTCATAGGCATAAACAAGCTAAATCACTCCCAAGTCCCACCGCGATCAACAGCCCTGCGGCTGTATCATTTGAGGAGAAAACCCACTCATGTGTTCTCACGATACATGAGGAGAACAAAGCTTACAAGATCCTCTCGACTGGTAAGAAAACACGCATTCGTGGGATCCTTACGACGTACAATGGAAAAGCACAGTTGGGGGTCCTCACGACTTCTAAGAAGAAAATACACATACGAGATCCTCTCGACTCGTAGCAAGAAAATGCTTTTTTGAAACCCTTATGGCTTATAAAATTTAAAAGCCTTAAGTGACTGGGATCTAAACCTGTCTCTTAAGCCATCGCTTCTCAACGGACAATTGTAAATGATGAGTCACTCCTGGCACTATTCAGTGTAGCGATGCTGATGCCGAACCAAAATCAAGATCCCAAATTCCCTCAAGGAAAATTGTAGGGTGTTTTTCGTCACCCCATTGAGTTAGGAATACGCGCGCGCTTGTCAGGCGTACTACAGATTCCCCCAGCCTAGGGTAAGCCGGGGTTTATTGATTGTGGGGATCCGAATCTCCGGCAGCCGCGGACTAAGCAGCCGTTAATTACCCCTCACCTTTGGAGCGAGGGAACCTCCGATTGACGGGTTAAATTAGTCATGCGAACTCAATGTGCAGTGTATGTGTGTTTTGTTTTGGAGGGGGTTTGGATATATCGGGAGCCACGCAGAATTATTACGGGGGGAGGGAAAGTGTTGTGGAGTGTGTGTGTATCTGTACATACATATACATGTATACATATATAAAAAAAGGGAAAAAGCGCCCAAAGGACGTGTGGGGTCAGCGCCTTAAGCGCTGTGTGCTTAAGTACTATGCGCTTAGGCGCTAGCGCACCACGTGTCGGCATGTGGGCGCTTTGCGCTTGATCGCTGGGCGCTTGAGCACAAGCGCGCCACGTGTCGGCACGTGGGCGCTTTGCGCTTGAGCGCAGGGCGCTGGAGCGCAAGCGCGTCACATGTCGGCACGTGGACGCTTTGCGCTTGAGCGCAGGGCGCTGGAGCGCTGGAGCGCCACGTGTCGGCACGTGGGTGCTTTGCGCTCGAGCGCTAGCGCGCCATGTGTCGGCACGTGGGCGCTTGGCACTTGAGCGCTTGGGCGCCGGCGAGAAAAAGATGCTTTTAGCCCCAGAAATTCTCGAAAGAGAAATTAGGGTGGAGTGAAAACTCCTAAGTTGTTTTGAAGCTTATGAAGGGCTTCTCCCTTTAAGCCTTAGTTCTTCCCCAAAGTGGGGTTTCTGGAGATGGGTGGAGTGAAAACTCCTAAGTTGTATACATATTTGCGCGCACACGTGGTCCACGACACTGTCGCTGTTAGAAAAAAATTTCTAACGGGGCGCTGCCCCGCACCCCGTAAAGGGGCTGCTAGCCCCTTGACCCCCAGCCCGCTATCTGGGTAGCGGGACCCCCGTAAAAACTCTGCGTGACTCCCGATATATCCAAATCCCCCTTTCAAAGCACAACATACGTACACTGCATATTGAGCTCGCATGACCGGTTTAACCCGTCAATCGGAGGTTCCCTCGCTCCAAAGGCGAGAGTAATTAACGGCAGCTTAGTTCGCGGCTGCCGGAGATTCGAATCCCCACAATCATTAAACCCCGGCCTACCCTAGGTAGGGGGAATCTGTAGTACGCCGAACAAGCGCGCGCTTATTCCCATCTCAATGGGGTGACGAAAAACACCCTACACTCGCCATGCGGGCGGAGATCGGAAGGCCAACTTTGTTTTTGTGGAGTTTGTGTGTTCCCACAGACGACGCCAACTGATGGAGGTCTTTTTCAGGTCTCCGTCACATGTTGTCTTCCGTTGATCTCCCGGTGGATTTTGATGGTGATCTTCTGTTGCGTGTGGGTCTCAATGAGCTTTGGTGAAAGAGATGGTATGAGGAGTTTAGCGCCGAGTACCTGCAAAGAAGTCCCGGGGTGGTTTGGTACCACCAAGGACCCTCCGACGATCAAGTTAGTGATGAGATCCGAGCAGAGTAACGGCTTAATGGAGTAAAGAATGGCTTACTTGACCCCTCTGTGATGGGGGTTTATATAGCGGTGGTAGCACGCAGCAGCAGGCGCGAGAATCTCGCCGGCAGTTATGCTCCCAACGTCACGCTCGCTCGGAGAGCGGATCTCCCATTAATGGGGATCGTGATGGCGTGGAACGTGGGATATTGCTGGCAGAGAATCTGCGCATGGCGAGATTTGCGGAGCGGCGGTTACGCCCGTGAGCAGTGAAGTTGGTCGGAGGACCGAGGAAGACGTCCTTGGCTGGGGAGCTCGGGGGCGAGCAAGAAGGCCGAGGAGTCTTGGTCTTGAGGTAGCTCGGGACGAGCTGAGGGGCCGAGGAAGCCAACTCACAGGGGGCCCCGAGGAGGGCCAGCTTGTGCTCGTAGGTCGGGTAAAGGGTGGCCTGGTCGGCCCCTGTGGGACCTTTCTTCTGAGTCCTGGGACACGTCATCTACCACGTGTCCTGATCTTGGAGATCGCCAACATTGAGCATCATCACTTCTTGAATGGCTAGCTTCTTGAATGATGCTAAGGAAGTAATCAAAATGGCTTGCAAGTATCAAAAGTTGAGCTACGGGCTTGAAAATTTTTATCAAACAATCAAAAATTCGTTAATTAAAAGGACTTTTAAATATTTTAGCTATTGAAAATTTTGAGAAGTGAAATGGAGAAAGAAAAATAAGAGAATACGAAGATGACGGCAAAATAGTCTCTTTACAAAGAAATTTAACTTTGTTAAGAAAAACTAATTGGTATTGAAAAGTTCAGGTACGTTTTTGTAGTTTTAAAAATCAACAGCAGTTTAGATGGAAAATATATAGGTATAATTAGTGGTTGCAAATCAGAAGTTTACGCTTTTTTCTCTTATTAGAACAAGCCGTAATTTTTTGGCATTTTTTGGCTCCTACTCTATCAACTGGTAGCGTAGTAAATTAATTAAATAGAATTGTATAAAAATTAACTTCGATTTGGAAGAGTGATCTTGAGATGTGAAAAGCTTATATTGTCTGACAAAATATGTGTATACATGCTGATTGCTCTTCCAATAGTATTTTGCACATGCGACGTACGATTGTATCAAAATAAATATTTGATTTGCATATCTTTATTTAACTAAAGGTCTTTAAACATCTATCATTTAACTAAAAGCCTCTTAGAATCTTTTCAAATCTTTTGTTCATTATGTTAACTTATATCTATGTGCATTACACGTGTAAAAAGCCGATGATGTGGATCAACTTAAGTATAAGTATTTTCTTGTTTTCTGAATTATTTTATTTGAATTAAGGTGTTTTTTTACTAAATGGTCCTTCAAAATATGGTTGATTACTATTAAAAAAAACCAAATACTTGATGATTACTATTTACTCCCACAAAACTCTAAATAATTTCTAAAATGTCCCCTGATTTCTAAAAAAAATTCTCCTTCTTTCATTCCGTTAAGCATCTAAAGGGGCGATGTTGAGGCTAGGGTTTTAAGCCCCCAAACCCTTCTTTTACATCTAAAAGATTAAGTTCACTCTCAAATCAAAATTAGGATTAGGCATTTGCGCTATCAAAACTCAATTCATCATGGAAACCATATTTTCTTGTTGTCGATGCTAAGTTTCCATTGTTGTCGATGTATTCTAACCACTCCACACTGCTCACCTCATTGCAGAGAGTGAAGCCGAGAGCTGAAAGATTTATACAACCAACCAAAAGGCCATTCGAAGTAATGTTCAAAGATGTTAAGCTTAAGAGCACTAAGACTTTTACAAGAAGCTAAATGAGCAAACTTTAAGTTTCCATTGTTGTCGATGTATTCCAGCCACTCCACACTGCTCACCTCATTGCAGAGTGTGAAGCCGAGAGTTGAAAGATTTTTACAACCAACCTCAACTGCGAGAAGCCCATTCGAAGTAATGTTCAAAGATGTTAGCTTAAGAGCTCTAACGCCTTTGCAAGAAGCTAAATGAGCAAAGCCCGCATCATTTATCGACCAACAAAAGCTTATGGTTAGATCGGTGAGATTAAGACAGTGTGAAAAGAGGACGAGAAGTGCGTCATTGTTTAATTGATACCTCAGTCTACTCATCCAACCAGAGTAGCCTATTTCTATTTTTGTTAAGTTTGGGAAACGGATGCATAAAGATGTTAATGCTTCGGCTGCAGAGTTTAGGCCGTAACCGACTCTTAGGAAATTTCTTTGATTGGCCTCAATACTACATTGGCGAGTCAAAACCATGGAGACGGCATTTCTATCGGCGGTTTTGTCGATTCGCGTCAAAATCTCGAAAACTAATGCATCGGGAAGGGTTTCCATTGAACCTAAGAGATTCAGAAAAACGGGGTCACGAAAAGAATCCAAATACGGTATCGTTGCGATATTTCAAAAGTAAAGCTATAAGAGAACCCACTTTTGATGTATTGATGTTATAAAAAATTTCTTGCTCTTAATCTAGATTTGCTAAAATCATGCCTTTTGTTCTTATGTATATATATTTACTAATGTCTGATAAGATTAGAATTGTTTAAATGGTAATTTTTCGTCATTATATGTTCATATGCATAAATTAAATATATTTATACTTAATTAATTGATTTTAAAACATATCACCTATCCTAGGTTATCAAAAAAAAAATTGCAAATGAGCGAATCCGAATCCTATCGTATCTCGTTCCGTATCCAAATCCATGCTGCTTAGCCTAGGCTATTAGAGATGAAGGAAATGGAATTTCTATTCTGGATTTTCTATCGATTTTCCAAGAAATCATTAAGGCAAAGAATGTTTAGCCTAAAACTGAACCAAAGATGGTATCTTTGCTGAAACATTTCACACAAAAGTTATTTCTTTTCAACTACAATCAACAAAACCCATGTCAAAGTTCTAGCAGATGTTTATCAGGACCCATTATTGTTCTTTACAATCAAATTAACAAATTAAACAATTAAACTTTGATCAAACTCAGACAAAGATGATATTTTTTTCAACATATTTCTCATTCGAATCAATAAATTAAATGACAAAATTTTGATTAAAGGTCATCTAACCCAACATTCCGAAGAATTTGACCTGAGATCGTCATTTGTCTCGTGTGAGTTTCTACTGTGTTTTGATTACTACCCTACCACGGCTTAAAGTAGTCGTGCAAACAGGTTTTAGTTGGGTACAGTCCCGAGCCGCATGGTGGTAGTGAGCGAATCATCGGGAATTCGTCTCTCCCGGTATTGGGGGTTGATATCGCGTTGTGCGTGGGTGGTCATCACCAGAAATCCTTGGTCAAGGTAGTCGACAATTACTGATCCAGGATCAGTAACTTCTCAGATGGTGATGGGTTTCATACCGACACGAAATGTCGCGTTATTAGGAGTCTGACTTTATCCAACCCCTAGACTCGATATGCGATACTTTTAGACAAACAAACCGGACTGTACGGATATTGTCACTGTCAGGCTCAGTAGGAATTTACGATGAGTTTGCTCATCGGCCTCCCCTTCGCTGAATACCTGGGTAGCCGTTACGTACAGCTAGTGCCACTGACATGCTTGTTGTTCAATCCACTGCTAGCGTATTGACGCGTTTTTAGAGTCCCACACAGAGGGTTTCCCTGCTTCGGGTATGTAGAGACCGTATGGTTTTACGGCGGGGTTCGATCATTTACGTGCACTTGTGCACGCATCAGGATTCGGACGGATAATACTAGTGACTTTGATTTAAGCCAGATTCTAGTATTATATTGATGGATTATTTTCGTCTCATTGTATTCGTATTCTTCGGAATACGGATGCGGGTATATATATATGGATGAGGGGCATTCTTGTAATTCTTTACAAGATTACTTCTAGAAGATGCCACCTCATTTATGATTAAATGGTTAATGGGGTGGAGGATGGGGTGATTAGTGGCATTAATTAGAGCATGACTCATGAGGTGACTCATGGGGGCATACTTGACATTTTGTATGGATTGTGAGATATTTTGGAGATATTTTCTTGACATGATATTATTTTTGGTGCTTGGAAATATCGCACAACACAATACACTTGACCATTCTCTTTCTTATGTTGCCATGCGTCTCCCTCACATCCTCAAGCTTCATCTTCTTCTTCCTCCACCCTAACCTTCTCATGAGTTGAGAAACCTAGAATGTTTTGAGACAAATTAATTCTTCATCATTCGCTACATCTCCTACGCTATCTAGTGTAGCGATTTAGGTACCCTAGTTATCTCAGATACGAGCTTGGAGCTCGTTTCATAAACTCTCGGATGGATCATCTTCGATGGAGGGAGACCGACGACCAAGCTTGATCGAGGTGGCCTCTATGAGCTTGGGAAGGTGGTTGAAGACTGATGGACACTAATCGAGTCGGTATAACCATTCCTAACTATCTTTATGTTTGCTTGTATAGGGTTTAGGGTAGATCCGGGTTTTATCGGGTTGTGGTAGCGCCAGTTTATAAAAAAATTTGTTCCGCACACAGATTGATGACTGGGGCACTGCCGTAACCCAACAGGCAAGACGTGGGCATGGGTTGGGTCTCTCGTGGGTTTCTCGCGGGAGGTAGGGAAAGTGAAGAAAATTGAGAGAGGATGCGGAGCATATATAGAGATAAAATATTTAATGGATATATATAGAGGAGGGAGAGAGTGAGAGTGTAGAGAGAGAGATAGATAGACGATGATGATTTGTTAGGATTAGGTAAAAATATTTAATATATATATATATATATATATATATATTAACAGTTATAATATATAGAAAATATTATATTATATATTTTGAGTTTTGTAGCTAATATAAAAATACTCCGAAAAATACCTGGATCCTGTCTAAAAATCTAGTTTGAAAATACGGATAATATACGTGTCAACCAAAACCATAATGCGATGTCCGGCTAGAGAAAATGCATACCACCAAGAATGGATACACGTAAATACATTTAGCGATCCAAACGAGTCCGTTACAATAAACAGGGAGTGAACACGATATACGGATGCAACCATAGGGTATGGAATATGATGCAGGTCATGCTAGGTATTTAAAATATATTATTTGATTATTATTTGTAATATTTAAAAATGGTTTTTTTTGAAATAGTACGAATTAAATAATTAATTATTAAAATAGGATGGTTGTATTTAAAATTAGCGAAATAGGGCGGTTTTGCCCCCCACCCTACCCCACCCCAACCCAGTATAGGGGGCGGGTTCCTAAAACCCGCCCCCTATATAATTATAATTATTTTAAATTTTTTTAAAAATAAATAAATGTTAAAAATATTTGAATAAAATAATAAAATTTTATTATATCAATATTTTGTACAGAATGAATCCGTCAAAATTTACAATACAAAAAAATCCTATCCGATTTCGATCTCGAACGTCAAATTTATAATATCAAAATGAATCCGTAAAATTTATAATATAAAAAATCCCATCTGTTTGTAAAATGTAAATTCTATATCGACAGTCAAATTTATAATAACAAAATGAATCCATCAAATTTATAATACAAAAAATCTTCCGGTGCACTTGTCACGATCTCAAAGGTCCCGCCCCTGATGACTGTCCTGGACATCTGGTCCTATAATGGCCTGGTTGTTTGCATAGACTATATCTGGCGTGCCTTTACTGAGGATCATCATCCATTGTCATTCGATCTCGACACGCCTTAGCTCTTCCGGCCTTATATTTTTTTTCGGCGGTAATACAGTCGGTGTTTGTCTGTTCCCAGTATAATAGTGCCAATAGCGACTGTCCGGTATAGGATGAAATTTTGGATCGTATGCGCCTTGGTAATTGGAAACTGTATAGTAATGGGAAGCAAAATTGTAATGTGAGTTATGCATGCTGCTCGCAGCAGCAATTGCGTGGGCACAAGGTAAATGTTGTTGCTGGAAAACACCGCATGTACACGAAGAGAGCCCTTCATCTCTAAAGTTCACGGTATATTGATTCCCATTACTGCCCGTTACTTGAAACTCCGCCGTGTCAAACCTTTCGGATCTGTAGTATTGTGCTCTGCGCTCTCTTTTCCGGAATATATCTTCGTAATACGCGGTGAGCTGAGTCTCCATCGCCAAGGACTTTTCTCTTCTGTGCACCAAGTAAGTATTCATCCGGAAAAAGGTTCGAACAATCAACCCCTGTATCGGTAAGCTTCTAACACCTTTAAGGACCCCGTTGAAGCTTTCAGACATATTAGTCGTCATTAGTAGATATCTGCACCCATTATCATGTGCTTGTGACCACATGCGTACTGGATACTCATCTAACCACGCTTTCGCGGCTTGACTCATCTCCCCAATTTTCGTCAAGTACATGTCATGAACATTAGGATCAGGCGTTTCACCGGCTTTGTACATAAGCTTATGTAGATCAGAATTTTTTAATTTTCTATCAAAATTTTGCTGAAGTGCCGTAGGCAAAACCTATGTGGGGTCGTCGGAAATACAGATCTCATTGCAGCTAGTATTCCTATATGTCTATCATATATGATGCATAAATCTGTTTTATCAATAACAGATAGGATAGTTTTGAGTTGACGGAAAAACCATGACCAGGATGATGTATTTTCACCCTCGACAATAGAAAATCCCAACGGAAATATACCGTTATTAGCATCAACACCTGTAGCAATTAACATGCAGGCTCTGTACTTACCGTATAGATACGTCCCATCAACGTACAATACCGGCCGACAGTATGTGAAACCAGCCACACATGGACTAAAGCACCAGAAAATTCTTTGAAACCTGACAGAGCCATCGACATCTGTTTCTGTGGTTTTTAACCGGTATACGGTCTCCGGATTTGATGCTTTCATGGCTTCCATAAAAGGGACTAGTGAGTTGTACGAGCTTTCCCAGTCCCCAAATATCTTGCATAAAGCCTTTCTACGAGCATCCCATGCCTTCACATACGAAATCTGAATTTTGTGCTCTCCGCTAACCAAGTGCTGTATCTCTCGGGGAGTCATCGCTACATCTGTACGGATTAGTGGCATGATTAGCGAGCAAATGTAAGATGAAGTGCAATTCCGGTGATCTTGTAACATAATAGAATTGATGCAAGTATGTTCTTGGTCGTATTTCATGACCTTCCAAGCTTTGGCTCTTTTGGAACAACATGCATGCAATCTCCACTTACATTCAGGAGCTTTCGTATATACCACGGTATAGTACGTCTTATTTGACTCTTCGGTTTTAAATGTAACGTTTTGCTGAATAGACCACGACTTCAGCTTACAAATAATATCTCCTTTTTCCTGAAACAAATCCCCGACACTGACGCAATCTTCGCTTGCTGCTGTCGCTTCCAAATAGGGTGCCGTATTTACTTCTGCCACGGCTAAGTCTACCCAACTATCATCTTCCAGCGGATCGAGGCCGGGATCTTCTAGTTCGAAAAAATCATGCACCTCCTCTGCATTAATGTCATTGTCATGCACCTCCCGGACAGGGTGTTGCGAAAGTTTAATAGATCGCAATATATTCCTGTCCTGCCGCCTTCGCCTATGACAATAGAGGGAGACATGTGAGGAAGAAAGGCGGAGCGTGATTGGAGGGAGCATCATCATCAATATTTGCTGAGATGGGAGGTTAGGCAGCGTAATATTGCCTTACAGCAAATATGTGACCAAACAGCCACCGACGCTACCAAAGCATATCTACAGTGGTATAAGCGTGTCACCATAAGATATCTTTCTTCTCCCCCTAACAACTTCCCAAACATCTCGCGGAACGAGCCTAGAGGCCACGTGGAACGAGATTTGGTAAGTTGAATTCTTTATATTATATTACTTTTTAACATCCGGCAGTATGAGTCAATACTTATTTCTTATTTCTAATGTAACGACAGGCTCGTGGGTTGCATCTTGTACAAACAATGGTGCATCAACCATACCCGACTGATGCTGGTCCGGAAACTCAGGCTCTATTTTCAAGTGCAGACCAATTAATTGGTGGTGTATTCGGTTCATATAATATTCTTCAACATTTATCGCCGGCACCAGAGCAGCAGTATGAGCCGACACCGGAGCCGCAGTATGAACCGGCACCAAAGCAGCAGCATGAGCCGGCACCAGAGCCGCAGCATCACGGAGATCCAGCACAGCAGGATTAGTGGTTTGGATCATCATACCGTCTGCAGCAACCCTGGCATACCGGACAAGCGCAACAACACCAGTCTTGGGGGTCAGGTTTTGCAGCACAGCCGTCTTGGGGGTCAGGTTTTGCGCAACAACAGCAATCTTGGGGGTTAGGATTTGCGTAGCCATGGGGCCCAGATTTTGTGCAACAGCAGCCGCATGAAACCGGGACAGGTTCTTCGCTACAACTACCCAGTTGGGACACGGATTTATCATCCTACGTACAGTTGTTGGGAGGCAGCACATATCCGACACATATCCCACATTCAGGATTTGCGGAACAACAGCCTGTCCAAGACGCTGCTAAAGACGAAGCCGAAGCCGAAGCCGAAGCCGAAGCAGAAGAGCAGACGCCGCCGCCGCCGTCGCCATCTACCCAAGAAACGGGTGGGTCCTCCAGTCATCCCAGGAGGCATAGGCTTATGTCAAGCCTCCTCGGATTTCATAAGGGAAAGGGAAAAGGAAAACGATAGTTATTTACATTTTACAATCATATAGGATTTTTTGGTATTATAAATTTGACGGATTCATTTTGTTATTATAAATTTGACCGTCGAGATAGAATTTACATTTTACAAATAAATAGGATTTTTTTGTAATGTAAATTTTGACGGATTCATTCTGTACAAAATATTGATATAATAAAATTTTAGTATTTTATTCAAATATTTTTTACGTTTATTTATTTTAAAAAAATTAAAATAATTATAATTATAATTATATAGGGGGCGGGTTCTAGGAACCCGCCCCCTATACTGGGTTGGGGTGGGGTGGGGGGACGAAACCGTCCTATTCCGCTAATTTTAAATACAACCACCCTATTTTAATAATTAATTATTTAATTCGTACTATTTCAAAAAAATACCCATTTAAAAATATATGCAATACTAGATATAAGATACAGGTATATAGAACATATGTGTGCACGGATCGTTAGTACTAGTAAGGATAATTTGTAATCAAGAATCAAGACGGGATTCAAGCATGCAAGACTGGACTTAGCTATGTACGCCGCGTCTGACTTCGGGTAAACGTCGCGATGCACACACGCGCGTACAAGACTGGACTTGGCTACTTAAGAACATGACCACGTTGGATGAGAACGACGACTGGGTCGCCCGAATCGTCGGTGACGTACATGACTCCAGCGATCACCTGAAAAACCAAGAATCAAGAAAATAAATGAGAAGAAGAAGAAGAGGTCTGGGATTCTCTGGTGTTGGCTCTAGAGTCAGAGACGAGGACACGAGGAGGTGACGACGGTGACGATGGGCAGCCTTCGGCGGTGAGGTGGTGAGAAGTTGCGGGCGTGGGCTGCACGTGAGGTTCGGGTTTGCAGTGCAGGGTTAGGGTGGCTTTGGATGGAGAAAGATGCAAGGCTCGGGGACGGCAAGAGGATGAGGAGGTGAAGGTGAGGTCGAGTGACGAGGACGGCGATGAGGTCGGTGGTAGAGGAGATGGTGCTGTGGGTTTCTTGGGTTTGCAGGTGTGGGGATGGGTGTGCAGGTGTTCGGAGTTAGAGGATGAAGTGAAGGTGGTGGTTCCGATGATGGAACGAGGGTGAGGTCGTCGGCGACGAAGGTGAAGGTGGCTAGGGTTTGGGTTCTCAGGAGATGGGTTCGTTGAGGGTTGTAGTCGTGGCGGCGGCGTGGAGTGCTCGGGAAAGAGAGAAGGTGACGAGGTGGTCGAGAGCGAGGAAAAGGTGAGGTTGGGATGGTCGGTGACAAAGGCAAGGCGCAAGCATGGGTTGGTTCTCTCGTGAGTTTCTAGCGGGCGGTAAGGAAAGTGAAGAAGAGAGAGAGAGGATGCTGAGAACATATAGGGTTAAAATATTTAATAGATATATATAGAGGAGAGAAAGAGTGAGAGTGCAGAGAGAGAGAGAGAGAGGGGCATTGATGATTTGTTAGGATTAGGTAAAAATATTTAATATATATATATATATTAACAGTTATAATATATAGAGAATATTATATTATATATTTTGAGTTTTATAGCCAATACAAAAATACTTCGTAAAATATATGGGTCCTGTCTAAAAATCTAGTTTGAAAATACGGATAATATACGTGTCAACCAAAACCATAATGCGAAGTCCGGATGGAAAAAATGCATACCCCCAAAAACGGATACACGTAAATGCACGTAGCGATCCAAACGAGTCTGTTACAAAAAACAGAGAGTGAACACGATGTACAGATGCAACCATAGGGTATGGGGTATGATGCAGGTCATGCTAGGTATTTAGAATATATTATGTGACTATAATTTATAATATTTGAAAATGTATGCAATACTAAATATAAGATATAGGTATATAGAACATATGTGTGCCCGGATTCTTAGTGCTAGCAAGAATAAGTTGTAATTAAGAATCAAGACAGGATTCAAGTATGCGGGTTGGGTCGGATACTAAACACAGATACCAAACCACTATCCGCGCCCAAAAACAAATAATAAATCAATAAATAGCCACAAGATTAGAAAATAATCCAATAGATCATGGTATAAATGAACTAAGGTGTTACATTTAATGTCGGTACCCGGTTCTTGCTCACGGAACAAAGTGCCACAGGGAACAAAGTAGAATAGTGCGCAATAATACATTCCGAAAGAAGGGTGTAAATTTTGATTTTTTATTTTGGCAACAGGGTGTAAATTTTTACTTAACATTGACTACCATATACAGTTAACGAGTATAAATAATCCCCATCCTAACCAAGTTCCACTATACTGCCATACGGGCCCGACGCTTCACGCGCGCTGCAAGTAATTCACAGGCATAAACAAGCTAAATCACTCCCAAGTCCCACCGCGATCAACAGCCCTGCGGCTGCATCATTCGTGGAGAAAACCCACTCATGTGTCCTCACGATACATGAGGAGAACAAAGCTTACAAGATCCTCTCGACTCGTAAGAAAAAACACATTCGTAGGATCCCTACGACTCATAATGGAAAAGCACACTTGGGGGTCCTCACGACTTCTAAGGAGAAAATACACATACGAGATCCTCTCGGCTCATAGGAAGAAAATGCTTTTGTGAGACCCTTATGGCTTATAAAATTGAAAAGCCTTAGATGACTGGGATCTAAACCTGTCTTTTAAGCCATCGCTCCTCAACGGACAACTGCAAATGATGAGTCGCTCCTAGCACTATTCAGTGTAGCGATACTGATGCCGAACCAAAATCAAGATCCTAAATTCCCCCACGACATATGATGAGTCGCTCCTGGCATTACTCTAGTGTAGCGAGGCTAATGCCAAACAAAAGTCCAAATTTCAAGTCCAGTAACTCGACAGTGCTTCCAACTTCAAAGGTTTCGCCGAACAAAGCGGGAATCAAACAAATCAAATCAACGTCCCATCCGGCAGTGCTTCCAAACTCAAAAATTCCTACAGAACGGATAAAAAACTCCAAAACAAATCAGATCAACCGACTCAAAACCAATGACCTCTTTAGCGAATCAAGATTCATCTTGGGAAAAAATCAAATCCCAACATTGCAAGAAATGGAGCAAGTCAAATCAAACCCCGACACCACAAGAAGCGGAGCAAGTCAAATCAAACCCCAATATAGCAAGAAACGAAGTAAGTCAACTTCAACCCTGACACTGCAAGAAGCGGAGTAAGTCAAATCAATTATCGACCGTCTAAGTTGCAAAAATGACAGTATCGACCGTCCAAGTCGCAGAAATTGTAGCATCGACTTCCACGACGTCAAAAGAGAACCAAATCAAGTCAACCCCTATATAAAACAAAATCCATCAATTTCATGCAGACAATCCATACACGTGGTGTGCATTTATTGATGGGGGCACTTTGTTAAGGTCAATAATTACACCATGTTGACCAATTCAAAGTTAACACCCAAGCAAGTGGACCCACGTCCAAGCCAAGTGGGCCTGAGCCCAACCAAGTCGGCCCAAGCCCAAGTCAAGCCTAAGCAGGGAGGGACCATCCCATGTCATGAAGGGACAAACATCGTGTAATAAATAAATATAAATATAATTCTTAGAAAATAAATGTAAATTAAATAGACAAGAAGTCAATTTTGTCAAAGCCCATAACTTATGTGCAAAAAGAAATGAGCACATAAGTATGGGAAAGACACATGTGGCATTTTGTAAAGCCCAATGGGTTATATGTAAAAGTTGTAAGCCTATAAAAGGACTATGATGAAAAAAATAACTAATTTCATTCTCTCTTATATCTTTCTAGGGTTTTGAGTCTCCTCTCTCTCTTTAAGGTTCTTCTTCATTTTGAGAGATTTAATCTCTCTTTTTCAAATTTAGTAGATTTTGATCATAAAACCCACCGAATAGAGAGATGATTTACTCTCTAATTCAAGAAAAAAGAGTTTTTTAATCATATCTCCTTCTTTCTTCAAGATCTCAAAAGAGAAGAGAAGGAAGAAGAAAAAATCACCTAAAAAAACCCAATTTTCGGAAAGCCCAAGGCTCGAATAAGGATAAAAATATCTCTTTTCATCATCCAAGATCCAAATCTTTTGGGAGTTTGACTCCAAAATAAATTATTTGTGAGTTTAACTCCAAATCCAAATCTTTTAAAAGTTTAACTCCAAATTCAAATTCTTCTGTCCAAAACGTTTAGGGAGTTTAACTCCAATCTTTTTCGGGAATTTTACTCCAAAGTTTGTGTCACGCCCTGTTTCCCAGAGTACGCTAAGACAGGCATGTGACAGAGCCAACCATGCTACCTATGGATAGGAAATATCCCTCCACAGTTACATTACGGCTGTAGAGATATCAAGAACAAGAAAAATAAATAACTATCTAGTGCATGTCCATATGCCAGAATAAAAGAGTCAAGAAATAATATAATGCGGAAGCAAAAGATCCAATAAACAAAACACTTGGAAAGTAAAACCGGATGCTAACTGGATCCTCACTGCTCGGCCTGACGGCGGAAAATACTCCTGATCAGCCTGCGACAAAGGTAGAGGATCTGGGCCATGCAAAACCCAGACGTCAGTGCGTCATAACATCAAGTAATAATATAATCAGGGGGTAACAAGACATGCAGGCACGAGTATGAACGGTAATAAAGGTATAATGGTAACATAAATAAGGACAGTGAAGGGTAAGGCACAGGTGATGTGCAGTGAGTAATCTAAACTGGTCTACTGGGTTAACTACTCTCAATTCTTTGAAATCAATTTGATGAATTATCGATGTAACTCAATAGTATCCCGTGCGTGCCTGGGACCACGGTCTAAGACTCTCGGGCTGAATCCGAGACATGCCGCAAGGCAGTAAAAGGTAGTATGTAATGACGAATGATGTCAGCAGTATCATCCCGGGGCTGGCCTAGCCCGTAAGACTGATCAGTAAAGGTATCGAACAGTCGAGTTACAAGTCAGGTTTCATCATTAATTCCCTATACCTCCAAGTTATGTGTTTAAGTCAGGTATTGATAAATCTGGAACTAATGCCAACACAGGATCAAGTAGGTACAGGTTTGTCTGAATAGACAACAGGAAATGTCCGTAGGGACAACAGGTCAAGATTGTTGGCATTAGTAACAAGATCAAGTAACAAGTCAAGATGTGGTACATCAGGTCAAGTCAGGTAGTGTATATGGATCCAAACATATCAAGTAGTGCACAATATCAAGTCGTGTCAAGCAGTAGTGTGTCAAGTCATGTCAGGTGGTGCCCAAGTATCACGTGGGTGCTCATAATCAAACCATAATAAGCATGGGTACACAAAAACAAGTATGGGGTACCAATGTAATAATAAAATGGAATAATGTGATGTGGTATGCAAAATAGGTATAGATTCAAACATATGGATGCACAGTTATCGATTATGGTTAAAGTTATAGTTCCAACACTAATTAGGATACACTTTATCAAACATGGAATGTTAATATCACATTATTATGTATTAATATGATCTATGGATGCAATTGTATAAATATTAGGCGAGATGGATGCAAACGGGTGTCTGAAAGGTTATAAACTATAACATGGTACTATGGGATGTACAAATAGGCACTATGTGATATAAATATTGGTATGGATGCAGTTTAATGTAATCTAATATGCAACAAGATATGTTTTCCATGACTTAGATCTAAAATGGTATAAACGGAACACCGAAATGTTATAAAATTAAACATGGGGTACTAGATATAAACTACAGGCATGGTATATATTTAAATAGGCATAATAATTTAAATAGCATGTAGCAAGATTAACTTGCCTCGGTGATCCACATATGCACGGCATGCAGCAAGAATGCGATAAAACGACGGAAAATCTCCATTGGGGCATTTCGTCGAACACCTTGCGCGCACAAATACAGAACAGAATCAGGCAATGTAAGAGAGTGACCATGCTGGTTAGGAATGTCCACAGGGTTGCTCGGATCGTCGGCAGCGGCACGGCTCCGGCGGTGATCACCGGAAAAGAACAAGATCAAGAAAAGAGAAAGTAAAGAGAAAAGAAAAGGAAGAAGAAAAGAGGGCTATGGTGGTTGAAGGGTACTGGAGTTGGATCGGGGTAACTGGAACAGAGGATGGGGAGAAACGACGATGAGCCGTGAGTTTTCCGGCGATGGTCGGAAAACCAAAACAAAAGAAAGAGAGAAGAAGTAGAGGAAGAAGAAGAAGAAGAAACAGAAGAGGGTGGGCAGGGGTTTTGGTGGTCTTGGACAGGTATGAGGCATGCGAGACGACGACGACGATGATGGGCCGTCGACGGCAAGATCCGCGGCGATGCCAGTGGCCGCGGCGAAGGCTTGGGTTAGGGTTCTGTGCGGGGAAAAGATCTGGGGTTTGAGGAGGCGGTGATGGTTCGCATCGAAGGGAGAGAAGGTGGTGGCAACGGGGTGAGGATGAGCCGACGACGACGTGGTCGCCGGTGGTGAGGCGGGGTGTGTACAGTGGAGGTTCTAGGGTTTGCAGATGGGTTCACATCGGGAAGGAAGTAGGAGGTGAGGTAGAAGAGGGTAAAGCAATGGAGACAATGACGGTGAGGATGGTGGCGAGAGGGTGCCGACCACGGCGACGCAGGCGGGGTGCAGGCGGGATGCAGGCATGGGTCGTGGGTTCAGTGTAGGGTTCTTGGGTTTGTCGCGGCGGGGTTTGGAGCGGGGAGGAAGAGGAGAAAGAGGAAGGGTGATGAGGGTGGTGACGGGGCCGACGAAGGAGATCGGCGGCAAGGCGAAGGGCGCGGGCATGGGTTCTCGCGAGGACGAGGCGGGGAGAAAGAAAGAAGAAGAAGATGAGAGGGAAGAGAGAGAGAGAGTACATGAGTATGGGTTTTACAATAAATAAAATAAAAGATTAAATATACATGTATATGTGTGCAGGGAGAGAGAGAAAGTAGGAGATTTGGATTGGTTGTAAAAATATATAGAAATATATTTTGGTTTAAAGAATCGTATAAAAAAAACTTATATTTATAGTTAGAATAAAATATTAATATAATATTAGTACGTTTTGAGATTTTGGCAGATACAAATTTACTCCAAAACACGCCCGGGTCGAGTCTCAAAATTCAGATTTAAAATATGAAAAATATATGCGGCTTTCAAAATTCAAAATGAATGCTCAAGTAACGAAAAAGCATACCCCCAAGAACGGATGCACGTACGTGCGCGTAGCCATCCAAACACGTCCGTTTCACTGAACGGGACGAGAACAAGATGAGCGGATACTACCACGGGGTTAGGGGTATCATGCAGGCTATGAAATGCAATTTTAATTTATTTTACATGATCTAAAATATTATATGGTAAAATATGCGATGCTAGATGAAATGCTAATATGCAGTATAAATTAGATGCACGTGTCTATGTAACAAGCCAGGGTAGTATATAAATATGAACCAAACAAGTTCAAGCAAGCGGGTCGGGTTGAATGCAATGTCAAATGTAAAATACCATTCGCATCCAAACACGATAAATCAATAAAATACCACAGATATAATAAATACGGGAACTGGAATTGGTATAACTGAACTCGGTTGTTACAGTTTGGGCTCGGATCCCCTCTTCCGTTGGTGTCCCGCGGGAGCCCAGCGGTCACGTGTCGTGCACGCGCCCAGCAGACGTCCCTCGTTCCTCATCTTCAAAATAAAAAATATAAAAATTAAATTGTACGTAAATAAAATGGCAAGTAAAGAAAAAAATTTCTTCTTGAATAAATAAATCCATTTTGCTCTAAAAAATGAAATGAACACGCCCCTTTTGCATTATTTTCAAGCACAAACACCTCACATTGAGTTCGCATAACCCGTTCCACCCGTTAATCAGAGGTTCCCTCACCCCCTAAAAACGAGAGGTAATTAATGGCAGTTTTGTCCGCGGCTGCTGAAGACTTGAATCCACACAATCAATAAACCCCAATCTACTCTGGACTGAGGGAATCTGTATACGTCTGATAAGCGCGCGCATTCTAATCTCAATAGAATGACAAAAAACACTCTACAGTGACATTTGTTCTCCCCAACTGTATGTATCATGTAGAGATAGAAAAGAGAAAAATGGTGTTGGGGTCAAGCGCAACCTTATGATCGCAACCGACTGCTGTCGAGGGACATTACATGCAAGTAGAGTCTCATTTAAATCTATATAGAAAATCCTTCTATTGGAAAGTTTCTTCTTTCCAGATCCTTTCTGCTACATCATATCAAGCCCTCACAACTGCTACATCAAAGGAAGCCACTGATGATGAATTCTAAGAATACGTAAATATGCTTTGTTTCCTTCTTAGCTTAGTTTACACCTTAAATGCCATTCCTGATGTCAAATCCATAAGCAGAAGAAAGTATGAAACAAGTGCACTTGTGTTCAACACTGGTCTAAATGCATCTACACACATATATACAGACAGACAGACATATACAGATAGTTTTATGTATACAAATGCATACAGACATATACAGTATAAATAGTTATATGTATGCTTTTACATGGAGTCCTAGATTATGCTTGAATAATCAATATTGTGGTTGGTTGTCAAAATCTTTCAGCTCTCGGCTTCACACTCTGCAATGAGACGAGCAGTGTGGAGTGGCTAGAATACATGGACAACAATGGAAACTTAGAGTTTGCACATTTAGCTTCTTGCAAGAGCCTTAGAGCTCTTAAGCTAACATCTTTGAACATTACTTCGAATGGGATTCTCGCAGTTGTGGTTGGTTGTAAAAATCTTTCAACTCTCGGCTTCACTCTCTGCAATGAGGTGAGCAGTGTGGAGTGGCTAGAATACATCGACAACAATGGAAAGTTAGAGTTTCTCTCTGTAAAGAACTGTGCGGGTCTGGGCGATGACGATCCTATAACGTTTATGTTTCATCTGCTCACAATAGAGATCGTTTATGTTCCATCTGCTCACGTCCCACGTCCCGATGATTGTTAACTGACACAGATTATATAGACCCATATCTAACTCCAAATGCCTCAGTTTTTTCCATCCTGAGCCCAACGTTATAAGATCGTCATCGCCCAGACTCGTACAGTTCTTTACAGAGAGAAGCTCTAAGTTTCCATTGTTGCTGATGTATTCTAGCCACTCCACACTACTCACCTCATTGCAGAGAGTGAAGCCGAGAGCTGAAAGATTTATACAGACAACCATAACTGCAAGAAGCCCATTCGAAGTAATGTTCAAAGATGTTAGTTTATGAGCTCTAAGGCTTTTGCAAGAAGCTAAATGAGCAAACTCTAAGTTTCCATTGTTGCTGATGTATTCTAGCCACTCCACACGGCTCATCTTATTGCAGAGTGTGAAGCCGAGAGCCGAAAGATTTTTACAACCAACCATAACTGCGAGAAGCCCATTCGAAGTAATGTTCAAAGATGTTAGCTTAAGAGAGGAGGAGAAGTGCTTCATTGTTTAATTGATACCTCAGGCTACTCATCCAACCAGAGTAGTCCATTTCTATTTTTGTTAAGTTTGGGAAATGGATGCTTAAAGATGTTAATGCTTCGGCTGCAGAGTTTAGGCCGTAACCGACTCTTAAGAAATTTCTTTGATCGGCCTCAATACTACATTGGCGAGTCGAAACCATGGAGACGGCATTTCTATCGGCGGTTTTGTCGATTCGCTTCAAAATCTCCAAAACTAATGCATCCGGAATGGTTTCCATTGAACCTAAGAGATTCAGAAAAACGGGGTCATGAAAAGAATCCAAATAAAAATAAAGCTATAAGAGAACCCACTGTTGATGTATTGATGTCATAAAAAATTTCTTACTCTTAATCTAGAATTGCTAAAATCATGCCTTTTGTTCTTATGTATATATATTTACTAATGTCTGATTAGATTAGAATTGTTTAAATAGTAATTTTTTGTCATTATATGTTTATATGCATAAATTAAATATATTTATACTTAATTAATTGATTTAAAAACATATCCCGTATCTAGGTTATCAAAAAAAATCGTGTATGAGCGAATCCGAATCCTATCGTAATCCTATCGTATCTTGTTCCATATCCAAATCCATGCTACTTAGCCTAGGCTATTAGAGATTAAGGAAATGAAATTTCTATTATGGATTTTTCTATCGATTTTCCAAGAAATCATTAAGGCAAATGCACCAGGAATGTTTAGCCTAAAAGTGAACCAAAGATGGTATCTTTTCTGAAACATTTCACACAAAAGTTCTTTACAATCAACAAAACCCATGTCAAAGTTCTAGCAAATGTTTATCAGGACCCATTATTGTTCTTTACAATCAAATTAACAAATTAACCAATTAAGGTTTGACAGGATTAGATTAAAATCGAATCAAAAATGAGAAACTTGAAATGATTAGAAACTTTACCTAAATGAAATAGCTCTTGAGATTAGAAGGAACCTCAATCGATCCTTGTGAAAACAATTGAATAATTTCTCGTAAAACACCCACGCCTTCAAGAGCAATGAAAACTCATTTCCACATAGAGAGATGAGCAAAATAAGAAATAAAGACAACATTGTAAGAAAAGAAGAAATCATTTATAAAGATTGAGACGAATAATGTTTGAGGAAGGATGTAGAGATGGAGGATATATATAGATGGGGGCGGAAGGATGGAAAAAAAAAAGACTAAATGAAGTGTAACTGCACGGCGTGAATATCAAAACTTAATAGGAAGGTCAAGATGTAAAGGCGAGAGGCGTGAGAGGCGTGATCGCCAAAGTTAAGTTGAAAAATCAAATGTGTGATCGTGACGGGCGTGATTACCAAAATGTAACGGCAGGCGAGGATACCAAAGTTCGTTGTGTTGAAAATTTAAAATGTAACGGCAGACAAGGATACCGTGTTCTATGTAGGACAAATTATTTGAAGGAATAAAAAATTAGGTAAATAATCTCACATCTAAAAGAGCTTTATCCAACCTCATGTTCACACCACTTAACTAACTTCAATAGTTTTACCTAAATAATTTTTAATGAAAATAAAGTAGGATTTTGCATGTATAAAATTGTAAAAAAATCGTTAATATATTCTAACTTTATAAGATGATATAATTATAAGTTCGGATTAATATAGTCATTAATTTACAATAGAAAAAACTTTCCATAAAAATTCGGTCATATATCAAATAAAAAATCTCAGATTTATAAATAGATCATAGAACAAGAAAATTTATGTTAGAATATTGTATCAGGAAGCCCATTTTTTCAATTAAAGTGCATGACTAAAAGGAGTCCGTCCTATACAAACTTTTTTCTTGAATCTCCGCAAACTTCTTGAATGGCTAGCTTCTTGAATGATGTTAAGGAAGTAATCAAAACGGCTTGCCAGTATCAAAAGTTGAGCTATGGGCTTGAAATTTTTTATCAAACAATCAAAAATTCGTTAATTAAGAGGACTTTTAAATATTTTAGCTATTGAAAATCTTGAGAAGTGAAATGGAGAAAGAAAAATAAGAGAATAAGAAGATGACGGCAAAATAGTCTCTTTACAAAGAAATTTAACTTTGTTAAGAAAAACTAATTGGTATTGAAAAGTTCAAGGTACGTTTTTGTAGTTTTAAAATTGTAATACCCGGTCTTTATCTACGCCAATACCTGTATTCAAATAAAATATTTTATCCAATTTACATTTTGTATTATATTCTAATTATTTTTGATTTCCTATGAACCCAACCCTAAGAAGTCCATATTTAAATCTCACACTTTTCCTTCACAATTTTCTTGAGCACAAGTCCAACAACCCAAGACCTTACTTTTAAAACAACAAATTATATTCAAATTAATTACCTTCTCTTCTCTATTCAAAATTCAAAAAGATATATCCTCATTTAAACCCAAATCCCACACAAATAAATTTCATTAAAAACCTATTAATTTCTAATCCCGTTATTCTCTCTCCACCTTAAAATTTTCATTAAATTAAAATTTCTCTCTCTCTCCCTCCCACGTTATCTCTCTCTCATCTCGCGTTTTCCTTCCCTCGATTCTCACCCCTACCTCTTCTTCCCTACCTCCACCTTCTAAATTTCTCCTGCCTTCGCTTTCCTCCTCGAGGAACCGAACCCACGTCGGCCAACCCCTGCACCTGACCTCGTTGAGCCATCTCCGGCCACCCCTCTCCATCATCCGCGTCAACCCCACCTCCTCAACACCCTCGCCGCCACCTTCTCCACTTCCCTTCATCACCACCACCACCTGCAACTCATCTCGGCTGCAACCCGACGAACCCATCGCCCCGTCGTCGTCACCATCGCCGCCGACCACATCGCCGGCCTTCCCTCATCCCCATCGCCCCGACAGCATCTCCGCCTTTCCTTTCTCCTCTCTCCAAACCCCGGCAACCCACGACCACCACCGACCCGACCTCAACCTTAGAACCGATCTTCACCGTGCACACCGCCTGAACCCTAGCCAGAGCTTCGACCTCCATTACCTCCCTCCTCCCTACACCTGAGCACCTGCATCCCCCAACCCAAGAACCCAAATCGAGACCCACACCCGACCGCGCCTGCTCCGAACACTGCTGCCCGCCTCCTCCGAGTTTCGAGCTCCTCCCCGACGACCTAACTCCGAGCAACCCCGCCACCACCGACACCTCCTCATTGCAGCCGTAGCCGCAACACCTAGCCGCCACCAAGCTTCGTCTTTTTCACCGAGGCCAAGCCCAAATCGTAGCCGTGTGTAGCCTTATGCGTACCGTTGTTGTGGGTCGCCGCCATCATCGTATTCAATCAAGTGATTTATACTTACTTTACATGCTATTAGTTTTTTTTACACATAGTTATATATTTTTATATAACAACCAAATTAGTTATGAAATCATGGATTCTAGATAAGTTTTACAATCCCTGTTTATATGTATAGCTTGACATAGTATATAAATCAGATCTTTTATCCGCCTCTAAAGACGTTAAGAATCTATATGGACTAGACCTTACTTTGATCGGTTAAACGAAACTATAGCTTCAATTATCATGCATATAAAAAAGTATTCGATGATAAATTTTAAGTGAAAACTGTAAATTCCCAGTTCCATAAATAAAATTTTCCCATACTTCTCCAAGTCCCCTTAAATGTTTTTTATTTTCTCCGCATTTTCGAATTGAGATGCTTAGGTTTCAAATATTAAAACCTTTCTAAACAAAAGAAATAATAAAGCCCAACAAAAAAATATATATATACAAACCCATTCCCGGCCCAAACCTAATCCTATGCCCATACCCGACCCGCTCCTCTTCTTTCCCACTTCTTTTCATTTTCCCGCTTCTCCTTCTCCCCATGTCGCCGCGAGCCCGACGCCTCACTCCTCGTTCACGACCACGACCCCCACACCCGCGATCCCCCTCTCCTTCATCCCTTTCTCCTCACCTCCCTCCAAACACCCAACACCATCCCTACTCAACCCATCCCCTCACCGAGCTCCCCTCCTCAGAGACGCTGCAACCCCTCGCCGAGCCCCTCACCACCTCAATCCACCACCGACCACGACGCCAACAGAGCCTCACTCAAAGCTCCACCCCTTACAGCCGTGGCTGAGCTCCCCATTGCCTCCAACCTCCGAGCTCAGCCTCCGATACCTACCTCGCCGGCCATCATCCCTTCCGCCTCAACAGCAGCACCACCTCCCCTGCATACCGACTCCTCTTGCCTCCGATGACCTCCTACCTCGCCGCCTCCTCCTGCAACCCACGTGAGTTTAACTTCCTTCCAGAGCCCCATCTCCATGCTCGAGCCGAGGCCAAGTCCAAGCCTAACCGAGCCTCATTGTGTTGTGGTTGTGCCATGCACGCGCCGTGATCGCGCAGTTGTCATGCCGTTGTCGTACCGTCGTCGACGTGTCATCAGGAAAGTACCCTGCTTACTCCATGCTAATTCTATCTATTACATTTCTAGATGACAATAAATACAGTATATACTTTACTTGCGAATCAATAATACGTACGTGTTCGATGACAAACCCGAGAGGAAAAACACCGTTAAATTGACGGAAACTGATCACATAGGTTGTCCCGTATAGTAATAAACATCGTGTTATATTTTGGCTGAAAAATACAGTCGTTACCGACGTGATCGATCATTCCCATTTAAGCCCGTTAAAACTGAAATTTTCCGCGTCTGAAACTTGTAAAAATCACAACTAATTAATTATAGATTGGAATGTTGCGTTCGAGGGCTCAAATCGAAGACGACTCGACGACCTAGAACCCCATAAGAGTTTTAATTTGTTTCTCTGCTAAAAAGGAAGACGGAAACTGGTTCGGAGTGCGGCTCTGGACCGCAATCCAGACCAGCACTGGCTGTTGATTCTCATCTTGTAATGCTTACCCTCTGCTGCTTGAACATGTTATATTGAGGAACCCTATACCGTAGCGAAGTCGAAACAGTTAGCTAACTAATGAAGTAAATTCATCCCTTTCCACTGTTGTTTACTATTTAAACTATATTTTAAGATTAACAGGACGTATATCAGTCCCAAACAGGGATATAACTTATACCCCATTATTGTAAAGAACATAACTTCTGACGTAGAGGCGCGATTGAGAATCCGTCTGGTGTGTTGGAAACCCAATTGATAAACCTAAATTTTGTTCAACTAAGACGTCGCCTAATTTTGATCCAAACAGAGTGAAATTGTGTTGCGAAATGGACATTCAGTTTAGGAACTGAATTTCCAGCAGTGAACACTTAAAGTGAAACGACTGTAACTTGCAAACCCAAAATCTGATTGTCCTGAAATTAACTTTGTTGAACTGCCGACTGAGTTTACTTATTTCCGCTTTTATATCTTTTTGCTTAATTATGAATGCATGATTTAATACGAATTTTCTATGTTCATAAGATGCATAACGACCCATACTGCACATGAACTGTTTAGCGGCACGACTCATAGTTCTACCTGACTACAAGACCTTTAGTGATAGCGAACATTCATGTTAATTCTTAGTGTATATTGCATTGTCGAACGTGTGAAGTATTGGTGCGGTTGTGTCAAGTATGCCAATGAATAGTGAGTGATTGTGACAATGAACCATACAGTGAACAGTGAAAGAAATCGTGTTATTGATGCGTACATGTACATAACCAGCCTATACTCATGAATAGTGAAACCTGGGTAAAAAGGGGGAAATCGAAGTGGAAAGGGAATTGTATTTAGCGAGGACAATGATTTAGAGGATGATCATTCGAACAACGACTCTTATATATATTAGGTTGGGCGTAGCGGTCCGGCTGACAGGGTTATGTCCCGGGCGATAGCGGGCCGTAGTCTCGGGTATGTACGAGACCCTCATTAAACATGATCCTCCTTTCCACAAATCGATTTCAAAAGTGACTTAGAGACCGATAGGGACACAGATCATACATTGCATCAGTTAGTGACATATTGATAACCTGCATTTTATCCCCATCATTATTATTTTTATTTTCTTGCCTTTGTTATTATTATAATATTTCTATTATGTCGCTCTGACGACCTGAGTATACATGCTCAGTGATAAAGGTAGATTCGCCTGATCTCGAGGAGACTGTGAAGATCCAGATTAGTGAACCAGTTACATTTCTCCATTGATATTCCTGGTTAGTTGCCCTTTTGCTTACTTCCATTGAGCTTAGATTTCTTTATATCCGATAGTTTTAGTGACTGCATTCTCTTTATCTGTATTGTATTTTACTGATTACCATATAATGCTAGAAGCCGAAATGCGATTACGACAAGATCTTTCCTTAACCGTAGGAGCATGGCTGACCTTGTCACCCTTGTATTCCGTATTTTGGGAAGCGGGGCATGACAAAAACCCATCTTTAAACAGTAGAACTTGTGATTGTTAAACCCATTTACTATTCACAGTGGTGCTGCAGAAATTTGGTTACAAATTAATATCGTTTCACCTATAAAATATTACCCCCGATAATTATTGCGAACTCAGAATTTTCCTGAACACGCTAGACCGTTAAATTCATATTAAATCTTTTACAAATCGGATTTTAGCGTTCCATGGCTTGTATCGAAGCTAACAGATTATCCTATAGTACTTTATAGTTGATCTATGAATTTTAACAAGTTATGATAGAGAAAACTGAGGAGAATTACGATTCTGGACTGCAGTCCAGAGCAGTAATCCCAGTTAACCCTTGTTTTTAAATCACTGTATATCCTTGCTCAAATGCGAAAATGTGAGGAACCCGATATAGTTACGTAGAAAATTGAGTTATCTTTCTTACTCCTCTAGTTTCACTGGATTACTTTTCTGTATGATATTTTAAACACATTTTATAATGTCGATGTGTCCAGCTGAATTCTGTAGTGACAGATTTTACACATCGAACTTAACCTGACCATAACTCCCTGTTGATATATGATATTACCGATCCGCCAATTGATTTGGAAATCTAACTGATAACCCTAAATATTGTTCAACTATAGTGTAGCCTAATTTTGATCCCAACAGGGTGAAAACTGTGTTACGAATTGGACTTTCAGTTCAGGAACTGAATTTCCAGCAGCGAACGCTTAAAATGAAACGACTGAAATTTACGAACCCGAAACCCGATCGACTTAAACCAATTTAGTTGAACTGCCGACTGAGTTTACTTGCTACCGCTTTTGTATCATTTTACTAAATTCTGAACGTATGATTTAATGCGATTTTTATAAGATCATAAGACGCATAATAACTTGCATTGCACATGATTGTTTAGCGGCATAAATGAACATATTATACCCGACCGTAATACCTCTAGCGATAGTGCGCATCATTATTAAGTTTCAGTGTACAATGCATTGTTGAACATGAATAGTATCGGTTTGGTTGTGTCAAGTATGCCAGTGAAAAGTGAATGGTTCGTGATTGTGACAATACAGTGAATAGTGAATACAACCGTGTTATTGATGCGTACTTGTACACCACTAGCCCATACTCATAGATAGTGAAACCTGGGGAAAAAGGGGGAAATCGAAGTGGAGAGGAAATTATATTTAGCGAGGTCAGTGATTTTAGAGGATGATCATTCGAACAGCGACTCTTATACATTAGGTTGGGCCTAGCGGTCCGGCTGACAGGGTTATATCCCGGGCATAATGAGCCGTAGTCTCAGGTACGTACGAGACCCTCGTTAAACATGATCACTCTTCTCCAAAACTCGATTTCAAAATGACTTAGAGACCGATAGGGACACAGATCATACATTGCATCAGTTAGTGACATATTGATTGTCTGCATTTATTATCTCCACCGTTATTACTTTTATTTTTCTTGTCTTTTGTGATTATTACAATATTGCTATTGCGTCGCCTTGACGACCTGAGTATGCATGCTCAGAGTTTGAAGAGGATCAGATTCAGGAGTCAGACCTACCCTTCGAGCTCGCAGAGACCTAGATGGTCGTGCCTTCAATGCTTTTACCGCTTTCCATAAATCAACCTTGTATTCGCACTTGGTTAGTAGGTTTCTTTTATTTCATTCTATTGTAAACTGTGAACAATGAAAGTTAGTGTAATAAACTAGCAATGTGTTTCCTTTACTTCTGTGATGTAATTACTGATTACCATGTAATGTTAGAAACCGAAGTGTGAGTACGACGGGATTATCCTTGACCGTAGGAGCATGGCTGGCCTAGTCGCCTCCCGTATTCCGTATTTTGGGAAGCGGGGCGTGACATGGTTTTGTTGGTATCAGAGCCAGGCTTAATATTAAGGGATAACATTAGCTACGCTTTATTATATGTTCACTTCACTATTTCTCACTTTCATCCTTGAATCCAATCATATCCGTTCATCTATTTTTCAACGACATGACTTCTCCAAACGATCTCTCCTCGGACTCTGGTTCTCAGGATCGCACAGAGAGGATCCTGAATGCACTAACGACCCTCGCGGAAGCCCAAGAGAGAAAGACGGACCTACTTACCGAAGGACTCAGGGCGATTACCGCATTAAGGGGATCCACCGCTCTCATTACCGCTCCCGAAGACACCGGTACACCAGCTACACCTGCCAGGACTATCACGGTGTCGGATTTTTAGAGATTACACCCAGCTGTGTTTACGGGACTAGCCGAACCACTCGAGGCCGAACAATGGCTGGTCAATGTGGAGAACCTACTGACGGCCGCACGGGTACCCGATGAAGAGAGGTGAATGTAATAAAGATCCAGCTGGAGGACGAAGCCCATACTTGGTGGTCGGCCGAAGAGAGCAGACTAGATGGGCCGATCGAGTGGAGCAAGTTCAAAGAGTGCTTCTTGGACCGCTACTTTCCCCCCACCGCCAAGGCAAAAATGGAAGAGAAATTTATCTTACTGAAGTAGAACGGCCGTCGCGTTGACGTGTATGCGGCAGAATTCAACCGGCTGAGCCGATTCGCTTCATATATGGTCACTTCAGAGGCCACCAGGGCCAGGCGTTTCTTACAGGGACTTGACTTTGAGCTGCAATAGCTGATTGCGTCACTCGAGTTACAGACTTTCGCGCAGGTGCTCAACGCTGCACGAATTCAGGAGAAGCTAATCAGTAAATTCAGGGGGCCCAGCTCGAGTGATAGGAAGCTCCCAGTTGTTCCGACACGTACTCACATACCGTTCCGAGGGGTCATACTAGTTCACAGGCCAAGGACGACGCAGATGAAACGTCCCTTCGTGCCCCAGCATCGTCCACAGAGTAATGCCTTAGTCTGCGGCTACTGCTACAGGGATGGATACACCCAGAAAGACTGTCGCCGTGCCAAGGGACAATGTTTAATTTGTGGATCCAACCAGCACCGGGTGAGTGGGTGTCCTCAGCGAGCAGAGCTACAGGGAAGGCCTGGACCGCAACAGCAGAGGTCACTAGAACAGAGGCAAACCAACACAGGCTGTGGTCAAGGGAGGGCTTTCACCCTGACCGCTGAGCAGGAAAAGGCCTCAGGAGAAGTTGTTACAGGTATTCTACTCGTACATTTTATGCCAGCTAGAGTATTGTTTGATTCCGGAGCATCACACTGTTTCATATCTGCACATTTTGTCGATACACACTCCATACCACACGAACCATTGACCAAGGGATGGGAAATATATACGGTAATGGTATTATAGTATCTAGTTGAGAATATAGATCTTGTCCAGTAGTAGTATGTGGCAGGGAATTCTATGCGAATTTCCTTTTAATCGGAACAGGCAGCTATGACGCAATTCTCGGGATGGATTGGATGAGTACATTCCACGTAATTATTGATTGCCGGGACAGGAAAGTGACTTTCCGCATTCCCAATCACCCAAAATTTGTCTTTGAATGAGGGAGGGAGTCTTTGGAGCCAGCCAAGTATAAAGCCAAACCGAAAGTATTGACGGCTATGGAGATTGATGAAAACCCCGCACCAGAAATCGTTCGGGATTTCTTGACGTGTTTCCTGAAGATTTACCAGGTCTACCATCTCCACGCGTTTTTGGATTCTCGATAGATTTAATTCCAGGTACATCTCCAGGTTCCAAGGCACCATACAGAATGGCACGAGTGGAGTTAGCTGAATTGAAGAAGCAAATTGGAGAACTCCTGGAGAAAGGATTTATTCACCCAAGCACTTCGCTGTAGGGTGCACCAGTCTTGTTGGTGAAGAAAAAGGATGGATCGCTACGAATATGCATAGACTACCGGGAGCTGAACAGAGTAACGATAAAGAACAAATACCCCATTCCACATATCGACGACTTATTTGATCAGTTGGGTGGTGCCAAGGTTTTTTCGAAGCTGGACCTTCGTTCGGGCTATAACCATATTAGAGTAATGGCCGAAGATATATGCACGTGACAGAGCTAAACACGTTGTTCACCGCCGAAAGCCGGGAAGACTGGACGTCTTGCCTGAATCTGGGGGCAGATGTTAATTGGTGCTATCCGTCCACCTCTCCGAAGATGCCAAGTTGATTTATGGCACCGTGTATCGAAGGTTTAAACGGATGCGGCCGATGTAGCAGACTTCGTCAGATTCCCCCTTGTTTGAGGGGTTTTTTATTGTGGGGACGCTCTTCCCAGCAGGCGCAAGCCCCTGCAGTTAATTACGCTACCGCATCGCGGTAACAACTTTCTCCTTCTCCATGTGGTCACTTCGTGTCATGGGTGTTTGTTTTGTGTTTGGTTGCTCGTGGATTGAATACGGAGACTAATTTGTGTTGTCGCCCGTAGGACGTGGATTAGTCCAAATCCGTATCTTTCTTAGATTTGGGTTTGGGGGGGTTGTGTTTAAGGATACGTTAGCCTTATTTGCGGCTAAGATCAACTTAAACGTTTGTTAAGGACACGTTAGTCTAGTTCTAGACTAAGATCAACTTAACGGGATCGTTTAGATTCGATAAGAGAGCAATTGGGCTCTGTTGTTTAGTTTAGTGGCATTGCGGTCGATAATTAGTTTAAGGACATTACGGTCCATTGTTAGTTTTAAGACATCGCGGTCAAGGTTAAGGACATCATAGTCCGTGAGTTTTGGGACCTCACAGTCCGGTGTTAGTTTTAAGACATCACGGTCGAGGTTAAGGACATCATAGTCTATGAGTTTAAGGACCCCACAGTCCATGGTTAGTTTTAAGACATCACGGTCGAGGTTAAGGACGTCATAGTCCATGAGTTTAAGGACCCCACAGTCCGTGGTTAGTTTTAAGACATCACGGTCGAGGTTAAGGACATCATAGTCCATGAGTTTAAGGACTCTACAGTCCGGTATTAGTTTTAAGACATCACGGTCGAGGTTAAGGACGTCATAGTCCATAAGTTTAAGGACCCCACAGTCCGTAGCAATGTGTGGTCGTCGGGACCCGTCACCTCTCTGACGACGTTGAAGGATTACAACGACAAATATCAGAGGAGTAAAGAGATGTACCCTCGAACCGGATGTAAATTGATTGGAAGAGCAGTTGTGCTCAGTTTAATTTATATTGAGGACTTATGGCCAGAATTGGGCTAAGTCCAGTTAAAAATGTTTGACATTTTATTTTATGTTATGCCTGTTGGGCCTTTGTTTGGGCTCTGCCTTTTTAATAATGCATAGCATTGGGCTCTGTAATTAAATGCATAGCATTTATCGGGAGCAAAATAGTGGTCTGATGGTGCGCCACGTTGCTTGTCAGGCGCTTTGCGCCAATCAAAGAGCGCATTGCGCTAGCGCATGCGAAGGTGACACGTGTCACGCTCAGCGCCAAGCGCAAGTCTGTTAGCGCACTGTGCTTTATGAGTAAGTGCGCCAGTGAGTGACACATGGCGCACTCTGGCATTGTGCGCTAGTCTAAGAGCGCAGTGCGCTATATTTAGAAACGCAAAACGCAAACTGTCCTGTAGTTGACACGTGGCGCGTTTTGGCGCTGTGCGCCAGTCCAAAAAGCGCAAAGGCGCAATTCATTAGTACAAGGCACTGTCCAATAGCGCAGAGCGCATTTTGATCAAATTAAGTTCAAAGAACAAGTTTTTTTTTGTTCTTCAAAGGAGGCCTTGCCTCAAGATCCAAGAACCAAAGTTCTTGTTCTTATCAAAAGGCTATGCCTTTGTAGATCAGAAGATCTGTGAATGAAGTAAATTACTTTTTTCATTTTTCATAATATATCTTTTTGATCTTTTTCTTTTTTATTGAAGACTTTGATCTTGTTCTTAGATCACCGATTTTTTTAGAAGAAGGTTCTTCTCTTATGAGATGTTTTCATCTTTGTTCTTCAAGAATCATAGTTTTTACCTTGAAAGATGAAGAAATAATCTTCTTTCTTCAAAGGCTTGTCTTTCTTTCTCTTTGAGTTTTTTCTCAAAGTTTGCAGAGGGTTCTCTCTATATGAAACATGAAGTCTTGGGGCCTTTATATAGGGCAAATTCATTTGTTAAGTTAGTTACATAAATCTATCTCTGATTGATCTGGGGATATTTCCCCACCATTGGATCTTTGATCCTAGGGCTTCTGTTTTACAGAAGATAATCTTCTTATTTTAATAAGATTGGAAAGATATTTCTAGAACAGAATTTTAATTTTGATTAATTAATAATTTATTATTATTATTAGATCTTTTGATCTAACGGTAGGGAATTTTTTAAATTCCAGCGCTGGCGCAATTGGCGCTAGCGCACCTGCGTTCGACACGTGGCGCGCAGCGCAGAGCGCAGCGCAACTGCGCTAGCGCGCCTGCGTTCGACACGTAGCGCGCAGCGCAGTTGCGCTGCGCTCTGATCTGAAGCGTTGCTACAATTTTAAAATTTGAATTTTGAAACAGAGCTTTGATCTGATTGGGGGTGCGCTGCCTAGGGTGCAGCGCTCCTGGCGCTGGCGTGTCTGCTTTTGACACGTGGCGCGCAGCGCGCAATGCAAGGAATCTGAAGCGTTGCTTCAATTTTTGAATTTTGAAATTCAAACAGATCTTTGCTTTGATTGGGGGAAACAAATACCCCCCCACCGTTGCGCTCACGTGGCACGCACGTGAGTGCATCGGTGGCAACATCTGAGCCCTTGGATTAACTCAGAAGTTGAGGAGGCGCTTCAGCGCATATAAATAGGACCCTTGGTCCTCAGATGATTATCATCCCTCTTCAAGAATTTTTATCTCAGAGCCTTGCTCTTCTTTCCAAGAACTTCAAGAGTTAGAACTCTAGAAAATTTTAGGTAAAAATTAAATTAAATTAAATTAAATTAAATTAAATTAATTCTAATTAACAGAGCCTTTCTCTCATAGATCTTTTGATCTAAAGAAAACCCCTTTGGGGTTTCATAAACAGAGCTTTGCTCTCAAGAACCCATAGATCTGAATAGATCTTTTCTTAGGGTTTCTTAGCCCATGGGTCAGAGCTCTGCTCTTTTGACAATATAGATCTTTTAATGAGGAACTCTTAAGAGTTTTTCATGGATCTTTAAGGTCCTAGAATTTTAATTCTTAGGAATTAACTTTCATTAACTTTTGATGGATTTTCCATCATCATTACAGAGCTAGGCTCTTTAAGGAATTTTATTCCCTCGTGACTAGAGTTTGACAAGTGTCACTCTGTTGTAGAGCTTTGCTCTGAAAGGGAGATTTTCTCCTTGTCTCGAGCGATTTCTCATTCAATGAGAATATTCTTTGAGGATTTCCTCATTAATTGACAGTCTCATCCAATGATGAGGCTGTCTTATTAATTGATGCATTGTCATCTGGATCTTGTGGGTCCCCCTTTGGTCCCCTTTCCACTGCATTGCAGTGTGGTACAAATTTTAAAGTGTCGCTCAGAATTTTAAGATTAAATTATAGTACTGATAATTGAATTCTTTTTCTTTTTCGCAGGCGACATGTCTTCCGATCTTTCTTTCTCGTTTTTCCGTTCAGAAGGAGGATACCCTGAGGCGCCGGTGGACCGGGAGGTTCTTGCATTCATTAAAGACCACGACCCGGAATACAAAAACCTTCACCTGTGGGGTAAGTGTTACGACCAAATAATTAAAGGTCGCCGAAGCTTCTCTTGTGCGATGCCATCGGATCCGATCTCGTCAATCTCGTACGCAGATATACCCCCGGTGAACTATGCCATGGAGGTTGTAAATTGGAATTCGGAGGGTCTTCTTCAACCTTCGATTGTTGCCATACCCATGCAGCTGCCGGCAGCCTTGGATATTTTAGGAAGGCGCATATGCCATGGCGAGTCGCGCCCTTGGGGACAACCCTACAACATTGGGTTGACCCCTCGACACTCGGCAGGGTATCTGCAGTGGGCCAGGTACATTTTGTTAGCAAAGAAGGTGCATCTGCTGAAGATCGGTCTATACCCTGCAGTTTATGCCTCGCTGTTCGAGTATTCTGCTCCTACGACATGATGGATTAAGGCGTTCGTGGAGCAATAGAACATCCCCAACCATACGTTTCTTCTAATGGACAAGGAAGTTTCCATCCCTCTAGAAGAATTTGCTGAGATTTCCGGTCTGCCGGTGAGGGGGGAGCACTATGAGGAGCTACTTCCTCCGGACGAATACGTTTTTGCCACCAAGCCGTTGGTGATGGACTTAACGTCGGAGAACGCTATTCAGCACCAGTTTACGAGTCTGGTAGAGGTGCTGAATATGTATGAAAGTCTTTACTTGGAATCGGGAGGCCGGGGAGTTAGTTTCGCAGACTTCATCGCCCGCTTTCTTCGACCGGAGATTCTATCGCAACGGGGCGAAAAATTTGCCAAACTTGACGACCCCTTCGGCCTTGGCTTAGATCGTCGACCAGCACTGGTAGCCGATCAAAAAGGTTTTTATCTTCCCAATGCCGCAATCATCCCTTTATCGAAAATCGCTGTTCCGGGCATCGACGAGGAGACTTTCTTTCTCGGGTTTCTGGGGCTATAGTTGGGCCGGTTCGCGCTCCCCATGCACCCTCGCTGTTGGAGATAGTGCCCTCATAGTCAATTATTGGATTGCAGGTACGTGATTGCAATGATTGCGGAGGACCTATACCGGTATGACAGTCTTACTCGAGATGATAGTATGCTATCTGGTTTGCCTTTATCAGTCGTGTACATGTTCATGTGACTGATTACATGTTACACTTTGATAGAGCCCTTAGGATCTTGCTTTACCACCAACAGTATGATGGCGATCATATACGTGAGAGTTGGGTGGTTTATACGCATATCCTTAATTGTGGTCCCTAGTCGTGGGAGTTTCGAGACAGGGCATCGATACTCCGGAGTAGACTAGTGTGTACAGTCGAGACCCCGACGAGGGGCGGTGGCCGGTCTCATAAGCCACTGGTGTCAGTTGGATCACCTAAGATGTATACAGGTGCTCATTGGGTTATGAGTACACCGGACAGGACTCGCCGGGAATCTGCTAGTTAGTACTATACCTATCGTCAGATAGCAGTTCCCTGGTGACATGTGTACAGGTTAGTTCATCGACCTGAGGTCGTCATTTGTCTCGTGTGAGTTCCCACTGTGCTTTGATTTCTACCCTACCACGGCTCAAAGGAGTCGTGCAAACAGGTAGCTTTTGGGTACAGTCCCGAGCCATATGGAGGCACGTGAGCGGATCGGCAGGGGATTCGTCTCTCCCGGTATTGGGGGCGAGATCGTGCTGTGTCTAGGAGAGCCATTACACAAAGCCCACGGCCGTGGCAGGAGATTTATTGGTAGGTACTCCAGTAGTATCTCAGGGTGTTATTGGGCTTCACTCCGACACGACTTATACTGCTAATGGGGGTCTGACGTTACTAGCCCCCTAGGCAGATATGCGATACTCATAGAAGAACGGACCGGACTGTATATACATTGTCACTGTTAGGCTCAGTAGGGTTTCCGGATGAGTTCGCTCATTTGCATCCCTTGAGGTCAGTCCATGGGCAGCCGTTACGCATTGCTAGTGCCGCTGACGGTTTGTGGTTAAACCCACTGCCAGGGTACTGACGAGTCATTAGAGTCCCCCACAGACAGTTTCCCAAGTTCGTGCGAAACGTTGTAGAGGCCGTATGGTTTTATGGCAGGGTTCGGAAAATGCACGTGCGTTTACGCACGTGTTATTTTTCGGGCAGATGATACTGGTCGGCTTTGGTTTAAGCCGGATCCGAGTATTATATTGAGTAGGTATAATATCTTTGTCTCAGTTGCATTTGTATTCGGTCGTAATACAAATGCGGGTATATTTATACAGTTTCGGGGTTATCCTGAAAGTCGTTTCAGGATCACTTTTGGAAGTTGCCAGTTTCCAGTTTTCTATCAGCCGTCTTTTAATATTTGGTTAAAGACGGGTTTATCTTTTCTTGAGATGAGTGTGGATTCTTCTAGAAGATTCTAGAGAGAGTGACTTGACATGGTGAGTCATTAGTGCATTAATGGTGCCATTAATGCTTGATGACTAAGGTGGTTTTGATTCATTGTTTCTAAATGAGTCATGCTTTTCTTTAATGATCAAGATAAGCTTCTTTCTTTTATGGTCACCCCCTCCTTGCTCCTACCATCACCTCCCTCTTTACTTATATGTGGCCGGCCCCCTTGAGTGAGCTTGAGTGAGATTAATTTCATTCTTGAGAGAAAAGACTATGGTTTAAGGGTGCATGGAAATTTCATTGCCTCTTTCATTTCCATCACCCGATAAAATGGCAACTTCATTAACCGATCGTCCACGGACTTGGACGAAGTGAGACAAAATCATCTACTCATTCTCTACATCATTCTTGGTCGTCTCTTTTAGCAAACTTGACGACCGAGTTGCCTCAAGTCAGAGGCGGGAGCCCGTTTAAAGAATCAGAGACGTGGTGCCACTTGGACGAGCAGATCGGAGATCGACGAGATCAGAGCAGCCGCAACGGAGCGTGGGATGATGGTTAAAGAACGAAGGACTCGGATCGTTCGGTATAACCTTTCTACACTCTTTACAGTTTGTTAGTTTAGCAATAATGGCAGATCCAGGTTAAAGTATACGATAGCGCCAGTTAAAAAGTTTTTGTTCCGCATTTGGCGTCTGTAGACGTCCGGGGCGCTAGCGTAGACTTATAGTGGTATCAGAGCCTAACCATTTTGCTATACTAACTTGTGCTAACGCGTTTAAAACATCGATCGAACCGGAAAACTAAAAACTGCAATTTCTAACTTCACAGTTTCTGTTGTTTTTAAATGATCTCCTAAAATTTTTCTACATGTCTCAGAAAACTGTGCAGGCTTTTCTAAGAACCACGACCAAATTTGGGCACGTGACTCCACCAAACCGCCGCGGAAACGCGGCCAAACCCATGGTTTGGCCGCGCATCCGCGGCCACTTGGTGAGCTCATGCTCCCAAATTTGTACAGTGGGTTCTTCTGTGGGAATTGAGGTTTTTGGTATATATATTTTGGGCCCAGGTTTTGTTACTGTTCACCAGTAAGTCGTGGGGCCCACTTCTTGATATTTGGTCGATCGAAATTTAAACACGTTAGTTTACAGTGCTTACATTATATCTCCGACCGGGAAGGTCATTTGATCAGTAAACCGCGTCTGATTGCTATAGTTCTTTTAGACGGGTTTGCGAACGTGACATTCGCGTTGATGTTCTGTGTTGTGCTGTGATATTGCGGATTTGTCGTGGTGGATAGCAGTGTGCAATGGTAGTACAGTTTGAGTTTATTTGTACATTAAATATTGCGGGACGAGCGTCCAACATGTGGACTGCCGTCACTGCCTGTTGTATAATATTCTTTTGGGGCACGACCAGGTTGCGGTCGATGTACCTGTTGTACTATTATTTATTTCTGTACTAGGGTTACCCCGCGACGGAGTGCACGGATAGCCGGGTTCTGGAGGGAAACGGGTCCGCATCTCATGGCTTTGAGAGGCAGAGGGGCCCCACTTTAGAATTGGCAGACTATTCGCTGCACTCGTAGAGGGTACAGGTTGACCCAAGGAGGGGTGCATAAGCTACCGGATTCCATGAAGTGCTGGGTGGTCCATTCACTATGCTGTAGGGGGCTGCCTCGCTTCAGGTTTTGGCGGGTAACTTGCCGCACCCGTAGGGGTCTAGGTTTACATTGCACAGGCTATCCACACGACCAGGGGAACGTCGGGTTTCAGCAGTGGCTCTGTGAAACCCGGGGATCCCAGTATATCTGTATTGTTCTGTGATGCTTATTACTTTTCTGTAATGTTGCATATTATCACGCCTGGAGCGATTATTGTATATTGGTTTATATACTATTAGATGTTGTATATGTTTTACACCCGCGCTAGTCCAGTCCCTGCTCTGTCGTTAGTTAAGTAACCTAACGGGTGATGACGGGACCCAGTGACGAATGCGGATGGCATATACGTACATTTTATTTTCGTTCTTTTCTGGTGTGATTGATGATGGGACCGCATTGATTCTTATCAATGCAAAGTTAAACAAACCTGTTTGAGTTGTTGGAACAATTTTAAAAGGTGTTATTACAAAGACGTTTCCTTTTGTTATGCATAGAGGTATTCGGTGTGAATATCCAGCACCTCATTCGATGAGGCAAGGGCTGATATCCCTTCACCGGGAAAGACCCCTTGAACAGAAGTTTGCGTCAGGGTAATAACTCTACTATAGTCGATTACAAGTTGCTTTGCATCGCGGTATTCAGTAGAATATCCTGCACCTCATTCCACGAGGAAAGAGCCGAGATCCCTTCACTGGGAATGACCTCTTTAGCAAAAGGTTTTCGCCACTATATTTTTATAAAAAGCTATCAGGTTCCTTCAGCGATATCAAGTTCACTACGTTAAAGGTTTTTCGCCAAAAACCAGCCGTAGCCCTCCGTCATTTCTTTTGGGTATTCAGTAGTATTCAAGCTATGCAGTTTTGGCCAACGTCAGGGCATAGTGTTTGGTAGCTGCTAGGTATTCATTTGTTGCATAGATAGATGGGTTGGTTTGGGACAGTCGTTCTGCCGATTGGCCAACGTCAGGGGCATGTGCGGGTGGGTTCAAATTGACAAGATAGTGACGGGTAGAACTTGGCATGTGACTTATGACATTTTGACCAACGCCAAGGTCATAAGAGCATGGGGCAAAAATGATATCGGGAGTTTCTAAAGAAACTGAAACTTGCCAAGTATGCGCATACCTTCTGGAGTATGAGTAACGTGGATGCATTCCATCACGTTATCATGCGATGAGAGTTGGATCCCGATTCCCACTGATGAGTTGGTTTACTCTTCGGGTGATCCCGATTGATTCTTCTTTCAGGTTTGGAGGAGAATTTGACAGGACAGTGGGAGGTTTCCGGATTAGATAAAGTGATAACCATTCTGATCTAGGTTAGAATGCACGCAGAGTGTTTCTTTTCTCTCTCTCTTTGGCAGCGACCTTTGACCAACCCTAGACTATGACTCAGTGACCAAGTTGACCGAACCTTCTTAAAATACTGGCTTTTGGATTGTCTGAGTTGCATAAGTCATTGCCACTCCTTCTTTTACCCTTTGAAATTCTCAGAACACCCGTATTACTACGGATATCCACTTCCATTGGATAGATCCATCGTATGGTTATATACGAACTCGAAGGGACTTCTTCGAGGATGGATCCAGGTTCAGGAGAAATAGAATTGGTTTATTCAGTTGTCTTTTATTATCACCTTCTCTCAGGTTGCGAGGGCTCCTTGGTTTAGGAGAGTACACCTATTACGCTTATTGGATAGTCTTATTCCAAACCATAGGCTGGTGCCGAAATATAGGGAATGAAGAAAACCAATTAGCCTAAGTAGGGTGTGCAGAAGGTAATATGTAAAGACAAAATAAAGGGATTAGAAAGAGGGCAAAGTAAATTGCGACTGTTATCATTCACGACCAAACCGCGTACTTCATCGCCACTCCTATTTCACTTTTAAAGGAATAAGGTATTATTCAGTTGTCTTTTATCATCACCTTCTCTCAAGATACGAGTACTCCTTGGTTTAGGAGGGTACACCTATTATGCTTACTGGATAGTCTTCTTCCAAACCATAGGCTGGTGCCGAACGGTAGGGAAGGAAGAAAACCATTTAGCCTAACGATGGTGTACAGAAGGTAACGACTAAAGACAAATAAAGGGATTTGGAGAGATGGCAATAAAATATACGGTTGAAGTCATGAATTGGATTATGGAAGAGGCATTGCTATGAATACCAGGATACCCCTACGAAACATTTTCATGTTTCAGTGCATTGTTAAAGAAAAACTGTTTTCCCGATTAGACACTTACTCCAAGGGTATGTATTTACCAGGTTTCATTCTCATATCTGTATGGTTTTACAGATGATGAGTGGGAGTAAGTTATTGGGAATTAGGTGATTATCCTCATTATATCGGAATTCGTTGTAATTGGTGATATTTGAGGAAATCGCCAGGATACAGTTTTCAACCTACGACGCACAGGTTTTGAGTTGTTTAACTCAGCGGACTTATACAGAGTATTGTATGTTGTCCAGTGTCCATCAGGACAAAGGGGTAGGTCCTCGTACTATATTCTGTTTACTTATAACTTCTCTAGTATTTAGACAAGTGTTTCATAGAAATACAAGGTCTAAGTTTTGAGAAGTTGTGGGTATAAGAATAGAGTAGAGAACCAGGTATCACAAGTATCGGGATTCTTCAAAGAGATCGAAGATGTAGATTCTTGTGATTGGTATTCAGATGATAGTGATGGTTTTTGAGAAACGTGTTTCTCTTTCAGGTTACTCATAATTGGATGGATTCCTAAGTTGAGTAATGCTGATTAGCCTCTTTCCATTAAGGTGATATGCACTGGAGACAGCTGCATGATTTGAATCTGGTTCCAATTAAATAAGTGCCAAAGTTTCTATATTGGATATAGAATAGTTCGTACCTTAAAAGATGTTAAGGTACGGGGAGTTGTCCAGTTTTTGCTTAAAACCAGACTCTGGATAACTCAGGGCGCGTTTCTGTAATGGCTGTTTGTGGGTTGACCCTGGCTATGACCAGAGTTGATATTCTACCATTTGGAAGATCAATAGTGATATTGTTCTTGACTCGCCACAGTTTTAGTAAAATGGACTTTTTCAGAAAACAGTAGTGGGAGTATGGTAGAACTGGAAGTGATTCCAGAACCGCGAACGATTACGGAAAATTTAATAGGACCTATATATTCAATCAGGTTTGACATTCCAATAGCCACTCCGCAGATATGGTAGGTAATCTCAGACACCCGAGAGGTACTTCGGTAGGCTCAAGGACGGTGACAGGGAGGTTCTTATCTACCCAGACTTGACACTACTGTTGTTCCAGGCAATGAGACCTGGTAGGAGGGTTGTCGTAGTCAGTGGGAGCAGCAGAAGCATAGTGGGCAAAATGCTTATATCTATTTATAGACTTGAGCAGTTATAGCGGAGATAGATCATCTAATTTTGATGTGACAGTCATGGGTTTGACTTCAATCAGGATAGGAGATGGATCTGTTAAGAAGGTAGTACGGTGTGATGTCATGGTATCTGGATGACATACACAGAGTAGGAAGTAAAATTCCTATACTACGATCGGTTGTACTGTGGTCGTCACACAGTTGTTTCTCCAGACAGGATATGGATATAATATTTGACATTCTGGTTTCTAGATCTATAGTTTTAGATCTAGATTTGGGTAGTTTCCCAATGTGGGTACTTTGACAGATATTCTAATGGTTTTTGGAATAGTTGACTCCTAGCATGGTGGTGTACCTGCAGGTGATGGAGTCACCCTCTCTAAAGGTGTCGTATAGACTAAAGGGGAGAGGGATGTGCATGATTGACAGATCACTTGCTTAGGCAATTGAGTCAATCGTGAGATGTCAAGTACCACACCAGATGTTGTTTTTGCACTGGATGCAATAAGTTTGTATTAATCCAATCCTGGAGAAACATAAGGAAGCAGTTTTAGAACATAAGTACATGTTCTACGGATTTGATGACGGCAGCCTCCTTCGGGAGACGATTATCATTCCAGGCTTCAAAGGTGACATAGTTGACAGAGTGATTGTCAGAGTTTTAGTTTTCCCTCTGACGAAGAGGGACAGTATTATGGACAGGTGGTCAAGAGGATACTGTGGGAGGCATGGTGCCGGATACTGATTAGGTTCAGTGATCGATACTGTCTAAGAAGTTTGGATTTGGAGTTCATTTATGAACTAGGTCCCATCAGATATCCAAACATATTCTAAGACAAGTATTACTCAATTCGGGAGATGTCTTTCTCCGCGAACTTGAGATTTGGAGAGATATAGAAAGAAACATCTAGGCGGGTCCACTCACTGAGGCTATTTCTCAAACACAATAGTTTTACAAACGGGCTTTGTGAAACTGATTAGTAGAGGAGTTGGATGTTCGGTTTCATACGGGCTGTGAGTAGTCGACATCGCAATAATTAGCCTTGAGTGCAAGTGGGAGATTGTTGGAGATAGTGCCCTCATAGTCAATTATTGGATCGCAGGTACGTGATTGCAATGATTGAGGAGGACCTATACCGGTATGACAGTCTTACTCGAGATGATAGTATGCTATCTGGTTTTCCTTTATCAGTCGTGTACATGTTCAGGTGACTGATTACATGTTACACTTTGATAGAGCCCTTAGGATCTTGCTTTACCACCAACAGTATGATGGCGATCATATACGTGAGAGTTGGGTGGTTTATACGCATATCCTTAATTGTGGTCCCTAGTCGTGGGAGTTTCGAGACAGGGCATCGATACTCCGGATTAGACTAGTGTGTACAGTCGAGACCCCGACGAGGGGCGGTGGCCGGTCTCACAAGCCACTGGTGTCAGTTGGATCACCTAAGATGTATACAGGTGCTCATTGGGTTATGAGTACACCGGACAGGACTCGCCGGGAATCTGCTAGTTAGTACTATACCTATCGTCAGATAGCAGTTCCCCGGTGACATGTGTACAGGTTAGTTCATCGACCTGAGGTCGTCATTTGTCTCGTGTGAGTTCCCACTGTGCTTTGATTTCTACCTTACCACGGCTCAAAGGAGTCGTGCAAACAGGTAGCTTTTGGGTACAGTCCCGAGCCATATGGAGGCACGTGAGCGGATCGGCAGGGGATTCGTCTCTCCCCGTATTGGGGGCGAGATCGTGCTGTGTCTAGGAGAGCCATTACACAAAGCCCACGGCCGTGGCAGGAGATTTACTGGTAGGTACTCCAGTAGTATCTCAGGGTGTTATTGGGCTTCACTCCGACACGACTTATACTGCTAATGGGGGTCTGACGTTACTAGCCCCCTAGGCAGATATGCGATACTCATAGACGAACGGACCGGACTGTATATACATTGTCACTGTTAGGCTCAGTAGGGTTTCCGGATGAGTTCGCTCATTTGCATCCCTTGAGGTCAGTCTATGGGCAGCCGTTACGCATTGCTAGTGCCGCTGACGGTTTGTGGTTAAACCCACTGCCAGGGTACTGACGAGTCATTAGAGTCCCCCACAGACAGTTTCCCAAGTTCGGGCGAAACGTTGTAGAGGCCGTATGGTTTTATGGCAGGGTTCGGAAAATGCAAGTGCGTTTACGCACGTGTTATTTTTCGGGCAGATGATACTGGTCGGCTTTGGTTTAAGCCGGATCCGAGTATTATATTGAGTAGGTATAATATCTTTGTCTCGGTTGCATTTGTATTCGGTCGTAATACAAATGCGGGTATATTTATACAGTTTCGGGGTTATCCTGAAAGTCGTTTCAGGATCACTTTTGGAAGTTGCCAGTTTCCAGTTTTCTATCAGCCGTATTTTAACATTTGGTTAAAGACGGGTTTATCTTTTCTTGAGATGAGTGTGGATTCTTCTAGAAGATTCTAGAGAGAGTGACTTGACATGGTGAGTCATTAGTGCATTAATGGTGCCATTAATGCTTGATGACTAAGGTTGTTTTGATTCATTGTTTCTAAATGAGTCATGCTTTTCTTTAATGATCAAGATAAGCTTCTTTCTTTTATGGTCACCCCCTCCTTGCTCCTACCATCACCTCCCTCTTTACTTATATGTGGCCGGCCCCTTGAGTGAGCTTGAGTGAGATTAATTTCATTCTTGAGAGAAAAGACTATGGTTTAAGGGTGCATGGAAATTTCATTGCCTCTTTCATTTCCATCACCCGATAAAATGGCAACTTCATTAACCGATCGTCCACGGACTTGGACGAAGTGAGACAAAGTCATCTACTCATTCTCTACATCATTCTTGGTCGTCTCTTTTAGCAAACTTGACGACCGAGTTGCCTCAAGTCAGAGGCGGGAGCCCGTTTAAAGAATCAGAGACGTGGTGCCACTTGGACGAGCAGATCGGAGATCGACGAGATCAGAGCAGCCGCAACGGAGCGTGGGATGATGGTTAAAGAACGAAGGACTCGGATCGTTCGGTATAACCTTTCTACACTCTTTACAGTTTGTTAGTTTAGCAATAATGGCAGATCCGGGTTAAAGTATACGATAGCGCCAGTTAAAAAGTTTTTGTTCCGCATTTGGCGTCTGTAGACGTCCGGGGCGCTAGCGTAGACTTATACTCGCTACATGAGTCCGTCCGTCTTCTACCCAGCACATCGAATGGTGGTTGGCATACAATTGGCCATCGGGATTGCCGGGTTGGCCTATCTGTACCATGGTCTTAGCATGGCGGCGGACGCAACTGAACCAGGGGTGCAACCCGCTAATTTCCCGATGCACTACTTTACTTCTTGGATGGAAATGCACATGCTCGGGGTATTTGGTATTCATAAAAGACCCTCGTTTTACGAGAAGTACAGATTCCCGAGAGTTATGCGGCTGATCGGTGCTTCTATCGTGAATCCGCCTCCGCTGGAGGTTAGGGGGTTGCTTCTTCGTCCATGCACGGTCGGAGTGAGTATTTCTTTCACGGACAAGGTCCTGACAATCGGCCCTGAGACCTCCAAGGCGGTGTTGGCGTTGCGCGATAATTTCAAGGACGGGGCCTCCGTATTGAAAGCCCGGGAGATTCTACATCTGTACTCCATTAGGCCGGGCTTCCTCGTGTTCAGGAAGAACGGGGCGGCGCTTTTTATGAGATACAACCCCCATCGATTCACTCAGCAGTTGAGCTATAACCAAGGGGTCCTACTGGAGGCTATTTTGGAAGAGCCAGCGGCCACCAGAGAGGGAATACGGAGTGCACTGCATCACTTTATGCGGTTAAATACGGGCTCCCACTTCTTCATTAGCGAGCCGACTTGCATTCCAAGGGCCCTTAATGTATACAGGGCCTGGTATCAGCACGCGATGGGCGCTGTTATCAGGGAAGAGAAGCGGCTGCTGCTTGATCGCAAGGATGCGCCCCCCGCCAGCGATCGCAACGTCCCCTTAAAGAGAAGGACCCCTGTCCCTCCTCCACTAAGAGGAGATGCTGGAGATGAGCCCCTACGTGTGCTAATCCCCAAGCGTGGATTTCCCCATAATCCTGTGGACATGCCCTCAGCGCCCCATGCTCCTGTAGAGACGGTAAACGTGGTTTCGCCCGAATCTGGCATGGGCTCAGACATCGGGACCCGCCGTCCCAAGGTGCCCACGAAGCGTAAGCTGATTTTGGGTGCGACCGGAGCTCGCGTACAGAGAAAGAAGAAGAAGTCGGTCCTTTCCCTTGATGTCGTTCTCGGCTTAGAGCCTGAGGCTCCTCTTACCGAAGGCTTAAGTGAATATGGAACCAATAAGGGTTTCTTCGTAGCGCCAGAAGACACTGATCTCGACGCCGCTATTGCTGCTTCTGCGCAACTTGCGAGCCACCAAGCGAAAATAGCCGCCCTCACGCAATCAAGTAAATATTAATCATACTTTTGTCATTGCGTTATATTTTATTGTTATGTCTTGACTGACATTCTTCTTTTTGTAACAGGCTTCACTACTGAGAAGGTTCTGGCGGCTTCTCTCAGGACTTTCGAGGAGGAAGAGAGGAATCGTGCTCTTTTGGGCACTGGTATGTTTCGGCTTGCTATGTCTTCATTCTACTTTTTACGGCCAATATAACCCTTTCCTTATCTCATTGCAGGGACCACAAGACCCACCTCGCAAGACGATGCGGGAATTCTCCCCGAGCCAGCTACCGAAGTCCCGACCTTTTCGGGGTTGCCGTAAGAGGCCCTACTTAAAAAGCCGGTGATGGAAGCCTTGATGGATCTGGAGGCAACCCTGAATGTGGACGACGATGCCTTGCTGAAGGAGGCTTCCAAAAGGTATGTCGTGACAGCCCGGGAGGAAAGGAAGCGTCTGAGGCTCGCAGCAAGGGAGCGTAGAGCTGCTTTGGCTGCGGGAGCAGGCTCAAGCGCCGTTACTCCCGCTGCGACTCCTTCAGAGGAGTTCCCGGTCGCCTTGTCTACTGCTCATAGACGGGCGGAACGTGCAGCTCGGGAAGCCAACGGTAAATCCGCCTCAGGTAATGTGTTTTTGAGGCTTTGTTGTCAAAGTTTTAGACTATCAGTTCTTATATATCTTGTCCTGCAGGGCCGAGTCTTACTGAAGGAGTGGCGGCGACCGTCGAGCCTGAGGGGACGGTAGAGGAGGTAGCCACTGAACCCGAGGCGACGGTAGGCGATATAACCATAGTTGTCGGGTCCAAGATAGTGGCTGACGAGACAGTCACGACTGCTAGGCTCGAGATGGCTACTAATGTCGAGCCCGAGGTGGCGGCGGGTGAGACGACTATTATGGCCGGGCCTGAGGCAGCAGTTGATGAAACGGCTGCTACGGACGAGCCTACAGTAGTGATGGACGAGACGGCTACGACCACTGAGCCCGAGGTGGTAGCGGGTGAGACGGCTGCTATGGTCGCTGAGCACGTGATGGCCGCTCTTTCTCAAGAGTCGGGCACCGCTCCGATCATCGCTCCCCTGCTTATGGTTCCTTGTCGTCTCCTGGCGTCGCGAGCATGACGAGGGATCCTATAGAGTCGGGCGATGAGGCAACGGGAGGTGAAACTATCCCAATGGAGGAGGGAGACGCCACCGTTGCATCAAGTGACGCCCTTGTTAGGGCTCCGGCCGGAGACTCTTCAGGTAAATCTTGGGTCACCGCCCTTCTTTCTTTATTCTGCAATCTTTCCTAATGAAGTTTATCTTGCTTCTAATGCAGGTGTGGTTAATGCTGAAATCGAGCTGCTCGAGACAGCGCCGTCAGTTACCGCTCTGACGGTGACCACCCCTCTGCCTTCTCTCGCACCGTCGCAAATGCTGGAAGGTACGGATTTGTAACCCATTAGTCTTATCCCTCGGGCGTATAATTCATGTACTGACGTCGAGTCATCGCGTTTTTACTGGAGTTCTTCTTGACCACCTGTACCAGGTGTTGCACCCCCACTTCTCCTTCTTGTCAAAAATTAGTCCACCTGTTGGTGTCGGTAAGTGTTTTCTCTAAACGACGTCCTCTTTTTTGACGGGCAGCATTATTTCTAAATCTTCTTTATATTGTTTGCAGCCTTACGAATCGAAGGAGGGAATGAGGCTGTTGTTGCGCCACCAGTACTCCCAGCTCTGCCCCCTGCTGCAGCCGGTATAGTAGACTCTACTTTTTGCTTGTTTTCTTTATTTCTTGTGCCGACATCTGATTATGATCTATTTTGCAGCAATCACATCGACTCCAACCCCATTCGAGTTTCGCATTATAATGCCGGCCGGGCCCTTTTTAAGGCGTCCATCATCCAAAGGTGCTGTGACCAGCCTACGCGCGAGTATATCGAGGAGTTCGACGCAGAAGCTCCCTCATCTGCCGCGGACTTTTCCGCAGAGGTTAACCCTATGCTGGCGACGCTCATGAACTTTCATGGTGAGGGCGTCGTTGGGTTTTGGGTTAATCGTTGTCGGGAGATCGAGGCTTGCTTGCATGAGCTTGAGATTAAGCGTCCGGCACCCGAGATTCTGGTTACGAGCACTCAATGGGCGGCATGGATCGAGCAGAGCGCTTCTTACTTCCTCCATCTCGAACAAGAAGTGGCTTTAAAGCGAAGGGAATGCAAAGAAACTTCAAGCGAGTCTGCTCGACTGCATGCTGAGGTCGACGCAAACGCTACCCAGGTGAAAGTTATCTTCGAGGGCCTTCTGCAATGTATCTCTGATGGGTTGTCATTAAAGCAGAAGCTCGATGTCGTTGAGTGTGATGCCCAAGACCGTGAAGCAGCTCAGCGAGCCGTCGAAGAACAACTCTCATCCTACTTGCAGCAGCGAGCCCAGGTCGAAGCAGAGTTGGCCGCGGTAGCTGATCAGGAAGAGGGGCTGAGGGAAGTGCGCGAGCGGCTGATTGGACTACTGAAAGCGCTTTCCTCTCAATAAAAATTTTGTATCATTTGTAATTTTGAATAAAATGTATTTGTTCTTTTATTCTTTAACACGATGTATTTTGTATCCAATCGAATTCATGAATAAAAGATACACGTTCTTCGTAATGTCTTGTGTCATTTCTCTGCTTTCTTCTTTCTTGCTGTATTGTTTGCCATATGACTTTAGTAAGTGTGGTCTGTAGATAGCATATAGCTGTCAGTCTTAGGCTCTTTGTAGAGTGGCGATGGCTTAGAAAACAGGGTTAGGATCTGTCATTTAAGACTTTTCAACTTTATGAGCCGTGAGGGTCTCAAGAATTTTCTCCCTACCGACCGAAAGGGTCCCGTAGGTGTAATTTCTCCTTAAGAATCCTAAGGATTCCCAAGTGTGTTTTCTCTTGAAAGTCATAAGGATCTCACAAGAGAATTTTCTTCCTTACAAGTCGAAAGGACTCGTAAGTGATTGATGAGTTGATACACTCCCGAGTTAAAGCATTGTCTCAACAGGGAGGTCGGGGGTTGACTTTGGTTTGTCTGTGCATCGCGGAGTCATGGAACTGGGAACTTTGCAGCAGCTCCGCGTTGTTGATGTCGTATATTCCTGCAGAGAGACTGATTTCTCTGCGGGTCGAAACAAATCGAGATGTTCTCATCAAGGACGCTGGTTTCCCTGAATCGAGAAGGTTGCCAAGGACACTAATTTCCTTGGAGTTGAAACGAATCGAGGTGCTCTCGTCAAGGATGCTGATTTCCCTGAATCGAGGAGATTGCCAAGGACACTGATTTCCGCGGAGTTGAGACGAATCGATGTACTCCTGCAAAGACGTTGATTTCTCTGCGGGTCGACGCGAATCGAGATGCTCTCGTCAAGGACGCTGATTTCCCTGAATCGAGGTTTTGCCAAGGACACTGATTTCCTTGGGGTTGAAACGAATCGAGGTATTCCTGCAAGGACGCTGATTTCCTTGCGGGTCGACGCGAATCAAGATGCTCTCGTCAACGACGCTGATTTCCCTGAATCGAGGTTTTGCCAAGGATACTGATTTCCTTAGGGTTGAAACGAATCGAGGTATTCCTGCAAAGACGTTGATTTCCTTGCGGGTCGACGCGAATCAAGATGCTCTCGTCAAGGACGCTGATTTCCCTGAATCGAGGAGGTTGCCAAGGACACTGATTTCCCTGAAGTCGAAACGAATCGAGGTATTCCTGCAAAGACACTGATTTCTCTGCGGGTCGACGTGAATCGAGATGTTCTCGTCAAGGACGATGATTTCCCTGAATAGAGGTATTGACTTGATTCCGAGACGGGGTCATTGGATGACCCTAAGTTGTCTGTGAACCGTAGAGTCTTGGAACTGGGGACTTTATCGTGGCTCCGATTGATGGTGTAGCATCTGTGTCCTGCTGGAATGAGGAGGCACACCGTTGTTGGTCTTCAGGCCATAGATGTAGCCATTGAGATTTGGAACTAGGGACTTTGCCATAGCTCCGCTTCATTGCGACTCTGAGGTCGGTTGTTGACGTCACGTCTGCATCTGGTTGAAGTGAGAAGAAACGCCGTTGGTGATCTCTAGGCTGTCAATGTTGATGTCGAGACCCTGAAGGTAGGGATCTTCTTTCGCTTCGTTTGTTGATATTGTGTCTGCAATATTGCGACGAATGTCGAAATTGTCTCTAGGTTATCTATGAACCGTCGAGATTGGCTTCGCTTCGACGAAGCCTTGTGGGACGATATGGTTCCTTTCTTGTTTGTGCCCCTGGATTGTATACAGGGATCGATGTGATCTCACCTGTAGGGCATAAATTTCATTTTTATTTTTTCAATTCCTTCCGCGATGCTCTATCAGTTTAGCTTTTATATCGCGAAGGTCGTGATTCCCCAATCATTTCGGCTATTTTTCGCGGTGCCCAATCATTTCGGCTGTTTATTTTATTTTTACTCACTGCTTTTTATTGCGAGTTGCCCAATCATTTCGGCTATTTTGCATGCATACCTTTTTTTTACTTGCTGATTTTTATTTGCAAGTTGCCCCATCATTTCGGCTATTTCGTATGCATGTGTGGCTTGCTGTCTTTTCGCGGCAAGCTTGTGATTAGACACCGATTTCGGCATCAGCACCGCTACAACTGGAATATTGCCAGGAGCGAATCATCATTTGCCTCTGTTGATGTCGAACAAAGATGGCTTAGTAAACAGGGTTAGGATTCTGTCGACTAAGGCTTTTGACTTTATGAGCCGTAAGGGTCTCATAAAGGTATTTCTCCCTGCGAGTCGTGCTCTCGTAGGTGTGTTTTCTCCTTAGGAACCGTGAGGAATCCTAAGTGTATGGCCTCTTGTAAGTCGTAAAGATCTTACAAGAGAATTTTCTCCTTGTAAGTCGAGAGGACTTACAAGGATTGTTCACCATATGGACATATCCCTAGTCACGGATGGGATTTTGTTAGGAAAATGTTTATTCGCGCCCGTGGATTGTATACAAGGGTCAGTATTGAGCCGCTTGTAGGGAAGTATCGGAGGTTGTGGGGGTTGCTTAAGAACAGGTTCAGGTCTCTGTAACTTAAGACTTTCAAATCTTATGAGCCGTGAGGGTCCCATAAGAGAGTTCTCCTTACGAGTCGTGAGGATCTCGCAAGTGCAATTTCTCCTTAGGAATCGTGAGGATTCCTAAGTGTGTTGCTCCCTTGTGAGTCATAAGGATCTCACGTGGGTGATTTCTCCACAAGGTCGAGAGGACCCTGTAAGTGTCTTTTAACGAGGTTGCGCCCTTTCGGGTTTTCACAAACACTCGCCGGTAGCCCTGCTGTTTATACTCACGGAGCCCTTTCGGGTTTTCATCCGTGCCCGTTTTGCTTATGGATATACTGTTTTCTCTTTTTTTTAACGAGGTTGCGCCCTTCCGAGTTTTCACAAACACTCGCCGGTAGCCCTGCTGTTTTTACTCACGGAGCCCTTTCGGGTTTTCATCCGTACCCATTTTGCTTATGGACATACCGTTTTCCTTTTTTTGTTTTCTCTCTCTTTTTTTTTGTATCAGCTTTGGGATCCTGCAACCCGCCGAAATTTCTCGACATCTCGGTCCACAGCTAGTTTTAGGACATAGTGGTCCGTTATTAGTTTTAAGGACGTTTCGGTCCGTCGTTAGTTTTAGGACTTTTCGGTCCATCGTTAGTATAAGGGACGTTTCGGTTCGTTTTTAGTTTAAGGACATTTTGGTTCGCTCTCCTCTGAGGCGAAGTTTCGCCGGTTGCTTTATGAACAAGTAGGTTTCTCCTTGATAGACCTTGTCACATAATCCAAGGGTTTTGGCACTGCTCCTGCCCCCAGCTCCTCTACGTTATCTCCTAATGCTGAGTGAGCTGCTTTGTTACTTAACGACAAATGAGCGATCATGTGGTAACTTGCCACATAATCTTCGGATTCTTCTGACAAGTCGTCTCCCTCATCATTGTCGTTATCTTCATTCTCAAGGATGTGATTGAGGAACTCTTGAAGCATGACTGGGGTTCGCGCCCTCTGGTTGTATTCTTTCAGTGCGTCAATAAGCTTTTGCAGATCCGTACGCTTGTCGTTAGACATCGCGGGCTTTTTGGTCCGCTTCTTGTTCTTCGAAGATTGTGACGGCTGGGCCCGAATGTTTTGTCCACCATCACTATTAATTCCCAATGTTGGGCGTGGTTTCAGCATCTCCTCGATGATCTCCGGCTCTAGCGGGCTTTTCCACCTGAGTGCTAGACATGTTTGAAGATCTTTCGGCACTCTTTTAGTTTTTGCCGAAAGAACAACTTCCCATGGAGCTTCCTCTATGAATGAGCATGATGCCCCCGACATGTCCATCTTTTTCGGAGCATGTGGTTGTAGCGGGTTCACCTTCCAATTTTCAGACAACGCGAACTTGCCTTGCTGGTATTGGTCATCAACCCAATTTTTGAAGACATAGCAATCTTCGAGTGGATGGGCCAATACTCGATGGTAAGGGCAGTAATTGGGATCATTGACGTCATTCAGTTGCGGTGGGTGTCTCGACTCCGGTAGAGTGATGAGCCCTTTGCGCACTGCCAGTTCGAACAGTCTCCTTATTTTATCTCGGGGAAACGAGTAAGGACGTCTCAATTTCTCATCGAGGGATTGCCGCTTGTTGCTTTGGCGAACAACCCCTCTCGGGCCATTCAGTTGTTGTTGAGCGTTGGCGACAACGATCGCATTCCCTTTTCCTTTCTCATTTCAAAAGTCTGGTATTGGAGGAGACGGTCTATGACCCATCTGGTCTATTTGGGCTAGCTTATCGATTAAAGCCTGGAACGTGGTCGGTTTAAAGAACATCATGAACTGTGAAATAGTTGCATGAGGGTCTAGGGTGCCCATGAACATATCCACCGCTGGTGCTTCTTCGATGCGCTGTTCGCACTTCGACCAGCGATTTCGCCACCGGATTGCGTATTGAACCCAAGTTTCGCCCGGCTTCTTCCTTGCATTGATCAACACCGTTATTGGGGTGCGTTCACTGGCGCTCGTGAATCGCTGGGTGAATAGCAACTCCATCTCTGCGAAAGTTTTGACGGAGTCGTTTGGAAGCTCGGAGTACCACTCAAACGCCGTCTCTGATAAGCTGCCGACAAATTGGCAAAGCAAGAGCTTATCATTGCCGCCGGTGTTGCCATAAAGAGCCCTGAACTGGGCGACATGCTGGTGTGGATTGCTTGTCCCCTTGTAGACATGGAATTTCGGGATCGTGTAGCCCGGCGGGTACTTTATCTGATCATAGCAGCCTGGATACAGTCGCCCTATTTTGACACTTGGCCGGCTGCCTCATTTGCCTGGTGAACTCTTATTTGCTAAGCAATATAGTCATCCAGGGTGGCCTTGGAGATAGTTTCCTCTTTGGCTGCTGAAAGAGCTGGAGGAGGGTTAAATGTTTCTCCTCTGTCGTCTTCGAGGATAATTGGAGGATCTTCAGCTCGAGGATCCTGCTGGATCATCATACCCACCATGTCTTGGAACAGAAGAGCCATTTTCTTTATATTGGCCGCTTGTTCCGCAGCCTCCTTGTCCTTCTTTTCGAGCATTCTCCGAAGGAATTCAGCATCAATCTCGTGTTCGCGACGTTGTTCCGATGACGCCTTCGGGCTTTCTTTTGGCCCGGTGAGTGCGGCCATGGCAGTTAACATCTCCTGAAGCTTCTGTTGTTGCTGTTCTTGAGCTCTTGTGATGGATCGGGTGAGTAGTCGGTGGCCCGTAGAAGCACGGCTATCTTCCTTTCCGGATGCCATGTAAATAGTATGGACCACCATGCCCCCAGACTTAGGGCGTTTGGGCTCAGTGCTTTTGACTTTTATTGCAAGCACGGGGATCTTCTCCGGCCTTCTCTTCTCATGAGCGGTCGAAATTGAGGGGGTCGTCGGAGTGGGCACCCAAATAGCTTTCCGTGGCTTGGCAGGATGGCTTTCTTCCTATCGGACCTTCAGCTTCTTCTGCCGGCGGGGATAGTCTTGATCCACCACCGACTCTCAGACTTGTCGCCAGATTTTGTAGACTTTGGAAGACAGCCGTTGAGGGGACTGCTCCGATTTTATTTCTGCAACATTCTCCACTGAAGGAGAAGATCTTTTCAGTACGGCGGTAGGAGAATTCCTACGCACCTTATTCAGCAGTTCAAAGCTGTTCCCGGTTGGAACAACAGCATTAATTTCCGCCGTCGGGGCTGGTAGAGTTAGCCCAGAAGGGGAGTTTCCTCCTGACAACCTCACTCGGCGCCAGTGGCGATGTCGAGCATGTCGAGCTGATGGAGTTGGCTCAGTGATAGGGATGGCCTTGTCTTGCCCCCTGTTCAGGTGAGGGGCTGTTGCTGGTGTCAGCCTATTAAAGACTGATGTCCTTTGAGTAGCAAGAGTGGGAGTGGGAGTTGGGATGGTCCGTCTTGTAAAGACCGACCCCTTAGTAGGAGAAGCCGCCTTGACGACTTCAGGAGCAGGGTTGGTTACTACCTTCGGTATAACCTTCTCTGGGATTGCAGGCTTCATTGTAGGCCCACAGGAATTTTGGCCCAATCTGGAGAAGACCGAGGCGCCGGTGCTGGACGACCTGTTGAGAGGGGCCGCAGTAGCTGTAAGTCAATCGAAGACAAACTTGTTGGGAGCTTCTAGTACGGGCACGGGAGCAGTGAAGCTCGTTGGCGGGAGCATGGTCCCGAAAACAGCCCTGTGGTGGCCTGAGTAATCTGCTCCACGGGCATCGTGAACAGAGAAGCCGCTTGGGGCCCGGAGGTTATGCCCCCAGCTGAGGCAGGACGTGAGTTGCATTTGCATGTGAAACACTTCGAGCAGGTGAATGCCATTGCTGTTTTGCTTTCTGTGCCAAGAAAGAAACCAAATCTTAGTAACTTAAAACCTAAGGGCAACCGTTAACAAACCGCGATTCGTTCGCGAATACGACACACGAAGTGTGGAGTGGAAAGAGGAAAATGTCCCACCGGGCGTGCCAGAATCTGTTCACCGCCGGAAGCCGGGAAGACCACACGTCTTGCCTGAATCTGGGGGCAGATGCTAATTGGTGCTATCTGTCCACCTCTCCGAAGATGCCAAGTTGATTTATGGCACCGTGTATCGAAGGTTTAAACGGATGCGGCCGATGTAGCAGACTTCGTCAGATTCTCCCTCGTTTGAAGGGTTTTTGATTGTGGGGACGCTCTTCCCTGCAGGCGCAAACCCCTGCAGTTAATTATGCTACCGCATCGCGGTAACAACTTTCTCCTTCTCCATGTGGTCACTTCGTGTCATGGGTGTTTGTTTTGTGTTTGGTTGCCCGTGGATTGTATACGGAGACTAATTTTTATTGTTTCCCGTAGGACGTGGATTAGTCCAAATCCGTATCTTTCTTAGATTTGGGTTTGGGGGATTGTGTTTAAGGATACGTTAGCCTTATTTGCGGCTAAGATCAACTTAAACGTTTGTTAAGGACACGTTAGTCTAGTTCTAGACTAAGATCAACTTAACGGGATCGTTTAGATCCGACAAGTGAGCAATTGGGCTCTATTGTTTAGTTTAGTGACATTGCGGCCGATAATTAGTTTAAGGACATTACGGTCCATTGTTAGTTTTAAGACATCACGGTCAAGGTTAAGGACATCATAGTCCGTGAGTTTAGGGACCTCACAGTCCGGTGTTAGTTTTAAGACATCACGGTCGAGGTTAAGGACGTCATAGTCCATGAGTTTAAGGACCCCACAGTACGTGGTTGGTTTTAAGACATCACGGTCGAGGTTAAGGACGTCATAGTCTATAAGTTTAAGGACCCCACAGTTCGTGGTTAGTTTTAAGACATCACAGTCGAGGTTAAGGACGTTATAGTCCATGAGTTTAAGGACCCCACAGTCCGGTGTTAGTTTTAAGACATCACGGTCGAGGTTAAGGACATCATAGTCCATGAGTTTAAGGACCCCACAGTCCGTAGCAATGTGTGGTCGTCGGGACCCGTCACCTCTCTGACAACGTTGAAGGATTACAACGACAAATATCAGAGGAGTAAAGAGATGTATCCTCGAACCGGATGTAAATTGATTGGAAGAGCAGTTGTGCTCAGTTCAATTTATATTGAGGACTTATGGCCAGAATTGGGCTAAATCCAGTTAAAAATGTTTGACATTTTATTTTGTGTTATGCCTGTTGGGCCTTTGTTTGGGCTCTGCCCTTTTATAATGCATAGCATTGGGCTCTCTAATTAAATGCATAGCATTTATCAGGAGCAAAATAGTGGTCTGATAGTGCGCCACGTGGCTTGTCAGGCGCTTTGCGCCAATCAAAGAGCACATTGCGCTAGCGCATGCGAAGGTGACACGTGTCACGCTCAGTGCCAAGCGCAAGTCTGTTAGCGCACTGCGCTTTATGAGTGAGTGCGCCAGTAAGTGACACGTGGCGCGCGCCAGTCCAAGAGCGCAGTGCGCTATATTTAGAAGCGCAAAGCGCAAACTATCCTGTGGTTGACACGTGACGCGTTTTGGCGTTGTGCGCCAGTCCAATAAGCGCAAAGGCGCAATTCATTAGTGCAAGTCACTTTCCAATAGCGCAGAGCGAATTTTGATCAAATTAAGATCAAAGAAGAAATTTTTTTTGTTCTTCAAAGGAGGACTTGCCTCAAGATCCAAGAACCAAAGTTCTTGTTCTTATTAAAAGGCTATGCCTTTGTAGATCAGAAGATCTGTGAATGAAGTAAATTACTTCTTTTATTTTTCATAATTAGATCTTTTTGATCTTTTTCTTTTTTATTGAAGACTTTGATCTTGTTCTTAGATCACTGATATTTTTAGAAGAAGGTTCTTCTCTTATGAGATGTTTTCATCTTTGTTCTTCAAGAATCATAGTTTTTACCTTTAAAGATGAAGAAATTATCTTCTTCTTCAAAGGCTTGCCTTTCTTTCTCTTTGAGTTTTTTCTCAAAGTTTGCAGAGGGTTCTCTCTATATGAGACTTGAAGTCTTGGGGCCTTTATATAGGGCCAATTGATTTGTTAAGTTAGTTACAGAGATCTTTCTCTGATTGATCTGGGGATGTTTCCCCACCGTTGGATCTTTGATCCTAGGGCTTCCGTTTTACAAAAGATAATCTTCTTATTTTAATAATATTGGAAAGATCTTTCTAGAAAAGAATTTTAATTCTGATTAATTAATAATTTACTATTATTATTAGATCTTTTGATCTAACGGTGTGGAATTTTTTAAATTCCAGCGTTGGCGCAATTAGCGCTAGCGCGCCTGCGTTCGACACGTGGCGCGCAACGCAGAGTGCAGCGCAACTGCGCTAGCACGCCTGCGTTCGACACGTGGCACGCAGCGCAGAGCGCAAAGGATCTGAAGCGTTGCTTCAATTTTAAAATTTGAATTTTGAAACAGAGCTTTGCTCTGATTGGGGGTGCGCTGCCTAGGGCGCAGCGCTCCTGGTGCTGGCGTGTCTGCTTTTGACACGTGGCGCGCAGCGCAAGAAATCTGAAGCGTTGCTTCAATTTTTGAAATTTGAAATTCAAATAGTGCTTTGCTCTGATTGGGGGGAAACACACGCTACATGTGGTTAGGAATTATCCCTTCACATTCACATTATGGCTATCTATAGGATATCAAGAACGGAAAAAAATATAAAACTTGCTAGTACATGTCCATTTGCCAAAATAAAAGAGTCAAGAATATATGAGCGGAAACGAATTAATATCCAATAAAAACATCTGGAAATATGTCCCAATATGGGCTCACATCATGAAATAAAATAGCGGGAAAAACTAAACTAAGTATCACTAAACTCAATCCCTCACTGCTCGGCTTGACGGCTAAAGTACTCATGTTCAGCCTGTGATAGAAATAGAGGAACTGGGCAATGCAAAACCCAGACGTCAGTGCGTCATAACACCAAAACAACAATAATAACTAGGATGTAACGATATAGGTAAATAGGAATATAAAGAATAACACGGATATGAACAATGATGTATGTATGTATATGTGAAGTGCGATGCGTAATCTAACCTGTGCTACTGGGTTATCTACTCTAAAGTCTTTGAAATCAATTTAATGAAATCGTCGATGTAACTCAATAGTATCATGTGTATGCCCGGGACGACGGTCAAAATTCTCGGGCTGAATCCGAGACGTGTCGCTAGGCAGTAAACAGGTAATATGTACAGATGAATGATGTTAGCAGCAACATCCCGGGGCTGGCCTAGCCCGTAAAGACTGATCAATATAAGTATCGAATTGTCGAGTTACAAGTTAGGTTTCATTATTGATTTCCCCTTACTCCCAAGGTTATGTGTTCAAGTCAGGTATTGATAATAAGAAACTAATGCCAACACAGGATCAAGCAGGTACATATTTTGTCTATGCAGACAACAAGTCACGTCCGTTAGGACAACAATCAGGATTGTCGGCATTAGTAACAAGATCAAAATATCAAGTCAAGTAGTGTATCAGGACATGTCATGTGGTGCATATGTATCAAACAGATACCCAAAGTAAAACTGTAATGAAAGTCTGAACACGGTTAATGCACGGATGCACAAGTATCTATCTAAGATAACATTTTATAAGTTCATGACTACGTATGATGCACATTAGAAAGCACGTTGTACTAATATAACAGTAACATGAGATAATGAGATTCCGACATGCAACTAGATTTGCAATAAACAGTACGGATACGAACGGATATCGAAAACGGTAAACTGTAACATCAGATGCACAATTCAAAATACATGTATTATTTTTATTCATATGAATATAGATATATTGCCATAGCATGTAGCAAGATAAACTTGCCTGATCGGATCTCACGACGGGGTACGTACACCGCGTCTGACATCGGGTAAACGTCGCGATGCACACACGCGTGTACAAGACTGGACTTGGCTGCTCAGGAACATGATCACGCTGGATGAGGACGACGAATGGGTTGCCCGGATCGTTGGTGACGTACACGACTCTGGCGATCACCTGAAAAACTAAGAATCAAGAAAAAAAAGAGAAGAAGAAGAAGAAGAGGTCTGGGGTTCTCTAGTGTTGGATCTAGGGTCAGAGACGAGGAAATGAGGAGGTGACGACGGCAACGATGGGCAGCCTTCGGCGGTGAGGTGGTGAAAAGTTGCAGGCATGGGCTGCAGGTGAGGTTCGGGTTTGCAGTGCAGGGTTGGGGTGGCTTTGGGTAGAGAAAGATGCAAGGCTCGGGGATGGCGAGGGGATGAGGAGGTGAAGGTGAGGTCGAGTGATGAGGACGGCGAAGAGGTCGGCGGTGGAGGAGATGGTGCCGTGGGTTTCTTGGGTTTGCAGGTGAAGGGATGGGTGTGCAGGTGTTCGGGGTTAGAGGATGAAGTGAAGGTGGTGGTTGCGATGATGGAACGAGGGTGAGGTCGTCGGCGATGAAGGTGAATGTGGCTAGGGTTTGGGTTCTCAAGAGATGGGTTCGTCAAGGGTTGTAGTCGTGGTGATGGCGTAGAGTGCTCGGGAAGGAAAGAAGGTGACGAGGTGGTCGAGGGCGAGGAAAAGGTGAGGTTGGGATGGTCGGTGACAAGGGAAGGCGCAAGCGTGGGTTGGTTCTCTCGTGGGTTTCTCGCGGGAGGTAAGGAAAGTGAAGAGAAGAGAGAGAGGATGCTGAGAACATATAGGGTTAAAATATTTAATAGATATATACAAAAGAGAGAAAGAGTGAGAGTGTAGAGAGAGAGACGTTGACGATTTATTAGGATTAGAAAAAAATATTTATAATATATATATATATATATATATATATATATTAACAGTTATAATATATAGAGAATATTATATTGTATATTTTGAGTTTTATAGCTAATACAAAAATACTTCGTAAAATACCCGGGTCCTGTCTAAAAATCTAGTTTGAAAATACAGATAATATACGTGTCAACCAAAACCATAATGCGATGTACGGATAGAGAAAATGCATAGCCCCAAGAACGGATATACATAAATGCACGTAGCGATCCAAACCAGTCCGTTACGACAAACATGGAGTGAACACGATGTACGGATGCAACCATAGGGTATGGGGTATGATGCAGGCCATGCTAGGTATTTAAAATATATTATTTGACTATAATTTATAGTATTTGAAAATATATGCAATACTAGATATAAGATACATGTATATAGAACATATGTGTGCACGGATCCTTAGTACTAGCAAGAATAAGTTGTAATCAAGAATCAAGACGGGATTCAAGCATGCGGGACGGGTCGGATACTAAACACAGATACCAAACCACTATCCGCACCCAAAAATAATAATAAATCAAGAAATAGCCACAAGATTAGAAAATAATCAAATAAATCATGGTATAAATGAACAAAGGTGTTACATTTAATGTCGGGATCCGGTTCTTACTCACGGAACAAAGTGCCACACGGAACAAAGTGTCACGCCAAGTGTCACGCCAAAGGGACGGGGCTACCTCTTGTATCTGTGGGGGCCACCTCTTGAATCCGTAGGACCCACTGTAGAATAATGCGGAATAATACATTCCGAAAGAGGGCAGATCCGGAACTATAAATGAAATGATATCACTATTCAATACAGAGGCACTTTTTAAGTGAACCAGCACTACAGGAGCTTGTGAATGGCGTAGTTAAGCATGCTCGAGCCAGGGAAGTTCTGGGATGGGTGACCTCCTGGGAAGTGGCCTTCGGTCGGATCCGGTTCGCCCTGAAGGACAAAGCCGTGCAGTTTCGGCCAGATCGGACAAAACTCTCTGTATTGGGGGTGGGGCGTGACAGAGTTTAAGCTTAATTTTGATTTTTGATTTTGGCAACAGGGTGTAAATTCTTAAGCGTGCTCGAGCCAGGGAAGTTCTGGGATGAGTGACCTTCTGGGAAGTGGCCGCTGGTCAGGTCCGGTTCGCCCGAAGGACAAAGCCGTGTGGTTTCGGCCAGATCGGACATTACTCTCTGTATTGGGGGTGGGGCATGACAGAGTTTGAGCTTAATTTTGATTTTTGATTTTGGCAACAGGGTCTAAATTTTTATCTAACACTGACTACCATATACAGTTCACGAGTATAAATAATCCCCATCCTAACCAAGTTCCATTATACTGCCATTCGGGCCCAACGCTTCGCGCGCGCTGCATGTAATTCACAGGCATAAACAAGCTAAATCACTCCCAAGTCCCACCGCGATCAACAGCCCTGCGGCTGTATTATTTGAGGAGAAAACCCACTCATGTGTCCCCACGATACATGAGGAGAACAAAGCTTACCAGATCCTCTCGACTAGTAAGAAAACACACATTCGTGGGATCCTTACGACGCACAATGGAAAAGCACAGTTGGGGGTCCTCACGACTTCTAAGAAGAAAATACACATACGAGATCCTCTCGACTCGTAGCAAGAAAATGCTTTTTTGAAACCCTTATGGCTTATAAAATTGAAAAGCCTTAAGTGACTGGGATCTAAACCTGTCTCTTAAGCCATCGTTTCTCAACGGACAATTGTAAATGATGAGTCACTCCTGGCACTATTCAGTGTAGCGATACTGATGCCGAACCAAAATCAAGATCCCAATTTCCCTCAGGGCAAATTGTAGGGTGTTTTTCATCACCCCATTGAGATGGGAATACGCGCGCGCTTGTCACGCGTACTACAGATTCCCCCTGCCTAGGGTAGGCCGGGGTTTATTGATTGTGGGGATCCGAATCTCCGGCAGCCGCGGACTAAGCTGCCGTTAATTACCCCTCACCTTTGGAGTGAGGGAACTTCCGATTGACAGGTTAAACTGGTCACGCGAACTCTATGTGCAGTGTACGCGTGTTTTGTTTTGTAGGGGGTTTGGATATATCGGGAGCCACTTAAAATTTTTACGGGGGTCCCACTACCCGGATAGTGGGCTGGGGGTCAAGGGGTCTAGCAGCCCCTTTGCGCGGTGCGGGGCAGCGCCCCGGCCCAAAAGTTTTTTGGGGGGGGGAGGGACAGTGTTGTGGAGTGTGTGTGTATCTGTACATACATATACATGTATACATATATAAAAAAAAAGGGAAAAAGCGCCCAAAGGACGCGAAGGGTCGGCGCCTTGAGCGCTGTGTGCTTAGGTGCTGTGCGCTTAGGCGCTAGCGCGTCACATGTCGGCATGTGTGCGCTTTGCGCTCGAGCGCTGGGCGCTTGAGCACAAGCGCGCTACGTGTCGGCACGTGTGCGCTTTGTGCTTGAGCGCAGGGCGCTGGAGCGCAAGCGCGCCACGTGTCAGCACGTGGGCGCTTTGCGCTCGAGCGCCAGCGCGCCACGTGTCGGCACGTGGGCGCTTTGCGCTCGAGCGCTAGCGTGCCACGTGTCGGCACGTGGGCGCTTGGCGCTTGAGCGCTTAGGCGCCGACGAGAAAAAGAGGCTTTTAGCCCCAGAAATTCTCGAAAGAGAAATTAGGGTGGAATGAAAACTCCTAAGTTGTTTTGAAGCTTATGAAGGGATTCTCCCTTTGAGCCCTAGTTCTTCCCCAAAGTGGGGTTTCTGGAGATGGGTCTCCTTCTTCCTCCTCTGTTGGCAGGATCTTGAAGATCAAGAGATGTGAGATGTTAAAAATCTTTTCTTTTTAAGATCTCATGGAAGATCTGAGTTCCCCTTTATGGGTTTTGTAGTGAAAAACTATTTAGTTTTATAAAATGAAGAGTAAAACTCTTGATTTAATTCAAAAGAAAGGAAAAGGTTTTAGAACCTTGAGGAAGGAGAAAGATCTCAGATCTAAAAAATTTTTGGAGAGAGAAAAAGTTGTGAGATATTTTCATTATCCTTGCCTTTATAGGCTGTACACTTTACACATAGCCCCTTGGGCTTCACAAAATGGCATTTTGCCTATCCCATGGCTCATGTGCCATTTCTTTTTGCACATAAGCCATGGGCTTTACAAAAATTTGGCTTTATGCCTATTTTTCTTACATTTATTCATAAAATAAAATAAAAGAAATACAACAAAATATTACTAAATTTTTATCTTGGCATGGGGGGAGGCTGGCCGCTTCATGTTCGGGCTCGACCCGGGCATGGGCCCACTGGATCTAGGCTTGGGCCCACTTGGCTTGGGGTTGACTTTGATTTTGACTTGGTCAACCGGGGTGTCAATTTTTACCCCAACAAATTGCCCCTATCAATAAATGCACACCACATATGTGGGTCGTGTGCATGAAATTGATGGATCTTCTTTTACTTGGAGGCGACCTGATTTGGTTCCCACTTTTTGGGAAGCTTGCACTGCCCTTTTTACGACATGGACGGTCGTTGCTTGACATGTCTCCGAGACGGAGTGTCCATGATAGACGTTTCCCTGGCCCGGAGTGATCTGGTTCCCGCTTTGTAGGAATCCTGCATTGCCCTTTTTGCGACTTGGACGGTCGGTGCTGCCTTTTTTGCGATGTGGACAGTCGATGCTGCCCTTTTTGTAACTTGGACGGTCGGTGCTGCCATTTTAGCGACGTGGACGGTCGATGCTTCCATTTTAGCGACGTGGACGGTCGGTGCTTCCCTTTTTGCGACTTGGACGGTCGGTGTTGCCCTTTTAGCGACGTGGACGGTCGATGCTGCACTTTTTGCGACTTGGACTGTCGGTGCTGCCCTTTTTGCGACGTGGACGGTCGATTCTGCCCTTTTTGCGGCTTGGATGGTCGGTTCTGCCCTTTTTGTGGCTTGGACGGTCGGTTCTGCCCTTTTTGCGACATGGACGGTCCGTGCTGCCATTTTAGCGACGTGGACGGTTGGTGCTGCCCTTTTTGCGACTTGGACGGTCGGTGCTGCCCTTTTAGCGACGTGGACGGTCGATGCTGCCCTTTTTGCGACTTGGACTGTCGGTGCTGCCCTTTTTACGACGTGGACGGTCGATTCTGCCCTTTTTACGACTTGGACGGTTGTTGCTGCCCTTTTAGCGATGTGGACGGTCGGTGCTGCCATTTTAGTGACTTGGACGGTCTGTGCTGCCCTTTTAGCGACGTGGACGGTCGATGCTGCCCTTTTTGTGACTTGGACGGTCGGTGCTGCCCTTTTTGCGACGTGGACGGTCGATTCTGTCCTTTTTGCGACTTGGACGGTGGTTGCTGCCCTTTTAGCGACGTGGACGGTCGATGCTGCCATTTTAGCGACGTGGACGGTCGATTATGGATTTGACTTGCCCCGCTTATTGCGGCGTCAGGGATGAAGTTGACTTGTTTTCGAAGTGGAATTTGATTCTTCCAGGGAGGTCATTGGTTGTTTTGCTGACTTGATGTGATTTGGGTTGACATCAGCATCGCTACACTGGAATATGGTACCAGGAGCGAATCATCATTTGTCATGACAGGATTTGGGGATTTTGGTTTTGGTTTGGCATCAGCATCGCTGCACTGGAATATGGTACCAAGAGCGAATCATCATCTGCCATGAGGAGATTTCCCTCGTTTCCAGTTTAACGACTTAGGGGTCATCTGTTCCTAGTTTAAAGACTTAGGGGTCTATTGGATTGGAGTTTGGGATTTTGGGGTTAAGGTAGGCATCGGCGTCGCTAACACTGAAGCACACGTGCCAGGAGCAATTCATCATTTGCTTATTCCTGTTGGGGGAGCGATGGCTTAGGAGACAGGTTTAGGTCCCTATCACCTAAGCTTTTCAATTTTATGGGCCGTGAGGGTCCCATAAAAGCATTTTCTCCCTACGAGTAGTAAGGATCCCGCAGGTGTATTTTCTCCTTAGGAGTCGTGAGGACTCCTAAGTGTGTTTTTCCTTTATGAGTCGTAAGGATCCCACAAAGGTTTGTTCTCCTCATATATCGTGAGGACACATGAGTGGGTCTTCTCAATGGAGCATAATTCCAAAGGCGGAGACCAGCCGCGTAACTGTTGATTGTGGTGGGGCATGGGTATGACGAGAATTATTTGAGCCCATAGATTGTATACGGCAGTCAATTTGGGGACTGGCCGTAGGGCTGGAGAATTTTGAGAAATTGGATTTTGGTTGGCGTCTGCATCGCTACACTAGAATATGGTACCAGGAGTGACTCATCACTCGCCGTTTGGGGACATGGAATTTGGATCTTGTTTGGTATCAGCATTGCTGCACTGGAATAATGCCAGGAGCAAATCATCATTTGCCTTGGGAGGACTTAGGATTTGGGTTTTTGGTCGGCATCAGCACCGCTAACACTGAAGCGAAATGCCAGGAGCGACTCATTATTTGCCGTTGCCCGTTGGGGAACGATGGCTTAGGAGACAGGTTTGGGTCCCTATCACCTAAGGCTTTTCAATTTTATGAGCCGTGAGGGTCTCATAAAAGTATTTTCTCCCAACGAGTCGAAAGGATCTCGCAGGTGTATGTTCTCCTTAGGAATCGTGAGGATTCCTAAGTGTGTTGCTCCTTTGTGAGTCGTAAGAATCTCATGCAGGGGTTTTCTCCTCATAAGGTCGAGAGGACTTTGCGAGTGTACTTCATCTCTTTTCATGAGTTTGCGCCCTTTCGGGTTTTCACAAACTCGCCGGTAGTCCTGCTGTTTTTACTTACGGAGCCCTTTCGGGTTTTCATCCGTGCTCGTTTTGCTTGTGGACATACCTTTTTTTTCCTTTTTCCTTTTTTTCTTTTTTTTTTGCCGCTGGTAGGACTTTAAAAGTAGTCCCACCGGCAGGATTTGGGAGAGATAGGGGTCATTTACGCCCGTGGATTGTATACGGTTTTTCAGGATATATGATCCAGACCGTAGGGATGATGTGCTTAATCTCCTGCGACTTGGAGCATTCACGTGTAGTATTTCTTGAGATATCGGCCATTGATGGGTGGCATGGGCCTTTCTCCCTCGGCACTTATTAGTTGGTAGGATCCTCCGTCGAACACTTTCTCGATGACGTATGGTCCTTCCCAGTTTGGCTCGAATTTTCCCTTGGCATGTCCATTCGGGATGATCGGTCTTTTGAGGACCAACACCAATTCATGAAAGCGTGGAGATGGGTTACCTTGTCATAGGCCCGTGACATTTGGGCTCGGTATAGCTCCAGATTTTGCTGCACCGCGAGCCTCTTTTCTTCGAGGGCATCGAGCTCTTCAAGTCGAAGGAGCACGTTTTCCTCCTCCGTCACCTCGTGCTGAACGGCCATTCTTAAGCTTGGAACTTCGACTTCGAGGGGGAGGACCGCCTCCACTCCGAAGAGAAATGAGTATGGAGTGGACTGAGTTGGAGTACGGTGCATGGTACGATATGCCCACAACACCTCGTGAAGTTTAAGATTCCAGTCTCTCTTATTGGCTGAAGCATTTTTCCTCAGGAGCTTGCATAGAGTCTTATTGAAGGCTTCGACTAGCCCATTGGCTCTTGGATTATAGATAGAGGAATATCGCCAGTCTATCTTGTGATGAGTAGCGAACCTTGAGACATTGAAGCTCTAGAAAGAAGGCCCGTTGTCAGAAATGATTCTTCTTGGTGTACCGAAGCGGTATAGAATATTATGCTGGAAGAATGTCAGAATATCTTTTGTCTTGACTTCTTTTAGCAGGACAGCTTCAACCCATCTGGAGAAGTAGTCTGTCGCGGCCAGTATGAACCGGTGGCCTTTGGATGACGGAGGATCAATTGGGCCAACAATGTCGGTGCCCCAGACTTCGAAGGGTCACGACGCCACCGTAGGATGCAATGGATTGGGATGCTTGTGAATGAAATCACCATGGTCTGACATTTCTTTGCATGCTCTCCGCAATCCCGTATCATGGTGGCCAGTAATACCCAAGCCATTTGATTTGAAGTCGCATCTTGGGGCCAGATTGGTGAGCACCGCAAACGCCCGAGTGAACATCTTTCATGACCTTTTGGGCTTCGGCCAATGACAGACACCTGAGCCAGAGTTGGTCATATGACCTGCGGTATAACGTGTCATTTACAAACACGTATCGGAGAGCTCTTTTCTTCAGCTGAATCCTCGCAGATTTTTCTTCGGGCAGCTTGTCGTATCGGAGGTACTCTATGAAGGGTTCTCTCCAATCGGGCTCGTCTTGGATGATCGAAGCTTCTTCGGCAGGACTGCTCTTCTGTTCCGCGGTTTCCTTTTCTCGTAGAGGACTGGGGGTAGAATTTGTCGGCTCCTGACTGTGATCAGAATTTCGTCCATGTCAGGATCAGCCAGCTCCTTGGCTAAGCGAGCAAGTACGTCAGCCTTTCCGTTCAACGCTCTAGGGACTCTCGTTAGTTCAATATGAGTGAACCGTTTCATGAGTTCCACCACTCGGCCTCTGTATCGAACTAATTCGGGTTTGTATATCTTATAATCGCCGCTTACTTGGTTGATGACAAGCTGGGAGTCACCGTAAACCCGTAGCCGAAGGATTTCCATTTCTATGGCGAGCTCCAAACCGGCTATCAGAGCTTCATACTCGGCCTCATTGTTTGTGCGAGGCTTGGTGAGAGCAAAAGAACGTCGTAGGTTTCCCATTGATGGTGTGATGAACACCAATCCTATCCCTGCTTTTATCTCCGGGACACTTGATTTACTGGAGGTCCTTATCGATGAGGCCCCATCGAAGTAGAGCTCCCAACATGGTTCGTCATTCTCTAGGTGTAGCACTTGTTCGTCGGGTAACTCACAATTTAGCGGCGACCCTTCTGGTATGGGATGAGCAGTGAGAAAGTCTGCAAGAGCTTGCCCTTTTACTGCTTTCTGAGGAGTATAAACTATGTCAAACTCAAGGAGCATAACAGCCCATCTTGCCATTCTGCCAGCTAGGCTCGCTATGGTCATCAAGTGTTTGAGCGGGTCGACCTTGGAGATCAGCATAACCCGATGAGCGAGCAGATAGTGCCTCAGCTTCTTCACAGCAAATATCAGAGCTAGGCATTGCTTTTCGATTGGGGAATAGTTGTGTTCCGCCCCGAATAAAGTTCGACTGAGGTAGTAGAGGGCATTTTCTTTTCCCTCCTCGTTATTCTGGGCAAGGAGCGCACTGAGTGACTCATCTAGCGCGGCAGTGTAGAGAATCAGCGGTTTATTTAGAATGGGAGTGGCCAGCACTAGAGGGTGCAACAAGTATTGTTTGATGCTTTCGAACGCTGCTTGACATTCGGCATCCCAGATAAAAGGAGCTCCTTTCTTCATGAGCTTTAAGAAGGGCCTACATCTCCCCGATAAATTTGAGATAAACCTCCGTATATAAGCAAGGTTGCCTTGAAAAGATCTTAGCTGCGTCAGACTCTTCGGAGGGGGCATCTCCATGATGGCCTTTATCTTTAATAGGTCAACTTCGATCCCTTGATGTCGGACTATGAAGCCCTGGAATTTTCCCGATGACACGCCAAAAGCGCATTTCAGAGGATTCATCTTCAGATCGTATTCCCTCAGTCTGGTGAGAACGGTCCTAAGATCTTGGATATGATCGGCCTTGGTTTTAGTCTTGACGACCAGATCATCAACATAACATTCGACGACTTTATGAATTAGGTCATCAAAGATATTGGTCATCGCCCTTTGATATGTAGCACCTGCGTTCTTCAATCCGAACGGCATTACCTTGTCGCAAAATATTCCGATCGGGGTTCGAATGCTTTGTGTTTCTCATCCTCAGGCGACATCTTGATCTGATTATATCCAGACGAGCCATCCATAAAGGTGAACAACTCGTAATTTTAGGTGTCATCGACTATCATTTCCATGACCGGTAGCGGGAAGTCATCTTTATGTGCCTTGTTGAGGTCCCTGAAATCGACACAAACTCGGATCTGCCCATTTTTCTTCTTCACTGGGACTATACATGTGATCCAATCCGCATATTTCTCTTCCTTGATGAAGCCGGCATCGATGAGCTTCTTGGATTCCTCAATGACCTTTTCTTCTAATTCCCTTCTCATTCTTCGAGGAGCTTGTTTGACTGGCTTAGCATCAGGGGATATAGCCAGCTTATGCACAACCACTTCAGGGGAAAGGCCAGGCATTTCTTTGTATGTCCACGCGAAGCAGTCGACAAACTCATGCAGCAGGGCAATTATCTGCTCTTTCATTTCCTCCGACAAGAGTGAGCTGATGTAGTTCGGCCTTGGATCATCGGGCGTTCCTAAGTCAATCTCGGTTAGCTCGTCAAAGGTTGCTTGTCCGCCATCTTCGAGCTCTTGAAGAGCTTCTTCTGGCTTGGTTAGCTCATCTTCATCATTTGACTCTTTGCTGGCTTCCCCAATATGGATCATGTAGCATGCCTTAGAATCCGGTTGAATGAAGCCTATGCCCCGTCTATCTGGAATTCGTCCATCAATGAGTGCTCGGACCTGAGGCGGATGCCATTGCCCTTCATAAAACTTTGCTTCGGACTCCGTTTGATATAACCGGCATCCGCACTTTTTGAAATATTCCCGCATCTCGGGCGCATAGTATCTGGGATTGAGGACGGCTCTTATGCCTCTCTCATATGGAAGGCACGCAACAGACAAATCGTCCGGGTGCACAACGGGGTTTGACCCATAAAACAGGATGCCTTTCTGCCCACTTTTCCTTCCGGGGACGTAAAAAATTTCAGCTGGTCCATGGTGGAGACTGACAACGCATCAAGCTCTTTACACATCTGCTCCGATACCCTTGTGACGGCTAGGGACCCTTTTGCAATTTCGAAGGTCTCTCGTAGTTTCGCTTGTTGCATGGGGGTCCAATCTGCACCGCTGTTGCACGGCAGGTCCTCTTCCTCCGACTCTTCAGTGTCGCTGCCAAGATGAGGGCAGACTTTGCTTCTAGATGGGGGTTCGTAACAGATTCGTCTGTATCGCTACCGAAACGAGGGTGAGTTTTATGGAAGGACGGACTTCCAGCGTCAGACTCATCGGTGTCTCTACCGAAATGCGGGCGCACTTGGACGGTTTTGCTTTTGAAAGTGACAGCCGGCTCAGATTTGATTTTGAGTCTTGGGGCCGCTCTATCCTCAGTCAGTTGTGGCTTAGCATTTTGGTGGTTCATAAAGTACCGAGAATCTTCATATCGGACTTCATGCACACCGAACGGCTGGATGTCTCCGTCAATGCATCTTTCTTCTCCATTTTTAGTAAACTTCATGCAATGATGGAGAGTTGATGTGACGATGCCGTAATCGTGGAGCCATGGCCGTCCCAAGAGAATCTTATAAGACGTGTTGGCGTCGATCACATATATCTTAGCTTCAGTTTGCAGATCCCCGAATTTGATTGGCAAAGCTATAGACCCCAGAACTTGCTGGCAATTTTGGTTGAAGCCTTGAATGACAATCCTTTCCCTTGACAGGTGTCAGACGTCCATTGACAAACTCTTCAGTGTCCGCAAGTTCATGATGTTCACTGAGGACCCCGAATCAAACAATATGCGATTAATCCGATCTCCGTCGTTGTACCCGGTCACATAAAGTGGCCGATTATGCTCAGCCGTTCCCAGTAGCAAGTCTTCATCCTTAAACGTAACTGCGGTGGCTTGCAAAGTGTACTGACCTTCTTTCATACTAATTTCCGCAAAGCGAGACTGATACCGCTCAGGGTTTTGTAGAGCATTAATGAAAACATCTCTAAGCTCTTGAGATAGAACCAAGGCATCGTAGATGCTAAGGAGATACGGAAGCTTTCGGAGGTGAGCCAAAACATTATATTCTACTGGGGAAGGACTTGAGTTTTCATCGGCCGGTTCTCTGCCATCTTCATCATTAGCCATTTGTTTTTCCTTCCCTTTTGGGTCGTTGCCGTGATTTGGTGGCAGAGCCCTGCCGCTTCTAAGCTGGATTTGATTGGCCTTTGTGGCAAGCTCCTCGTCCTCTTCGGGAAAACAGAGCTCCCCCTCAGAGCCACTGCCCAGATGGATGGCATAGCAGGTCACTATTGGGATCTCTTCATTAGAGTCTTCTTCTAACTCCTCCAGAATTTCAGCCGCTCGTACAGGGAGGAACTCCTTCAATTGAATCAGAGTTCTTTCCTTCTGGTCATATTCTTCGAGGGAATCGATATATTTTTGAATGGTCGATCTCCCTGCAGACTCCATTTCGTGCCGAGCTGCACTTTTCTTCTTCTTGAGCTTCTTGGATTTTGAGCCAGATGGAGCCGCATTGGCAGCTGGACTGGTAGGCTTCTTCTGCCCTTCCCGTTCCTTCCTGGGCTCTTTCCGAAGTAGCTTTATATCTTCTTCGTCTTATTAGATATGTGCGTACTCCACGGAGGCCGTGATGAGTCCGTTTCATTTCTCAAGGCAGCGGGTTCGGCTGACTGCTCCCAGAAGGCTTCAACTTCTGTCTGTATAAAGTTGGTTGTTGCAACTTGATTGTTCACCAACACACTTTTGGACAGCTCGATCTCTCCAGCCTTATATTGCTTCTCGACCCAGTCCTTGAAGATATAGCAATCCTCGATCGCATGGCTCACTACTCGGTGGTATGGGCAATACAGGGGATTATCGGTCATTTTTGCTTCTTGGGGTCTTTTTGACTCCGGCAATTGTAGGTCGTTGTTCAAGGCATCTTTAAATATCTTGCGGACCTTATCCCTTCTAAAAGAGTAAACCTTGTTCTTTTTCTCCTCTAGGGAAGGCCCATCTCCTCCCAACAATGGCTTTCGAGATCGGTTGGTTTTGGATTCGCCTGCCCTTCGCTTTTCTTCATTTTCGGACGCATTGAAGACATTGGTACTGCTGGAACTCCCGCTTCTACGGCTGTCGTCCCGCTTGCTTTTCCAAGTTTTGTCTCTCTGAGAGTCCAGCGGGGACTCTTGCTTTGAGCGTTCCAGCATTTGGACTTTCTTGGTTAGCTCCTGAAATTTCTTGAGGCCTGTTGTACACAAGAATGGGACCATCCAATTGCTGAGGTTCCCAATGAGAAGGATAACAGACTGGTCCTGCTCCAGCGGCGGTTCGCACTTGACCGTGAGATTACGCCATCGGGCGATACAGTCGGTGTTTCTTTCATTCTTCCCCGGATTGGTCCTCACAAGGTCGGCAATGAAAATTTTATCACTGACACTCATGAACCTTTGCCGAAATATAGACTCCATTTAGGCAAAGGTAATGACGAACCCATCTGATATACCCGCGTACCAGTCAAAGGCGACACCGGTAAGGCTGTTGACAAACTGACGAAGAAGGAGCGCGTCATTGCCCCCTGTATTTCCACAAGATGCTTTAAAGTGGGCGACGTGCAGATTTGCATTCCCCGTCCCGTCAAATCTTTCGAACTTAGGAATGACGTAGCCGCTCGGGAACTCGATCAGATCATACTGTGCGGGATATAGCCGCCCACTACTGCCAATCTCTTTCTGAGCTTCAGCTTCGGCCACCAATGTTTTAACTTTGCTGGGGACCAAATCCATTATCCGATCTTGTGTTAGCGGGATAGTGCTATCTGGGGCCAAAGCGTCCCCAGAAGCGGAATGTGGCCGGCTTTCGTGCGGCTGGACCAGTCATGGACCCAAAGGAATAGGCATTGGCTGCTTCGTATTGTCATCACCGGGCTGATTAGTAGCGACTTGTGCTTGATTGGGAGGCGCTCGAGCAATTTGAGCCGTAAGCTGCATCACAACGTTTGTTAGGTCGTCAATTTTCGAATAGAGCTTGGTCATCTCTTTATCCTTACTCCTGAGCTGTTTTCGAAGCTCTTGAAGCAGCTCTTGCTCCGCGGTCCTGGGGCGGAAAGTCGGCTCTTCCTCGCTGTCTGAGCTTGACTCTGCATGGACCGAGAGGTCTTTCTGCCTATCTTCCTCCTCGAGAGGGTTTTCATCATCCGGCGGAGGCGGCTGTTCTTGGGAAGCGGCAACCACATTCAAGCCAGATTGGACTTGGGATGTGGTGGCCCCATCCTTACTTTTGCTGCGAAGGTTGTCGCTGGGACGCCCGCCCGCTATATAGACCGTATGGATAATATATCCAGCCCTCTTTTTATTGTCAGCAGTTGATTTCACAGATCGCTGTCTTGACCCCCCCTGTTTCAGTAGCGGGCAGTCGCTTGAAGGCGGATGGCCTGGACGGATTCTTGAATGGTACTGGCGCTTCTTTTCTGGATTTGCCCCGCTGCTTTCGTGCGGCGCAGAGCGCCTGATAAACTCTTGAAGAGACAATGTCGCACTTTTTCTGTTGGGGCCGGGACACGTCTCTTTGTAACATTGTTCGGACCGCTGCTTTCTTGATTCTGGCGGTCATGGCATTTTTCTGAACCTACTTCAGAGGCTCGAAGGAATATTTGATTCTCACGTCCGACTTAACCGCCGTCGCGCGGCGACCCTGCTCTTGGAACTTCACAAGATTCCACCTGGCTGAAGCCCTGGCCCTCTTGGTGGCTCGATACCTGAGCCGCTTCTGCCTTAACTTTTCTGTTCTAAGCACCTGGCAGACTTCAGCTCTTTGGGAAGACGCCACAGACCGGGCGATAGAGGGCTTTGAAGATACCCTTGATTGTGCATTTGTTGGAGTCATCGCCTGAGCTCGTCCATAACATTTGATGTTGCTCTTTATACCGGAGTTCTTTCCCCCCGCTGGAGCACCAGAGAATCGTTCATACACCGTCTTAAGTTTCGGTTGCGGTGCCTTAGCGATCACAAAATTCGACCTCTTGCCCCTTGAGACCGGCTTGGCCGCCTGTTTCGCCGGAATTTCTTCCAGATGAGCGCTTCCGGCAGGGTAGATGATGACGGAACCAAACTGGCGGGGCAGTTCCTCCCACTGTCGACTGAGGCTTGCAGAGAGAACCACACGAGCATTGACCTTGACCACGTACGGGATCGGGGTCACGTTGGAAGCCGAATTCGTCTTGGAAGACATTTCCGTCGAAAGTTGATTGCTGCACAGAAAAAAAAACATCATTTCAGTATAGACAATCGATATGTATATTGATTGAGTTCGCATGAACGTTTAACCCGAAATATAGGAGGAGAAAAATGTCCCACCGGGCGTGCCAGAATCTGTAGGGTGTTTTTCGTCACCCCATTGAGATGGAAATACGCGCGCGCTTGTCAGGCGTACTACAAATTCCCCCTGCCTAGGGTAGGCCGGGGTTTATTGATTGTAGGGATCCGAATCTCCGGCAGCTGCGGACTAAGCTGCCGTTAATTACCTCTCGCCTTTGGAGCGAGGGAAACTCCGATTGACTGGTTAAACTGGTCATGCGAACTCAATGTGTAGTGTACGTGTGTTTTGTTTTGGAGGGGGTTTGGATCTATCGGAAGCCACGCAGAATTTTTATGGTGTCCCGCTACCCGGATAACGGGCTGGGGGTCAAGGGGGCTAGCTGCCCCCTTGTGGGGTGCGGGGCAGCGCCCCGGCCCAAAATTTTTTTTTGGGGAGGGGACGGTGTTATGGTGTGTGTGTGTGTATCTGTATATACATATACATGTATACATATAAAAAAAAGGGAAAAAGCGCCCAAAGGACGCTTGGGGTCAGCGCCTTGAGCGCTGTGTGCTTAAGTGTTGTGCGCTTAGGCGCTCACGCGCCACGTGTCGGCATGTGGACGCTTTGCGCTTGAGCGTCGGGCGCGTGAGCGCAAGAGCGCCACGTGGGCGCTTTGCGCTTGATCATATGTGTGCACGGATCCTTAGTACCAGCAAGAATAAGTTGTAATCAAGAATCAAGACGAGATTCAAGCATGCGGGTCGGGTCGGATACTAAACATAGATACCAAACCACTATCCGCACCCAAAAACAAATAATAAATCAAGAAATAGCCTCAAGATTAGAAAATAATCAAACAGATCATGGTATAAATGAACTAAGGTGTTACATTTAATGTCGGGATCCGGTTCTTGCTCACGGAACAAAGTACCATACGGAACAAAGTGTTACGCCAAGTGCCATGCCAAAGGGACGGGGCTACCTCTTGTATCCGTGGGGGCCACCTCTTGAATCCGTGGGACCCACTGTAGAATAATGCGGAATAATACATTCAGAAAGAGGGCAGATCCAGAACTATAGATGAAATGATATCACTCTTCAATACAGAGGCACCTTTTAGTGAACCAGCACTACAGGAGCTTGAGAATGCCGTAGTTAAGCATGCTCGAGCCAGGGAAGTTCTGGGATGGCTGACCTCCTGGGAAGTGGCCTCTGGTCGGATCCGGTTCGCCTCGAAGGACAAAGCCGTGCGGTTTCGGCCAGATTGGACAATACTCTCTGTATTGGGGGTGGGGCGTGACAGAGTTTGAGCTTAATTTTGATTTTTAATTTTGGCAATAGGGTGTAAATTTTTAAGCGTGCTCGAGCCAGGGAAGTTCTGGGATGGGTGACCTTCTGGAAAGTGGCCTCTGGTCAGGTTCGGTTCGCCCGAAGGACAAAGCCGTGTGGTTTCGGCCAGATCGGACAATGCTCTCTGTATTGGGGGTGGGGCGTGACAGAGTTTGAGCTTAATTTTGATTTTTGATTTTGGCAACAGGGTGTAAATTTTTATCTAACATTGATTACCATATACAGTTCACGAGTATAAATAATCCCCGTCCTAACCAAGTTCCATTATACTGCCATACGGGCCTAACGCTTCGCGCGCGCTGCATGTAATTCACAGGCATAAACAAGCTAAATCACTCCCAAGTCCCACCGCGATCAACAGCTCTGCGGCTGTATCATTTGAGGAGAAAACCCACTCATGTGTCCTCACGATACAGGAGGAGAACAAAGCTTACAAGATCCTCTCGACTAGTAAGAAAACACACATTCGTGGGATCCTTACGACGCACAATGTAAAAGCACAGTTAGGGGTCCTCATGACTTCTAAGAAGAAAATACACATAAGAGATCCTCTCAACTCGTAGCAAGAAAATGCTTTTTTGAAACCCTTATGGCTTATAAAATTGAAAAGCCTTAAGTGACTGGGATCTAAACCTGTCTCTTAAGCCATCGCTTCTCAACGGACAATTGTAAATGATGAGTCACTCCTGGCACTATTCAGTGTAGCAATGCTGATGCCGAACCAAAATCAAGATCCTAAATTCCCTCAGGGTAAATTGTAGGGGTTTTTTCGTCACCCCATTGAGATGGGAATACGCGCGCGCTTGTCAGGCGTACTACAGATTCTTCCTGCCTAAGGTAGGCCGGGGTTTATTGATTGTGGGGATCCGAATCTCCGGCAGCCGCGGACTAAGCTGCCGTTAATTACCCCTCGCCTTTGGAGCGAGGGAACCTCCGATTGACGGGTTAAACTGGTCAAGCGAACTCAATGTGCAGTGTACATATGTTTTTTTTTTGGAGGGGGGTTTGGATATGTCGGGAGCCACGCAGAATTTTTACGGGGGTCCCGCTACCCGGATAGCGGGCTGGGGGTCAAGGGGGCTAGCAGCCCCCTTGCGGGGTGCGGGGCAGCGCCCAGGCCCAAAAATTTTTTTGGGGGCGAGGGACAGTGTTGTGGAGTGTGTGTGTATCTGTACATACATATACATGTATACATATATAAAAAACAGGGAAAAGCGTCCAAAGGACGCGTGGGGTCAGCGCCTTGAGCGCTGTGTGCGTAGGTGTTGTGCGCTTAGGCGCTAGCGCGCCACATGTCGGCACGTGGGCGCTTTGCGCTTGAGCGCTGGGCGCTGGAGCGCAAGCGCGCCACGTGTCGGCACGTGGGCGCTTTGCGCTTGAGCGCTGGGCGCTGGAGCGCAAGCGCGCCACGTGTCGGCACGTGGGTGCTTTGCGCTCGAGCATCAGCGCGCCACGTGCTGGCACGTGGGCGCTTGGCGCTTGAGCGCTTGGACGCCGGCGAGAAAAAGAGGTTTTTAGCCCTAGAAATTCTCGAAAGAGAAATTAGAGTGGAGTGAAAACTTCTAAGTTGTTTTGAAGCTTATGAAGGGCTTCTCCCTTTGAGCCGTAGTTTTTCCCCAAAGTGGGGTTTCTGGAGATGGGTCTCCTTCTTCCTCCTCTGTTGGCAGGATCTTGAAGATCAAGAGATGTGAGATGTTAAAAATCTCTTCTTTTTGAGATCTAATGGAAGATCTGAGTTCCCCTTTATGGGTTTTGTGGTGAAAAACTATTTAGTTTTATAAAATGAAGAGTAAAACTCTTGATTTAATTCACAAGAAAGGAGAAGGTTTTAGAACCTTGAGGAAGGAGAAAGATCTCAGATCTAAAAATTTTTTGGAGAGAGAAAGTTGTGAGATTTTTCATTATCCTTGCCTTTATAGGCTATACACTTTACACATAGCCCCTTGGGCTTCACAAAATGGCATTTTGCCTATCCCATGGCTCATGTGCCATTTCTTTTTACACATAAGCCATAGGCTTTACAAAAATTTGGCTTTATGCCTATTTTTCTTACATTTATTCATAAAATAAAATAAAAGAAATACAACAAAATTATTTATTACAAAATTTTTATTTTGGCATGGAGGAAGGCCGGCCGCTTCTTGTTCGGGCTCGACCCGGGCATGGACCCACTGGATCTGGGTTTGGGGTTGACTTTGATTTTGACTTGGTCAACCGGAGTGTAAATTTTTACCCCAACACAAATGATGAGTCGCTCCTGACACTACTCTAGTGTAGCGAGGCTAATGCCAAACAAAAGTCCAAATTTCAAGTCCAGTAACTCGACAATACTTCCAAGTTCAATGGTTTCGCCGAACAAAGCGGGAATCAAACAAATCAAATCAACGTCCCATCCGGCAGTGCTTCCAAACTCAAAAATTCCTACAAAACGGATAAAAAAACTCCAAAACAAATCAAATCAACCAACTTAAAACCAATGACCTCTTTGGCGAATCAAGCTTCACCTCGGAAAAAAAATCAAATCCCAACACCGTAAGAAGCAGAGCAAATCAAATCAAACCCCGGTACCGCAAGAAGCGGAGCAAGTCAAATCAAACCCCAATATCGCAAGAAATGGAGTAAGTCAACTTCAACCCTGACACTGCAAGAAGCGGAGTAAGTCAAATCAAGTATCGACCGTCTAAGTTGCAAAAAAGACAGTATCAACCGTCCAAATTGCAGAAATCGCAGCATCGACCTCCACGTCGTCAAAAGAGAACCAAATCAAGTCAACCCCTATATAAAACAAAATCCATCAATTTCATGCAGACAACATATACACGTGGTGTGCATTTATTGATGAGTCACTTTGCTGAGGTCAAAAATTACACCATGTTGACCAAGTCAAAGTCAACACCCAAGCAAGTGGACCCATCTCCAAGCCAAGTGGGCCCGAGCCCAACCAGGTCGGCCCAAGCCCAAGTCAAGCCCAAGCAGGGAGGGACCGGCCCATGTCATGAATGGACAAAAATCATGTAATAAATAAATATAAATATAATTCTTAGAAAATAAATGTAAATTAAATAGACAAGAAGTCAATTTTGTCAAAGCCCATAACTTATATGCAAAAAAATTGAGCACATAAGCATGGGAAAGACACATGTGGCATTTTGTAAAGCCCACCCAAGGAGTTATATGTAAAAGTTGTGAGCCTATAAAAGTCACTATGATGAAAAAAATAACTAACTTCATTCTCTCTCATATGTTTCTAGGGTTTTGAGTCTTCTCTTTCTCTTCAAGGTTCTTCTTCATTTTTTAGAGATTTAATCTCTCTTTTTCAAAACGAAGTAGATTTTGACCATAAAACCCACCGAATAGAGAGATGGTCCGCTCTCTAATTGGAGAAAAACAAGATTTTTAATCATATCCCATTTTTTCTTCAAGATCTCAAAAGAGAAGAGAAGAGAAGAAAGAAGAAAAATTCACCTCAAAAAAACCAAATTTTGGGAAAGTCCAAGGCTCGAACAAAGATAAATATATCTCTTTTCATCATCCAAGCCCCAAATCTTTTGGGAGTTTAACTCCAAAATAAATCATTTGTGAGTTTAACTCCAAATCCAAATCTTTTGAAAGTTCAACTCCAAATTCAAATTCTTCGGTCCAAAACGTTTAGGGAGTTAAACTCCAATCTTTTTTCTGGGATTTTACTCCAAAGTTTGGGCTCATATCCCCTCTTCCGTTGGTGTCCCGCGAGAGCCTAGCTGCGCACACGCCCAATAGGCACATGCCGTGTACGCGCCCCTCGTTCCTTATCTTCAAAATAAAAAATATAAAAATTAAATTGTGTGTAAATAAAATGGCGAAAAAAATTTCTTCTTGAATAAATAAATCTATTTTGCTCTAAAAAAAGGAAATGAACACGCTCCTTTTGCATTATTTTCAAGCACAAACACCTCACATTGAGTTCGCATGACCCGCTCCATCCGTTAATCAGAGGTTCCCTCACCCCTAAAAACGAGGGGTAATTAACAACAGTTTTGTCCGCGGCCGCCGAAGAATTGGATCCACATAATCAATAAACCCCAACCTATTCTGGACTGAGGTAATCTGTAAATGTCTGATAAGCGCGCGCATTCCAATCTCAATAGAATGACAAAAAACACTCTACATTGAGATTTGTTCTCTCCAACTGTATGTATCATGTAGAGATAGAAAAGAGAAAAATGGTGTTTGGGTCATGCGCAACCTTATGATCGCGCTTATGTGACCCAACACCTAGGTGGTGGGCCCGCTCCTACTTAAACCCAGGCCCTCTGTTTTACGCAACCTACCGCTGTCAAGGGACATTACATGCAAGTGGAGTCTCATTTAAATCTACATCATATCAAGCCCTCACAACTGCTACATCAAAGGAAGCCACTGATGATGAATTCTATGAATCCGTAAATATGCTTTGTTTCCTTGTTTTAGCTTAGTTTACACCTTAAATGCCATTAGCAAAAGAAAGTATGAAACAAGTGCACTTGTGTTCAACACTGGTCTAAATGCATCTACACACATATATACATACAGACAGACATATACAGATAGTTTTATGTATACGAATGCTTACAGACATATACAGGTATAAATAGTTATATGTATGCTTTTACATCGAGTCCTAGATTATGCTTGACTAATCAATATTGTGGTTGGTTGTCAAAATCATTCGGCTCTCGGCTTCACACTCTGCAATGAGGCGAGCAGTGTGGAGTGGCTAGAATACATCGGCAACAATGGAAACTTAGAGTTTGCTCATTTAGCTTCTTGCAAGAGCCTTAGAGCTCTTAAGCTAACATCTTTGAACATTACTTCGAATGGGCTTCTCGCAGTTGTGGTTGGTTGTAAAAATCTTTCAGCTCTCGGCTTCACTCTCTGCAATGAGGTGAGCAGTGTGGAGTGGTTAGAATACATCGACAACAATGAAAACTTAGAGTTTCTCTGTATAAAGAACCGTGTGGGTCTGGGCGATGACGATCTTATAATGTTTATGTTCCATCTGCTCACAATAGAGATCGTTTATGTTCCATCTGCCCACGTCCCGATGACTGTTAACTGGCACATACTGATTATATAGACCCATATCTAACTCCAAAGGCCTTAGTTTTTTCCATCATGGGCCCAACGTTATAAGATCGTCATCGTCTAGACCTGCACGGTTCTTTACAGAGAGAAACTCTAAGTTTCCATTGTTGCCGATGTATTCTAGCCACTCCACACTGCTCACCTCATTGCAGAGAGTGAAGCCAAGCGCAGAAAGATTTTTACAGCCAACCATAACTGCGAGAAGCCCATTCGAAGTAATGTTCAAAGATGTTAGTTTATGAGCTCTAAGGCTTTTGCAAGAAACTAAATGAGCAAACTCTAAGATTCCATTGTTACTGATGTATTCTAGCCACTCCACAGGGCTCATCTTATTGCAGAGTGTGAAGCCGAGAGCTGAAAGATTTTTACAACCAACCACAACTGCGAGAAGCCTATTCAAAGTAATGTTCAAAGATGTTAGCTTAAGAGCTCTAAGATTTTTGCAAGAAGCTAAATGAGCAAAGCCCGCATCATTTATCGACCAACAGAAGCTTATGGTCAGATCGGCGACATTAAGCCAGTGTGAAGAGAGGACGAGAAGTGCTTCATTGTTTAATTGATACCACAGTCTACTCATCCAACCAGAGTAGTCCATTTCTATTTTTGTTAAGTTTGGGAAAAGGATGCATAAAGATGTTAATGCTTCGGCTGCAGAGTTTAGGCCGTAACCGACTCTTAAGAAATTTCTTTGATCGGCCTCGATACTACATTGGCGAGTCGAAACCATGGAGATGGCATTTCTATCGACGGTTTTGTCGATTCGCATCAAAATCTCGAAAACTAATGCATCGGGAATGGTTTCCATTGAACCTAAGAGATTCAGAAAAATGGGGTCATGAAAAGAATCCAAATAAAAATAAAGCTATAAGAGAACCCACTGTTGATGTATTGATGTTATAAAAAATTTCTTACTCTTAATCTAGATTTGCTAAAATCATGCCTTTTGTTCTTATGTATATATATATATATTTACTAATGTCTGATTAGATTAGAATTGTTTAAATAGTAATTTTTCGTCATTATATGTTTATATGCATAAATTAAATATATTTATACTTAATTAATTGATTTAAAAACATATCACATATCTAGGTTATAAAAAAAATCGTGTATGAGCGAATCCGAATCCTATCGTAATCTTATCGTATCTCGTTCCATATCCAAATCCATGCTACTTAGCCTAGGCTATTAGAGATTTAAGGAAATGAAATTTCTATTATGGATTTTTCTATAGAATGCACCAGGAATGTTTAGCCTAAAAGTGAACCAAAGATGGTATCTTTGCTGAAACATTTCACACAAAAGTTCTTTACAATCAACAAAACCCATGTCAAAGTTCTAGCAAATGTTTATCAGGACCCATTATTGTTCTTTACAATCAAATCAACAAATTAACCAATTAAAGTTTGATCAAACCCAGCCAAAGATGATATTTTTTTCAACATATTTCACATTCGAATCAACAAATTAAATGACAAAATTTTGGTTAAAGGGTCAGATCAACAAAAGAAACCAAGGATTACAAATGATTATTAAAATTTCAAGTCGAAATTTTGACAGGATTAGATTAAAATCGAATCAAAAATGAGAAACTTGAAATGATTAGAAACTTTACCTAAATGAAATAGCTCTTGAGATTAGAAGGAACCTCAATCGATCCTTGTGAAAACAATTGAATAATTTCTCGTAAAACACCCACGCCTTCAAGAGCAATGAAAACTCATTTTCACTTAGAGAGATGAGCAAAATAAGAAATAAAGACAAAGAAGAAGAAATCATTTATAAAGATTGAGACGAATAATGTTTGAGGAAGGATCTAGGGTTAGAGGATATATATAGATGGGGGCGGACGGATGGAACAAAAAGACTAAATGAAATGTAACGGCGGGGCGTGAATATCAAAACTTAATAGGAAGGTCAAGGTGTAACGGCGAGAGGCGTGAGAGGCGTGATCGCCAAAGTTAAGTTGAAAAATCAAATGTGTGACTGCGAGGGGCGTGATTACCGAAATGTAACGGCAGGCGAGGATACCAAAGTTCGTTGTGTTGAAAATTTAAAATGTAAGGCACATGAGGATTCTGTGTTCTATGTAGGACAAATTATTTGAAGGAATAAAAAATTAGGTAAATAATATCACATCTAAAAGAGCTTTATCCAACCTCATGTTCACACCACTTTACGAACTTCAATAGTTTTACCTAAATAATTTTTAATGAAAATAAAGTAGGATTTTGCATGTATAAAATTGTAAAAAAATCGTTAATATATTCTAACTTTATAAGATGATATAATTATAAGTTCGGATTAATATAGTCATCAATTTACAATAGAAAAAACTTTACATAAAAATTCGGTCTTACATCAAATAAAAAATCTCAGATTTATAAATAGATCATAGAACAAGAAAATTTAAGTTAGAATATTGTATCAGGAAACCCATTTTTTCAATTAAAGTGCATGACTAAAAGAAGTCCGTCCCATACAAACTTTTTTCTTGAATCTCCGCAAACTTCTTGAATGATGCTAAGGAAGTAATCAAAACGGCTTGCGAGTATCAAAAGTTGAGCTATGGTCTTGAAAATTTTTATCAAACAATCAAAAATTCGTTAATTAAGAGGACTTTTAAATATTTTAGCTATTGAAAATCTTGAGAAGTGAAATGGAGAAAGAAAAATAAGAGAATAAGAAGATGACGGCAAAATAGTCTCTTTACAAAGAAATTTAACTTTGTTAAGAAAAACAAATTGGTATTGAAAAGTTCAAGGTACGTTTTTGTAGTTTTAAAAATGTAATACCCGGTCTTTATCTATGCCAATACCTGTATTCAAATAAAATATTTTACCCAATTTACATTTTGTATTATATTCTAATTATTTTTGCTTTCCTATGAACCCAACCCTAAGAAGTCCATATTTAAATCCCACACTTTTCCTTCAAAATTTTCTTGAGTACAACCCCAACAACCTAAGGCCTTACTTTTAAAACAACAAATTATATTCAAATTAATTACCTTCTCTTCTCTTTTCAAAATTCAAAAAGATATATCCTCATTTAAACCCAAATCCCACACAAATAAATTTCATTAAAAACATATTAATTTGTAATCCCGTTACTCTCTCTCCTCCTTAAAATTTTCATTAAATTAAAATCTCTCTCTCTCCCGCGTTATCTCTCTCTCATCTCGCGTTTTCCTTCCCTCTATTCTCACCCCTACCTCTTCTTCCCTACCTCCTCATTCTAAATTTCTCCTGCCTTCGTTTTCCTCCACGAGGAACCGAACCCATGTCGGCCAACCCCTGCACCTGACCTCGTTGAGCCATCTCCGGCCACCTCTCTCCATCATCCGCGTCAACCCCACCTCCTCAACACCCTCGCCGCCACCTTCTCCTTCACTTCCCTTCATCGCCATCACCACCTGCAACTCACCTCGGCTGCAACCCGACAAACCCATCGCCTCGTCGTCGTCGCCATCGCCGCCGACCACATCGTCGGCCTTCCCTCATCCCCATCGCCCTGACAGCATCTCCGCCTTTCCTTTCTCCTCTCTCCAACCCCGGCAACCCACGACCACCACCGACCCGACCTCAACCTTAGAACCGATCTTCACCGTGCACATCGCCTGAACCCTAGCCGGAGCTTCGACCTCCATCACCTCCTTCCTCCCTACACCTGAGCACCTGCATCACCCAACTTAAGAACCTAAACCGAGACCCGCACCCAACCGCGCCTGCTCCGAACACCGCTACCCGCCTCCTCCGAGCTTCGAGCTCCTCCTCGACGACCCAACTCCGAGCAACCCCGCCACCACCGACACCTCCTCATTGCAGCCGCAGCCGTAACACCTAGCCGCCACCAAGCTTGTAAGTGCACGGCGGCGCTCCGGCCTCCATCCTGAGGCCAAGTGCGGAAGCGGTGATTTACTTTAATTTTTCTTGAACCGGCACCACAGCGCACTAAATACCCGGATCGGGCCATTAACTAGTCCTAGCTAACTACAAGGTGGGGAAGAGAGATATACCGAGCGATCCATGTCCTCCGGTCTTCTCGTCGTCGTCCCGATCTCCCGCAGAATGTCCGGTCTCCACCTCCTCGCCGGAAAGGCACCACGTCGCCCGCTTCTTTTACGAGCTCCCGCCTCTATACCGAGACAACTCGGGCACGAAGTTGGCGAGTCGACATGCCCAAGGTTTGCAGTAGAATGTGTAGTGCTCATGTCTCATTTTGGGGTTTATGGAATTGCCTTATTGGTGGAGGAAATGATATGGGCTTATGGAGATGGAACATGTGGGATTTTACAAAGCTAGAAGAACAATAATCCCACCCCAAGAATTTGGGACAGCCCCCTCCCTCTTTGTGGCCGGCCATGCATATGGTGGTGGGATGAGAATGGAGTGGAGTGAGGAAAATAAGCCCATGGGATAAGAATAATGCAAGGTAGAGTGTAAAGGAAAAAGGCAAGTCTCACTTCTATCATCACACCCCTTCATCATAACCGAGCATGATAACAAACTAAAACCAACACTCCACCACAACCATCATCTCATCACAAAATCAAGCCATCATGAAAGAAGAAGTCAAATGGTCAAGAGATGGTGCAACCATCATGATCCAACAAAATGCAAAAGACCCCCTTCCAAATTGCTTATTTGCACAAATGCAAATAAGCCCTCCTCCACCAATCTTCGGCCAATGAAAGATACAAAGAAATATGGCCGAAACGGAAAGCAAACTGGCAACTCCAGAAAACTGGTCCCGTAATAAATTACATAAAACCCCCGATACTGTGCATACACACCCGCATCTGTATTCGAACCGAATACAAATGCAATGAGACAAAATCTACACTGTACTATACTAGGATCCGGCTTATACCAAAGCCGGCTAGTAATATCCGTCCGATCCTGATCCGTGCAATACCGCACGTATCTGATCGAACCGTGCCATATCTCCATACGGACTCTAGTACTGACCGTCCGATCTTGATCCGTGTAATACTGCACGTATCTGATCGAACCCTGCCATATCTCCATACGGCCTCTACAGCGTTTCACCCGAAACTTGAGTTGTATGTGTGCTGGACTCTAAAGACTCGTCAACACCATGGTTGTGGATTTAACCACTAGCACGTCAGAGGTATAAGCCAATACATAACGGACCAAAAGGGACGTTGACGAGCGAACTCATCCTGACACCCTACTGAGCCTGTCAGTGACAATATTCGTACAGTCCGGTCCGTTCGTCTACGAGCATCGCATGGCGGGCCTAGGGGGTTGGTAAAAGTCAGACCCCCAAAAGCGGTACAAGTCGTGTCGGAGTGTAGCCCAGAACACCCTGAGATACTACTGGAATACCTACTAGTAAATCTCCTGCCTCGGCCGAGGGCTTCGTGTAATGGCTCTCCTAGACACAGCGCGACCTCACCCCCAATACCGGGAGAGACGAACCCCTGAAGATCCACTCACTGCCTCCATGTGGCTCGGGACTGTACCCAACTAAAACCTGTTTGCACGTCTCCTTTGAGCGTAGTAGGGTAGTAATCAAAGTACAGTGGGAACTCACACGAGACAAATGACGATCCCCAGGTCGATGAACTAACCTGTACACATGTCATCAGGGAACTGCTATCTGACATCAGGTATAAGACCAACTAGCATGTTCCCGGCGATTCCTGTCCGGTGTACTCATAACCCAATGAGCACCTGTATATATCTTAGGTGAACCAACTGACACCAGTGGCTTGTGAGACCGGCCACCGCCCCTCGTCGGGGTCTCGACTGTATACACTAGTCTACTCTGGAGTATCGATGCCCTGTCTCGAAACTCCCACGACTAGGGACCTTTTAAGGATGTGCTTATAGACCCCAGCTCCCACTTATATGATCGCCCTCATACTACTGGTGGTCAAGCAAGAATCTTAGGGGCTCTATCAATGTGTAATAGCGACATGTCAGGTCACCTAAAGCAGTACACGATGATAAAGATAAACCAGATAGCATACTATCATCTCGAGTAAGACTGTCCTACTGGACAGGTCCTCCCTCAATCATTGCAATCACGTACCTGTGATCCAATAATTGACTCTGAGGGCACTATCTCCAACAATCTCCCACTTGCACTCATGGCTAATTATTGCGATGTCGCATTCTCACAGCCCGTGTGATACCAACACCCAATTCCTCTACTAGTCAGTCTCACAAAGCTCGTTTGCGAAACTATTGCTTTCGAGGAATAGCCTTAGTGAGTGGATCCTCTTTGATGTTTCTTTCTATATCTCTCTATATCTCAAGTTCGCGAAGAAAGCCATCTCCCGAAATGAGCAATACCAGTCTTAGAATATGTCTGGATGTCTGATGGGACCTAGCTCATAAATGAACTCCAAATCCAAACTTCTTAGACTGTATCGTCAACTGAACTTAATCAGTATCCTGCGTCATGCCTCCCTCAGTATTGCCTTGGACCACCTGTCCAAAATACTGTCCCTCTTCAGAAGGAAAAACTATAACTCTGACAACCTCCTTGTCGTCCATGTCACCTTGGAAGCCTGGAATGATAACTGTCTCCCGCATAAGGCTGTCGTTATCATATCCCTAGAACATCCACTTATGTTCTAAAACTGCTTCCGACTGTTTTTCCCGGATTGGATCAATGTCAACTTATTGCATCTAGTGCAAGAATAACATCTGGTGTGGTACTTGACATCTCATGATTGACTCAATTGCCTGAGCAAGTGATCTGCCAATCATGCACATCCTCTCCCCTTTAGTCTATAAGACACCTTTAGAGAGGGTGACTCCATTACTTGCAGGTATACTACCGTGCCAGGAGTCGTCCATTCTAAATACTCTTAGAATGCTGTCTAAGTACCCTTAATTGGGAAACCACCAAAATCTAGATCTAAAACCATAGATCTAGTAACCAGTATGTCTGATATAATGTCCAAATCCCATGCGGAGAAACTACTGTGTGACGACCAAAGTATAACCGATCGTAGTATAGGAGTTTCTTTTTCTATTCTGTGTATGTCATCCAATTACCATGACATCACACCCTACTACCTTCTTAACAGATCCATCCCCTATTCTGATAAAGTCAAACCTATGACTGTCACATCAGAAATTGATGATCTATCTCCGCTACATCTGCTTTAGTCTATAAATAGACATAAGCCACCTGTCCATCAATGCTTCTGCTGCTCCCACTGACTACGACAACCCTCTGGCAGAGTCATATACACGTACACTTCTAAAGCTAGTTTAGAACGACGCTATACTCATCCTCCTGCCGGGTCTCGCAGCCTGGAACAATAGCAATGGCAAGTGTGGGTAAACAAGAACTTCCCTGTCACCGTCCTTGAGGCTGCCGGAGTACCTCTCGGGTGCCTGAAGTTACCCACCTTATCTGCGGAGTGGCCAATAGAATGTCAATCCAGATTGAATCTTTAGGTTCCTATCAAATCTTCAGTAATCGTTTGTGGTTCTGAAATCACTTCCAGTTCTACCATACTCCCACTACTGTTTTCTGAAAAAATCCATTTTTATTAAAACTTATGGCTAGTCTAGAACAATATTTCTATTGATCTGCCAGATGGTAGAAAGTCAACCCTCGTCATAGCCTGGGTCAACCCACAAACAGCCATTACAGAAACGTGCCTTGAGTTATCCAGAGTCTGGTTTTAATCATAAGCCGAACAACTCCCCGTACCTTAACAACGTTAAGATACGAACTGTTCTACATCCAATATAGAACCAGAGGCACTGATTTAATCGAACCAGATTCAAATCATGCAGCTGTCTCCAGTGCATGTCAACTAAATGGAAGGAGGCCGATCAGCGTTACTCAACTTAGGAATGCTACCAATTATGAGTAACCTGAAAAAGAAGCAAGTTCTCTTAACCATTACCATCAACTGAATACTATACACAAGTATCTACATCTTCGATCACATTGAAGAATCCCGATACTTGCAATACCTAGTTCTCTACTTTATTCAAATACCTATAACTTCTCAAAATTCGGACCCTGTGTTTCCACGAAACACTTGTCTAAAAACTAGAGAAGCCATAAGTAAACCGAATATAGTACGAGGACCAACCCCTCTGTCCTGATGAACCCTGGACAACATACAATACTTTGTATAAGTCCCTTGAGTCTGATAACTCATTCACTATGTGTCGTAGGTTGAAAACTGTACTTATGGTTAAGAAGAATTACACCGCTGTTTAATACTCCTTACCTAACCATCCACTGATATAGGTAAATGTCACAGACATAATTTCAAAAAGGTATATCTCACTCTATGAAAATAGACGTACAGATATATCGATTTGAAATTGGTGCATAACAGCGGATATTCAAAACCAAATATTTGCCGTCCGGCAAACAACCCAGGTGAATTCCTCAAATATCACCGATTACAACGAATCCCGATATAATGAGGATGATCACCCAATTCCTAATAACTTACTCCCACTCATCATCTGTAAAACTATACAGATGTGAGAATCAAACCTGGTAAATACATACCCTGGAGTAAGTATCTAATCGGGAAATCAGTTTTCTTTTAACATTACACAGTGAAACTGAAACATTGAAATGTCTAGATGGGGTATCCTGGTATTCCTAGTAATGCCTCTTTCAGATTCACGACTATAACCGTATAATTCTTTGCCACCTCCCCAAATCCCTTTATATGTCTTTAGTCATTACCTTCTGCACACCCCTTAGGCCAAATGGTTTTCTTCCTTCCCTACCGTTCGGCACCAGCCTATGGTTTGGAAGAAGACTATCCAATAAGCATAATGGATGTACTGTCCTAATCCTAGGAGCACTCGCAATGCAAGAGAAGGTGAGGATAAAAGACAACCGAATAAACCTTATTCCTATTTCTCCTGAACCAGAATCCATCCCCGAACTGGAACAAGTTCCTTTCGAGTTCGTATATAACCATACGATGGAATATCCAATAAACTGTGGATTTTCGTAGTGATACGGAGTGTCCTGGAGAAATACAAAGGTGATTTAGGATTGGCGAAAAAATACTTGGTTTGGTCGTGAATAGCAGTCGCGGTTTACTTTGCCCTCTTACTAATCCCTTACTTTGTCTTAACTTAATACCTTCTGCACACCATCGTTATGCTAATTGGTTTTCTTCATTCCCCACCGTTCGGCACCAGCCTAAGGTTTGGAAGAAGACTATCCAATTTGCGTAATAGGTGTACTACTCCTAAACTAAGGAGTACTCGCAACCTGAGAGAAGGTAAAAGGAAAAGACAACTGAATAATCCTATCCGTTTTCTCCAGAACCGGAAACCATCCTCGAATAAATTTCTTCGAGTTCGTATATAACCATACGATGGTTTTGTCCAATGGAAGTGGACGTTCGTAGTAATACGGGGTATCCTGGAGAAAAGGGTAAAAGTAGGAGTGGCAATGAGGTTCGCAACTTTGACAATCCAAAAGCCAGTGTTAAGAAGGTTCGGTCAATTTTGGTCACTGAGTCATAGTCTTAGGGTCGGGTCAATGGTCGCTGCCAAAGAGAGAGAAAAGAAACACTCAGCGTGCATTCTAACCTAGATCAGAATGGTTACCAATTTATCTAATCTGGAAACCTCCTACTGTAATCTCAAATTCTCCTCCAAACCTTGAAAGAAGAATTAGTCGGAGTCACCCGAGGAGTAAACTAACTCATCAGTGGGAATCGGGATCCAACTATCATCGCATGATAACGTGACGGAATCCGCTCACGGTATCACACTCCAGAAGGTATGCGCATATCTGGCAAGTTTCAGTTTCTTTAGAAACTCCCGATGTGATTTTTACCCCATGCTCTTATGACCTTGACTTTGGCCAACATATCATAAGTCACATGTCAAGTTCTACCCGTCATTCTCCAGGTTAATTTGAGCCCACCCGTACATATCCTTGACTTTGGCCAAAATAGTAGTACGACTGCCCCAAACCAACACATCTATCTATACTGCATATGAATACCCCAATAGCTACCAATCACTGTGCCTTGACTTTGGCCAACATACACAGCTTGAATACTATTGACCACCCATATGAAACGATGGAGGGCTACGAATGGTTTCTGGCGAAAACCTTTAACGTAATGAACTTGATATCGTTGAAGGAACGGATAGCTTTTAAAAATATAGTGACGAAAACCGTTGCTAAAGAGGTCACTCCCGGTGAAGGGATCTCGGCTCTTTCCTCGTAGAATGAGGTGTAGGATATTCTAACTGAATACCACGGTGCAAAGCAAAAGTAATCGGCTATAGTGAAGTTATTGCCCTGACGCAAACTTTTTGTCCAAGGGGTCACTCCCGGTGAAGGGATCTCGGACCTTGCCTCGTCGACTGAGGAGCTGGATATTCCAACTGAATATCACGATGCAAAACAAAAGTGAACGTCCTTGCAATAACAGCTTTTTGAAAAATGTTCCAACAACATCAGATTAGGTTTGTTTTTACTTGCATTGATCCGAATCAATACAGTCCCATCAATTGACCGCACCAAAAAGAACGAAAATATACTGATGTACGTATATGCCATCCGCATTCGCCACTGGGTCCCGTCATTACCCGTTAGGTTAGCTAACTAACGACAGAGTGGGGACTGGACTAGCGCGGATGCAAAACATATACAAAATCTACTAATATATATACCAATATATTATATTCGCTTAAGGCGTGATAAAATGCAACATCACAGAAATGTACAACATCACAGAACAATACAGATATCTGGGATCCCCGGGTTTCACAGAGCCACTACTGAAACCCGACGTTCCCCTGGTCGTGTGGATAGCCTGTGCAATGAAATCCTAGACCCCTATGGGCGCGGCAAGTTACCCGCCAAAACCTGAAGCGAGGCAGCCCCCTTCAGCAACGTGAATGGACCACCCAGCACTTCACGGAATCCGGTAATTTGGGCACCCCTCCTGGGTCAACCTGTACCCCCTACGAGTGCGGCGAACAGCCCGCCAATCCTAGAGTGAAGCCCCCTCCGTCTCAATGCCATGAGATGCGAACTTGTTACCCTCTAGAAACCGGCTATCCGTGCACCCCACCTTGGGGTAATCCTAGTACAGAAAGTAAAATATACATACAACGGGTACATCGACCGCAACCTGGTCGTGCCCCAAAATAATAATACAAACAGGCAGTGACGGCAGTCCACATGTCGGACGCTCGCCCCGCAATATCAAATGTACATAATACAACCACAACTGTACTAGCATTGCATCCAGGCTATCCCCCACGACCAATCCGCAACATCATAGCAATACACAGAACATCAACGTGAAAGTCACGTTCGCAAATCTGTCTAACCGGGCTATAGCAGTTAGACAGGATTTACCGATCAAGTGACATTCACGGTCGCAGATATAATGTAAATACTGTGAAATAATGTGTTTAAAATATCCGATTGATCAAATTTTTATCAAGTGGGCCCCCAAGCATTGCTGTAGCACATGAAGAAATCTGGGCCCAAAAAATAACATTCCAGAAAACCTATTTTTCCATTCAGGAGCATTTTGTAAAATTTTGGGGGCATGAACAGTGAACATTGCGGCGGAACCGCGGCCCAAGCATGGGTTTGGCCGCGGTTCTGCGGTGGTATAGTAAGTTCATGGTACCAAATTTTTACAGTTTGCTTATAATGCCCTGCACATCATTCTGAGACAACCTGAAAAGTTATTGGAGTCCAAAAAATTTCGACAGAAACTGATGCTAGGAAAAATACGGTTTTTGGAAAATCCGATCGATCGAAGTTCTATACACATTAGACCAAGCTAGACTAGGTTAATGGCGAGGCTCTGAAACCACTGTAAGTGCACGGCGGCGCCCCGGCCTCCATCCCGAGGCCAAGTGCGGAAGCGGTGATTTACTATAATTTTTCTTGAACTGGCACCACCGCGCACTAAATACCCGGATCAGGCCATTAACAAGTCCTAGCTAACTACAAGATGGGGAAGAGAGATATACCGAGCGATCCGTGTCCTCCGGTCTTCTCGTCGTCGTCCCGATCTCCCGCAGAATGTCCGGTCTCCACCTCCTCGCCGGAAAGGCACCACGTCGCCCGCTTCTTTTACGGGCTCCCGCCTCTATACCGAGGCAACTCGGGCACGAAGCTGGCGAGTCGACGTACCCAAGGTTTGCAGTAGAATGTGTAGTGCTCATGTCTCATTTTGGGGTTTATGGAATTTCCTTATTGGTGGAGGAAATGATATGGGCTTATGGAGATGGAACATGTGGGATTTTACAAAGCTAGAAGAACAATAATTCCACCCCAAGAATTTGGGACAGCCCCCTCCCTCTTTGTGGCCGGCCATGCATATGGTGGTGGGATGAGAATGGAGTGGAGTGAGGAAAATAAGCCCATGGGATAAGAATAATGCAAAGTAGAGTGTAAAGGAAAAGGGCAAGTCTCACTTCTATCATCACACCCCTTCATCATAACCAAGCATGATAACAAACTAAAACCAACACTCCACCACAACCATCATCTCATCACAAAGTCAAGCCATCATGAAAGAAGAAGTCAAATGGTCAAGAGATGGTGCAACCATCATGATCCAACAAAATGCAAAAGACCCCCTTCCAAATTGCTTATTTGCACGAATGCAAATAAGCCCTCCTCCACCAATCTTCGGCCAATGAAAGATACAAAGAAATATGGCCGAAACGGAAAGCAAATTGGCAACTCCAGAAAACTGGTCCCGTAATAAATTACAGGAAAACCCTGATACTGTGCATACACACCCGCATCTGTATTCCAACCGATTACAAATGCAATGAGACAAAATCTACACTGTACTATACTAGGATCCGGCTTATACCAAAGCCGGCTAGTAATATCCGTCCGATCCTGATCCGTGCAATACCGCACGTATCTAATCTAACAGTGCCATATCTCCATACGGCCTCTAGTACTGACCGTCCGATCCTGATCCGTGTAATACTGCACGTATCTGATCGAACCCTGCCATATCTCCATACGGCCTCTACAGCGTTTCGCCCAAAACTTGAGTAACTGTATGTGTGCTGGACTCTAAAGACTCGTCAACACCATGGTTGTGGATTTAACCACTAGCACGTCAGAGGTATAAGCCAATACGTAACGGGCTACCAGGTATTGACCAAAAGGGAAGAATATGAGCGAACTCATCCTGACACCCTAGTGAGCCTGTCAGTGACAATATCCGTACAGTCCGGTCCGTTCGTCTACGAGCATCGCATGGCGGGCCTAGGGGGTTGGTAAAAGTCAGACCCCCAAAAGCGGTACAAGTCGTGTTGGAGTATAGCCCAGAACACTCTGAGATACTACTGGAATACCTACCAGTAAATCTCCTGCCTCGGCCGAGGGCTTCGTGTAATGGCTCTTCTAGACACAACGCGACCTCACCCCCACTGAAGATCCGCTCACTGCCTCCATGTGGCTCGGGACTGTACCCAACTAAAACCTGTTTGCACGTCTCCTTTCAGCGTGGTAGGGTAGTAATCAAAGTACAGTGGGAACTCACACGAGACAAATGACGATCCCCAGGTCGATGAACTAACCTGTACACATGTCATCAGGGAACTGCTATCTGACATCAGGTATAAGACCAACTAGCATGGTCCCGGCGAGTCCTGTCCGGTGTACTCATAACCCAATGAGCACCTGTAAACATCTTAGGTGAACCAACTGATACCAGTGGCTTGTGAGACCGGCCACCGCCCCTCGTCGGGGTCTCGACTGTATACACTAGTCTACTCTGGAGTATCGATGCCCTGTCTCGAAACTCCCACGACTAGAGACCTTTTAAGGATGTGCTTATAGACCCCAGCTCTCACTTATATGATCGCTCTCATACTGCTGGTGGTCAAGCAAGAACCTAGGAGCTCTATCAACGTGTAATAGCGACATGTCAGGTCACCTAAAGCAGTACACGATGATAAAGATAAACCAGATAGCATACTATCATCTCGAGTAAGACTGTCCTACTGGGACAGGTCCTCCCTCAATCATTACAATCACGTGCCTGTGATCCAATAATTGACTCTGAGGGCACTATCTCCAATAGCTTCGTCTTTTTCGCCGAGGCCAAGCCCAAATCGTAGCCATGTGTAGCCTTGTGCGTACCGTTGTTGTGGGTCGCCGCCATCATCGTCCCCAAGCAAGTGATTTCTACTTTCTTTACATGCTATTAGTTTTTTTTACACATAGTTATATATTTTTATATAACAACCAAATTAGTTATGAAATCATGGATTCTAGATAAGTTTTACAATCCCTGTTTATATGTATAGCTTGACATAGTATATAAATCAGATCTTTTATCCGACTCTAAAGACGTTAAGAATCTATATGGACTAGACCTTACTTTGATCGGTTAAACGAAACTATAGCTTCGATTATCATGCGTATAAAAAAGTATTCGATGCTAAATTTTAAGTGAAAACTGTAAATTCCCAGTTCCATAAATAAAATTTTCCCATACTTCTCCAAGTCCCCTTGAATGTTTTCTATTTTCTCCGCATTTTCGAATTGAGATGCTTAGGTTTCAAATATTAAAACCTTTCAAAACAAAAGAAACAATAAAGCCCAACAAAAAATATATATATACAAACCCATTCCCGGCCCAAATCCAATCCCGGCCCAAACCCAACCCGCTCCTCTTCTTCGCCACCCCTTTTCATTTTCCCGCTTCTCCTTCTTCCCACGTCGCCGCAAGCCCCACGCCTCGCTCCTCGTTCGTAACCATGACCCCCACACCCGCGATCCCCCTCGCCTTCATCCCTTTCTCCTCACCTCACTTCAAACACCCAACACCATCCCTACTCAACCCATCCCCTCACCGAGCTCCCCTCCTCAGAGACGCCGCAACCCCTCGCCGAGCCCCTCACCACCTCACTCCACCACCGACCTCGATGCCAACAGAGCCTCACTCGAAGCTCCACCCCCTACAGCCGTGGCTGAGCTCTCCATTGCCTCCAACCTTCGAGCTCCGGCCTCCGAAAGCCACCTCGCCGGCCATCATCCCTTCCGCCTCAACAGCAGCACCACCTCCCCTGCACACCGACTCCTCTTGCCTCCGACGACCTCCTACCTCGCCGCATCATCCTGCAACCCACGTGAGCTTAACCTCCTTCCAGAGCCCCATCTCCAAGCCCGAGCCGAGGCCAAGCCCAAGCCTAACCGAGCCTCATTGTGTTGTGGTTGTGCCATGCACGCGTCGTGATCACGCAGTTGCCGTGCTGCTGCCGTACCGTCGTCGACGCGTCATCAGGCAAGCACCCTGCTTGCTCCATGCTAATTCTATCTATTATATTTCTAGATGACAATAAATACAGTATATACTTTACTTGTGAATCAATAATACGTACGTGTTCGATGACAAACCCGAGGCGAAAAACCCCGTTAAATTGATGGAAACTGATCACATAGGTTGGCCCATATTGTAATGAACATCGTGTTATATTTTTTCTGAAAAATACAGTCGTTACCTACGTGATCGATCATTCCCATTTAAGCCCGTTAAAACTGAAATTTTCCGCGTCTGAAACTTGTAAAAATCACAACTAATTGATTATAGATTGGAATGTTGCATTTGAGGGCTCAAATCAAAGCCGACTCGACGACCTAGAACCCCATAAGAGTTTTAATTTGTTTCTCTGCTAAAAAGGATGACGAAAACTGGTTCGGAGTGCGGCTCTGGACCGCAGTCCAGACCAGCACTGGCTGTTGATTCTCATCTTGTAATTCTTACCCTCTGCTGCTTGAACATGTTATATTGCGGAACCTTATACCGTAGCGAAGAAAAAACAGTTAGCTAACTAATGAAGTAATTTCATCCCTTTCTACTGTTGTTTACTATTTAAATTGTATTTTAGATTAACAGGACGTATATCAGTCCCAAACAGGGACAGAACTTATACCCCATTGTTGTACAGTACATAACTTCTGATGTAGAGGCGTGATTGAGAATCCATCTAGTGCGTTGGAAACCCAATTGATAAACCTAAATTTTTTTCAACTATAGAGTAGCCTAATTTTGATCCAAACAGGGTGAAAATTGTGTTACGAAATCGACATTCAGTTCAGGAACTGAATTTCCAGCGGTGAACACTTAAAGTTAAATGACTGTAACTTGCAAACCCGAAATCCGACTGTCCTAAAATTAATTTTGTTGAACTTCTGACTGAGTTTAATTATTGCCGCTTTTATATCTTTTTGCTTAATTATGAATGCATGATTTAATACAAATTTTCTATGTTCATAAGATGCATAATGACTCATACTGCGCATGAACTGTTTAGCGGCATGACTCATAGTTCTACCTGACTACAAGACCTTTAGTGATAGCGAAAATTTGTGTTAATTCCAAGTGTATATTGCATTGTCGAACATGTGAAGTATTGGTGCAGTTGTGTCAAGTACACCAATGAATAGTGAGTGATTGTGACAATGAACAATACAGTGAACAGCGAAAGAAATCGTGTTATTGATGCGTACCTGTACACAACTAGCCTATACTCACGAATAGTAAAACCTGGGTAAAAAAGGGGGAATCGAAGTGGAAAGGGAATTGTAATTAGCGAGGACGGTGATTTAGAGGATGATCATTCGAATAACGACTCTTATATATATTAGGTTGGGCCTAGCGGTCCAGCTGACAGGGTTATGTCCCGGGCGATAGCGAGCCGTAGTCTCGGGTATATACAAGACCCTCGTTAAATATGATCCTCCTTTCCACAACTCGATTTCAAAAGTGACTTAGAGACCGACAGGGACACAAATCATACATTGCATCAGTTAGTGACATATTGATTACCTGCATTTTATCCCCATCATTATTATTTTTATTTTCTTGCCTTTGTTATTATTATAATATTGCTATTATGTCACTCTGACGTCCTGAGTATGCATACTCAGTGATAAAGGTAGATTCGCCTGATCTCGAGGAGACTGTGAAGATCCAGATTAGTGAACCAGTTACATTTCTCCATTGATATTCCTGGTTAGTTGCCATTTTGCTTACTTCCATTGAGCTCAGATTTCTTTATATCTGATAGTTTTAGTGACTGCATTCTCTTTACCCGTATTGTATTTTACTGATTACCATATAATGCTAGAAGCCGAAATGCGACTACAACAGGATCTTGCCTTAATCGTAGGAGCATGGCTGGCCTTGTCACCCTTGTATTCCGTATTTTGGGAAGCGGGGCGTGACAAAAACCCATCTTTAAACAGTAGAACTTGTGATTGTTAAACCCGTTTACTATTCACAGTGGTGCTGCAGAAATTTGGTTACAAATTAATATCGTTTCACCTATAAAATATTACCCCCGATAATCATTGCGAACTCAGAATTTTCTTGAACACGCTAGACCGTTAAATTCATATTAAATCTTTTACAAATCGGATTTTAGCGATCCATGGGTTGTATCGAAGCTAACAGATTAACCTACAGTAAATTATAGTTGATCTCTGAATTTTAACAAGTTATGATAGAGAAAACTGAGGAGAATTACGATTCTGGACTGCAGTCCAGAGCAGTAATCCCAGTTAACCCTTGTTTTTAAATCACTGTATATCCTTGCTCAAATGCGAAAATGTGAGGAACCCGATATCGTTACGTAGAAAATTGAGTTATCTTTCTTACTCCTCTAGTTTCACTGGATTCCTTTTCTGTATGATATTTTTAACACATTTTATAATGTCGATGTGTCCAGCTGAATTTTGCAGTGACAGATTTTACACATCAAACTTAACCTGACCATAACTCCCTGTTGATATAGGATATTACTGATCCACCAATTGCGTTGGAAACCTAACTGATAACCCTAAATATTGTTCAACTATAGTGTCGCCTAATTTTGAACCCAACAGGGTGAAAACTGTGTTATGAAATGGACTTTCAGTTCAGAAACTGAATTTCCAGCAGCGAACACTTAAAATGAAACGACTGAAATTTACGAACCCGAAACCCGATCGACTTGAAACCAATTTCGTTGAACTGCCGACTGAGTTTACTTGCTACCGCTTTTGTATCATTTTACAAAATTCTGAACGTATGATTTAATGCGATTTTTATAAGATCATAAGACGCAAAATAACTTGCATTGCACATGATTGTTTAGCGGCATAAATGTACATATTATACCCGACCGTAATACCTCTAGCGATAGTGCGCGTCATTATTAAGTTTCAGTGTACAATGCATTGTCGAACATGAATAGTATCGGTTTGCTTGTGTCAAGTATGCCAGTGAAAAGTGAATGGTTCGTGATAGTGACAATACAGTGAATAGTGAATACAACCGTGTTATTGAAGCGTACTTGTACATCACTAGCCCATACTCATAGATAGTGAAACCTGGGAGAAAAGGGGGAAATCAAAGTGGAGAGAAAATTGTATTTAGCGAGATCAGTGATTATAGAGGATGATCATTCGAACAGCGACTCTTATACATTAGGTTGGGCCTAGCGGTCCAGCTGACAGGGTTATATCCCGGGCATCATGGGCCGTAGTCTCGGGTACGTACGAGACCTTCGTTAAACATGATCACTCTTCTCCACAACTCGATTTCAAAATGACTTAGAGACCGATAGAGACACAGATCATACATTGCATCAGTTAGTGACATATTGATTGTCTGCATTTATTATCTCCACCGTTATTACTTTTATTTTTCTTGTCTTTTGTGATTATTACAATATTGCTATTGCGTCGCCCTGACGACCTGAGTATGCATGCTCAGAGTTTGAAGAGGACCGGATTCAAGAGTCAGACCTACCCTTCGAGCTCGTAGAGACCTAGACGGTCGTGCCTTCAATACTTTTACCGCTTTCCATAAATCAACCTTGTATTCGCACTTGGTTAGTAGGTTTCATTTATTTCATTCTATTGTAAACTATGAACAATGAAAGTAGGTGTAATAAACTAGCAATGTGTTTCCTTTACTTCTGTGCTATAATTACTGATTACCATGTAATGCTAGAAGCCGAAGTGTGACTAAGGCGGGATTATCCTTGACCGTAGGAGCATGGCTGGCCTAGTCGCCTCCCGTATTCCGTATTTTGGGAAGCGGCGTGTGACATGGTTTTGTTGGTATCAGAGCCAGGCTTAATATTAAGGGATAACATTAGCTACGCTTTATTATATGTTCACTTCACTATTTCTCACTTTCATCCTTGAATCCAATCATATCCGTTCATCTATTTTTCAACGACATGACTTCTCCAAACGATCTCTCCTCGGACTTTGGTTCTTAGGATCGCACAAAGAGGATCCTGAATGCACTAACGACCCTTACGGAAGCCCAAAAGAGAAAGACGGACCTACTTACCGAAGGACTTAAGGCGATTACCGCATTAAGGGGATCCACCGCTCTCATTACCGCTCCCAAGGACACCGGTACACCAGCTACGCCTGCCAGGACTGGCACGGTGTCGGATTTTCGGAGATTACACCCAGCTGTGTTTACGGGACTAGCCGAACCACTCGAGGCCGAACAATGGCTGGTCAATGTGGAGAACCTACTGACGGCCACACAGGTATCCGATGAAGAGAAGGTGAATGTAATAAAGATCCAGCTGGAGGACGAAGCCCGTAGTTGGTGGTCCGTTGAAGAGAGCAGACTAGATGGGCCGATCGAGTGGAGCAAGTTCAAAGAGTGCTTCTTAGACCACTGCTTTCCCCTACCGCCAAGGAAGAAATGGAAGAGAAATTTATCTTACTGAAGCAGAACGGCCGTCACGTTGATGTGTATGCGGCAGAATTCAACCAGCTAAGCCGATTCGCTTCATATATGGTCACTTCAGAGGCCACAAGGGCCAGGCATTTCTTACAGGGACTTGACTTTGAGCTACAACAGCTGACCGCGTCACTCGAGTTGCAGACTTTCGCGCAGGTGCTCAACGCTGCACGAATTCAGGAGAAGCTAATCAGTAAATTCAGGGGGGCCAGCTCGAGTGATAGGAAGCCCCCAGTTGTTCCGACACGTACTCACATACCGTCCCGAGGGGTCATACTAGTTCACAGGCCAGGGACGACGCAGATGAAATGTCCCTTCGTGCCCCAGCATCGTCCACAGAGTAATGCCTTAGTCTGCGGCTACTGCCACAGGGATGGACACACCCAGAAGGACTGTCGCCGTGCCAAGGGACAATGTTTAATTTGCGGATCCAACCAGCACCGGGTGAGTGGATGTCCTCAGCGAGCAGAGCTACAGGGAAGGCCTGGACCGCAACAGCAAAGGTCACTAGAACAGAGGCAAACCAACACAGGCCGCGGTCAAGGGAGGGCTTTCACCCTGACCGCTGAGCAGGAAAAGGCCTCAGGAGAAGTTGTTACGGGTATTCTACTCGTACATTCTATACCAGCTAGAGTACTGTTTGATTCCGGAGCATCACACTGTTTCATATTTGCACATTTTGTCGATACACACTCCATACCACACGAACCATTGACCAAGGGATGGAAAATATATACGAGTAATGGTATTATAGTATCCAGTCGAGAATATAGATCTTGTCCAGTAGTAGTATGTGGCAGGGAATTCTATGCGAATTTCCTTTTAATCGAAACAGGAAGCTATGACGCAATTCTCAGGATGGATTGGATGGGTACATTCCACGCGATTATTGATTTCCGGGCCAGGAATGTGACTTTCCGCATTCCCAATCACCCAGAATTTGTCTTTGAAGGAGGGAGCGAGTCTTTGGAGCCAGCCAAGTATAGAGCCAAACCTAAAGTATTGACGGCTATAGAGATTAATGAAAACCCCGCACCAGAAATCGTTCGGGATTTTCTTGACGTGTTTCCTGAAGATTTACCAGGTCTACCACCTCCACGCGTTTTTGGATTCTCGAAAGATTTAATCCCAGGTACATCTCCAGTTTCCAAGGCACCGTACAGAATGGCACCAGTGGAGTTAGCTGAATTGAAGAAACAAATTGGAGAACTCCTGGAAAAAGGATTTATTCGCCAAAGCGCTTCGCTGTGGGGTGCACCAGTCTAGTTGGTAAAGAAAAAGGATGGATCGCTACGAATATGAATAGACTACCGGGAGCTGAACAGAGTAACGATAAAGAACAAATACCCCATTCCCCATATCGACGGCTTATTTGATCATTTGGGTGGTGCCAAGGTATTTTCGAAGCTGGACCTTCGTTCGGGCTATCACCATATCAGAGTAATGGCCGAAGATATATGCACGTGACAGAGCCAACCATGCTACCTGTGGTTAGGAATTATCCCTTCACATTCACATTACGGCTGTCTATAGGATATCAAGAACGGAAAAAAATATAAAACTAGCTAGTACATATCCATTTGCCAAAATAAAAGAGTCAAGAATATATGAGCGGAAACGAATTAATATCCAATAACAACATCTGGAAATATGTCCCAATATGGGCTCACATCAAGAGATAAAATAGAGGGAAAAACTAAACTAAGCATCACTAAACTCAATCCCTCACTGCTCGGCTTGACGGCTAAAGTACTCCTGTTCAGCCTGTGATAGAAATAGAGGAACTGGGCAATGCAAAACCCAGACGTCAGTGCGTCATAACACCAAAACAACAATAATAACTAGGATGTAACGATATAGGTAAACAGGAATATAAAGAATAACACGGATATGAACAATGATGTATGTATGTATATGTGAAGTGCGATGAGTAATCTAACCTGTGCTACTGGGTTATCTACTCTAAAGTCTTTAAAATCAATTTAATGGAATTGTCGATATAACTCAATAGTATCACGTGTATGCCCGGGACCATGGTCAAAATTCTCGGGCTGAATCCGAGACGTGCCGCTAGGCAGTAAACATGTAATATGTACAGATGAATGATGTTAGCAGCAACATCCCGGGGCTGGCCTAGCCCGTAAAGACTGATCAGTATAAGTATCGAATTGTCGAGTTACAAGTCAGGTTTCATTATTGATTTCCCCTTACTCCCAAGGTTATGTGTTCAAGTCAAGTATTGATAATATGAAACTAATGCCAACACAGGATCAAGCAGGTACATGTTTTGTCTATGCAGACAACAAGTCACGTCCGTTAGGACAACAATCAGGATTGTCGGCATTAGTAATAAGATCAAAATATCAAGTCAAGTAGTGTATCTGGGCATGTCATGTGGTGCATATGTATCAAACAGATACCCAAAGTAAAACTGTAATGAAAGTCTGAACACGGTTAATGCACGGATGCACAAGTATCTATTTATGATAACATTTTATAAGTTCATGGCTACGTATGATGCACATTAGAAAGCACGTTGTACTAATATAACAGTAACATGAGATAATGAGATTCCAGCATGCAACTAGATATGCAATAAACAGTACGGATATGAACGGATATCGAAAAATGGTAAACTGTAACATCGGATGCACAATTCAAAATACATGTATTTTTTTATTCATATGAATATAGATATATTGCCATAGCATGTAGCAAGATAAACTTGCCTGATCGGATCTCATGTCGGGGTACCTACGCCGCGTCTGACGTCAGGTAAACGTCGCGATGCACACGCATGTACAAGACTGGACTTGGCGACTCAAGAACATAACCACGCTGGATAAGGACGACGACTGGGTCGCGCGGATCGTCGGTGACGTACACGACTCCGGCGATCACCTGAAAAACCAAGAATCAAGAAAAAAAAGAGAAGAAGAAGAAGAGGTCTGGGGTTCTCTAGTGTTGGCTCTAGGGTCAGAAACGAGGACATAAGGAGGTGATGACAGCGACGATGGGCAGCCTTCGGCGGTGAGGTGGTGAGAAGTTGCGGGCGTGGGCTGCAGGTGAGGTTCGGGTTTGCAGTGCAGGGTTGGGGTGGCTTTGGGTGGAGAAAGATGCAAGGCTCGGGGGCGGCGAGGGGATGAGGAGGTGAAGGTGAGATCGAGTGATGAGGATGGCGACGAGGTCGGCGGTAGAGGAGATAGTGCCGTGGGTTTCTTGGGTTTGCAGGTGTAGGGATGGGTGTGCAGATGTTCGGGGTTAGAGGATGAAGTGAAGGTGGTGGTTGCGATGATGGAACGAGGGTGAGGTTGTCGGCGATGAAGGTGAATGTGGCTAGGGTTTGGGTTTTCAGGAGATGGGTTCGTCGAGGGTTGTAGTCGTGGTGGTGGTGTGGAGTGCTCGGGAAGGAGAGAAGGTGACGAGGTGGTCGAGGGCGAGGAAATGGTGAGGTTGGGATGGTCGATGACAAGGGAAAGGCGCAAGCATGGGTTGGTTCTCTCGTGGGTTTCTCGCGGGAGGTAAGGAAAGTGAAGAGAAGAGAGAGAGAGGATGCTGAGAACATATAGGGTTAAAATATTTAATAGATATATATAGAGGAGAGAAAGAGTGAGAGTGTAGAAAGAGAGACGTTGACGATTTGTTAGGATTAAATAAAAATATTTAAAATATATATTAACAATTATAATATATAGAGAATATTATATTATATATTTTGAGCTAATACAAAAATACTTCGTAAAATACCCGGGTCCTGTCTAAAAATCTAGTTTGAAAATACGGATAATATACGTGTCAACCAAAACCATAATGCAATGTACGGATAGAGAAAATGCATAGCCCCAAGAACGGATACACGTAAATGCACGTAGCGATCCAAACGAGTACGTTACAACAAACAGGGAGTGAACACGATGTACAGATGCAACCATAGGGTATGGGGTATGATGCAGGCCATGCTAGGTATTTAAAAATATATTATTTGACTATAATTTATAGTATTTAAAAACATATGCAATACTAGATATAAGATACAGGTATATAGAATAAATGTGTGCACGGATCCTTAGTACTAGCAAGAATAAGTTGTAATCAAGAATCAAGACGGGATTCAAGCATGCGGGTCGGGTCGGATACTAAACACAGATACCAAACCACTATCCGCACCCAAAAACAAATAATAAATCAAGAAATAGCCACAAGATTAGAAAATAATCAAATAGCTCATGGTATAAATGGACTAAGGTGTTACATTTAATGTCGGGATCCGGTTCTTGCTCACGGAACAAAGTGCCACACGGAACAAAGTGTCACGCCAAGTGTCATGCCAAAGGGACGGGGCTACCTCTTGTATCCTTGGGGGGCACCTCTTGAATCCGTGGAACCCACTGTAGAATAATGCGGAATAATACATTCCGAAAGAGGGCAGATCCGGAATTATAAATGAAATGATATCACTCTTCAATACAGAGGCACCTTTTAAGTGAACCAGCACTACAGGAGCTTGAGAACGCCGTAGTTAAGCATGCTCGAGCCAGGGAAGTTCTGGGATGGGTGACCTCCTAGGAAGTGGCCTCTGGTCGGAACCGGTTCGCCCCGAAGGACAAAGCCGTGCGGTTTCAGCCAGATCGGACAATACTCTCTGTATTGGGGGGTGGGGCATGACAGAGTTTGAGCTTAATTTTGATTTTTGATTTTGGCAACATGGTGTAAATTTTTAAGCGTGCTCGAGCCAGGGAAGTTCTGGGATGGGTGACCTCCTGGGAAGTGGCCTCTGGTCAGGTCCGGTTCGCCCCGAAGGACAAAGCCGGGTGGTTTCGGCCAGATCAGACAATACTCTCTATATTGGGGGTGGGGCGTGACAGAGTTTGAGCTTAATTTTGAATTTTGATTTTGTCAACAGGGTGTAAATTTTTATCTAACATTGACTACCATATACAGTTTACGAGTATAAATAATCCCCATCCTAACCAAGTTACATTATACTGCCATACAGGCCCAACGCTTCGCGCGGCTGCATGTAATTCACAGGCATACACAAGCTAAATCACTCCCAAGTCCCACCGTGATCAACAACCCTGCGGCTGTATCATTTGAGGAGAAAACCCACTCATGTGTCCTCACGATACATGAGGAGAACAAAGCTTACAAGATCCTCTCGACTAGTAAGAAAACACACATTCGTGGGATCCTTACGACGCACAATGGAAAAGCACAGTTGGGGGTCCTCACGACTTCTAAGGAGAAAATACACATACGAGATCCTCTCGACTCGTAGGAAGAAAATGCTTTTATGAAACCCTTATGGCTTATAAAATTGAAAAGCCTTAAGTGACTGGGATCTAAACCCGTCTCTTAAGGCATCGCTTCTCAACGGACAATTGTAGATGATGAGTCACTCGTGGCACTATTCAGTGTAGCGATGCTGATGCCGAACCAAAATCAAGATCCCAAATTCCCTCAGGGCAAATGATGAGTCGCTCCTGACACTACTCTAGTGTAGCGAGGCTAATGCCAAACAAAAGTCCAAATTTCAAGTCCAGTAACTCGACAGTACTTCCAAGTTTAATGGTTTCGCCGAACAAAGCGGGAATCAAACAAATCAAATCAACGTCCCATCCGGCAGTGCTTCCAAACTAAAAAATTCCTACAGAACGGATAAAAAAATCCAAAACAAATCAAATCAACCGACTTAAAACCAATGACCTCTTTGGCAAATCAAGCTTCACCTCGGAAAAAAATCAAATCCCAACTCCGCAAGAAGCAGAGCAAGTCAAATCAAACCCCGACACCGCAAGAAGCGGAGCAAGTCAAATCAAACCCCAATATCGCAAGAAATGGAGTAAGTCAACTTCAACCCTGACACTGCAAGAAGCGGAGTAAGTCAAATCAAGTATCGACCGTCTAAGTTGGAAAAATGACAGTATCGACCGTCCAAGTCGCAGAAATTGCAGCATCGACCTCCACGTCGTCAAAAGAGAACCAAATCAAGTCAACCCCTATATAAAACAAAATCCATCAATTTCATGCAGACAACACATACACGTGGTGTGCATTTATTGATGGGGCACTTTGTTGAGGTCAAAAATTACACCATGTTGACCAAGTCAAAGTCAACACCCAAGCAAGTGGACCCACGTCGAAGCCAAGTGGGTCCGAGCCCAACTAAGTCGGCCCAAGCCCAAGTCAAGCCCAAGCAGGGAGGGACCAGCCCATGTCATGAAGGGACAAAAACCGTGTAATAAATAAATATAAATATAATTCTTAGAAAATAAATGTAAATTAAATAGACAAGAAGTCAATTTTGTCAAAGCCCATAACTTATGTGCAAAAAGAAATGAGCACATAAGCATGGGAAAGACACATGTGGCATTTTGTAAAGCCCAAGGAGTTATATGTAAAAGTTGTAAGCCTATAAAATGCACTACGATGAAAAAAATAACTAACTACATTCTCTCTCATATCTTTCTAGGGTTTTGAGTCTCCTCTCTCTTTTCAAGGTTCTTCTTCATTTTTTAGAGATTTAATCTCTCTTTTTCAAAACTAAGTAGATTTTGACCATAAAACCCACCGAATAGAGAGATGGTCTGCTCTCTAATTCGAGAAAAAAAAGATTTTTAATCATATCCCCTTTTTTCTTCAAGATCTCAAAAGAGAAGAGAAGAGAAGGAAGAAGAAAAAATCACCTCAAAAAAACCCAATTTTGGAAAAGTCCAAGGCTCGAACAAGGATAAAAATATCTCTTTTCATCATCCAAGATCCAAATCTTTTTGGAGTTTAACTCCAAAATAAAGCATTTGTGAGTTTAACTCCAAATCCAAATCTTTTGAAAGTTTAACTCCAAATTCAAATTCTTCGGTTCAAAACGTTTAGGGAGTTAAACTCCAATCTTTTTTCGGGAATTTTACTCCAAAGTTTGGGCTCAGATCCCCTCTTCCGTTAGTGTCCCGCGGGAGCCCAGCAGTCACATGCCGCGCACGCGCCCAATAGGCACATGCCGTGCACGCGCCCCTCGTTCCTTATCTTCAAAATAAAAAATATAAAAATTAAATTGTGTGTGAATAAAATGGCAAGTAAAGAAAAAAATTTCTTCTTGAATAAATAAATCTATTTTGCTCTAAAAAAATGAAATGAGCACGTCCCTTTTGCATTATTTTCAAGCACAAACACCTCACATTGAGTTCGTATAACCCGCTCCACCCGTTAATCAGAAGTTCCCTCATCCCTAAAAACGAGGGGTAATTAACGGCAGTTTTGTCTGCGGCTGCCGAAAACTTGGATCCACACAATCAATAAACTCCAAACCTACTCTAGGCTGAGGGAATCTGTAAACGTCTGATAAGCGCGCGCATTTCAATCTCAATAGAATGACAAAAAACACTCTAAAGTGAGATTTGTTCTCCTCAACTGTATGTATCATGTAGAGATAGAAAAGAGAAAAATGGTGTTGGGGTCAAGCGCAACCTTATGATTGCAACCGACCGCTGTCGAGGGACATTACATGCAAGTAGAGTCTCATTTAAATCTATATAGAAAATCCTTCTATTGGAAAGTTTCTTCTTTCCTGATCCTTTCTGCTACATCATATCAAGCCCTCACAACTGCTACATCAAAGGAAGCCACTGATGATGAATTCTAAGAATACGTAAATATGCTTTGTTTCCTTCTTAGCTTAGTTTATGTATACAAATGCATACAGACATATACAGGTATAAATAGTTACATGTATCCTTTTACATCGAGTCCTAGATTATGCTTGAATAATCAATATTGTGGTTGGTTGTCAAAATCTTTCAGCTCTCGGCTTCACACTCTGCAATGAGGCGAGCAGTGTGGAGTGGCTAGAATACATCGGCAACAATGGAAACTTAGAGTTTGCTCATTTAGCTTCTTGCAAGAGCCTTAGAGCTCTTAAGCTAACATCTTTGAACATTACTTCGAATGGGGTTCTCGCAATTGTGATTGGTTGTAAAAATCTTTCAGCTCTCGGCTTCACTCTCTGCAATGAGGTGAGCAGTGTGGAGTGGCTAGAATACATCGACAACAATGGAATCTTAGAGTTTCTGTCCGCGGGTCTGGGCGATGACAATCCTATAACGTTTATGTTTCATCTGCTCACAATAGAGATCGTTTATGATCCATCTGCTCACGTCCCACGTCCCGATGATTGTTAACTAACACATAGATTATATAGACGCATATCTAACTCCAAATGCCTTAGTTTTTTCCATCCTGAGCCCAGCGTTATAAGATCGTCATCGCCCAGACTTGTACAGTTCTTTACAGAGAGAAACTCTAAGTTTCCATTGTTGCCGATGTATTCTAGCCACTCCACACTACTCACCTCATTGCAGAGAGTGAAGCCGAGAGCTGAAAGATTTATACAGACAACCATAACTGCGAGAAGCCTATTCGAAGTAATGTTCAAAGATGTTAGTTTATGAGCTCCAAGGCTTTTGCAAGAAGCTAAATGAGCAAACTCTAAGTTTCCATTGTTGCTGATGTATTCTAGCTACTCCACACGGCTCACCTTATTGCAGAGTGTGAAGCCGAGAGCTGAAAGATTTTTACAACCAATCACAATTGCGAGAAGCCCATTCGAAGTAATGTTCAAAGATGTTAGCTTAAGAGCTCTAAGACTTTTGCAAGAAGCTAAATGAGCAAAGCCCACATCATTTATCGACCAACAGAAGCTTATGGTCAGATCGGCGAGATTAAGCCAGTGTGAAGAGAGGACGAGAAGTGCTTCTTTGTTTAATTGATACCTCAGTCTACTCATCCAACCAGAGTAGTCCATTTCTATTTTTCTTAAGTTTGGGAAATGGATGCATAAAGATGTTAATGCTTCGGCTGCAGAGTTTAGGCCGTAACCGACTCTTAAGAAATTTCTTTGATCGGCCTCAATACTACATTGGCAAGTCGAAACCATGGAGACGGCATTTCTATCGGCCTTTTTGTCGATTCGTGTCAAAATCTCGAAAACTAATGCATCGGGAATGGTTTCCATTGAACCTAAGAGATTCAGAAAAATGGGGTCATGAAAAGAATCCAAATAAAAATAAAGCTATATGAGAACCCACTGTTGATGTATTGATGTTATAAAAAAATTCTTACTCTTAATCTAGATTTCTTAAAATCATGCCTTTTGTTCTTATGTATATATATTTACTAATGTCTGATTAGATTAGAATTGTTTAAATAGTAATTTTTCGTCATTATATGTTTATATGCATAAATTAAATATATTTATACTTAATTAATTGATTTAAAAACATATCACGTATCTAGGTTATAAAAGAAAATCGTGTTTGAGCGAATCCGAATCCTATCGTAATCTTATCGTATCTTGTTCCATATCCAAATCCATGCTACTTAGCCTGGGCTATTAGAGATTAAGGAAATGAAATTTCTATTATGGAATAATTAGAAAAGTTCGTAAATGAAACATTTCTATTATGGAATGATTGTAAATGAAATTTCTATTATGGAATGATTAGAAATGAAACATTTCACACAAAAGTTCTTTACAATCAACAAAACCCATGTCAAAGTTCTACCAAATGTTTATCAGGACCCATTATTGTTCTTTACAATCAAATTAACAAATTAACCAATTAAGGTTTGATCAAACTCAGCCAAAGATGATATTTTTTTCAACATATTTCACATTCGAATCAACAAATTAAATGACAAAATTTTGGTTAAAGGGTCAGATCAACAAAAGAAACCAAGGATTACAAGTGATTATTAAAAATTCAAGTCAAAATTTTGACAGGATTAGATTAAAATCGAATCAAAAATGAGAAACTTGAAATGATTAGAAACTTTTACCTAAATGAAATAGCTCTTGAGATTAGAAGGAACCTCAATCGATCCTTGTGAAAACAATTGAATAATTTCTCGTAAAACACCGACGCCTTCAAGAGCAATGAAAACTCATTTCCACTTAGAGAGATGAGCAAAATAAGAAATAAAGACAAAGAAGAAGAAATCATTTATAAAGATTGAGACGAATAATGTTTGAGGAAGGATGCAGGGTTAGAGGATATATATAGATGGGGCGGACGGATGGAACAAAAAGACTAAATGAAATGTAACGGCGGGGTGTGAATATCAAAACTTAATAACTAAGTCAAGGTGTAACGGCGAGAGGCGTGAGAGGCGTGATCGCCAAAGTTAAGTTGAAAAATCAAATGTGTGACTGCGATGGGCATGATTACCAAAATGTAACGGCAGGCGAGGATACCAAAGTTCATTGTGTTGAAAATTTAAAATGTAATGGCACACGAGGATTCCGTGTTCCATGTAGGACAAATTATTTGAAGGAATAAAAAATTAGGTAAATAATATCACATCTAAAAGAGCTTTATCCAACCTCATGTTCACACCACTTTACAAACTTCAATAGTTTTACCTAAATAATTTTTAATGAAAATAAAGTAGGATTTTGCATGTATAAAATTGTAAAAAAAATCGTTAATATATTCTAACTTTATAAGATGATATAATTATAGGTTCGGATTAATATAGTCATCAATTTACAATAGAAAAAACTTTACATAAAAATTCGGTCGTACATCAAATAAAAAATCTCAGATTTATAAATAGATCATAGAACAAGAAAATTTAAGTTAGAATATTGTATCAGGAACCCATTTTTTCAATTAAAGTGCATGACTAAAAGGAGTCCGTCCCATACAAACTTTTTTCTTGAATCTCCCCAAACTTCTTGAATGGCTAGCTTCTTGAATGATGCTAAGGAAGTAATCAAAACGGGCTTGCGAGTATCAAAAGTTGAGCTATGGGCTTAAACAGTTTTATCAAACAATCAAAAATTGGTTAATTAAGAGGACTTTTAAATATTTTAGCTATTGAAAATCTTGAGAAGTGAAACGGGAGAAAGAAAAATAAGAGAATAAGAAGACGACGGCAAAATAGTCTCTTTACAAAGAAATTTAACTTTGTTAAGAAAAACTAATTGGTATTGAAAAGTTCAAGGTACGTTTTTGTAGTTTTAAAAATGTAATACCCGGGCATTATCGACGCCAATACCTGTATTCAAATAAAATATTTTACCCAATTTACATTTTGTATTATATTCTAATTATTTTTGCTTTTCTATGAACCCAACCCAAATAAGTCCATATTTAAATCTCACACTTTTCCTTAAAAATTTTCTTGAGCACAAGCCCAACAACCCAAGGCCTTACTTTTAAAACAACAAATTATATTCAAATTAATTACCTTCTCTTCTCTTTTCAAAATTCAAAAAGATATATCCTCATTTAAACCCAAATCCCACACAAATAAATTTCATTAAAAACCTATTAATTTCTAATCCCGTTACTCTCTCTCCTCCTTAAAATTTTCATTAAATTAAAATTTCTCTCTCTCTCTCCCACGTTATCTCTCTCTCTCATCTCGCGTTTTCCTTCCCCGTATTCTCACCTCTACCTCTTCTTCCCTATCGCCACATTCTAAATTTCTCCTGCCTTCGTTTTCCTCCTCGAGGAACCGAACCCACGTCGGCCAACCCCTGCACCTGACCTCGTTGAGCCATCTCCGGCCACCTCTCTCTATCATCCACGTCAACCCCTCCTCCTCAACACCCTCGCCACCACCTTCTCCTCCACTTCCCTTCATCACCACCACCACCTGCAACTCACCTCGGCTGCAACCCGACGAACCCATCGCCTCGTCGTCGTGGCCATCGCCGTCGACCACATCGTCGACCTTCCCTCATCCCCATCGCCCCGACAGCATCTCCGCCTTTCCTTTCTCCTCTCTCCAACCCCGGCAACCCACGACCACCACCGACCCGACCTCAACCTTAGAACCGATCTTCACCGTGCACACCGCCTGAACCCTAGCCGGAGCATCGACCTCCATCACCTCCTTCCTCCCTACACCCGAGCACCTGCATCACCCAACCCAAGAACCCAAACCGAGACTCGCACCCGACCGCGCCTGCTCCGAACACCGCCGCCCGTCTCCTCCGAGCTTCGAGCTCCTCCCCGACGACCCAACTCCGAGCAACCCCGCCACCACCGAAACTTCCTCATTGCAGCCGCAGTCGCAACACCTAGCCACCACCAAGCTTCGTCTTTTTCACCGAGGCCAAGCCCAAATCGTAGCCGTGTGTAGCCTTGTGCGTACCGTTGTTGTGGGTCGCCGCCATCATCGTCTTCAAGCAAGTGATTTCTACTTACTTTACATGCTATTAGGATTTTTTACACATAGTTATATATTTTTATATAACTACCAAATTAGTTATGAAATCATGGATTCTAGATAAGTTTTACAATCCCTGTTTATATGTATAGCTTGACATAGTATATAAATCAGATCTTTTATCCGGCTCTAAAGACATTAAGAATCTATATGGACTAGACCTTACTTTGATCGGTTAAACGAAACTATAGCTTCGATTATCATGCGTATTAAAAAGTATTCGATGATAAATTTTAAGTGAAAACTGTAAATTCCCAGTTCCATAAATAAAATTTTCCCATACTTCTCCAAGTCACCTTGAATGTTTTCTATTTTCTCCGCATTTTTGAATTGAGATGCTTAGGTTTCAAATATTAAAACCTTTCTAAACAAAAGAAATAATAAAGCCCAACAAAAAAAATATATATACAAACCCATTCCCGACCCAAACCCAATCCCATGCCCATACCCGACCCGCTCCTCTTCTTTCCCACTCCTTTTCATTTTCCCGCTTCTCCTTCTCCCCACATCGCCGCGAGCCCGACGCCTCACTCCTCGTTCGCGACCACGACCCCCACACCCGCGATCCCCCTCTCCTTCATCCCTTTCTCCTCACCTCCCTCCAAACACCCAACACCATCCCTACTCAACCCATCCCCTCACCGAGCTCCCCTCCTCAGAGACGCTGCAACCCCTCGCCGAGCCCCTCACCACCTCACTCCACCACCGACCACGACGCCAACAGAGCCTCACTTAAAGCTCCACCCCCTACAGCCGTGGCTGAGCTCCCCATTGCCTCCAACCTCCGAGCTCCGGCCTCCGAAACCCACCTCGCCGGCCATCATCCCTTCCGCCTCAACAGCAGCACCACCTCCCCTGCACACCGACTCCTCTTGCCTCTGACGACCTCCTACCTCGCCGCCTCCTCCTGCAACCCACGTGAGCTTAACTTCCTTCCAGTGCCCCATCTCCAAGCTCGAGCCGAGGCCAAGCCCAAGCCTAACCGAGCCTCATTGTGTTGTGGTTGTGCCATGCACGCGTCGTGATCGCGCAGTTGTCGTGCCGTTGACGTACCGTCGTCGACGTGTCATCAGGAAAGTACCCTGCTTGCTCCATGCTAATTCTATCTATTACATTTCTAGATGACAATAAATACAGTATATACTTTACTTGCCAATCAATAATACGTACGTGTTCGATGACAAACCCGAGAGGAAAAACCCCGTTAAATTGACGGAAACTGATCACATAGGTTGTCCCGTATAGTAATAAACATCGTGTTATATTTTGGCTGAAAAATACAGTCGTTACCGATGTGATCGATCATTCCCATTTAAGCCCGTTAAAACTGAAATTTTCCGCGTCTGAAACTTGTAAAAATCACAACTAATTGATTATAGATTGGAATGTTGCGTTCGAGGGCTCAAATCGAAGACGACTCGACGACCTAGAACCCCATAAGAGTTTTAATTTGTTTCTCTGCTATAAAGGATGATGGAAAATGGTTTGGAGTGCGGCTCTGGACCGCAGTCCAGACCAGCACTGGCTGTTGATTCTCATCTTGTAATGCTTACCCTCTGCTACTTGAACATGTTATATTGCGGAACCTTATACCGTAGCGAAGATGAAACAGTTAGCTAACTAATGAAGTAATTTCATCCCTTTCCACTGTTGCTTACTATTTAAACTGTATTTTAGATTAACATGACGTATATCAGTCCCAAACAGGAACAGAACTTATACCCCATTGTTGTACAGTACATAACTTCTGACGTAGAGGCGCGATTGAGAATCCGTCTAGTGCGTTGGAAATCCAATTGATAAATCTAAATTTTGTTCAACTATAGCGTCACCTAATTTTGACCCAAACAGGGTGAAAATTATGTTGCGAAATGGACATTCAGTTCAGGAACTGAATTTCCAGCAGTGAACACTTAAAGTGAAACGACTGTAACTTACAAACCCGAAATCCGATTGTCCTGAAATTAATTTTGTTGAACTGCCGACTGAGTTTGCTTATTTCCGCTTTTATATCTTTTTGCTTAATTATGAATGCATGATTTAATACGAATTTTCTATGTTCATAAGATGCATAACGACTCATACTGCACATGAACTGTTTAGCGGCACGACTCATAGTTCTACCTGACTACAAGACCTTTAGTGATAGAGAACATTCATGTTACTTCTCAGTGTATATTGCATTGTCGAACGTGTGAAGTATTGGTGCAGTTGTGTCAAGTACGCCAATGAATAGTGAGTGATTGTGACAATGAACCATACAGCGAACAGTGAAAGAAATCGTGTTATTGATGCACCTGTACATAACTAGCCTATACTCACGAATAGTGAAACCTAGGTAAAAAGGGGGAAATCGAAGTGGAAAGGGAATTGTATTTAGCAAGGACGGTGATTTAGAGGATGATCATTCGAACAGCGACTCTTATATATATTAGGTTGGGCCTAGCGGTCCGGCTGACAGGGTTATGTCCCGGGCGATAGCGGGCCGTAGTCTCGAGTATGTAAGAGACCCTCATTAAACATGATCCTCCTTTCCACAACTCGATTTCAAAAGTAACTTAGAGACCGATAGGGACACAGATCATACATTGCACCACTCAGTGACATATTGATTACCTGCATTTTATACCCATCATTATTATTTTTATTTTCTTGCCTTTGTTATTATTATAATATTGCTATTATGTCGCTCTGACGACCTGAGTATGCATGCTCAGTGATAAAGGTAGATTCGCCTGATCTCGAGGAGACTGTGAAGATCCAGATTAGTGAACCAGTTACATTTCTCCATTTATATTCCTGGTTAGTTGCCCTTTTGCTTACTTCCATTGAGCTCAGATTTCTTTATATCCGATAGTTTTAGTGACTGCATTCTCTTTACCTGTATTGTATTTTACTGATTACCATATAATGCTAGAAGCCGAAATGCGACTACGACAAGATCTTTCCTTAGTCGTAGGAGCATGGCTGACCTTGTCACCCTTATATTCCGTATTTTGGGAAGCGGGGCGTGACAAAAACCCATCTTTAAACAGTAGAACTTATGATTGTTAAACCCGTTTACTATTCACAGTGGTGCTGTGGAAATTTGGTTACAAATTAACATCGTTTCACCTATAAAATATTACCCCCGATAATCATTGCGAACTCAGAATTTTCCTGAACACGCTAGACCGTTAAATTCATATTAAATCTTTTACAAATCGGATTTTAGCGTTCCATGGCTTGTATCGAAGCTAACAGATTATCCTATAGTACTTTATAGTTGATCTATGAATTTTAACAAGTTATGATAGAGAAAACTGAGGTGAATTACGATTCTGGACTGCAGTCCAGAGCAGTAATCCCAGTTAACCCTTGTTTTTAAATCACTGTATGTCCTTGCTCAAATGCGAAAATGTGAGGAACCCGATATAGTTACGTAGAAAATTGAGTTATATTTCTTACTCCTCTAGTTTCACTGGATTCCTTTTCTGTATGATATTTTAAACACATTTTATAATGTCGATGTGTCCAGCTGAATTCTGTAGTGACAGATTTTACACATCGAACTTAACCTGACCATAACTCCCTGTTGATATAGGATATTACTGATTCGCCAATTGAGTTGAAAATCTAACTGATAACCCTAAATATTGTTCAACTATAGTGTCGCCTAATTTTGATCCAACAGGGTGAAAACTGTGTTACGAAATGGACTTTCAGTTCAGGAACTGAATTTCCAGTAGCGAACACTTAAAATGAAACGACTGAAATTTACGAACCCGAAACCCGATCGACTTAAACCAATTTCGTTGAACTGCCGACTGAGTTTACTTGCTACCACTTTTGTATCATTTTACTAAATTCTGAACGTATGATTTAATGCGATTTTTATAAGATCATAAGACGCATAATAACTTGCATTGCACATGATTGTTTAGCGGCATAAATGCATATATTATACCCGACCGTAATACCTCTAGCGATAGTGCGCATCATTATTAAGTTTCAGTGTACAATGCATTGTTGAACGTGAATAGTATCGGTTTGGTTGTGTCAAGTATGCCAGTGAAAAGTGAATGGTTCGTGATAGTGACAATACAGTAAATAGTGAATACAACCGTGTTATTAATGCGTACTTGTACACCACCAGCCCATACTCATAGATAGTGAAACCTGGGGGGAAATGGGGAAAACGAAGTGGAGAGGAAATTGTATTTAGCGAGGTCAGTGATTTTAGAGGATGATAATTCGAACAGCGACTCTTATACATTAGGTTGGGCCTAGCGGTCCGGCTGACAAAGTTATATCCCGGGCATAATGGGTCGTAGTCTCGGGTATGTACGAGACCCTCGTTAAACATGATCACTCTTCTCCACAACTCGATTTCAAAATGACATAGAGACCGATAGGGAAACAGATCATACATTACATCAATTAGTGACATATTGATTGTCTGCATTTATTATCTCCACCGTTATTACTTTTATTTTTCTTGTCTTTTGTGATTATTACAATATTGCTATTGCGTCGCCCTGACGATCTGAGTATGCATGCTCAGAGTTTGAAGGGGACCGGATTCAGGAGTCAGACCTACCCTTCGAGCTCGCAGAGACCTAAACGGTCGTGCCTTCAATACTTTTACCGCTTTCCATAAATCAACCTTGTATTCGCACTTGGTTAGTAGGTTTATTTTATTTCATTCTATTGTAAACTGTGAACAATGAAAGTTAGTGTAATAAACTAGCAATGTGTTTCCTTTACTTCTGTGTTGTAATTACTGATTACCATGTAATGTTAGAAGCCGAAGTGTGAGTACGGTGGGATTATCCTTGACCGTAGGAGCATGGCTGGCCTAGTCGCCTCCCGTATTCCGTATTTTGGGAAGCGGGGCGTGACATGGTTTTGTTGGTATCAGAGCCAGGCTTAATATTAAGGGATAACATTAGCTACGCTTTATTATATGTTCACTTCACTATTTCTCACTTTTCATCCTTGAATCCAATCATATCCGTTCATCTATTTTTCAGCGACATGACTTCTCCAAACGATCTCTCCTCGGACTCTGGTTCTCAGGATCGCACAGAGAGGATCCTGAATGCACTAACGACCCTCATGGAAGCCCAAGAGAGAAAGACGGACCTACTTACCAAAGGACTCAGGGCAATTACCGCATTAAGGGGATCCACCGCTCTCATTACTGCTCCCGAGGACACCGGTACACCAGCTACGCCTGCCAGGACTGGCACGGTGTCGGATTTTCGGAGATTACACCCAGCTGTGTTTACGGGACTAGCCGAACCACTCGAGGCCGAACAATGGCTGGTCAATGTGGAGAACCTACTGACGGCCGCACGGGTACCCAATGAAGAGAAGGTGAATGTAATAAAGATCCAGCTGGAGGACGAAGCCCGTACTTGGTGGTCCGCTGAAGAGAGCAGACTAGACGGGCCGATCGAGTGGAGCAAGTTCAAAGAGTGCTTCTTGGATCACTACTTTCCCCCCACCGCCAAGGCAGAAATGGAAGAGAAATTTATCTTACTGAAGCAGAACAGCCGTCGCGTTGACGTGTATGCGGCAGAATTCAATCGGCTGAACCGATTCGTTTCATATATGGTCACTTCAGAGGCCACCAGGGCTAGGCGTTTCTTACAGGGACTTGACTTTGAGCTGCAACAGCTGATTGCGTCACTCGAGTTACAGACTTTCGCGCAGGTGCTCAACGCTGCACGAATTCAGGAGAAGCTAATCAGTAAATTCAGGGGGCCCAGCTCGAATGATAGGAAGCCCCCAGTTGTTCCGACGTGTACTCACATACCGTTCTGAGGGGTCATACTAGTTTACAGGCCAGGGATGACGCAGATGAAATGCCCCTTCGTGCCCCAGCATCGTCCACAGAGTAATGCCTTAGTCTGCGGCTACTGCTATAGGGATGGACACACCCAGAAGGACTGTCGCCGTGCCAAGGGACAACGTTTAATTTGCGGATCCAACCAGCACCGGGTGAGTGGGTGTCCTCAGCGAGCAGAGCTACAGGGAAGGCCTAGACCGCAACAGCAGAGGTCACTAGAACAGAAGCAAACCAACACAGGCTGCGGTCAAGGGAGGGCTTTCACCCTGACCGCTGAGCAGGAAAAGGCCTCAGGAGAAGTTGTTACAGGTATTCTACTCGTACATTCTATTCCAGCTAGAGTATTGTTTGATTCCGGAGCATCACACTGTTTCATATCTGCACATTTTGTCGATACACACTCCATACCACACGAACCATTGACCAAGGGATGGGAAATATATACGGTAATGGTATTATAGCATCCAGTCGAGAATATAGATATTGTCCAGTAGTAGTATGTGGCAGGGAATTCTATGCGAATTTCCTTTTAATCGGAACAGGTAGCTATGACGCAATTCTCGGGATGGATTGGATGAGTACATTCCACGCGATTATTGATTGCCGGGACAGGAATGTGACTTTCCACATTCCCAATCACCCAGAATTTGTCTTTAAAGGAGGGAGCGAGTCTTTGGAGCCAGCCAAGTATAGAGCCAAACCGAAAGTTTTGACGGCTATGGAGATTGATGAAAACCCCGCACCAGAAATCATTCGGGGTTTTCTTGACGTGTTTCCTGAAGATTTACCTGGTCTACCACCTCCACGCGTTTTTGGATACTCGATAGATTTAATCCCAGGTATATCTCCAGTTTCCAAGGCACCGTACAGAATGGCACGAGTGAAGTTAACTGAATTGAAGAAGCAAATTGGAGAACTCCTGGAGAAAGAATTTATTCACCCAGGCGCTTCGCTGTGGGGTGCACCAGTCATGTTGGTGAAGAAAAAGGATGGATCGCTATGAATATGCATAGACTATCGGGAGCTGAACAGAGTAACGATAAAGATCAAATACCCCATTCCACATATCGACGACTTATTTGATCAGTTGGGTGGTGCCAAGGTATTTTCGAAGCTGGACCTTCGTTCGAGCTATCACCATATCAGAGTAATGGCCGAAGATATATGCACGTGACAGAGCCAACCACGCTGTTCACCGCCGGAAGCCGGGAAGACTGGACGTCTTGCCTGAATCTGGGGGCAGATGCTAATTGGTGCTATCCGTCCACCTCTCCGAAGATGCCAAGTTGATTTATGGCACCGTGTATCGAAGGTTTAAACGGATGCGGCCGATGTAGCAGACTTCGTCAGATTCCCCCTCGTTTGAGGGGTTTTTAATTGTGGGGACGCTCTTCCCTGCAGGCGCAAGCCCCTGCAGTTAATTACGCTACCGCATCACGGTAACAACTTTCTTCTTCACCATGTGGTCACTTCGTGTCATGGGTGTTTATTTTATGTTTGGTTGCCCGTGGATTGTATACGGAGACTAATTTGTGTTGTCGCCCGTAGGACGTGGATTAGTCCAAATCCGTATCTTTCTTAGATTTGGATTTGGGGGGTTGTGTTTAAGGATACGTTAGCCTTATTTGCGGCTAAGATCAACTTAAACGTTTGTTAAGGACACGTTAGTCTAGTTCTAGACTAAGATCAACTTAACGGGATCGTTTAGATCCGATAAGAGAGCAATTGGGCTCTGTTGTTTAGTTTAGTGACATTGCGGTCGATAATTAGTTTAAGGACATTACGGTCCATTGTTAGTGTTAAGACATCACGGTCAAGGTTAAAGACATCATAGTCCGTGAGTTTAGGGACCTCACAGTCTGGTGTTAGTTTTAAGACATCACGGTCGAGGTTAAGGACATCATAGTCCATGAGTTTAAGGACCCCACAGTCCGTGGTTAGTTTTAAGATATCACGGTCGAGGTTAAGGACGTCATAGTCCATGAGTTTAAGGACCCCACAGTCCGTGGTTAGTTTTAAGACATCACGGTCGAGGTTAAGGACGTCATAGTCCATGAGTTTAAGGACTCCACAGTCCAGTATTAGTTTTAAGACATCACGGTCGAGGTTAAGGATGTCATAGTCCATGAGTTTAAGGACCCCACAGTCCGTAGCAATGTGTGGTCGTCGGGACCCGTCACCTCTCTGACGGCGTTGATGGATTACGACGACAAATATCAGAGGAGTAAAGAGATGTACCCTCGAACCGGATGTAAATTGATTGGAAGAGCAGTTGTGCTCAGTTCAATTTATATTGAGGACTTATGGCCAGAATTGGGCTAAGTCCAGATAAAAATGTTTGACATTTTATTTTATATTATGCCTGTTGGGCCTTTGTTTGGGCTCTGCCCTTTTAATAAAGCATAGCATTGGGCTCTTTAATTAAATGCATAGCATTTATCAGGAGCAAAATAATGGTTTGATAGTGCGCCACGTTGCTTGTCAGGCGCTTTGCGCCAATCAAAGAGCGCATTGCGCTAGCGCATGTGAAGGTGACACGTGTCACGCTCACCGCCAAGCGCAAGTCTGTTAGCGCACTGCGCTTTATGAGTGAGTGCGCCAGTGAGTGACACGTGGCGCGCTCTGGCACTGTGCGCCAGTCCAAGAGCGCGGTGCGCTATATTTAGAAGCGCAAACTGTCCTGTGGTTGACACGTGGCGTGTTTTGGCGCTGTGCGCCAGTCCAATAAGCGCAAAGACGCAAGTCATTAGTGCAAGGCACAGTCCAATAGCGCAAAGCGCATTTTGATCAAATTAAGATCAAAGAACAAGTTTTTTTTGTTCTTCAAAGGAGGCCTTGCCTCAAGATCCAAGAACCAAAGTTCTTGTTCTTATCAAAAGCTATGCCTTTGTAGATCAGAAAATCTGTGAATGAAATAAATTACTTCTTTTATTTTTCATAATTAGATCTTTTTGATCTTTTTCTTTTTTATTGAAGACTTTGATCTTGTTCTTAGATCACTGATTTTTTTAGAAAAAGGTTCTTCTCTTATGAGATGTTTTCATCTTTGTTCTTCAAGAATCATAGTTTTTACCTTTAAAGATGAAGAAATGATCTTCTTTCTTCAAAGGCTTGCATTTCTTTCTCTTTGAGTTTTTTCTCAAAGTTTGCAGAGGGTTCTCTCTATATGAAACTTGAATTCTTGGGGCCTTTATATAGGGCCAATTGATTTGTTAAGTTAGTTACATAGATCTATCTCTGATTGATCTGGGGATATTTCCCCACCATTGGATCTTTGATCCTAGGGCTTCTGTTTTACAGAAGATAATCTTCTTATTTTAATATGATTGGAATGATCTTTCTAGAACAGAATTTTAATTCTGATTAATTAATAGTTTATTATTATTATTAGATCTTTTGATCTAACAGTGGGGAATTTTTTAAATTCCAGCGCTGGCGCAATTGGCGCTAGCGCGCCTGCGTTCGACACGTGGTGCGCAGCGCAGAGCGCAGCGCAATTGCGCTAGCGCGCCTGCGTTCGACACGTGGCGCGCAGCGCAACTGCGCTAGCACGCCTGCGTTTGACACGTGGCGCACAGCGCAGAGTGCAGCGCAACTGCGTTCGACACGTGGCGCGCAGCGCAGTTGCGCTGCGCTCTGATCTGAAGCGTTGCTTCAATTTTAAAATTTGAATTTTGAAACAGAGCTTTGCTCTGATTGGGTTTGCACTACCTAGGGCGCAGCGCTCCTGGCGCTGGCGTGTCTGCTTTTGATACATGGCGCGCAGCGCGCAGTGCAAGGAATCTGAAGCGTTGCTTCAATTTTTGAATTTTGAAATTCAAACAGAGATTTGCTCTGATTGGGGGAAACAAATGCCCCCCCCCACCGTTGCGCTCACGTGGCGCGCACGTGATTGCATCGGTGGCAACATCTGAGCCCTTGGATCAACTCAGAAGTTGAGGAGGCGCTTCAGCATCTATAAATAGGACCCTTGGTCCTTAGATGATTATCATCCCTCTTCAAGAATTTTTATCTCAGAACCTTGCTCTTCTTTCCAAGAACTTCAAGAGTTAGAACTCTAGAAAATTTTAGGTAAAAATTAATTTAAATTAAATTAAATTAAATTAATTCTAATTAACAGAGCCTTTCTCTCATAGATCTTTTGATCTAAAGAAAACCCCTTTAGGGTTTCATAAACAGAGCTTTGCTCGCAAGAACCCATAGATCTGAATAGATCTTTTCTTAGGGGTTCTTAGCCTATGGGTCAGAGCTCTGCTCTTTTGACAATATAGATCTTTTGATCTTTTGATGAGAAACTCTTAAGAGTTTTTCATGGATCTTTAAGATCCTAGAATTTTATTTCTTAGGAATTAACTTTCATTAACTTTTGATGGATTTTCCATCATCATTATAGAACTAGGCTCTTTAAGAAATTTTATTCCCTCGTGACCAGAGTTTGACAAGTGTTACTCTGTTGTAGAGCTTTGCTCTGAAAGGGAGATTTTCTCCTTGTCTCGAGAGATTTCTCATTCAATGAGAATATTCTTTGAGGATTTCCTTATTAATTGACAGTCTCATCCAATGATGAGGTTGTCTTATTAATTGATGCATTGTCATCTGGATCTTGTGGGTCCCCCTTTGGTCCCCTTTCCACTGCATTGCAGTGTGGTACAAATTTTAAAGTGTCGCTCAGAATTTTAAGAGTAAATTATAGTACTGATAATTAAATTCTTTCACTTTTTCGCAGGCGACATGTCTTCCGATCTTTCTTTCTCGTTTTTCCGTTCAGAGGGAGGATTCCCTGAGGCGCCGGTGGACCGGGAGGTTCTTGCATTCATTAAAGACTACGACCCGGAATACAAAAACCTTCACCTGTAGGGTAGGTGTTACGACCAAATAATTAAAGGTCGCCAAATCTTCTCTTATGCGATGCCATCGGATCCGATCTCGTCAATCTCGTACGCAGATATACCCCCAGTGAACTATGCCGTGGAGGTTGTAAATTGGAATTCGGAGGGTCTTCTTCAACCTTCGATTGCTGCCATACCCATGCAGCTGCCGGCAGCCTTAGATATTTTGGGAAGGCGCATATGCCATGGCGAGTCGCGCCCTTGGGGACAACCCTACAACATTGGGTTGACCCCTCGACACTCGGCAGGGTATCTGCAGTGGGCCAGGTACATTTTGTCAGCAAAGAAGGTGCATCTGCTGAAGATCGGTCTATACCCTGCAGTTTACGCCTCGCTATTCGAGTATTCTGCTCCTCCGACATGGTGGATTAAGGCGTTCATGGAGCAATGGAACATCCCCATCCATACCTTTCTTCTAATGGACAGGGAAGTTTCCATCCCTCTAGAAGAATTTGCTGAGATTTCCGGTCTGCCGGTGAGGGGGGAGCACTATGAGGAGCTACTTTCTCCGGACGAATACATTTTTGCCACCAAGCTGTTGGTGATGGACTTAACGCCGGAGAACGCTATTCAGCACCAGTTTACGAGTCTGGTAAAGGTGCTGAATATGTATGAAAGTCTTTACTTGGAATCGGGAGGCCGGGGAGTTAGTTTCGCAGACTTCATCTCCCGCTTTCTTCGACCGGAGATTCTATCGCAACGGGGCGAAAAATTTGCCAAACTTGACGACCCCTTCGGCCTTGGCTTAGATCGTCGACCAGCACTGGAAGCCGATCAAAAAGGTTTTTATCTTCCCAATGCCGCAATCATCCCTTTGTCGGAAATCGTTGTTCCGGGCATCGACGAGGAGACTTTCTTTCTCGGGTTTCTGGGGCTATGGTTGTGCCGGTTCGCGCTCCTCATGCACCCTCGCTACATGAGTCCGTCCGTCTTCTACCCAGCACATTGAATGGTGGTTGGCATACAATTGGCCATCGGGATTGCCGGGTTGGCCCATCTGTACCATGGTCTTAGCGTGGCGGCGGACGCAACTGAACCGGGGGTGCAACCCGCTAATTTCCCGATGCACTACTTTACTTCGTGGATGGAAATGCACATGCTCGGGGTATTTGGTATTCATAAAAGACCATCGTTTTACGAGAAGTACAGATTCCCGAGAGTTATGCGGCTGATCGGTGCTTCTATCGTGAATCCGCCTCCGCGGGAGACTAGGGGGTTGCTTCTTCATCCGTGCACGGTCGGAGCGGGTATTTCTTTCACGGACAAGGTCCTGACAATCGGCCCTGAGACCTCCAAGGCGGTGTTGGCGTTGCGCGATAATTTCAAGGAGGGGCCTCCGTATTGAAAGCCCGGAAGATTCTACATCTGTATTCCATTAGGCCGGGCTTCCTCGTGTTCAGGCAGAACGAGGCGGCGCTTTTTATGAGAAACAACCCCCATCGTTTCACTCAGCAGTTGAGTTATAACCAGGGGGTCCCACAGGAGGCGTTTTTGGAAGAGCCTGCGGCCACCAGAGAGGGAATACGAAGTGCACTGCATCACTTTATGTGGTTAAATGCGGGCTCCCACTTCTTCATTAGCGAGCCGACTTGCATTCCAAGGGCCCTAAATGTATACGGGGCCTGGTATCAGCACGCGATGGGCGCTGTTATCAGGGAAGAGAAGCGGCTGCTGCTTGATCGTAAGGGTGCGCCCCCCGCCAGCGATCGCAACGTCCCCCTAAAGCGAAGGACCCCTGTCCCTCCTCCACTAAGAGGAGATGCTAGAGATGAGCCTCTACGTGTGCTAATCCCCACGCGTGGATTTCCCCGTGATCCTGTGGACGTGCCCTCAGCGCCCCATGCTCCCGTGGATTTTCCCGAATCTGGCGTGGGCTCGGACATCGGGACCCGCCGTCCCAAGGTGTCCACGAAGCGTAAGCTGATTTTGGGTGCGACCGGAGCTCGCGTACAGAGAAAGAAGAAGAATTCGGTCCTGGCTGACATTCTTTTGTCATTGCGTTATATTTTATTGTTATGTCGTGACTGACATTCTTCTTTTTGTAACATGCTTCACTACTGAGGAGGTTCTGGCGGCTTCTCTCAGGACTTTCGAGGAGGAAGAGAGGAATCGTGCTCTATTGGGCACTGGTACGTTTCGGTTTGCTATGTCTTCATTCTCCTTTTTACGGCCAATATAACCCTTTCCTTATCTCATTGCAGGGACCACAGGACCTACCTCGCAAGCCGATGCGGGAATTCTCCCCGGGCCAGCTACCGAAGTCCCGGCCTCTTCGGGGTTGCCTCAAGAGGCCCTACTTAAAAAGCCGATGATGGAAGCCTTGACGGCTCTGGAGGCAACCCTGAATGTGGACGACGATGCCTTGCTGAAGGAGGCTTCCAAAAGGTCTGTCGTGACGGCCCGGGAGGAAAGGAAGCTTCTGAGGCGTGCAGCAAGGGAGCGTAGAGCTGCTTTGGCTGTGGGAGCAGGCTCAAGCGCCGTTACGCCCGCTGCTACTCCTTCAGAGGAGCTCCCGGTCGCCTTGTCTACTGCTCATAGACGGGCGGCACGTGCAGCTCGAGAAACCAACGGTAAATCCGCCTCAGGTAATGTGTTTTTGAGGCTTTGTTGTCAAAGTTTTAGACTATCAGTTCTTATATATCTTGTCCTGCAGGGCCGAGCCTTACTGAAGGAGTGGCGGCGACCGTCGAGCCTGAGGGAACGGTAGAGGAGGTAGCTACTGAACCCGAGGCGACGGTAGGCGATATAACCATAGTTGCCGGGTCTGAGATAGTGGCTGACGAGACAGTCACGACTGCTAGGCTCGAGATGGCTACCAATGTCAAGCCTGAGGTGGCGGCGGGTGAGACGGCTGCTATGGCCGGGCCTGAGGCAGCAGTGGATGAAACGGCTACTACGGACGAGCCTACGGTAGTGATGGACGAGACGGCTTCGACCACTGAGCCCGAGGTGGTAGCGGGTGAGACGGCTGCTATGGTCGCTGAGCACGAGATGGCCGCTCTTTCTCAAGAGTCGGGAACCACTCCGATCATCGCTCTCCCTGCTTACGGTTCTTTGTCGTCTCCTGGCATTGCGAGCATGACGACGGCTCCTGTAGAGTCGGGCAATGAGGCAACGGGAGGTGAAACCATCCCAATGGAGGAGGGAGACGCCACCGTTGCATCAAGTGATGCCCTCGTTAGGGCTCCGGCCGGCGACTCTTCAGGTAAATCTTGGGTCACCGCCCTTCTTTCTTTATTCTGCAATCTTTCCTAATGAAGTTTATCTTGCTTCTAATGCAGGTGTGGTTAATGCTGAAATCGAGCTGCTCGAGACAACGCCGTCAGTTACCGCTCTGACGGTAACCACCCCTCTGCCTTCTCTCGCACCATCGCAAATGCTGGAAGGTATGGATTTGTAACCCATTAGTCTTATCCCTCGGGCGTATAATTCATGTACTGACGTCGAGTCATCGCGTTTTTGCTGGAGTTCTTCTTGACCACCTGTATCAGGTGTTGCACCCACACTTCTCCTTCTTGTAAAAAATTAGTCCACCTGCTGGTGTCGGTAAGTATTTTCTCTAAACAACGTCCTCTTTTTTGACGGGCAGTCGCATTATTGCTAAATCTTCTTTATATTGTTTGTAGCCTTACGAATCGAAGGAGCGAATGAGGCTGTCGTTGTGCCACCAGTACTCCCAGCTCTGCCCCCTGCTGCAGCCGGTATAGTAGACTCTACTTTTTGCTTGTTTTCTTTATTTCTTGTGCTGACATCTGATTATGATCTATTTTGCAGCAATCACATCGACTCCAACCCCGTTCGAGTTTCGCATTATAATGCCGGCCGGGCCCTTTTTAAGGCGTCCATCATCCAAAGGTGCTGTGATCAGCCTACACATGCTGAGCGAGTATATCGAGGAGTTCGACGTAGAGGCTCCTTCATCTGCCGCGGACTTTGCCGCAGAGGTTTACCCTATGCTGGCGACGCTCATGAACTTTCATGGTGGGGGCGTCGTTGAGTTTTGGGTTAATCGTTGCCGGGAGATCGAGGCTTGCTTGCATATGCTTGAGATTAAGAGTCCGGCACCCGAGATTATGGTTAGGAGCACTCAATGGGCGGCATGGATCGAGCAGAGCGCTTCTTACTTCCGCCATCTCGAACAAGAAGTGGATTTAAAGCGAAGGGAATGCAAAGAAACTTCAAGCGAGTCTGCTCGACTGCATGCTGAGGTCGACGCAAACGCTGCCCAGGTGAAAGTTATCTTCGAGGGCCTTCTGCAATGTATCTCTGATGGGTTATCATTGAAGCAGAAGCTCGATGTCGTTAAGTGTGATGCCCAAGATCGTGAAGCAGCTCAGCGAGCCGTCGAATAACAACTCTCATCCTACTTGCAGCAGCAAGCCCAGGTCGAAGCAGAGTTGGCCACGGTAGCTGATCAGGAAGAGGGGCTAAGGGAAGTGCGCGAGCGGCTGATTGGACTACTGAAAGCGCTTTCCTCTCAATAAAAATTTTGTATCATTTGTAATTTTGAATAAAATGTATTTATTATTTTATTCTTTAACACGATGTATTTTGTATCCAATCGAATTCATGAATAAAAGATACACGTTCTTCGTAATGTCTTGTATCATTTCTCTGCTTTCTTCTTTCTTGCTGTGTTGTTTACCATGTGACTTTAGCAAGTGTGGTATGTAGATAGCGTATAGTTGTCAGTCTTAGGCTCTTTGTAGAGTGGCGATGGCTTAGAAAACAGGGTTAGGATCTGTCATTTAAGACTTTTCAACTTTATGAGCCGTGAAGGTCTCAAGAATTTTCTCCCTACCGGCCGAAAGGGTCCCGTAGGTGTAATTTCTCCTTAAGAATCGTGAGGATTCCCAAGTGTGTTTTCTCTTGAAAGTCGTAAGGATCTCACAAAAGAATTTTCTTCCTTACAAGTCGAGAAGACTCGTAAGTGATTGATGAGTTGACCCACTCCCGAGTTAAAGCATTGTCTCAACAGGGAGGTCGGAGGTTGACTTTGGTTTGTCTGTGCATCGCTGAGTCATGGAACTGGGAACTTTGCCGCAGCTCCGCGTTGTTGACGTCGTATATTCCTGCAGAGAGACTGATTTCTCTGCGGGTCGAAACGAATCGAGATGTTCTCATCAAGGACACTGGTTTCCCTGAATCGAGAAGGTTGCCAAGGACACTGATTTCCTCGGAGTTGAAACGAATCGAGGTGCTCTCGTCAAGGACGCTGATTTCCCTGAATCGAGGAGATTGCCAAAGACACCGATTTCCTCGGAGTTGAGACGAATCGATGTACTCCTGCAAAGATGCTGATTTCTCTGTGGGTCGACGCGAATCGAAATGCTCTCGTCAAGGACGCTGATTTCCCTGAATCGAGGTTTTGCCAAGGACACTGATTTCCTTGGGGTTGAAATGAATCGAGGTATTCCTGCAAAGACGCTGATTTCCTTACCGGTCGACGCGAATCAAGATGCTCTCGTCAAGGACGCTGATTTCCCTGAATCGAGGTTTTGCCGAGGACACTGATTTCCTTGGGGTTGAAACGAATCGAGGTATTCCAGCAAAGACGCTGATTTCCTTGCGGGTCGACGCGAATCAAGATGCTCTCGTCAAGGACGCTGATTTCCCTGAATCGAGGAGGTTGCCAAGGACACTGATTTCCCTGAAGTCGAAACGAATCAAGGTATTCCTGCAAAGACACTGATTTCTCTACGGGTCGACGCGAATCGAGATGTTCTCGTCAAGGACGTTGATTTCCCTGAATCGAGGTATTTGAGTTGACTTGATTCCGAGACGGGGACATTGGATGACCCCAGGTTGTCTGTGAACCGTAGAGTCTTGGAACTGGGGACTTTGTCGTGGCTCCGATTGATGGTGTAGCATCTGTGTCCTGCTGGAATGAGGAGGCACACCGTTGTTGGTCTTCAGGCCGTAGATGTGGCCATTGAGATTTGGAACTAGGGACTTTGCCATAGCTCCGCTACATTACGACTCTGAGGTCGGTTGTTGACGTCACGTCTGCATCTGGTTGAAGAGAGAAGAAACGCCGTTGGTGATCTCTAGGCTGTCAATGTTGATGTCGAGACCCTAAAGGTAGGGATCTTCTTTCACTTTGTTTGTTGACATTGTGTCTGCAATATTGCGACGAATGTCGAGATTGTCTCTAGGTTGTCTATGAACCGTCGAGATTGGCTTCGCTTCAACAAAGCCTTGCGGGACGATATGGTTCCCTTCTTGTTTGTGCCCCTGGATTGTATACAGGGATCGATGTGATCTCACCTGTAGGGCATAAATTTCATTTTTATTTTTTCAATTCCTTCCACGATGCTCTATCATTTCAGCTTTTATATCACGAAGGTCCCGATTGCCCAATCATTTCGGCTATTTTTCGCGGTGCCCAATCATTTTGGCTGTTTATTTTATTTTTACTCGCTGCTTTTTATTGCGAGTTGCCCAATCATTTCGGCTATTTTGGATGCATAACTTTTTTTTACTTGTTGATTTTTATTTGCAAGTTCCCCCATCATTTCGGCTATTTCGTATGCATGTGTGGCTTGCTGTCTTTTCGCTGCAAGCTTGGGATTAGACACCGATTTCAGCATCAGCACCGCTACAACCGGAATATTGCCAGGAGCGAATCATCATTTGCCTCTGTCGGTGTCGAATAAAAATGGCTTAGTAAACAGGGTCAGGATTCTGTCGACTAAAGCTTTTGACTTTATGAGCCATAAGGGTCTCATAAAGGTATTTCTCCCTGCGAGTCGTGAGGATCTCGTAGGTGTGTTTTCTCCTTAGGAACCGTGAGGACTCCTAAGTGTATGGCCTCTTGTAAGTCGTAAAGATCTTACAAGAGAATTTTCTCCTTGTAAGTCGAGAGGACTTACAAGGGTTGTTCACCATATGGACATATCCCTAGTCACGGATGGGATTTTGTTAGGGGAATGTTTATTCGCGCCCGTGGATTGTATAAAAGGGTCAGTATTGAGCCGCTTGTAGGGCAGTATCGGAGGTTGTGGGGGTTGCTTAAGAACAGGTTCAGGTCTCTGTAACTTAAGACTTTCAAATCTTATGAGCCGTGAGGGTCCCATAAGAGAGTTCTCCTTACGAGTCGTGAGGATCTCGCAAGTGCAATTTCTCCTTAGGAATCGTGAGGATTCCTAAGTGCGTTGCTCCCTTGTGAGTCATAAGGATCTCACGCGGGTGATTTCTCCTCACAAGGTCGAGAGGACCCTGTAAGTGTCTTTTAACGAGGTTGTGCCCTTTCGGGTTTTCACAAACACTCGCCGGTAGCCCTGCTGTTTTTACTCACGGAGCCCTTTCGGGTTTTCATCTGTGCCCGTTTTGCTTATAGACATACCGTTTTCTCTTTTTTTTATTCTCTTTTTTTTAACGAGGTTGCGCCCTTCCGGGTTTTCACAAACACTCGCCGGTAGCCCTGCTATTTTTACTCACGGAGCCCTTTCGGGTTTTCATCCGTACCCATTTTGCTTATGGACATATAGTTTTCCTATTTTTGTTTTTTCTCTCTTTTTTTTGTATCGGCTTTAGGATCCTGCAACCCTCCGTAGTTTCTCGACATCTCGGTCAACAGCTAGTTTTAGGATATAGTGGTCCGTTATTAGTTTTAAGGACGTTTCGGTCCGTCGTTAGTTTAAGGACTTTTCGGTCCATCGTTAGTATAAGGGACATTTCGGTCCGTTGTTAGTTTAAGTACATTTCGGTCCGCTCTCCTCTGAGGCGAAGTTTCGCCGGGTGCTTTATGAACAAGTAGGTTTCTCCTTGATAGACCTTGTCACATAATCCAAGGGTTTTGGCACTGCTCCTGCCCCCAGCTCCTCTACGTTATCTCCTAATGCTGAGTGAGCTGCTTTGTTACTTAACGACAAATGAGCGATCATGTAGTAACTTGCCACATAATCTTCGGATTCTTCTGACAAGTCGTCTCCCTCATCATTGTGGTTATCTTTATTCTCAAGGATGTGATTGAGGAACTCTTGAAGCGTGACTGGGGTTCGCGCCCTCTGGTTGTATTCTTTCAGCGTGTCAATATGCTTTTGCAGATCCGTGCGCTTGTCGTTAGACAGCGCGGGCTTTTTGGTCCTCTTCTTGTTCTTCGAAGACTGTGACGGCTGGACCCGAATGTTTTGTCCACCATCACTATTAATTCCCAATATTGGACGTGGTTTCAGCATCTCCTCGATGATCTCCGGCTCTAGCGGGCTTTTCCACCTGAGTGCTAGACATGTTTGAAGATCTTTCGGCACTCTTTTAGTTTTTGCCGAAAGAACAACTTCCCATGGAGCTTCCTCTATGAATGAGCACGATGCCCCCGGCATATCCATCTTTTCGGAGCATGTGGTTGTGGCGGGTTCACCTTCCAATTTTCAGACAACGCGAACTTGCCTTGCTGGTATTGGTTTTCAACCCAATTTTTGAAGACATAGCAATCTTCGAGTGGATGGCCCAATACTCGATGGTAAGGGCAGTAATTGGGATCGTTGACGTCATTCAGTTGCAGTAGGTGTCTCGACTCCGGTAAAGTGATGAGCCCTTTGCGCACTGCCAGTTCGAACAGTCTCCTTATTTTATCTCGGGGAAACGAGTAAGGACGTCTCAATTTCTCATCGAGGAATTGCCGCTTTTTGCTTTAGCAAACAACCGCTCTCGGGCCATTCAGTTGTTGTTGAGCGTTGGCGACAACGATCGCTTTCCCTTTTCCTTTCTCATTTCGAAAGTCTGGCATTGGAGGAGACGGTCTATGACCCATCTGGTCCATTTGGGCTTGCTTATCGATTAAATCCTGGAACGTGGTCGGTTTAAAGAACATCATGAACTGTGAAATAGTTGCATGAGGGTCTAGGGTGCCCACGAATATGTCCACCGCTAGTGCTTCTTCGATGCGCTGTTCGCACTTCGACCACAGATTTCGCCACCGGATTGCATATTGAACCCAAGTTTCGCCCGGCTTAACCCTTGCATTGATCAACGCCGTTATTGGGGTGCGTTCGCTGGCGCTCATGAATCGCTGGGTGAATAGCAACTCCATCTCTGCGAAAGTTTTGACGGAGTCGTTTGGAAGCTCGGAGTACCACTCAAACGCCGTCTCTGATAAGCTGCCGATGAATTGGCGAAGCAACAGCTTATCATTGCCGCCGGTGTTGCCATAAAGAGCCCTGAACTGGGCGACATGCTGGTGTGGATTGCCTGTCCCCTTGTAGACATGGAATTTCGGGATCGTGTAGCCCGGCGGGTACTTTATCTGATCATAGTAGCCTGGATACGGTCGCCCTATTTTGACAACTTGGCCGGCTGCCTCATTTGCCTGGTGAACTCTTATTTGCTAAGCAATATAGTCATCCAGGGTGGCCTTGAAGATAGTTTCCTCTTTGGCTGCTGAAAGAGCTGAAGGAGGGTTGGACGTTTCTCCTCTGTCGTCTTCGAGGATAATTGGAGGATCTTCAGCTGGAGGATCCTGCTGGATCATCATACCCACCATGTCTTGGAATAGAAGAGCCATTTGCTTTATATTGGCCGCTTGTTCCGCAGCCTCCTTGTCCTTCTTTTCGAGCATTCTCCGAAGAAATTCAGCATCAGTCTCGTGTTCGCGACGTTGTTCCGATGACGCCTCCCGGCTTTCTTTTGGCCCGGTGAGTGCAGCCATGGCAGTCAACATCTCCTGAAGCTTCTGCTGTTGCTGTTCTTGAGCTCTTGTGATGGATCGGGTGAGTGGTCGGTGGCCCGTTGAAGCACGGCTATCTTCCTTTCCGGATGCCATGTAAATAGTATGGACCACCATGCCCCCAGACTTAAGGCGTTTGGGCTCAGTGCATTTGACTTTTGTCGCAAGCATGAGGATCTTCTCCGGCCTTCTCTTCTCATGAGCGGTCGAAATTGAGGGGGTCGTCGGAGTGGGCACCCAAATAGCTTTCCGTGGCTTGGCAGGATGGCTTTCTTCCTGTCGGACCTTCAGCTTCTTCTGCCGGTGGGGATAGTCTTGATCCACCACCGACTCTCGGACTTGTCGCCAGATTTTGTAGACTTTGGAAGACAGCCGTTGAGGGGACTGCTCCGGTTTTATTTCTGCAACATTCTCCACCGAAGGAGGAGATCTTTTCAGTACGGTGGTAGGAGAATTCCTACGCACCTTACTCACCAGTTCAAAACTGTTCCCGGTTGGAACAGCAGCATTAATTTCCGCCGTCGGGGCTGGTGGAGTTAGCCCAGAAGGGGAGTTTCCTCCCGACTTCCTCACTCGGCGCCAGTGGCGACGTCGAGCATGTCGAGCTGATGGAGTTGGCTCAGTGACGGGGATGGCCTTGTCTTGCCCCCTGTTCAGGTAAGGGGCTGTTGCTGGTGTCAGCCTATTAAAAACTGATGTCCTTTGAGTAGCAGGAGCGGGAGTGGGAGTTGGGATGGTCAGCCTTGTAAAGACCGACCCCTTAGCAGGAGAAGCCGTCTTGACGACTTCAGGAGCAGGGTTGGTTACTACCTTCGGAATAACCTTCTCTGGGATTGCAGGCTTCATTGTGGGCCCACAGGAATTTTGGCCCAATCTGGAAAAGACCGAGGCGCCGGTGCTGTACAACCCGTTGAGAGGGTCCGCAGTAGCTGTAAGTCGATCGAAGACAGACTTCTTGGGAGCTTCTGGTACGGGCACGGGAGCAGTGAAGCTCGTTGGCGGGAGAATGGTCCCGAAAAACAGCCCAGTGGTGGCCTGAGTAATCTGCTCCACGGGCATCGTGAACAGAGAAGCCGCTTGGGGCCCGTAGGTTATGCCCCCAGCAGAGGCAGGGCGTGAGTTGCATTTGCATGTGGAACACTTCGAGCATATGAATGCCATTGCTGTTTTGCTTTCTGTGCCAAGCAAGAAACTAAATCTTAGTAACTTGAAACCCAAGGGCAACCGTTAACAAACCGCGATTTGTTCGCGAATATGACACACAAAGTGTGGAGTGGAAAGAGAAAAAGGTCCCACCGAGCGTGCCAGAATCTGTTCACCGCCGGAAGCCGGGAAGACTGGACGTCTTGCCTGAATCTGGGGGCAGATGCTAATTGGTGCTATCCGTCCACCTCTCCGAAGATGCCAAGTTGATTTATGGCACCGTGTATCGAAGGTTTAAACGGATGCGGCCGATGTAGCAGACTTCGTCAGATTCCCCCTCGTTTGAGGGGTTTTTGATTGTGGGGACGCTCTTCCCTGCAAGCGCAAGCCCCTGGAGTTAATTACGTTACCGCATCGCGGTAACAACTTTCTCCTTCTCCATGTGGTCACTTCGTGTCATGGGTGTTTGTTTTGTGTTTGGTTGCCCGTGGATTGTATACGGAGACTAATTTGTGTTGTCTCCCGTAGGACGTAGATTAGTCCAAATCCGTATCTTTCTTAGATTTGGGTTTGGGGGATTGTGTTTAAGGATACGTTAGCCTTATTTGCGGATAAGATCAACTTAAACGTTTGTTAAGGACAAGTTAGTCTAGTTCTAGACTAAGATCAACTTAACGGGATCGTTTAGATCCGACAAGAGAGCAATTGGGCTATGTTGTTTATTTTAGTGACATTGCGGCCGATAATTAGTTTAAGGACATTACGGTCCATTGTTAGTTTTAAGACATCACGGTCAAGGTTAAGGACATCATAGTCCGTGAGTTTAGGGACCTCACAATCCGGTGTTAGTTTTAAAACATCACGGTTGAGGTTAAGGAAGTCATAGTCCATGAGTTTAAGGACCCCACAGTCCGTGGTTGGTTTTAAGACATCACGGTCGAGGTTAAGGACGTCATAGTCCATGAGTTTAAGGACCCCACAGTCTGTGGTTAGTTTTAAGACATCATAGTCGAGATTAAGGACGTCATAGTCCATGAGTTTAAGGACCCCACAGTCCGGTATTAGTTTTAAGACATCACGGTAGAGGTTAAGGACATCATAGTCCATGAGTTTAAGGACCCCACAGTCCGTAGCAATGTGTGGTCGTCGGGACCCTTTACCTCTCTGACGACGTTGAAGGATTACAACGACAAATATCATAGGAGTAAAGAGATGTACCCTCGAACCGGATGTAAATTGATTGGAAGAGCAGTTGTGCTCAGTTCAATTTATATTGAGGACTTATGGCCAAAATTGGGCTAAGTCCAGTTAAAAATGTTTGACATTTTATTTTATGTTATGCCTGTTGGGCCTTTGTTTGGGCTCTGCCCTTTAATAATGCATAGCATTGGGCTCTGTAATTAAATGCATAGAATTTATCAGGAGAAAAATAGTAGTCTGATAGTGCGCCACGTGGCTTGTCAGGCGCTTTGCGCCAATCAAAGAGCACATTGCGCTAGCGCATGCGAAGGTGACACGTGTCACGCTCAGCGCCAAGCGCAAATCTGTTAGCACACTGCGCTTTATAAGTGAGTGCGCCAGTAAGTGACACGTGGCGCGCTCTAGCGCTGTGCGCCAGTCCAAGAGCGCAGTGCGCTATATTTAGAAGCGCAAAGCGCAAACTATCCTGTGGTTGACACGTGGCGCGTTTTGGCGCTGTGCGCCAGTCCAATAAGCGCAAAGGCACAATTCATTAGTGCAAGGCACTTTCCAATAGCGCAGAGCGAATTTTGATCAAATTAAGATCAAAGAACATGTTTTTTTTGTTCTTCAAAGGAGGCCTTGCCTCAAGATCCAAGAACCAAAGTTCTTGTTCTTATCAAAAGGCTATACCTTTGTAGATCAGAATATCTGTGAATGAAGTAAATTACTTCTTTTATTTTTCATAATTAGATCTTTTTGATCTTTTTCTTTTTTATTGAAGACTTTGATCTTGTTCTTAGATCACTGATCTTTTTAGAAGAAGGTTCTTCTCTTATGAGATGTTTTCATCTTTGTTCTTCAAGAATCATAGTTTTTACCTTTAAAGATGAAGAAATGATCTTCTTTCTTCAAAGGCTTGCCTTTCTTTCTCTTTGAGTTTTTTCTCAAAGTTTGCAGAGGGTTCTCTCTATATGAGACTTGAAGTCTTGGGGCCTTTATATAGGGCCAATTGATTTGTTAAGTTAGTTACAGAGTTTTTTCTCTGATTGATCTGGGGATATTTCCCCACCGTTGGATCTTTGATCCTAGGGCTTCTGTTTTACAGAAGATAATCTTCTTATTTTAATAATATTGGAAAGATTTTTCTAGAACAGAATTTTAATTCTGATTAATTAATAATTTATTATTATTATTAGATCTTTTGATCTAACGGTGGGGAATTTTTTAAATTCCAGCGTTGGCGCAATTGGCGCTAGCGCGTCTGCGTTTGACACATGGCGCGCAACGCAGAGCGCAGCGCAACTGCGCTAGCGCGCCTGCGTTTGACACGTGGCGCGCAGCGCAGAGCGCAAAGGATCCGAAGCGTTGCTTCAATTTTAAAATTTGAATTTTGAAACAGAGCTTTGCTCTGATTGGGGGTGCGCTGCCTAGGGCGCAGCGCTCCTGGTGCCGGCGTGTATGCTTTTGACACGTGGCGCGCAATGCAAGGAATCTGAAGCGTTGCTTCAATTTTTGAATTTTGAAATTCAAATAGAGCTTTACTCTGATTGGGGGAAACACACGCGACTTGTGGTTAGGAATTATCCCTTCACATTCACATTATGGTTTTCTATAGGATATCAAGAACGGAAAAAATATAAAACTAGCTAGTACATGTCCAATAAAAGAGTCAAGAATATATGAGCGGAAACGAATTAATATCCAATAAATACAACTGGAAATATGTCCCAATATGGGCTCACATCAAGAAATAAAATAGCGGGAAAAACTAAACTAAGTATCACTAAACTCAATCCCTCATTGCTCGGCTTGACGGCTAAAGTACTCCTGTTCAGCCTATGATAGAAATAGAGGAACTGGGTAATGCAAAACCCAGACGTCAGTGCGTCATAACACCAAAACAACAATAATAACTAGGATGTAACGATATAGGTAAACCGGAATATAAAGAATAACACGGATATGAACAATGATGTATGTATGTATATGTGAAGTGCGATGAGTAATCTAACCTGTGCTACTGGGTTATCTACTCTAAAGTCTTTGAAATCAATTTTATGAAATCGTCGATATAACTCAATAGTATCACGTGTATGCCCGGGACCATGGTCAAAATTCTCGGGCTGAATCCGAGACGTGCCGCTAGGCAATAAATAGGTAATATGTACAGATGAATGATGTTAGCAGCAACATCCCGGGGCTGCCCTAGCCCGTAAAGACTGATCAGTATAAGTATCGAATTGTCGAGTTACAAGTCAGGTTTCATTATTGATTTCCCCTTACTCCCAAGGTTATGTGTTCAAGTCAGGTATTGATAATATGAAACTAATGCCAACACAGGATCAAGCAGGTACATATTTTGTCTATGCAGACAACAAGTCACGTCTGTTAGGACAACAATCAAGATTGTCGGCATTAGTAACAAGATCAAAATATCAAGTCAAGTAGTGTATCAGGGCATGTCATGTGGTGCATATGTATCAAACAGATACCCAAAGTAAAACTGTAATGAAAGTCTGAACACGGTTAATGCACGGATGCACAAGTATCTATCTATGATAACATTTTATAAGTTCATGACTACGTATGATGCACATTAGAAAGCACGTTGTACTAATATAACAGTAACATGAGATAATGGGATTCCGGCATGCAACTAGATATGCAATAAACAGTACGGATACGAACGGATATCGAAAAACGGTAAACTGTAACATCGGATGCACAATTCAAAATACATGTATTATTTTTATTCATATGAATATAGATATATTGCCATAGCATGTAGCAAGATAAACTTGCCTGATCGGATCTCACGTCGGGGTACGTACACCGCGTCTGACGTCGGGTAAACGTCGCGATGCACACACGCGTGTACAAGACTGGACTTGGCTGCTCAGGAACATGACCACGCTGGATGAGGACAACGACTGGGTTGCCCGGATCGTCGGTGACGTACATGACTCCGGCGATCACCTGAAAAACCAGGAATCAAGAAAAAAAAGAGAAGAAGAAGAAGAGGTCTGGGGTTCTCTAGTGTTGGCTCTAAGGTCAGAGACGAGGACATGAGGAGGTGACGACGACGACGATGGGCAGCCTTCGACGGTGAGGTGGTGAGAAGTTGCGGGCGTGGGCTGCAGGTGAGGTTCGGGTTTGCAGTGCAGGGTTAGGGTGGCTTTGGGTGGAGAAAGATGCAAGGCTCGGGGACGGCGAGGGGATGAGGAGGTGAAGGTGAGGTCGAGTGATAAGGACGGCGACGAGGTCGGCGGTGGAGGAGATGGTGCCGTGGGTTTCTTGGGTTTGTAGGTGTAGGGATGGGTGTGCAGGTGTTCGGGGTTAGAGGATGAAGTGAAGGTGGTGGTTGTGATGATGGGACGAGGGTGAGGTCGTCGGCGATGAAGGTGAATGTGGCTAGGGTTTGGGTTCTCAGGAGATGGGTTCGTCGAGGGTTGTAGTCGTCGTGGTGGCGTGGAGTGCTCGGGAAGGAGAAAAGGTGACGAGGCGGTCGAGGGCGAGGAAAAGGTGAGGTTGGGATGGTCGGTGACAAGGGAAAGGTGCAAGCGTGGGTTGGTTCTCTCGTGGGTTTCTTGCGGGAGGTAAGGAAAGTGAAGAGAAGAGGGAGAGGATGCTGAGAACATATAGGGTTAAAATATTTAATAGATATATACAAAGGAGAGAAAGAGTGAGAGTGTAGAGAGAGAGACGTTGACGATTTGTTAGGATTAGATAAAAATATTTATAATATATATATATATATATATATATATTAACAGTTATAATATATAGAGAATATTATGTTATATATTTTGAGTTTTATAGCTAATACAAAAATACTTCGTAAAATACCCGGGTCCTGTCTAAAAATCTAGTTTGAAAATACGGATAATATACGTGTTAACCAAAACCATAATGCGATGTACGGATAGAGAAAATGCATAGCCCCAAGAACGGATATACATAAATGCACGTAGCGATCCAAACGAGTCCGTTACGACAAACATGGAGTGAACACAATGTACGGATGCAACCATAGGGTATGGGGTATGATGCAGGCCATGCTAGGTATTTAAAATATATTATTTGACTATAATTTATAGTATTTGAAAATATATGCAATACTAGATATAAGATACAGGTATATAGAACATATGTGTGCACGGATCCTTAGTACTAGCAATAATAAGTTGTAAGCAAGAATCAAGACGGGATTCATGCATGCGGGACGGGTCGGATACTAAACACAAATACCAAACCACTATCCGCACCCAAAAAAAATAATAAATCAAGAAATAGCCACAAGATTAGAAAATAATCAAATAGATCATGGTATAAATGAACTAAGGTGTTAAATTTAATGTCGGGATCCAGTTCTTGCTCACGGAACAAAGTGCCACACGGAACAAAGTGTCACGCCAAGTGTCATGCCAAAGGGACAGAGCTACCTCTTGTATCCATGGGGACCACCTCTTGAATCTGTGGGACCTGCTGTAGAATAATGCGGAATAATACATTCCGAAAGAGGGCAGATCCGGAACTATAAATGAAATGATATCACTCTTCAATACAGAGGCACTTTTTAAATGAACCAGCACTACAAGCGCTTGAGAATGCCGTAGTTAAGCATGCTCGAGCCAGGGAAGTTCTGGGATGGGTGACCTCCTGGGAAGTGGCCTTTAGTCGGATCCGGTTCGCCCCGAAGGACAAAGCCGTGCAGTTTCGGCCAGATCAGACAAAATTCTCTGTATTGGGGGTGGGGCGTGACAGAGTTTGAGCTTAATTTTGATTTTTGATTTTGGCAACAGGGTGTAAATTTTTAAGCGTGCTCGAGCCAGGGAAGTTCTGGGATGGGTGACCTCCTGGGAAGTGGCCGCTGGTCAGGTCCGGTTCGCCCGAAGGACAAAGCCGTGTGGTTTCAGCTAGATCGGACAATACTCTCTGTATTGGGGATGGGGCGTGACAGAGTTTGAGCTTAATTTTGATTTTTGATTTTGGCAACAGGGTGTAAATTTTTATCTAACATTGACTACCATATACAGTTCACGAGTATAAATAATCCCCATCCTAACCAAGTTCCATTATACTGCCATACGGGCCCAACGCTTCGCGCGCGCTGCATGTAATTCACAGGCATAAACAAGCTAAATCACTCCCAAGTCCCACCGCGATCAACAGCCCTGGGCTGTATTATTTGAGGAGAAAACCCACTCATGTGTCCCCACGAAACATGAGGAGAACAAAGCTTACAAGATCCTCTCGACTAGTAAGAAAACACACATTCGTGGGATCCTTACGACGCACAATGGAAAAGCACAGTTGGGGGTCCTCACGACTTCTAAGAAGAAAATACACATACGAGATCCTCCCGACTCGTAGCAAGAAAATGCTTTTTTGAAACCCTTATGGCTTATAAAATTGAAAAGCCTTAAGTGACTGGGATCTAAACCTGTCTCTTAAGCCATCGTTTCTCAACGGACAATTGTAAATGATGAGTCACTCCTGGCACTATTCAGTGTAGCGATGCTGATGCCAAACCAAAATCAAGATCCCAAATTCCCTCAGGGCAAATTGTAGGGTGTTTTTCGTCACCCCATTGAGATGGGAATACGCGCGCGCTTGTCACGCGTACTACAGATTCCCCCTGCTTAGGATAGGCCGGGGTTTATTGATATTGGGGATCCGAATCTCCGGCAGCCGCGGACTAAGCTGTCGTTAATTACCCCTCGCCTTTGGAGTGAGGGAACCTCCGATTGACAGGTTAAACTGGTCATGCGAACTCAATGTGCAGTGTACGTGTATTTTGTTTTGGAGGGGGGTTTCGATATATCGGGAGCCATGCAAAATTTTTACGGGGATCCCACTACCCGGATAGCGGGCTGGGGGTCAAGGGGTCTAGCAGCCCCTTTGTGGGATGCGGGGCAGCGCTGGTCCAAATTTTTTGGGGGGAGGAGGGACAGTGTTGTGGAGTGTGTGTGTATCTGTACATACATATACATGTATACATATATAAAAAAAAGGGAAAAAGCGCCCAAAGGACGCGTGGGGTCAGCGCCTTGAGCGCTGTGTGCTTAAGTGCTGTGCGCTTAGGCACTAGCGCGCCACATGTCGGCATGTGGGCGCTTTGCGCTTTAGCGCTGGGCGCTTGAGCACAAGCGCGCCACGTGTCGACACGTGGGCGCTTTGCGCTGGAGCGCAGGGCGCTGGAGCGCAAGCACGCCACGTGTCGGCACGTGGGCGCTTTGCGCTTGAGCGCAGGGCGCTGGAGGGCCAGGCGCTCGAGCGCCAGCGCGCCACGTGTCGGCACGTAGGCGCTTTGCGCTCGAGCGCTAGCGCGCCACGTGTCGGCACGTGGGCGCTTGGCACTTGAGCGCCGGCGAGAAAAAGAGGCTTTTAGCCTTAGAAATTCTCGAAAGAGAAATTAGGGTGGAGTGAAAACTCCTAAGTTGTTTTGAAGCTTATGAAGGGCTTCTCCCTTTGAGCCCTGGTTCTTCCCCAAAGTGGGGTTTCTGGAGATGGGTCTCCTTCTTCCTCCTCTGTTGGCAGGATCATGAAGATCAAGAGATGTGAGATGTTAAAAATCTCTTCTTTTTGAGATCTCATGGAAGATCTGAGTTCCCCTTTATGGGTTTTGTGGTGAAAAACTATTTAGATTTATAAAATGAAGAGTAAAACTCTTGATTTAATTCAAAAGAAAGGAGAAGGTTTTAGAACCTTGAGAAAGGAGAATGATCTCAGATCTAAAAATTTTTTGGAGAGAGAAAAAGTTGTGAGATATTTTCATTATTCTTGCCTTTATAGGCTATACACTTTACACATAGCCCCTTGGGCTTCACAAAATGGCATTTTTCCTATCCCATGGCTCATATGCCATTTCTTTTTGCACATAAGCCATGGGCTTTACAAAAATTTGGCTTTATGCCTATTTTTCTTATATTTATCCATAAAATAAAATAAAAGAAATACAACAAAATTATTTATTACTAAATTTTTATCTTGGCATGGGGAGAGGCCGGCCGCTTCATGTTCGGGCTCGACCCGGGCATGGGCCTACTGGATCTAGGGTTGGGCCCACTTGGCTTGGGGTTGACTTTGATTTTGACTTGGTCAACCGGGGTGTAAATTTTTACCCCCAACAAATTGCCCCCTATCAATAAATGCACACCACATATGTGGGTCGTGTGCATGAAATTGATGGATCTTCTTTTACTTGGAGGCGACCTGATTTGGTTCCCACTTTTTGGGAAGCTTGCACTGCCCTTTTTACGACATGGACGGCCGTTGCTTGACATGTCTCCGAGACGGAGTGTCCATGATAGACATTTCCCTGATCTGGAGTGATCTGGTTCCCGCTTTATAGGAATCCTGCGCTGCCCTTTTTGCGACTTGGACGGTCGGTGCTGCCTTTTTTGCGACGTGGACGGTCGATGCTGCCCTTTTTGCAACTTGGACGGTCGGTGCTGCCATTTTAGCGACGTGGAGGGTCGATGCTTCCATTTTAGCGACGTGGATGGGCGATACTTCCCTTTTTGCGACTTGGACTGTCGGTGCTGCCCTTTTAGCGACGTGGATGGTCGATGCTGCCCTTTTTGCGACTTGGACGGTCGATGCTGCCCTTTTTGCGACTTGGACGGTCGGTGCTGCCCTTTTTTCGACTTGGACGGTCGGTTCTGCCCTTTTTGCGACTTGGACGGTTTGTTCTGCCCTTTTTGCGACATGGACGGTCGGTGCTGCCATTTTAGCAACGTGGACGGTCGGTGCTACCCTTTTTGCGATTTGGACGGTCGGTGCTGCCCTTTTAGCGACGTGGACGGTCGATGCTGCCCTTTTTGCGACTTGGACGGTCGGTTGCTGCCCTTTTTGCGACGTGGACGGTCGATTCTTCCCTTTATGCGACTTGGACGGTCGTTGCTGCCCTTTTAGCGACGTGGACGATCGGTGCTGCCATTTTAGCGACTTGGACGGTCGGTGCTGCCCTTTTAGCGACGTGGACGGTCGATACTGCCCTTTTTGCAACTTGGACGGTCGGTGCTGCCCTTTTTGCGACGTGGACGGTCGATTCTGCCCTTTTTGGGACTTGGACGGTGGTTGCTGCCCTTTTAGCGACGTGGACGGTCGGTGCTGCCATTTTAGCGACGTGGACAGTCGATTCTGGATTTGACTTGCCCCGCTTCTTGCGGCGTCAGGGATGAAGTTGACTTGTTGATTCTGCCAGGGAGGTCATTGGTTGTTTTGCTGACTTGATGTGATTTGGGTTGACATCAGCATCGCTATGCTGGAATATGGTACCAAGAGCGAATCATCATATGTCATGACAGGATTTGGGGATTTTAGTTTTGGTTTGGCATCAGCATCGCTGCACTGGAATATGGTACCAAGAGCGAATCATCATCTGCCATGAGGAGATTTTCTTCGTTCCCAGTTTAACAACTTAGGGGTCATCTGTTCCCAGTTTAACGACTTAGGGGTCATCTGTTCCTAGTTTAAAGACTTAGGGGTCTATTGGATTGGAGTTTGGGATTTTGGGGTTAGGGTAGGCATCAGCGTTGCTAACACTGAAGCACACGTGCCAGGAGCAATTCATCATTTGCTTATTCTTGTTGGGGGAGTGATGGCTTAGGAGACAGGTTTAGGTCTCTATCACTTAAGCTTTTCAATTTTATGGGCCGTGAGGGTCCCATAAAAGCATTTTCTCCCTACGAGTAGTAAGGATCCCGTAGGTGTATTTTCTCTTTAGGAGTCGTGAGGACTCCTAAGTGTATTTTTCCTTTATGAGTCGTAAGGATCCCACAAAGGTTTGTTCTCCTCATGTATCGTGAGGACACATGAGTGGGTCTTCTCAATGGAGCATAATTCCAAAGGCGGAGATCAGCCGCGTAACTGCTGATTGTGGTGGGGCATGGGTATGACGAGAATTATTTGAGCCCGTGGATTGTATATGGCAGTCAATTTGGGGACTGGCCATAGGGCTAGAGAATTTTAAGAAATTGGATTTTGGTTGGCGTCTGCATCGTACACTAGAATATGGTACCAGGAGCGACTCATCATTCGCCGTTTGGGGACATGGAATTTGGATCTTGTTTGGCATCAGCATTGCTGCACTGGAATAATGCCAGGAGCAACTCATCATTTGCCTTGGGAGGACTTGGGATTTGGGTTTTTGGTCGGCATCAGCACCACTAACACTGAAGCGAAATGCCAGGAGCGACTCATTATTTGCCGTTGCTCGTTGGGGAACGATGGCTTAGGAGACAGGTTTGGGTCCCTATCACCTAAGGCTTTTCAATTTTATGAGCCGTGAGGGTCTCATAAAAGCATTTTCTCCCAACGAGTCGAGAGGATCTCGCAGGTGTATGTTCACCTTAGAAATCGTGAGGATTCCTAAGTGTGTCGCTCCTTTGTGAGTCGTAAGGATCTCACGCAGGGGTTTTCTCCTCACAAGGTCGAGAGGACTTTGCGAGTGTACTTCATCTCTTTTCACGAGTTTGCGCCTTTTCGGGTTTTCACAAACTCGCCGGTAGTCCTGCTGTTTTTACTCACGGAGCTCTTTCGGGTTTTCATCCATGCCCGTTTTACTTGTGGACATACCTTTTTTTTCTTCTTTTTTCTTTTTCCTTTTTTTTTTCTTTTTTTTGTCGCTGGTGGGACTTTAAAAGTAGTCCCACCGGCAGGATTTGGGAGAGATAGGGGTCATTTACGCCTATGGATTGTATACGGTTTTGAAGGATATATGATCCAGACCGTAGGGCTGATGTGCTCAATTCGCCTGCGACTTGGAGCATTCACGTGTAGTATTTCTTGAGATATCGGCCATTGATGGGTGACATGGGCCTTTCTCCCTCGACACTTATTAGTTGGTAGGATCCTCCGTCGAACACTTTCTCAATGACGTATGGTCCTTTCCAGTTTGGCTCGAATTTTCCCTTGGTATGTCCATTGGGGATGATCGGTCTTTTGAGGACCAACACCAATTCACCTTTCTGGAAAGCGCGGAGACGGGTTACCTTGTCATAGACCCGTGACATTTGGGCTCGGTATAGCTCCAGATTTTGCTGCACCGCGAGCCTCTTTTCTTCGAGGGCATCGAGCTCTTCAAGTCGAAGGAGCACGTTTTCCTCCTCCGTCAACTCGTGCTGAACGGCTATTCTTAAGCTTGGAACTTCGACTTCGAGGGAGAGGACCGCCTCCACTCCGAAGAGCAATGAGTATGGAGTGGACTGAGTTGGAGTACGGTGCGTGGTACGATATGCCCACAACGCCTCATGAAGTTTGAGATTCCAGTCTCTCTTGTTGGCTGAAGCATTTTTCCTCAGGAGCTTGCATAGAGTCTTATTGAAGGCTTCGGCTAGCCCATTGGCTCTTGGATTTTAGATGGAGGAATATCTCCAGTCTATCTTGTGCTGAGTAGCGAACCTTGAGACATTGAAGCTCTTGAAAGAAGGCCCGTTGTCAGAAATGATTCTTCTTGGTGTACCAAAGCGTTATAGAATATTATGCTGGAAGAATGTCAGAATATCTTTTGTCTTGACTTCTTTTAGCGGGACAGCTTCAATCCATCTGGAGAAGTAGTCTGTCGCGGCCAATATGAACCGGTGGCCTTTGGATCACAGAGGATCAATTGGGCCAACAATGTCGGTGCCCCAGACTTCGAAGGGCCATGACGCCACCGTAGGATGCAACGGATTGAGATGCTTGTGAATGAAATCACCATGGATTTGGCAGATCTAACATTTCTTTGCATGCTCTCCGCAATCCCGTATCATGGTGGGCCAGTAATACCAAAGCCGTTTGATTTGAAGTCGCATCTTGGGGCCAGATTGGTGAGCACCGCAAACGCCCGAGTGAACATCATTCATGACCTTTTGGGCTTCGGCCAATGACAGACACTTGAGCCAGAGTTGGTCATATGACCTGCAGTATAACGTGTCATTTACAAACACGTATCGGAGAGCTCTTTTCTTCAGCTGAATCCTCGCAGATTTTTCTTCGAGCAGCTTGTCGTATCGGAGGTACTCTATGAAGGGTTCTCTCCTATCGGGCTCGTCTTGGATGATCGAAGCTTCTTCGGCAGGATTGCTCTTCTGTTCCGCGCTTTCCTCTTCTCGTAGAGAGACTGGGGGTAGAATTTGCCGGCTCCTGACTGTGATCAGAATTTCGTCCATGTCAGGATCAACCAGCTCCTTGGCTAAGCGAGCGAGTATGTCAGCCTTTCCGTTCAACGCTCTAGGGACTCTCGTTAGTTCAATATGAGTGAACCGTTTCATGAGTTCCACCACTCGGCCTCTGTATCGAGCTTAGGGTTTGTATATCTTATAATCACCGCTTTCTTGGTTGACGACAACCTGGGAGTCACCGTAAACCCGTAGCCGAAGGATTTCCATTTCTATGGCGAGCTCCAAACCGGCTATCAGAGCTTCATACTCGGCCTCATTGTTTGTGCGAGGCTCGGTGAGAGCAAAAGAACACCGTAGGGTTCCCATTGATGGCGTGATGAACACCAATCCTATCCCTGTTTTTATCTCCGGGACACTTGATTTACTGGAGGTCCTTATCGATGAGGCCCCATCGAAGTAGAGCTCCCAACATGGCTCGTCATTCTCTAGGTGTAGCACTTGTTCGTCGAGTAACTCACAATTTAGCGGCGACCCTTCTGGTATAGGATGAGCAGCGAGAAAGTCTGCAAGAGCTTGCCCTTTTACTACTTTCTGAGGAGTATAAACTATGTCAAACTCAAGTAGCATAACAGCCCATCTTGCCATTCTGCCGGAAAGGCTCGCTCTTGAAATAAACCTCCATATATAAGCAAGCTTGCCTTGAAAAGATCTTAGCTGCGTCAGACTCTTCGGAGGGGGTATCTCCATGATGGCCTTTATCTTTAATGGGTCAACTTCGATCCCTCGATGTCGGACTATGAATCCCAGGAATTTTCCCGATGACACGCCAAAAGCGCATTTCAGAGGATTCATCTTCAGATCGTATTCCCTCAGTCTGGTGAGAACGGTCTTAAGATCTTGGATATGATCGGCCTTGGTTTTAGTCTTGACGACCAGATCATCAACATAACATTCGACGACTTTATGAATTAGGTCATCAAAGATATTGGTCATTTCCCTTTGATATGTAGCACCTGCGTTCTTCAGTCCGAACGGCATTACCTTGTAGCAATATATTCTGATCGGGGTTCGAAATGCTTTGTGTTTCTCATTCTCAGGCAACATCTTGATCTGATTATATCCAGACGAGCCATCCATAAAGGTGAACAACTCGTAATTTGAGGTGTCATCGACCATCATTTCCATGACCGGTAGCGGGAAGTCATCTTTAAGACATGCCTTGTTGAGGTCCCTGAAATCGACACAAACTCGGATCTGCCCATTTTTCTTCTTCACTGGGACTATACATACGATTCAGTCCGCATATTTCTCTTCCCTGATGAAGCCGGCATCGATGAGCTTCTTGGTTTCCTCGATGACCTTTTCTTCTAGTTCCCTTCTCATTCTTCAAGGAGCTTGTTTGACTGGCTTAGCATCAGGGGATATAGCCAGCTTATGCACAACCACTTTAGGGGAAAGGCCAGGCATTTCTTTGTATGTCCATGCAAAGCAGTAAACAAACTCATGCAGCAGGGCAATTATCTGCTCTTTCATTTCCTCCGACAAGAGTGAGCTGATGTAGTTCGGCCTTGGATCATCGGGCGTTCCTAAGTCAATCTCGGTTAGCTCGTCAAAGGTTGCTTGTCCGCCATCTTGGAGCTCTTGAAGAGCTTCTTCTGACTTGGTTAGCTCGTCTTCATCATTTAACTCTTCGCTGGCTTCCCCAATATGGATCATGTAGCATGCCTTAGAATCCGGTTGAATGAAGCCTATGCCCCGTCTATCTGGAATTCGTCCATCAATGAGTGCTCGGACCTGAGGCGGATGCCATGGCCCTTCATACAACTTTGCTTCGAACTCCGTTTGATATAACCGGCATCCACACTTTTTGAAATATTCCCGCATCTCGGGCGCATAGTATCTGGGATTGAGGACGGCTCTTATGCCTCTCTCATATGGAAGGCACGCGACAAACAAATCGTCCGGGTGCACAACGGGGATTGACCCATAAAACAGGATACCTTTCTGCCCACTTTTCCTTCCGGGGACGTAGAAAGTTTTCAGCGGGTCCATGGTGGAGACTGACAACGCATCGAGCTCTTTGCACATCTGCTCCGGTACCCTTGTGACGGCTAGGGACCCTTTTGCAATTTCGAAGGTCTCTCGTAGTTTCGCTTGTTGCATGGGGGTCCAATCTGCACCGCTGTTGCACGGCAGGTCCTCTTCCTCCGACTCTTCAGTGTTGTTCATATCAGATTTTTGCATTTTTATACTGCCCAATTTTTATCACATTGCTTATCGGTAGGTACTCTTGAGCCGTGTTTGCTAGTCAATTGCAGGATACAGGTTCTTGGCTTTAAAAAATGAAATTCATGGAAAAACACGACAAATTCCGGATTACTGCCAACCACAGATAAAACACGGGTCTCCGCTCTCTATCCGTATGTTGCCGCACACCAGTTTAAGGGACAAAATGGCAAATCAATGTCATTTTCATGCACAAAGCTCAAAGTCAACACAAGATCCAACATATCTACGCGGAGCTCAAGGAAATGGCAAAAGATCCATATCATATCACCTTTTGTTCTGCTGAAATTCTAGAAAAATTGTGAAGAGTTTCTGAGAAAAAACATATACCACACTACAGACAACAACAAACAGGGGAAAACCACCAAGTTTCAAGACCTAAGTCTCCTAAAGGGCCGCGGTTCCGCGGCATAAGCACTCTTAAGCAGCGGAACCGCGGCCATTCTAGCTCGTCAGATGAAATCTTTTCTGGGGCTGATTGGTCTTTTCATGAAGGGTCAGAATGTGGCCCTAGGGTTTCAGTCTCCTGCCTATAAATAGTCCAGAACTTGCCAAAGCCATTGGTGATTATTCTTGTATTTAGATTTTAGAATACATGTTGTTCTTCTTCTTCCTCTTCTCATCTCTTCTCCATTAAAACCTTGTAGTGAGCTTTTGTGAGTGAAGTGATGAATAAAGAGTTCTTTCTGTTACCATGCTTGTTTTATTGTTAATTATAATTGCTTGTATTTTTCATTTGCTAATCTAGTTGTTGTTATTTGTTGTTTATTTCTTTCTTGTTCTCTTTTTCTTTATCCTTAAACAACAATGATGATTAAGCTTGATCCTTGCCAAAGTGAGGTCTCAATTAGCTAGTTGTAATCTTCTAACCTCTTTCTTTCTATCTTCCTCCTTTGTTTTATTTTCCTTTTTCTTGTAATGGGTGAGTAGTTTTCTCACTTGTTAGGGTAGGATAAGGAAAGTTTGAGAGAAGGAAATCTCTCTCACTCTTTTCTTGCCCAACATCTTAATTCGGACTCCCGTTAATTGAACCACAATCCGCTCCCTACGGCACCCTATCCTACATGATAGCGGTGATTCCTTAGTGAGACCGGTTGTGGTTGAATTAACCGGAGGTTAAGGCTAAGAACCAAGAACGGACGGACAAGCACCAAAAGGAACAACTTAAGCGTTGGAAAGCCTAGTTTATACTCGTAAGTTCCTTCCTAGTCGTGCTAATCCCTGTTGTTGCCGATTACCGTAACACCGATATTAAGAGTGGAAATGAAAGAAGTGAGCGACTCCTAACTCAAACTAACCTAACCCTAACCCTAACAAGCTCTCTTTATATATCATTTTAGCACATAGTTAATCTAAAAACAAACCTAGACATTTGGACTTAACTCATTAAAGCACATAGAAAAAGATTCCCATCTCCCTGCGGACGACCCGTACTCAACCGGCTAGCTACAAGCGAAACCGTCTTGATTGCGGTAATAAGCTTAGCACGCAAAAATCCTACCAATCAAATGGCGCCATTGCCAGGGAGACGGTAGTTTATTTCTTTGTGTAATTTCGGGTTAATTTGTGAATATAAATATAACCAAAAACACAAAACAAAAAAAATATACATTGTAAAAAACCATATTGTTATTTTTGATTAGTTTTTGTGCAAGTGTACAGGAGAAAAGGAAAGGTCGAGTTCAGTGCCAAAGACGTGGGAAGTTAGACCCATATCTCGCGGCTACACCGCGACGGATCAAGACAAGAACCAACGGTCTACTGTAAAAATCTGGAGCATATACAGTTAGCATATTAAGATTCAGGAAATCCAGACGAGAAGAGGACAGCCAAATAAGGACCTGCAAGATTTTTGAAGCTCCAAGAACACCTTTACGCCGCGGAACCGCGGCATAAGCAAGCTTAAGCCGCGGAACCGCGGCCGTTTGGTGCCTTCATGGTGCCAAAATTTCTATGAGTATCTCTCTCCTCTGCCCCACTCCTCTGAACTCCACTGAACTGTGTTTTCTGCAGCATTCTTTGCGCAAACTCTCTTCCCCCTTCCAATAAATTGTTCTTGTGCAGGATTCTTTGCGCCGCGCTAAAAAAATAAAATTGATTGCAGTTGATTGTTACTGCTTTACATATATTAATACGAACTTTAAGGGGCTTGAAACCAATCCAGATTGGGTGGGGATTTCATCACCCTTCCCAGGACCCCAAAAATCACAAAAAGCATATGCATTGATCATTGTTTAATTAAAAAATACTAGACTCAGCCCTAAGGACTTCGCGCTCAATAAGACAGAGGACTAGTTACAGGCATCGGCCGTTTATCCTATCCTGACTTTGCGGTGTCTAGGCAAGTGTGTCCAAGGCAAGTGGTTACTTAATTAGGACCACTACTTACGTAGTGGGGAGCCTCCCACTTACCTGGCACTTACCTGGCCGCAATTGGCGGAGAAGAGACGGTTTGAGGTCCTATTTCTAGCCCTTTGGAACAGTTAGGAGCTGTCTAGCTGACCTAGATGACCATAGATCTAGGTGTGATTATGCATATCTTGTTTGTGATTGCTTGAAGCCATAAGTCCCTACATATTTCTGTAAAGCTCTTTCTAAAAAGAATAAAAACACAAAATCCAAAAACTTTTATAAAAACTTGCCCTTTGTCGCCAGAATCCATTTTTTCACCCACCTTCTATCGTATTTCTCCATTGACGTTATCTTACCCTCACCTTCTCCGCTTTGACTGCATTAAACTCGTTTAGTGTATGTCCAGTTGGACTCGGGACACTAGCACCCGCCTAGTCCGTGTTACGTTAGTCTCTACCGACTACGCGATCGACTCAGACGTCGAAACTCCGTCCACGCCTCTTTCACCCTTACCTTTGCCGGCCAACTCCGACGTTGACCGGAATTCTGTTCATACATCCTCACCTTCACCATCACCAACCTCTTCTTCCGCGATGTCAGGATTTAATCCAAACATCTCTTTGACTCCCCCGGGATTGATTCCACCTCCTATGGATGCGAATAACCCACCACCATCGCCTATCGTAGCGCCACAGCAAATCGTGCTCCAGGATCGTTTCTATCCCACCCGTTCTGCACTCCCCACCTGTCTTTCCCTTCCACCAGCCAATGGGGATAATTTTGAAATTAAGCCCCACTTCATTAACATGCTTCCGAAATTTCATGGGCTTGAGTCTGAAGATGCCTATATCTTCATCAACAAGTTCCAAAATGTTTGTGCCATGATGAAAACTACCCAGCTGTCGGACGATGATATACGGCTACGGGTCATTCCGTTCACTTTGTGCGATCTTGCTGAAAAATGGCTGTATAGCACCGCTTCCCACTCCATAACCAGCTGGGACGAGTTTGTGAAAGCGTTTCTCAAGAAATTCTATCCGAATCATAAAACCGCAAGGATCCGTAACGAAATCAACCAATTCTCTCAGCTTCCTATTGAACCCTTCTGGAAGTGCTTTGACCGGTATAAAGACCTTCTTGTTTGGTGCCCTCACCATGGTATCGAGAAATGGCAACTTTGCCAAACCTTATACGAGGGCCTGAACCCAGCAACCAAGCAGTTGTTGGAAACCATTTGTCAGGGCCACTTCCTATCGAAATCTGACGAGGAAGCGTGGCAATTCTTCGACGACCTTGCGGAACAAACGCTTCAATGGGAGAGCACCAGACCAACTTCTTCGTCTTCTTCCTCCACTTCTACTGGTCAGTCTAGGGTAGGAATTCACCATCTCGATATCTCTATTGCGATGAAAGCTGAAATGGCTGCAATAACAAGAAAACTTGAAGCGATAGAGAGCAAATTTTCATCTCCTGCTCCTGTCCCTGTTCTTCCCCTTCGTACCATTTATGCTTGTTGTTCCGATCCTTCTCACTTAACCGAAGAGTGTCCTTACAATCCACCATCTCAGGGATAGGATCAGGTTAATGCTGCATTTCAGCAAAGACCGAGAAATGATCCATACCCTTCCACCTACAATCCCGGTTGGAGGAACCACCCCAATTTCGCCTGGAATCAGAATCGGCATCAATTCCAAGGCAACAATTTCCAGAGGCCCCCTCCTCCACAACAACAAGCGCAACAACAACTCAACATCAGTTTCAGCAGCCCTTCCAACCCCAACCTTTTCAAAATCAGACGAACAACTTTGCACCCAACAATTCTTTTCCGCAAAACAACTTTGTTCCGTCAAATAACGATAAGGTTTCCTCGCTAGAATGAAGTTTGGAGGCGTTCGTTAAACAATCGACACAATCCACCGCCAACATCCAGTCGTCTATTCAGTCTTTGGTGAAACACACTGCTGCACACGGGCAAAGCATCAAGACCATCGAAGCCCAGATTGCACAGCTGTATGCGGCGTTAAGCGAGCGAGAAAAGGGGAAGCTTCTATCTCAACCACTCCCAAATCCCGGTCACCCACATAATGTACATGTTGCTCTTAAACAACAGAACCATAATGTGAGTGCCGTGACTACATTGAGATCAGGAAAGATGCTGCACAACAATATCGGCACAACAATTGAGGATAATGACACCCCGGCCGCTTCTTCTTCTTCTTCTTCGTCTTCTGAGCCTATTCTCCAATCGTCAAAAGGCTCTTCTTCTTCTTCTTCTTGTGCTCTGAACGGACCCACTTCTCACTCCACGAAAACACCAGCTCTGGGATCCGTTCCAACTCCACAATCTCCTCCACAAGCATTGGACTCAACCAATTTTAAAAACGTTCCATTTCCAAACCGGTTGAGGTCCAATAAACAAAATCCACAAATGGAGAAGATTCTGGAGTTGTTTAAGCAGGTTAACATCAACATTCCCCTTTTAGATGCTATCCAACAAGTCCCATCCTACGCAAAAATCTTAAAGGACTTGTGCACGAAAAAGAGGAAATCTCAGGTACCCAAGAAAGTTTTCTTGGCTAATGCTGTGAGTGATGCTCTTACCCAATCTTTACCTCAAAAACGGAAGGACCCTGACTGTCCTACGATTTCTATTACCATTAGATCTTGGTGCCAGTGTTAACCTGCTTCCGTACTCAGTATATGAGCAACTAGGTGTAGGAGAGCTGAAACCTACATACTGTACTCTCCAAATAGCCGACCGATCAATCACCCACCCTGGGGGTAAGCTAGAGGATGTGTTAATCAAGGTTGGGGACTTTATATTCCCCGTTGACTTCATTGTATTAAACACACAGCCTGTATCTAACCCCCGGAATCAAATTCTGGTGATACTCGGTCGCCCATTCCTTGCAACCTCAAATGTTGTGATCAATTGTCGAAATGGTTCGATAAACCTATCTTCTGGAAACATGACAATTGAATTCAACATTTTTAGGTTGGGGAATCAGCCCTCCGAACCTAATGCTCATATACTCGACGTTTTCTCAATCCAAGAGATCACCCCAGAAGAGTGGGAATTCGAGGAGTTTTTTTTCGATCACGACAACCTTAACGCCACTAGTGCGTTCCTCTTCGAAGCTGCTGCTGTTTCTGCGCCCGACAATGACTACGAGTGTTTCACTTTCTCGAACGATCTTAGCCACTCACCACCCGAGTTTGAATCCTTCGAATTTTCGGATGAGTTACCTGAACCACCCAACTCGGTCGCTTACACTCGTTTTGAACCTTTGCTGGAATCTTTGAGTTCGAAACCTTTTCACCAATCTTGCCTTCAATCGTTTCACCTCCAACGCTCGAACTCAAGCCTTTGCCGTCTCACCTTAAGTACACTTACTTGGGTGAGAACGAGACCCTCCCTGTTATCATCTCGGCTTCTCTAGCTCCAGAGCAAGAGAAAGCCCTTCTTGGGGTCTTGCACAGTAATAGGAAAGCTTTTGGCTGGTCCATGGTAGACATCAAGGGCATTAGTCCCCTGATCGTTGAACATCACATTCATCTGATGGATGATGCCAAACCAGCCAGGGATCCACAAAGGCGACTCAACCCAGTCATGAAGGAGGCTGTGAAAAAGGAAATCGTAAAGTGTCTGGATAGTGGTATCATTTACCCTATCTCTGATAGCTAGTGGGTTAGCCCCATTCACGTTGTTCCCAAGAAATCAGGCATAACGGTCATCACTAACGAGGCGAACGAGTTAATCCCTACTCGCACCCAAACTGGGTGGCGAGTATGCATCGATTACAGAAAACTCAATGCCGCAACGCGGAAGGACCACTTTCCGCTACCTTTCATTGACCAAATGCTTGAACGATTGGCCGGACATGAGTACTACTGCTTTCTTGATGGCTACTCCGGCTATAATCAGATTCCCATCGCCGAAAAAGACCAGGACAAGACCACATTCACTTTTCCTTTCGGCACGTTTGCATATCGTCGCATGCCCTTTGGGTTATGCAATGCGCCCGCTACCTTCCAGCGGTGTATGATGGGAATCTTCTTAGACATGGTGGAGAAATTCCTGAAGATCTTCATGGACGATTTCTCCATCTTCGGCGATTCCTTCAATGAGTGTTTGCTGCATCTTGACGCTGTCCTTACCCGATGTAAGGACAAGAACCTCACTTTGAATTAGGAGAAGTGTCACTTCATGGTGCGTGAAGGTATTGTCTTAGGACATATCATTTCGCAAAATGGCATAGAGGTTGACAAAGCGAAGATTGAGGTCATTTCCAATCTCCCTCCTCCCAGATGCGTCAAAGACATCCGAGCCTTCCTTGGCCATGCCAGTTTCTATAGACGGTTCATCAAGGACTTTAGCAAGATTGCTAGGCCCTTGACTCTTTTGCTGGCCAAGGACACGCCATTCGACTTCAACTCGAGTTGTGTGACTGCGTTCGAGTCATTAAAAAGCTCACTCACTTCTGCTCCCGTTCTTTCTTCACCTGACTGGACACACCCATTTGAGATTATGTGCGGTGCATCCGACTTTGCCATTGGTGCTGTCCTTGGAAAACACATCAACAAGATGCCGCACGTAATCTATTATGCTAGCCGAACCCTGAACGACGCCCAACTTAATTATACAACAACTGAGAAGGAATTCTTAGATGTTGTATTTGCTTTAGAAAAGTTCAGGCCCTACCTCATCGGCTCTCCAGTCATTGTCTACACAGACCATTCTGCTCTGTGCCATCTTTTTGCGAAGAAAGATGCAAAATCTCGGCTAATACGTTGGATCCTCTTGCTTCAAGAGTTTGACCTTGTCATCAAGGACAAAAGAGGATATGAAAACGTAGTCGCCGACTATCTCTCACGACTTCCTTCTTCGCCGTCTCCTCAACTTCCGATCAACGACGATTTTCCAGATGAACAACTCTTGACATTATCTTGCGAATCCTGGTTCGCAGATATTGTGAACTATTTGGCTACAGGGTTACTACCGACTGAATGGTCAAGTCAGGACAGACTTCGATTCTTATCCCAAGTAAAACACTTTTACTGGGACGAACCCTATCTGTTCAAGTACTGTCCCGACCAAATTATTCGTCGATGTGTCCCTGAAGATGAATTCAAGAGTGTGCTGTCATTTTGCCACGATCAAGCATGTGGCAGGCATTTTGGCCCTAGAAAGACAGCTGAAAAGATCTTGCAGTGTGGTTTCTACTGGCCACAACTCTTCAAAGACGCTCATGACTACTGCAAGACTTGCTCCCCGTGCCAACACTTGGGCCGGATATCCCGGAGGAACGAGATGCCGCTCCAACCAATCTTGGTTGTGAAGATTTTCGACGTTTGGGGGATAGATTTCATGGGGCTGTTTCCCAGCTCTCTCGGGAACTTGTACATCCTTCTCGCTGTTGATTACGTCTCTAAGTGGGTCGAGGCTGTGCCCAGCCAGACTAACGATAACAAGGTTGTCGTTAGGTTTCTTAAAGAAAACATTTTCTCCCGTTTTGGGCACCCCCGAGCGATCATTAGCGACAATGGAACTCATTTCTGCAATAAGACTTTCGAGGCCTTGATGCGGAAATATTCCATTAATCATAAGCTATCTACGCCCTACCACCCCCAAACATGTGGGCAAGCCGAAGTTTCAAATCGGCAAATCAAGCAGATACTGGAGAAGACGGTTTCCAAGAACCGTAAGGATTGGTCGCTGAAACTCACCGATGCCCTTTGGGCATTTCGAACCGCTTATAAGACCGATCTTGGCATGTCTCCCTATCGGCTTGTGTACGGAAAGGCTTGCCACCTCCCTGTGGAAATAGAGCATCACGCATTTTGGGCGATAAAAGAGCTGAATCTGTCTCTCGAAGATGCGGGCAGCCATCGGAAGCTGCAGTTGAACGAATTGAGCGAGCTTAGGGATGAGGCTTACGACAACGCGGTTGTCGTTAAGAACCGAACGAAGGTGTTTCACGATAAACACCTTTTGCGCAAAACTTTCGTACCTGGTCAACAGGTACTGCTTTACGACACCCGGCTGCATTTCCATCCTGGTAAGCTCAGATCTCGCTGGAAAGGGCCGTATTTTGTGCGGAATGTGTATCCGCATGGCGCTGTGGATTTGGACAATCCAAAGGACGGTTCATTTTTCAAAGTAAACGGACACCGACTTAAACCGTACCTTAGCGCCGAACCAACAGAGGAGCTCCTGGTCTTACAGGAGCCGGTTTACCCTACATAATCTTCCTCTGCTTACCACCAAACTTCAGTTATCCAGCCAAGAACAGTAGACACTGTTCCAAATAAGTTTGGGGGTATGTATATACCATTTTATATTTGTGGATATTCTTTTCCATTCTTACTATTTTTCTTTAAAAACAAAAAAAATTGTGTATATCTAACCGACAATTTTGACCCTTCAATGATCTCTTCATGCAATGACAGTGAGGATATTGTCCAGTTTAAGTTTGGGGGTACGCTCGGTACGCATTTCTAACCTTCACATTCATATGTATATTTTGCATCTGCATACTAAAATCCATAAAATCCATAAAAATCAGAAAATTTTCTAAAAACATAAAAACTTTTTTGTCAAGTTAGCTAGTGGGAGAACTCTGATTCAACATTTCGACGGTTTTGTTTGATAAGATAAGAATAACTAAATCTTATTTTTAGATTTTGAAAACCTGAAAGATAACTCTCCTTTAAAGTTAACTATAGCTGATATACGTCTTTACATCACACTACACGTGTCGTGAGTTTTGGAAATTAGATGACAAGTCTTTTATGTCTAAAAACTTTTAAATGGATAAATGATTTTCTGAGAATCAAATAGGTTTGTTCTGAAATAAGTAATATCAAGAATAGTTTATGAAGTGAAGCGAATATGGAGGAATGTTATTGATGCCTTAATTGGAACTAATTCTGAAAAATAACCCATCTGAAACTTATTTGGAATGATTATACACCTAACCCACTAAACACGTCTTTTATCCAAAAAAATAATTGAACTGCCGGTTATATCTCCGTTCGCATTGAATCATCATGATTTTCACGCTAAATTGTCTTTTGTTTTTGGGCCTAGGTAACTTGAGTAATTAAGTCCGCTGGGGTGTCTCTACACCTAATGCCCTAAAGCCAACTGGTTTGGGTGCATTGGACCAAAGCTCGTTAAGAAGCCTAGAAAGTCTAGATTAAAACAAAGTCAAGCAAGTGTTCTCTCCGAGTTAAAATTCCTAACGGTTCTTTGTGTGAGAATAATCTTGACAAAAAATAGGTTTTTATAAAAAATATTTCTAGTGGAGATATGAAGGTTTTATTCTATGATAAAGACTATTGCACGTTCACAGAGGTGTGTATGAAATGAAAACAAGAAAAAGGTGGAGTGAAAAATAAGACCTAGTTTCCTGTTAGGGAAGATAGAAATTCTGAAGTTGAAACTTTACTGGAAAACGAAACTTGAAAAAAATTCTTAACTCTTTATAAAACTTATATGATCCTTTTAAAAATTTTATCTGGGCTTTATTGTGTGACATGATGATTTTAATCGATCCTTCTATGACTTAACGACACTATTTGCACTGCACGTAAAGACATATAAAATCTTAAGTTAAATAAGAGGCGAGGTGTGAAAAATAAAGGTTCGATAGTCTAGACTTAGAATAATAGAATTGTTATTTTCTGAAACAAAACTTTAAGGTTTGAATCATAGTTATTTTGCAAAACTAGCTTGACCGGATTTTGTGGGTAGTATCCGCTGAAAACCCTCAGGAGACAACACTCCTCCTACTAGGGACACCTAGAGGTTTAACGGCTTATTGCACATGCTCAGTGTAATCGCGTTCCCTGCGAAAGTAAGGTTAGGAATTTTTTATGAATAAATTGGCTTTGCTCGGGACGAGCAAATGATAAGTTTGGGGGTATTTGTTTATATCAGATTTTTGCATTTTTATACCGCCCAATTTTTATCATATTGCTTATCGGTAGGTACTCTTGAGCCATGTTTGTTAGTCAATTGCAGAATACAGATTCTCGGCTCTAAACAATGAAATTCATGGAAAAGCACGACAAATTCCGGATTACTGCCAACCACAGATAAAACACGAGTCTCCGCTCTCTATCAGTATATTGCCGCACACCAGTTTAAGGGACAAAATGGCAAATCAATGTCATTTTCATGCACAAAGCTCAATGTCAACACAAGATCAAACATATCTATGCGGAGCTCAAGGAAATCATGGCAAAAGCACATCACCTTTTGTTCTGCTGAAATTCTGGAAAAATTGTGAAGAGTTTCTGAGAAAAAACATATACCACACTACAGACAACAACAAACAAGGGAAAACCACCAAGTTTCAAGACCTAAGTCTCCTAAAGGGCTGCGGTTCCGCGGCATAAGCACGATTAGGCCGCGGAACCGCGGCCATTCTGGCTCGTCAGATGAAATCTTTTCAGGGGCTGATTGGTCTTTTCATGAAGGGTCAGAATGTGGCCCTAGGGTTTCAGTCTCCTGCCTATAAATAGCTCAGAACTTGCCAAAACCAATGGTGCTTATTCTTGTATTTAGATTTTAGAATACATGTTGTTGTTCTTCTTCCTCTCCTCATCTCTTCTCCATTAAAACCTTGTAGTGAGCTTTTGTGAGTGAAGTGATGAATAAAGAGTTCTTTCTGTTACCATGCTTGTCTTATTGTTAATTATTATTGCTTGTATTTTTCATTTGCTAATCTAGTTGTTGTTATTTGTTGTTTGTTTCTTTCTTGTTCTCTTTTTCTTTATCCTTAAACAACAATGATACTTAAGCTTGATCCTTACCAAAGTGAGGTCTCAATTAGCTAGTTGTAATCTTCTAATCTCTTTCTTTCTATCTTCCTCTTTTGTTTTAATTTCCTTTTTCTTGTAATGGGTGAGTAGTTTTCTCACTTGTTAGGGTAGGATAAGGAAAATTTGAGAGAAGGAAATCTCTCTCACTCTTTTCTTGCCCAACATCTTAATTCAGACTCCCGTTAATTGAACCACAATCCGCTCCCTACGGCACCCTATCCTAAATGATAGTAGTGATTCCTTAGTGAGACCGGTTGTGGTTGAATTAACCGGAGGTTAAGGCTAAGAGCCAAGAACGGACAGACAAGCACCAAAAGGAAGAACTTAAGCGTTCGAAAGCCTAGCTTATACTCGCAAGTTCCTTCCTAGTCGTGCTAATCCCCGTTGTTGCCGATTACCGTAACACCGATATTAAGAGTGGCAACGAAAAAAGTGAGAGACTCCTAACTCAAACTAACCTAATCATAACCCTAACAAGCTCTCTTTATATATCATTTTAGTACATAGTTAATCTAAAAACAAACCTGGACATTTGGACTTAACTCATTAAAGCACATAGAAAAAGATTCCCATCTCCCTGCAGACGACCCGTACTCAACCGGCTAGCTACAAGCGAAACCGTCTTGATTGCGGTAATAAACTTAGTACGCAAAAATCCTACCAATCAAGTGTCGCTGCCAAGATGAGGGCAGACTTTGCTGCTAGATGGGGCTTTAGTAACAGATTCGTCTGTATCGCTACCAAAACGAGGGCGAGTTTTACGTAAGGACGGACTTCCAGCGTCAGACTCATCAGTGTCGCTACCGAAATGCGGGCGCACTTAGACGGTTTTGCTTTTGAAAGTGATAGCCGGCTCAGATTTGATTTTGAGTCTTGGGGCCGCTCTATCCTCAGTCAGTTGTGGCTTAGTGTCACAACCCAAATATTTCGACTCGTGACCGGCACTTAGCCATGCTATGTCTACAGCCATAACGCGACTAAGTAAGCCGAACCCAGAAATCAAAACCATTTAAGAGTAGCGAGTGTTGAAAATATTTAGTTCAAACATTTAGAAAACCTTAAATAGTTTAATAAGTTCTTTTAACGTTACGTCATCATTTAAATAATTTTGGCAGCATTTCCTTTGTAAAAGTAACCCCGAAATCGGGTATAAAACAGGATATGAGTGAAAATGAGATATAGTGAAACAAAATATTCCCAAACGGGAGAAATCACGCCCAACGGCGGAAACCATCATCATGAGAGTAATATACGACGCCGTAGCGAAGAATGAGCAATAAATAAACATCACAGAATAAGAAACTGCATATAAAAACAGTCGGCTCCCACGAGCTCGACACCAAAATACAGAGAAATATACATCATCGTCCTCACACTGTCACTAAGTCCAGTACATATATGGTAGATGGAGAATACTAGATACAAAAGGGATACAATAAAAGTAATCAGATACCACAACCCACCTAAAAGCAAAACAGTTCTCGCAACGACTGTAGTAGTATCTGTAACCAAAAGATGCAAAAGGAAGCCTGCCGCGACTACTCCGAAGGGCAACCTGCAAATACTGTGGCACAACGGGGGTGAGTTGCCAACTCGTGAATAGAGATAACATATAAAGGTAATCGCGAGCATGCACGTACTACGCTACTCTAGCATATGCCAGCAGATGATATCAATGCGTGATAAGCAGTATGTGCAATAATCATGCAAATGCTCTGTCAGGTAAAATAACTACAGGATGAGATACATGATAATCAATGCTGAGCATGGGATAAATAACATCTACACGGAATATCAACGTGGAAAGGTAATCGGTGCTCAAAACTGCACCCCAAATCCCAAATAAACTCAGGCGCCGGCACTCTCCTCGGCCCTCAAATCCTGTAAATCTCTGAGAAATCACGAGTGCCCAACATCGGCACCCAAATATCATAAAATACTCGTGTCCAGCATCGACACGCAAATCCTCATATATCGGGCTCCGTAAGTCCGGATCAGCCCACGGGCTCCGTCTGCGGTATCGGCCCTCGGTCCCGGCAGTACAGATCATCCCGCATCCATCTCTCGACTCTGGTCAGTATCCTCCGGATAACCGCCGGGCCCAACCAATCACCGGTAGGTAGTGGTCCCTCTGCCAGGCTCACCGTCTACTACACAGCGAAACCGTTCTTGCCCCGGGGTACCATACCGGGTCCACCACGAACCCGCAAACGGATCATCCAACTCCTCGAATCGGGTTTCAAACACACGTCTCAGCACCGAGAAAACGTGTGGTGGACGCACCAAAATATCATATCACGAGGAACCGGGTTTTCAAATAGTGCATCTTTTCTTAAATAATCCCACGGTCCTCAAAATCAGAAATCACATGAAAATCCAACACCAAGGAGTAAATCAAATGCGATGTGCTATGTACATCAAGCCATAATATAGGTACAAGGGGAAACCGCTTTTAAAAATAGTTTCCGTTTTTAAAGACATCACGCGGCTCCCAATTTCTATGAAAATCATATCAAATCATATGTGAAATGAACTACAGCAATATAATCATGGCAGTTCTACAGTGAGTGTGTCTGGCAATTACTAACGGTGTGTGTGTAACATGCAGATTAGTGCTCGTGCAACATGAACCGTTAGTAATAGTGCGGTGTTCTATCAATTCTAAGTTTACTTACATATAGCAAGGAATGCAGTATGCAATGACAGTCAATGGGGTAAATGCAACATATAACTATAAGGTCCTATCAGCCCTGACGCATAACGCTATGCGGGCGATATCCCCGTAGATGTTAAATCTACTCACCGAAGTCTCGCGCTGAGTGTAGCCGACGACTTGTTTCCCCTTCTTCGCGGCGTCTGTCTCACTCGCCTGCGAACCTAGAATCACACAATATATCACATATAAGCTCAAATCCACAAAATCGTGATATTAAGGTCAAACTAGAAACCCACGTCGCAAACCAAGCGCGCGTGTGCGCGATACGCTAAAACGTGTGATTACGCGCCTGAAACTGCCCCGACGCGTCGCGATACGCAGAAACCCCAAACCCACACACGTATCACGCATGTCACGAAGGTTTAAAATACGAGAAATATGTATATAGTTCCAGATTTTTCTATAATAAGAATTAAATAAAATTATACATTCCATGAGTCTAAGGGTAGCAGCAGACACCTATAGGGTCAAACCCCAACCCAAACCCTCCCCATCTGGCCGCAAATTGCGGCCAGAATCAATATTCCGGCGGCCTGTACATGTTGTATGGGGGTCGGGTTCTACCTGGGGGATCAGCACCTAACAACTATACTGCATTCCTCTCAAAATTATTCTGAACTCACTGGGTCGATAGCAGTTTACAGAAAGTCAAAATTTGCTTAAAACGATGAATTTGCATCAAATTGGGATCTGGTGGTATTTTAGTGAAATTGGGGGCTAAGCTAGGTTAACATGGCCCTAACAACACTCCATCAACTTACTAAAACCAGTTCATACATCACTTGGTCATGGTTCCCACTAATCACCACATAAAGCACTAAATACACAAAATTATCGCTAATCGAAGCTAATCTACTCAATTAAGCGAAAGTAGGAATAAGTTTAGAGGTTATACCCTCAAGAAATCTCACAAGCAAGTAGAAGGAGAAGAAGAAGAGGGAATGGAGCTGCTGGGGTGCTGTTGCTGCTACCTGGAGCTGTTGCTGCTGCCTGTAGCTGCTGCTGCTGTTGCCTGAGCTGCTGTTGCTGAGGCTGGAGTTGCTGCTGCTGCTGTTGTGTTTGCTGCTGCTGCTGCTGTTGTGGGGGTGTGTGTGTGTGTGTGAGTGTATGAGTGAGAGGTTGAGAGAAAACAATACAAGAATGAGTGAAAAAGAAAAGATACTCCCCAAGTTCAACCCCTCCACTCTCTCTCTTCATTAAATGCAAGCATGGCTTTCGCCATGATGCATTCTCTCTCTCTCATTCTCACCAAGTCAACACTCCAAAGGAAATTCAAATTAAAGCAACCATCCACTAACTAAATAAATTTAATTAAAACCCAAAAGACTTAATCCCCATAATTAAACCCACCATGGTTGCTAATCATGGTATTACCTCATTTTAAACCCTAGTTTACATGCACATGTGTGTGCAAGCCTAGGAAAATTCTAGAAAAATATTTATTAAATTTGGAAAAATATTTGAAACTCAATTTGGTAAACTTTTTATTAAAAACCCTTTATTTAAATATAATTAGCCACAAAACACATCCTAAGGTATTACAATCTCCCCCCTTAAAAGAAATTCGTCCCCGAATTTGAAAATATAAAACAACGCATACCTTCAAAGAGATGAGGGAACTTGTTCCGCATCTCGCCATCGGCTTCCCAAGTGACCTCTTCGCCACTCGGGCTGCGCCAAAACACCTTCACTGATGGCAAGACCCTCGATCTAAGTTTCTTCACCTGCCGGTCCAATATCACGACTGGCTGCTCGGTGAACGAAAGGTCGCGCTCGAGCTGAACGGTCTGATGCTGAATCATGTGCGAAGGGTCATGTAGGTATCTGCGAAGCATCGACACGTGGAACACGGGGTGAACATCTGGGAAGTCGGGTGGAAGACCCAAACGATAAGCCACTGCGCCCACACGCTCGAGGATCTCGAAGGGACCTATGAATCTGGGGCTAAGCTTCCCCTTCCGTCCAAACCTCATCACTCCCTTCATCGGAGAGACCCTCAGAAAAACGTGATCTCCAACTGCGAACTCTAATCTGCGGCGGCGCCTATCAGCGTACGATCTCTGCCTGCTCTGAGCTGTCCTCATCCTGTCTTGAATCAGCTGTATCTTCTCGGTCGTTTCTTGTACGATCTGGGGCCCCAAAATACTGCTCTCACTGAGCTCTGTCCAGCAGACGGGCGATATATATCTCCTCCCATACAGAGCATCGAAAGGTGTCATCTGAATAGTATCCTGGAAACTATTGTTGTAGGAGAACTCCACCAAGGGTAAATGATAATCCCAGCTACCACCAAAGTCTAAAACGCACGCTCGGAGCATGTCCTCAAGAGTCTGAATCGTCCGCTCTAACTGGCCGTCGGTCTACAGATGAAATGCTGTGCTGAAACTCAAGCGTGTGCCCAAAGCCTCCTAAAGTCTCTGCCATAGTCGGCTGGTGAACTGGGTGCTTCTGTCGGACACGATACATGTCGGGACTCCGTGCAGTCGTACTATCTCATCGATATAAATCTGGGCGTACTGAGCAAATCCGAAAGTCGTCTTCACTGGCAGGAAGTGAGCCGCTTTCGTCAACCGATCCACGATCACCCAAATGGAGTCATACCCTCGCCTAGTCCTGGGTAGACCCACAACGAAATCCATCGAAATTTGCTCCCATTTCCACCCCGGAATGGGTAACGGCTGTAGCTCTCCCGCGGGCCTCTGGTGCTCGGCCTTGACTTGCTGACAAGTCAGGCATCTCGACACGAAATCTGCGATGTCCCTCTTCATTCCGTCCCACCAGTAAACATCTCTCATATCATGATACATCTTGGTGGAACCGGGATGGACGTTGTACGTCGATCGATATGCCTCCTCGAGAATCTCACGCCGCAGCCCCTCAGCATCTGGTATGCACAGTCTAGTCCCAAATCTCAGCATCCCCTGATCATCGATCACGAACTCTGAAAATCTGCCCTGTCCAATCTGCGTCCTGATCTCTGAACATCGGTCATCACTATGCTGGGCCTCATGTACACGGTCAAGCAACTGTGGGCGTGCATGAACATGCGCAATCTGTCCTCCGATCGGCGTGAACTCGAACTGCACACGGCTGTCGCATAATATCTGCCAATCTGCCGACGACTGCCCCTGTACTGCGCTCAAACAAGATAGACTACCCCCGGGCCTCCTGCTCAAAGCATCCGCCACCACATTCGCCTTGCCCGGGTGATACAAGATCTCGCAGTCGTAATCCTTCACTAACTCCATCCATCGACGTTGTCTAAGGTTCAGGTCTCGCTGCTGAAATATATACTTTAAACTCTTGTGATCAGTGAATATCTGGCACGACTCGCCGTATAGGTAATGTTACCAGATCTTAAGTGCAAAGACCACTGTAGCCATCTCCAAATCGTGAGTGGGGTAGTTCTGTTCTGTTCATGTTTCTTCAATTGTCGCGAAGCATACGCGATCACCCTGTCATGCTGCATCAATACGCACCCTAACCCCACTCGAGAAGCATCACAATAGACCACAAATCCGCCTGATCCCGAAGGCAATGATAACACCGGTGTCGTAGTCAGCCGAGTCCGTAGCTGCTGAAAACTGTGCTCGTACTCCTCCGTCCAATCGAAAGGAACTCCCTTCCGGGTCAACCCGGTCAAAGGTGTAGCAATACTGGAGAAGTCCTGCACAAATCGCCTGTAGTAACCGGCCAACCCCAAAAAGCTGCAAATCTCCGTAACTGATGTGGGTCTGGGCCAACGCTGAACGGCCTCGATCTTCCTCGGGTCTACACATATACCGTCTCGTGAGATCACATGCCCCAAGAAGTGTACGCTGTCTAGCCAGAAAGCACACTTGGAGAATTTCGTGTAAAGCTGGTGCTCCCTCAAAGTCTGCAGTGTAATCCACAGGTGCTGCTCATGCTCCTCACTACTCCGGGAATACACCAAGATATCGTCGATGAATACTATGATGAACAGATCCAGATATGGCCGGAAAATACGGTTCATCAAGTCCATGAATACTGCTGGCGCATTGGTGAGTCCGAACGACATCACCAAAAACTCATAATGGCCGTAGCGCGTACGGAAAGCTGTCCTAGGAATGTCCTCTTGTCAAACCCGCAGCTGATGATAGCCCGATCGTAAATCGATCCTCGAAAAGTATCCTGCCCCCTAAAGCTGGTCGAACAAATCGTCGATGCGTGGCAAAGGATATCTGTTCCGCACTGTCACCCTGTTCAGCTGGCGGTAGTCGATACACAGACGCAAACTGCCGTCCTTCTTCTTGACGAACAGGACTGGAGCACCCCAAGGAGAAACACTGGGTCGAATAAGTCCCTTATCCAGCAAATCTTGCAATTGACCCTTCAATACTCGAAGTTCCGCCGGGGCCATCCGATAAGGCGGTATGGAAATAGGCCCCATGCCAAGAACCAAATCAATACAGAAAGAAAAGTCGCGCTCGGGCGGTAGCCCAGGAAGCTTGTCAGGGAACACATCAGGAAACTCACTAACAACCGGAACCTGATCCAATGGAACCTCTGTAACGCTAGCATCGCAAACATAGGCGAGAAATCCCTGACATCCCTTCCTCAAAAGCTGTCCAGCACGAAAAAAAGAAATCACACTGTAAGGGGCGGCACCACGGTCCCCCAACACAACAAAAACCGACTCGCCGGGAAAACAGAATCTAACAGTCTTCTCACGGCAGTCCACAGAAGCATAGCACGTGGCTAACCAATCCATGCCCAAAAGAACGTCGAAGTCCAACATCTCGAGAAGGATCAAGTCAACAGGCAACTCTCTCTCGCCAATACAAACGGTACAGGATCGGAACACGTGCCTAGCAACAAACGACTCTCCCACAGGAGTGGTCACAACAAGCGGCTGATCAAGCAAACCGGACACTCTACCCAAGGTCGACACAAAGTGTGTGGATACGTATGAGTGCGTGGATCCGGGATCAAACAACACGTGTGCATCAACAAAACATACTGGAAGGATACCTGAGACCACCGCATTGGACACCTGCGTGTCCCAATGCGTCAAAGCAAAAACCCGTGCATGTCCTCCACCGGTGACTGACTGTCCCCTGCCGGCACCTGGCTGTCCTCTGCCTCAATCACCTCGTCCTCTATGAACAAATCCTCCGCGACCACGACCTCTCTGTGCATGAGTCTGACGCGGAGTAACCGTAGGTACAATAGGCAACGCTCTCTGGGGTGGTGAAGGTGGTAATGTGACATGTGGTGCTGCCGCCTCACTCCGGGGTATCTTAGGACAATCTCGCACACGATGATAAGAACTCCCGCAACGGTAACATCCCGATGGTGGTCGCTGACCCTCCTGAGGATAGGAGCTAAACAACCTGTCTCGCCCCGAATCTCTGCCACCTGCAAGGTGCCTGTCACGGCGCCGAAAAGGCTGTCTCTGCACCGATGTATCTGCAAGAACTCTCTTCGGCTCTGGAACTACCGAAGTCTCATCAAGGCGCTACTCGACTAATAGGGCTGCATCTACAGCTGCTGCGTATGTCTCGTAATGCTGTGCGCTGATCGCAAGTAACAGTGGTGTAAGTAAGCCTCAAACAAATCTCTTGACTCGCATCTCCTCGGTAACCACCAGGTACGGAGCATAAACTGCTAGCTCTGTAAACAATACGTCATACTCTGCCACTGACATCTCCGGAGTCTGGCGTAAGGACTCGAACTTGCGTGCTCTAGCATCTCTGACATTCAGTGGGAGAAAGCGAGCAAGGAATAGTGCCACGAACTCTATCCATGTCATAGTAGGAAGACCTGCCGCTCTGCCCTTCTTAACTGAATCACACCACTTCTACGCAAGACCTTCCAGGCGAAAGCTCGCGAACTCAACCCATCTCGCATCTGCGCATCTGAGGGAACGGCATATCCGGGCCATCCTATCAATGAAAGACTGTGAGTCCTCGGCTGTATCGGTGCCTGTGAAGACCGGAGGCTTCAGCCTCATGAACTCTGATGGCGATACTGTAATCACCTCCGTGGCTGCAGGGGCAACTGGCTGTGCGGTAGGTACCATCGCGGTCTCTGTAACGGATGGAGCTACCTCTGGTCGCTGCGCTCGAAGCGTCTCAACTAGCGATCCTATCATCTGGCGCATCTCCTGCATGCTAGATCCCACCGTATGGCGCATCTCCTGCATACCAACCCCTAGCGTGGCGATTTGATCTGTCACGGGAGGAACAACCTGCTCGGGAACAACCGGCGTACTGCCCGGATCAGCCCTCGTCTCAGACGAATCAACTTGAATCTCGGCCCTCGCGGCCGCTCTCTGCGCCCTCGTAGTCTTTGGCGGCATAATGGCTGAAAGGAAATTAGGATTCGATAAGAATACGGAAATCGAATCACAAGAATATATATACTCAAGAAGAAATTTAAATCAATAGGTTCTAAGGTCGCCTTGGCGGAGTACCGTGTCGTGAGTATGCCGCGGAACATACACACGCTACGCCACTCTGCTTCAGCTACCTACTCTATCATACCAAGGTCATCCTACACTCCGAAAGGTAAAACCTACTCTCTGATACCAACTTTGTCATGACTCGAATATTTCGACTCGTGACCGGCACTTAACCACGCTACGTCTACAGGCGTAACGCGACTAAGTAAGCCGAACCCAGAAATCAAAACCATTTAAGAGTAGCGAGTGTTGAAAACATTTAGTTAAAACATTTAGAAAACCTTAAATAGTTCAATAAGTTCTTTTAACGTTACGTCATCATTTAAATAATTTTGGCAGCATTTCCTTTGTAAAAGTAACCCCGAAATCGGGTATAAAACAGGATATGAGTGAAAATGAGATATAATGAAACAAAATATTCCCAAACGGGAGCAATCACGCCCAACGGCGGAAACCATCATCACGCGAGTAATATACGACGCCGTAGCGAAGAATGAGCAATAAATAAACATCACAGAATAAGAAACTGCATATAAAAACAGTCGGCTCCCATGAGCTCGACACCAAAATACAGAGAAATATACATCATCGTCCTCACACTGTCACTAAGTCCAGTACATATATGGTAGATGGAGAATACTAGATACAAAAGGGGTACAATAAAAGTAATTAGATACCACAACCCACCTAAAAGAAAAACAGCTCTCGCACCAACTGTAGTGGTATCTGTAGCCAAAAGATGCAAAAGGCAGCCTGCCGCGACTACTCCGAAGGGCAACCTGCAAATACTGTGGCACAACGGGGGTGAGTTGCCAACTCGTGAATAGAGATAACATATAAAGGTAATCGCGAGCATGCACGTACTACGCTACTCTAGCATATGCCAGCAGATGATATCAATGCGTGATAAGCAGTATGTGCAATAATCATGCAAATGCTCTGTCAGGTAAAATAACTACAGGATGAGATACATGATAATCAATGCTGAGCATTGGATAAATAACATCTACACGGAATATCAACGTGGAAAGGTAATTGGTGCTCAAAACTGCACCCCAAATCCCAAATAAACTCAGGCACCGGCACTCTCCTCGGCCCTCAAATCCTGTAAATCTCTGAGAAATCACGAGTACCCAACATCGGCACCCAAATATCATAAAATACTCGTGTCCAGCATCGACACGCAAATTCTCATATATCGGGCTCCGTAAGTCCGGATCAGCCCACGGGCTCCGTCTGCGGTATCGGCCCTCGGCCCCGGCAGTACGGATCATCCCGCATCCATCTCTCGACTCTGGTCAGTATCCTCCGGATAACCGCCAGGCCCAACCAATCACCGGTAGGTAGTGGTCCCTCTGCCAGGCTCACCGTCTACTACACAGCGAAACCGTTCTCACCCCGGGGTACCATACCGGGTCCACCACGAACCCGCAAACGGATTATCCAACTCCTCAAATCGGGTTTCAAACACACGTCTCAGCACCGAGAAAACGCGTGGTGGACGCACCAAAATATCATATCACGAGGAACCGGGTTTTCAAATAGTGCATCTTTTCTTAAATAATCCCACGGTCCTCAAAACCAGAAATCACATGAAAATCCAACACCAAGGAGTAAATCAAATGCGATGTGCTATGTACATCAAGCCATAATATAGGTACAAGGGGAAACCGCTTTTAAAAATTGTTTCCGTTTTTAAAGACATCATGCGGCTCCCAATTTCTATGAAAATCATATCGAATCATATGTGAAATGAATTACAGCAATATAATCATGGAAGTTCTACAGTGAGTGTGTCATGGCAATTACTAATGGTGTGTGTGTAACATGCAGATTAGTGCTCGTGCAAAATGTACCGTTAGTAATAGTGCGGTGTTCTATTAATTCTAAGTTTACTTACATATAGCAAGGAATGCAGTATGCAATGACAGTCAATGGGGTAAATGCAACATATAACTATAAGGTTCTATCAGCTCTGACGCATAACGCCATGCGGGCGATATCCCCGTAGATGTTAAATCTACTCACTGAAGTCTCGCGCTGAGTGTAGCCGACGACTTGTTTCCCCTTCTTCGCAGCGTCCGTCTCACTCGCCTGCGAACCTAGAATCACACAATATATCACATATAAGCTCAAATCCACAAAAACGTGATATTAAGGTCAAACTAGAAACCCGCGTCGCAAACCAAGCGCGCGTGTGCGCGATGCGCTAAAATGTGTGATTACGTGCCTGAAACTACCCCGACGCGTCGCGATACGCAGAAACCCCAAACCCATACACGTATCACGTGTGTCGCGAAGGTTTAAAATACGAGAAATAGGTATATAGTTCCAGATTTTTCTACAGTAAGAATTAAATAAAATTATACATTCCATGAGTCTAAGGGTAGCAGCAGACACCTATAGGGCCAAATCCCAACCCAAACCCTCCCCATATGGCCGCAAATTACGGCCATAATCAATATTTCGGCGACCTGTACATGTTGTATGGGGGTCGGATTCTACCTGGGGGATCAGCACCTAACAACTATACTGCAGTCCTCTCAAAATTATTCTGAACTCACTGGGTCGATAGCAGTTTACAGAAAGTCAAAATTTGCTTAAAACGATGAATTTGCATCAAATTGGGATCTGGTGGTATTTTAGTGAAATTGGGGGCTAAGCTAGGTCAACATGGCCTTAACAACACTCCATCAACTTACTAAAACCAGTTCATACATCACTTGGTCATGGTTCCCACTAATCACCACATAAAGCACTAAATACACAAAACTATCGCTAATCGAAGCTAATCTACTCAATTAAACGAAAGTAGGAATAAGTTTAGAGGTTATACCCTCAAGAAATCGCACAAGCAAGTAGAAGGAGAAGAAGAAGAGGGAATGGAGCTGCTGGGGTGCTGTTGTTGCTTCCTGGAGCTGTTGCTGCTGCCTGTAGCTGCTGCTGTTGTTGCCTGAGCTGCTGTTGCTGAGGCTGGAGTTGCTGCTGCTGCTGTTGTGTTTGCTGCTGCTGCTGCTGCTGTTGTGGGGTGTGTGTGTGTGTGTGAGTCTATGAGTGAGAGGTTGAGAGAAAACAATACAAGAATGAGTGGAAAAGAAAAGATACTTCCCAAGGTCAACCCCTCCACTCTCTCTCTTCATTAAATGCAAGCATGGCTTTTGCCATGATGCATTCTCTCTCTCTCATTCTCACCAAGTCAACACTCCAAAGGAAATTCAAATTAAAGCAACCATCCACTAACTAAATAAACTTAATTAAAACCCAAAAGACTTAATCCCCCTAATTAAACCCACCATGGTTGCTAATCATGGTATTACCTCATTTTAAACCCTAGTTTACATGCATATGTGTGTGCAAGCCTAGGAAAATTCTAGAAAAATATTTATTAAATTTGGAAAAATATTTGAAACTCAAGTTGGTAAACTTTTTTTATTAAAAACCCTTTATTTAAATATAATTAGCCACAAAACACATCCTAAGGTGTTACAATCTCCCCCCTTAAAAGAAATTCGTCCCCGAATTTGAAAATATAAAGCAACGCATACCTTCAAAGAGATGAGGAAACCTGTTCCGCATCTCGCCCTCGGCTTCCCAAGTGACCTCTTCGCCACTCGGGCTACGCCAAAGCACCTTCACTGATGGCAAGACCCTCGATCTAAGTTTCTTCACCTGCCGGTCCAATATCACGACTGGCTGCTCGGTGAACGAAAGGTCGCGCTCGAGCTGAACGGTCTGATGCTGAATCATGTGCGAAGGGTCATGTAGGTATCTCCGAAGCATCGACACGTGGAACACGGGGTGAACATCTGGAAAGTCGGGTGGAAGAGCCAAACGATAAGCCACTGCGCCCGCAAACGCTCGAGGATCTCGAAAGGGCCTATGAATCTGGGGCTAAGCTTCCCCTTCCGTCCAAACCTCATCACTCCCTTCATCGGAGAGACCCTCAGAAAAACATGATCTCCAACTGCGAACTCTAATCTGCGGCAGCGCCTATCAGCGTACGATCTCTGCGGCGACTATAATGCTGTGAGCCAAAACATTATAGTCTACTGGGGATGGACTTGAGTTTTCATCGGCCGGTTCTCTGCCATCTTCATCATTAGCCATTTGTTTTTCCTTCCCTTTTGGGGCGTTGCCGTGATTTGGTGGTAGAGCCCTGCCGCTTCTAGGCTGGATTTGATTGGCCTTTGTAGCAAGCTCCTCGTCTTCTTCGGGAAAACAGAGCTCCCCCTCAGAGTCACTGCCCAGATGGATGGCATAGCAGGTCACTATAGGGATCTCTTCATTGGATTCTTCTTCTAACTCCTCCAGAATTTCAGCCGCTCGTACAGGGAGGAACTCCTTCAATTGAATCATAGTTCTTTCCTTCTGTTCATATTCTTCGAGGGAATCGATATATTTTTGAATGGTCGATCTCCCTGCAGACTCCATTTCGTGCCGAGCTGCACTTTTCTTCTTCTTGAGCTTCTTGGATTTTGAGTCTGATGGAGCCGCATTGGCAGCTGGACTGGCAGGCTTCTTTTGCCCTTCCCATTCCGTCCTGGGCTCTTTCCGAATTAGCTTTATCATCTTCTTCATCTTATTATATATGTGTGTACTCCACGGAGGCCGCGATGAGTCCGTTTCATTTCTCAGGGCAACGGGTTCGGCTGACTGCTCCCGGAAGGCTTCAACTTCTGTCTGTATAAAGTTGGTTGTTGCAACTTGATTGTTCACCAACACACTTTTGGATAGCTCGATCTCTCCAGCCTTGTACTGCTTCTCGACCCAGTCCTTGAAGATATAGCAATCCTCGATCGCATGGCTCACTACTCGGTGGTATGGGCAATACAGGGGATTGTCGGTCATTTTTGCTTCTTGGGATCTTTTTGACTCCGGCAATTGTAGGCCGTTGTTCAAGACATCTTTAAATATCTTGCGGACTCCCTTCTAAAAGAGTAAACCTTGTTCTTTTTCTCCTCTAGGGAAGGCCTATCTCCTCCCAACAATGGCTTTCGAGACCGGTTGGTTTTGGATTCGCCTGCCCTTCGCTTTTCTTCATTTTCGGACGCATTGATGACATTGGTACTGCTGGAACTCCCGCTTCTACGGCTGTCGTCCCGCTTGCTTTTCCAAGTTTTGTCTCTCTGAGAGTCCAGCGGGGACTCTTGCTTCGAGCGTTCCAGCATTTGGACTTTCTTGGTTAGCTCCTGAAATGTCTTGAGGCCTGCTGTACATAAGTATGGGACCATCCAATTGCTGAGGTTCCCAATGAGAAGGATAACAGACTGGTCCTGCTCCAGCGGCGGTTCGCACTTGACTGTGAGATTACGCCATCGGGCGATAAAGTCGGTGTTGCTTTCATTCTTCCCCGGCTTGGTCCTCACAAGGTCGGCAATGGAAATTTTATCACTGACACTCATGAACCTTTGCCGAAACAGAGACTCCATTTGGGCAAAAGTAATGACGGACCCGTCTGGTATACTCGCGTACCAGTCAAAGGCGACACCGGTAAGGCTGTTGACAAACTGACGAAGAAGGAGAGCGTCATTGCCCCTTGTATTTCCGCACGATGCTTTAAACTGGGCGACGTGCTGATTTGCATTTTCCGTCCCGTCAAATCTTCCGAACTTAGGAATGACGTAGCCGCTCGGGAACTCGATCAGATCATACTGTGCGAGATATGGCCGCCCACTCTTGCCAATCTCTTTCTGAGCTTCAGCTTCGGCCACCAATGTTTTAACTTTGCTGGTGACCAAATCCATTATCCGATCTTGTGTTAGCGGGATAGTGCTATCTGGGGCCAAGGCGTCCCCAGAAGCGGAATGTGGTCGGCTTTCGTGCGGCTGGACCAGTCTTGGACCCAAAGGAACAGGCATTGGCTGCTTCGGATTGTCATCACCCGGCTGATTAGTAGCGACTTGTGCTTGATTGGGAAGCGCTCGAGCAATTTGAGCCGTAAGCTGCATCACAATGTTTGTTAGGTCGTCAATTTTCGAATAGAGCTTGGCCATCTCTTTATCCTTGCTCCTGAGCTGCTTTCGAAGCTCTTGAAGCAGCTCTTGCTCCGTGGTCCTGGGGCGGAAAGTCGGCTCTTCCTCGCTGTCCAAGCTTGACTCTGCATGGACCAAGAGGTCTTTCTGCCTATCTTCCTCCTCGAGAGGGTTTTCATCATCCGGCGGAGGCGGCTGTTCTTAGGAAGCGGCAACCACATTCAAGCCAGATTGGACCTGGGATGTGGTGGCCCCATCCTTACTTTTGCTGCGAAGGTTGTCACTTGGACGTCCGCCCGCCATATAGACCGTATGGATAATATATCCAGCCCTCTTTTTATTGTCAGCAGTTGATTTCACAGATCGCTGTCTTGACCCCCCCTGTTTCAGTAGCGGGCAGTCGCTTGAAGGCGGATGGCCTGGACGGATTCTTGAATGGTGCTGGCGCTTCTTTTCTGGATTTGCCCCGCTGCTTTCGTGCAGCGCAGAGCGCCTGATAGACTCTTGAAGAGACAGTGTCGCACTTTTTCTGTTGGGGCCGGGACACGTCTCTTTGTAACATTGTTCGGACCGCTGTCTTCTTGATTCTGGCGGTCATGGCTTTTTTCTGAACCCACTTCAGAGGCTCGAAGGAATTGCTGATTCTCACGTCCGACTTAGCCGTCGTCGCGCGACGACCCTGCTCTTGGAACCTCACAAGATTCCACTTGGCCGAAGCTCTGGCCCTCTTGTTGGCTCGATACCTGAGCCGCTTCTGCCTTAACTTTTCTGTTCTAAGCACCTGGCAGACTTCGGCTCTTTGGGAAGACGCCACAGACCGGGCGATGGAGGGCTTTGAAGATACGCTTGATTGTGCATTTATTGGAGTCATCGCCTGAGCTCGTCCATAACATTTGATGTTGCCCTTTGTACCGGAGTTCTTACCCCCCGCTGGAGCACCAGAGAATCGTTCAGACACTGTCACGCCCCACTTCCCAGAGTACGCTAAAATGGGCACGTGATATAGCCAACCATGCTACCTGTGGGTAAGAAGTATCCATCCACAGTCACATTACGGCTGTAGAGATATCAAGAACAGAAAAGTAGACTAAACTATCTAGAACATGTCCATAAGCCAAGATAACGTGAGTCAAGAATAATAAAATGCGGAAGCAAAAGATCCAATACAAAATATCTGGAATGTATGTCCCATAATGCGGGCTCACATCAGGAATAAAATGCAGAAAATAAAAGAACTAACTACTGCTAACACCTTACAGCTCAGCCTGCTGGCTGAAGTACTCCTGCTCGGACTGCAGCAGCGGTACAGAATCTGGGCCATGCAAAACCCAGACGTCAGCGCGTCGTGTCATCAAGTAATAAAATATAAACAGGGTAACAGGCAATGCAATATAAACATGAATGAAAAGCGGGTGTAACAGTAATGTAAGTCAGGGCATTGCGCGTTGAGTAAACTAAACTGTTCTATCAGGTTTTCTGTTCTAAAGACTTTGAAATCAAATTGATGAATCATCGATGTAACTCAATAGTATCCCGTGCATACCCGGGACCACGGTCCAGATTCTCAGGCTGAAACCGAGACATGCCGCTAGGCACTAAAACAGGAATATGTACAGATGAATGGTGTCAGCAGCATCATCCCAAGGCTGGCCTAGCCTCTAAAACTGATCAGAACAAGTATCGAACTGTTGAGTTACAAGTCAGGTTTCACCATTGATTTCCCCATACCCCCAAGTTATATGTGTATGTCAAATCAAGTATTCAGTAATCAAGAACTAATGCCAACGCAGGATCAGGTAAGAGCAGGTTTGTCTGGACAGACAACAGGAACGGTCCGTGAGGACTACATGTCAGGTTTGTTGGCATTAGACACAAAATTCGGTAACAGGTCAATCATGGTACACCAGGTCAAGTCAAGTAGTGTACGGTACCATGTCGGGTCAAACAGTATGTGTGTAATAAGTCATGTTAGGATGTAAAAGATATCATGTGGGTGCTTATAAACAACTAACATAATCATGGTTATAAATAAACAAGCATGGTTATCAACAGCATGATCTAATCAATGAGTTAAGCAATAAGCAGATTTGTTTATCTAGCTGTACAGTTATCAATTGTGTTTAACAGACCATGTCAGCATAATGTGAATACAGTATGATAGATGTAAATACTGAAACAGGTTAATAAGTAGTGAGTGATCCATGGATGCGATGACATGCATAATCTGTTTAATGAATGCAATTGTAATTAGACCGGTTAAAGTTGCATATGGGTGTCTGATAGGCTAAGCTGGAAAAAGGGTATCATAGCAATGAACAAATGTGATCTATCATGTACAGGTGATTGTTAGATGTAAATAACCAGATGCAAGATTAAGTTTCATGTTCGGAATCATAAAATGTGTAACGGAACCTTATACGGTTAATTTGAAATCTGTTTTTATCAATTCCAATTAGGGATTTAACAGGAAATAGTTATATTGACATATGAATAGTTTAAAATAGCATGTAGCAAGTTCACTTGCCTCGACGGGTTGCGAATCGAGAAAACGGAACGTTACACGTCGGCGGGGAAATCTCGCGACGTGCGCACGATTCACGGAAAGAACCCAAACGACGAATAGTAGAGCCACACGGGTCAGGGTTCCTCGCTGGATCGTCGGGAAACGTCGTCGGCACGGTCGGATTCCGGCCAACACAAAAACAGTGAACATCCAAGATGCATACAAGAAAAGAGAAAGAAAATGAAGAAGAAGAGAAGGAGGATTGAGAAGAGGGTGCTCACGATGATCTGTAGAGGGGTTGTGATCGTCGACCACATCAACGGAGCTCCGGTGCACGAACTGTAGAAGACCCGGCAATCAACAGTAAAGATTCGTGTTAAGAAATGAAAAGAAAGAAGAAGGAAAGAAGGAAGGAGATGGACAGGTAATGCTTACTGGGGGTTGTACGAAGGCCGGGGCATGGAAGCGAGGCCGCCGGCGGCGACAGATCCGGCGGTGCAAAAGTGCAGGGTGTGCAGGGCGTGGCAGCAGTTGCAAGGTGCTCGGGGAAAGGAGGAAGGAGATGAGATGGAAGCGACGAGGGCGAGGAGGCGACGAGGCCGGCGATGATGGCGTCGGCGTTGGGGCAACGGCGAGGGAGGACGAGGCGGCTAGGGTTCTGCGAAGGTGGGTTCTGCTGAAAAAGAAATTGAGGAAGGAGAATAAATATATATAGGGGAGAGAGAGAGACGGGGAGAGAGAGAGAGAAAGATTGCGAGAGGAAAGAGAAAAGGAGGAAGTGAGAGATCGAAAGGAGAGAGAAAATAGAGAGGAGATAGAATATTGGCGTTAGCGCCAGAGAGAGAGAGAGAGAGAGAGGAAGAAAACGCGTGGGCCCAGGGGGGTTAAAATGAGAGTGATTGGCTGGGGAGAGGAAAAAAATTGTAAGAGATTTTTAAAGGAAAAGGAAAAATATATTCTGGGGTTTAATTTTATATTCGTTGGTTAAAGAATAATATTAGAAAATAGGATTTGGCGCAAATGCAAAATATTTCCAAATTGCGCCCGGGTCGGGTCCAAAAATTTGAATTTGAAATAAGCAAATTATAGGCGGGATCCAAAAATTAAAATGAAGTACTGTACAATCAAAAAGCATACCCCCAAAACGGACGCACGTACGTGCACGTAGCCGTCCAAACACGTCTATTTCACTGAATGGGACGAGAACACGATGCAAAGACGCTACCACAGGGTTAGGGGTGTCGAGCAGGCCATGTCAATTATTTTTAATTTCATTTTAGGTGCCCAAGATTGTTATATGCAGAATTGAATTATCGGGGTAAAATTTATAACTAGCAACAGTCAATTAAGATAAATGAAATAAATACCACACAACACGCATACGGTAACAGAAACTTGTAGAACTGGACTCGGTTGTTACAGACACTGTCTTAAGTTTCGGTTGTGGTGCCTTAGCGATCACAAAATTCGGCCTCTTGCCCCTTGAGACCGGCTTGGCCGCCTGTTTCGCCAGAATTTCTTCCAGATGAGCGCTTCCAGCAGGGTAGATGATGACAGAACCAAACTGGCGGGCAGTTCCTCCCACTGTCGACTGAGGCTTGCAGGGAGAACCATACGAGCATTGACCTTGACCACGTACGGGATCGGGGTCACGTTGGAAGCTGAATTCGTCTTGGGAGACATTTCCATCGAAAGTTGATTGCTGCACAGAAAAAAAAACATCATTTCAGTAAAGACAATCGATATGTATATTGATTGAGTTCGCATGAACGTTTAACCTGAAATATAGGAGGAGAAAAATGTCCCACCGGGCGTGCCAGAATCTGTAGGGTGTTTTTCGTCACCCCATTGAGATGGGAATACGCGCGCGCTTGTCAGGCGTACTACAGATTCCCCTTGCCTAGGGTAGGCCGGGGTTTATTGATTGTGGGGATCCGAATCTCCGGCAGTTGCGGACTAAGCTGCCGTTAATTACCCCTCGCCTTTGGAGCGAGGGAACCTCCGATTGACGGGTTAAACTGGTGATGCGAACTCAATGTGCAGTGTACGTGTGTTTTGTTTTGGAGGGGGGTTTGGATATATCGGGAGCCACGCAGAATTTTTACGGGGTCCCGCTACCCGGATAGCGGGTTGGGGGTCAAGGGGGCTAGCAGCCCCCTTGCGGGGTGCGGGGCAGCGCCCTGGCCTAAATTTTTTTGGGGGGGTACAGTGTTGTGGAGTGTGTGTGTATCTGTATATACATATACATGTATACATATATAAAAAAAAAGGGAAAAAGCGCCCAAAGGACGCGTGGGGTCAGCGCCTTGAGCGCTGTGTGCTTAGGCGCTAGCACGCCACGTGTCGGCATGTGGACGCTTTGCGCTTGAGCGCCGGGCGCTTGAGCGCAAGAGCGCCACGTGTCGGCATGTGGGCGCTTTGCGCTTGAGTGCGGGGCGCTTGAGCCCAAGCGCGCCACGTGTCGGCACGTGGGCGCTTTGCGCTGGAGCGCCGGGCGCTGGAGCGCCGGCGCACCACGTGTCGGCACGTGGGCGCTTTACGCTCGAGCACCGGCGCGCCACGTGTCGGCACGTGGGCGCATGGCGCATGAGCGCTTGGGCGCCGGCGAGAAAAAGAGGCTTTTAGCCCCAGAAATTCTCGAAAGAGAAATTATGGTAGAGTGAAAACTCCTAAGTTGTTTTGAAGCTTATGAAGGGCTTCTCCCTTTGAGCCCTAGTTCTTCCCCAAAGTGGGGTTTCTGGAGATGGGCCTCCTTCTTCCTCCTCTGTTGGCAGGATCTTGAAGATCAAGAGATGTGAGATGTTAAAAATCTCTTCTTTTTGAGATCTAATGGAAGATCTGAGTTCCCCTTTATGGGTTTTGTGGTGAAATCCTATTTAGTTTTATAAAATGAAGAGTAAAACTCTTGATTTAATTCAAAAAAAGGAGAAGGTTTTAGAACCTTGAGGAAGGAGAAAGATCTCAGATCTAAAAATTTTTTGTATAGAGAAAAGGTTGTGAGATATTTTCATTATCCTTGTCTTTATAGGCTATACACTTTACACATAGCCCCTTAGGCTTCATAAAATGGCATTTTGCCTATCCCATCGCTCATGTGCCATTTCTTTTTGCACATAAGCCATGGGCTTTACAAAAATTTGGCTTTATGCTTATTTTTCTTACATTTATCCATAAAATAAAATAAAAGAAATACAACAAAATTATTTATTACAAAATTTTTATCTTGGCATGGAGGGAGGCCGGCCGCTTCATGTTCGGGCTCGACCTGGGCATGGGCCCACTGGATCTGGGCTTGGGCCCACTTGGCTTGGGGTTGACTTTGATTTTGACTTGGTCAACCGGGGTGTAAATTTTTACCCCAACACAAATGATGAGTCGCTCCTGACACTACTCTAGTGTAGCGAGGCTAATGCCAAACAAAAGTCCAAATTTCAAGTCCAGTAACTTGACAGTACTTCCAAGTTCAATGGTTTCGCCGAACAAAGCGGGAATCAAACAAATCAAATCAACGTCTCATCCGGCAGTGCTTCCAAACTCAAAATTCCTACAAAACGGATAAAAAAACTCCAAAACAAATCAAATCAACCGACTTAAAACCAATGACCTCTTTGGCGAATCAAGTTTCACCCCAGAAAAAAATCAAATCCCAACACCGCAAGAAGCGGAGCAAGTCAAATCAAACCCCGACACCGCAAGAAGCGGAGCAAGTCAAATCAAACCCTAATATCACAAGAAATGGAGTAAGTCAACTTCAACCCTGACACTGCAAGAAGCGGAGTAAGTCAAATCAAGTATCGACCGTCTAAGTTGCAAAAATGACAGTATCGACCGTCCAAGTCGCAGAAATTGCAGCATCGACCTCCACGTCGTCAAAATAGAACCAAATCAAGTCAACCCCTATATAAAACAAAATCCATCAATTTCATGCAGACAACACATACACGTGGTGTGCATTTATTGATGGGGCATTTTGTTGAGGTCAAAAATTACACCATGTTGACCAAGTCAAAGTCAACACCCAAGCAAGTGGACCCACGTCCAAGCCAAGTGGGCCCGAGCCCAACCAAGTCGGCCCAAGCCCAAGTCAAGCCCAAGCAGGGAGGGACCGGCCCATGTCATGAAGGGACAAAAATCGTGTAATAAATAAATACAAATATAATTCTTAGAAAATAAATGTAAATTAAATAGACCAGAAGTCAATTTTGTCAAAGCCCATAACTTATGTGTAAAAAGAAATGAGCACATAAGCATAGGAAAGACACATGTGGCATTTTGTAAAGCCCAAGGAGTTATATGTAAAAGTTGTAAGCCTATAAAAGCCACTATGAAGAAAAAAATAACTAACTTCATTCTCTCTCATATCTTTCTCGGGTTTTGAGTCTCCTCTCTCTCTTTTCAAGGTTCTTCTTCATTTTTTAGAGATTTAATCTCTCTTTTTCAAAACTAAGTAGATTTTGACCATAAAACCCACCGAATAGAGAGATGGTCCGCTCTTTAATTCGAGAAAAATTTTTTTTTTAATCATATCCCCTTTTTTCTTCAAGATCTCAAAAGAGAAGAGAAGAGAAGGAAGAAGAAAAAATCACCTCAAAAAAACCCAATTTTGGGAAAGTCCAAAGCTCGAACAAGGATAAATATATCTCTTTTCATCATCCAAGATCCAAATCTTTTGGGAGTTTAACTCCAAAATAAATCATTTGTGAATTTAACTCCAAATCCAAATCTTTTGAAAGTTTAACTCCAAATTCAAATTTTTCGGTCCAAAACGTTTAGGGAGTTAAACTCCAATCTTTTTTCGGGGATTTTACTCCAAAGTTTGGGCTTAGATCCCCTCTTCCGTTGGTGTCCTGCGGGAGCCCAGCAGTCGCGTGCCGCCCAATAGGCACATGCCGTGCACGCGCCCCTCGTTCCTTATCTTCAAAATAAAAAATATAAAAATTAAATTGTGTGTAAATAAAATGGCAAGTAAAGAAAAAAATTTCTTCTTGAATAAATAAATCTATTTTGCTCTAAAAATAGGAAACGAACACGCTCCTTTTGCATTATTTTCAAGCACAAACACCTCACATTGAGTTCGCATGACCCGCTCCACCCGTTAATCAGAGGTTCCCTCACCCCTAAAAACGAGGGGTAATTAACGACAGTTTTGTCCGCGGCCGCCGAAGAATTGGATCCACATAATCAATAAACTCCAACCTACTCGGGACTGAGGTAATCTGTAAACGTCTGATAAGCGCGCGCATTCCAATCTCAATAGAATGACAAAAAACACTCTACATTAAGATTTGTTCTCTCCAACCGTATATATCAAGTAGAGATAGAAAAGAGAAAAATGGTGTTGGGGTCAAGCGCAACCTTATGATCGCGCTTATGTGACCCAACACCTAGGTGGTGGGCCCGCTCCTACTTAAACCCAGGCCCTCTGTTTTACGCAACCTACCGCTGTCAAGGGACATTACATGCAAGTGGAGTCTCATTTAAATCTACATCATATCAAGCCCTCACAACTGCTACATCAAAGGAAGCCACTGATGATGAATTCTATGAATCCGTAAATATGCTTTGTTTCCTTCTTTTGGCTTAGTTTACACCTTAAATGCCATTCCTGATGTCAAATCCATAAGCAGAAGGAAGTATGAAATAAGTGCACTTATGTTCAACACTGGTCTAAATGAATCTACACACATATATACATACAGACAGACATATACATATAGTTTTATGTATACAAATGCATACAGACATATACAGGTATAAATAGTTATATGTGTGCTTTTACATCGAGTCCTTGATTATGCTTGAATAATCAATATTGTGGTTGGTTGTCAAAATCATTCAGCTCTCGGCTTCACACTCTGCAATGAGGCGAGCAGTGTGGAGTGGCTAGAATACATCGGCAACAATGGAAACTTAAAGTTTGATCATTTAACTTCTTGCAAGAGCCTTAGAGCTCTTAAGCTAACATCTTTGAACATTACTTCGAATGGGCTTCTCGCAGTTGTGGTTGGTTGTAAAGATCTTTCAGCTCTCGGCTTCACTCTCTGCAATGAGGTGAGCAGTGTGGAGTGGCTAGAATACATCGACAACAATGGAAACTTAGAGTTTCTCTCTGTAAAGATCTGTGCGGGTCTGGATGATGACGATCTTATAACGTTTATGTTCCATCTGCTCACAATAGAGATCGTTTATGTTCCATCTGCCCACATCCCGATGACTGTTAACTGGCACATACTGATTATATAGACCCATATCTAACTCCAAAGGCCTTAGTTTTTTCCATCCTGAGCCCAACGTTATAAGATCGACATCGCCTAGACCTGCACGGTTCTTTACAGATAGAAGCTCTAAGTTTCCATCGTTGTCGATGTATTCTAGCCACTCTAAACTACTCACATCATTGCAGAGAGTGAAGCCGAGAGCTGAAAGATTTATACAGACAACCATAACTGCGAGAAGCCCATTCGAAGTAATGTTCAAAGATGTTAGTTTATGAGCTCTAAGGCTTTTGCAAGAAGCTAAATGAGCAAACTCTAAGTTTCCATTGTTGCTGAAGCATTCTAGCCACTCCACACGGCTCACCTTATTGCAGAGTGTGAAGCCGAGAGCTGAAAGATTTTTACAACCAACCACAACTGCGAGAAGCCCATTTGAAGTAATGTTCAAAGATGTTAGATTAAGAGCTCTAAGACTTTTGCAAGAAGCTAAATGAGCAAAGCCCGCATCATTTATCGACCAACAGAAGCTTATGGTCAGATCGGTGAGATTAAGACAGAGTGAAGAGAGGACGAGAAGTGCTTCATTGTTTAATTGATACCTCAGTCTACTCATCCAACCAGAGTAGTCCATTTCTATTTTTGTTAAGTTTGGGGAATGGATGCATAAAGATGTTAATGCTTCGGCTGCAGAGTTTAGGCCGTAACCGACTCTTAAGAAATTTCTTTGATCGGCCTCGATACTACATTGGCGAGTCGAAACCATGGAGACGGCATTTCTATCGGCGGTTTTGTCGATTCGCGTCAAAATCTCGAAAACTAATGCATCGGGAATGGTTTCCATTGAACCTAAGAGATTCAGAAAAATGGGGTCATGAAAAGAATCCAAATACGGTATCTTCGTTGCTATATTTCAAAAATAAAGCTATAAGAGAACCCACTGTTGATGTATTGATGTTATAAAAAAATTTCTTACTCTTAATCTAGATTTGCTAAAATCATGCCTTTGTTCTTATGTATATATATTTACTAATGTCTGATTACATTAGAATTGTTTAAATAGTAATTTTTCGTCATTATATGTTTATATGCATAAATTAAATATATTTATACTTAATTAACTGATTTAAAAACATATCACGTATCTAGGTTATCAAAAAAAATCGTGTATGAGCGAATCCGAATCCTATGGTAATCTTATCGTATCTCGTTCCGTATCCAAATCCATGCTACTTAGCCTAGGCTATTAGAGATTAAGGAAATGAAATTTCTATTATGGATTTTTCTATCGAATACACCAGGAATGTTTAGCCTAAAAGTGAACCAAAGATGGTATCTTTGCTGAAACATTTCACACAAAAGTTCTTTACAATCAACAAAACCCATGTCAAAGTTCTAGCAAATGTTTATCAGGACCCATTATTGTTCTTTACAATCAAATCAACAAATTAACCAATTAAAGTTTGATCAAACCCAGCCAAAGATGATATTTTTTTCAACTTATTTCACATTCGAATCAACAAATTAAATGACAAAATTTTGGTTAAAGGGTCAGATCAACAAAAGAAACCAAGGATTACAAGTGATTATTAAAAATTCAAGTCGAAATTTTGACAGGATTAGATTAAAATCGAATCAAAAATGAGAAACTTGAAATGATTAGAAACTTTACCTAAATGAAATAGCTCTTGAGATTAGAAGGAACCTCAATCGATCCTTGTGAAAACAATTGAATAATTTCTCGTAAAACACCCACGCCTTCAAGAGCAATGAAAACTCATTTCCACTTAGAGAGATGAGCAAAATAAGAAATAAAGACAAAGAAGAAGAAATCATTTATAAAGATTGAGACGAATAATGTTTGAGGAAGGATCTAGGGTTAGAGGATATATATAGATGGGGGCGGACGGATGGAACAAAAAGACTAAATGAAATGTAACGGGACGTGAATATCAAAACTTAATAGGAAGGTCAAGGTGTAACGACGAGAGGCGTGATCACCAAAGTTAAGTTGAAAAATCGAATGTGTGACTGCAAGGGACGTGATTACCTAAATGTAACGGCAGGCGAGGACACCAAAGTTCGTTGTGTTGAAAATTTAAAGTGTAACGGCAGACAAGGATACCGTGTTCTATGTAGGACAAATTATTTGAAGGAATAAAAAATTGGATAAATAATATCACATCTAAAAGAGCTTTATCCAACCTCATGTTCACACCACTTGACTAACTTCAATAGTTTTACCTAAATAATTTTTAATGAAAATAAAATAGGATTTTGCATGTATAAAATTGTAAAAAAATCTTAATATATTCTAACTCTATAAGATGATATAATTATGCGTTCGGATTAATATATTCATCAATTTACAAAAGAAAAAACTTTACATAAAAATTCGGTCGTACATCAAATAAAAATTCTTAGATTTATAAATAGATCATAGAACGAGCAAATTTAAGTTAGTATATTGTATCAGGAAACCCATTTTTTCAATTAAAGTTCATGACTAAAACGCGTCCGTCCCGTACAAACTTTTTTCTTGAATCCCCGCAAACTTCTTGATGGAGGTCCTTTTCAGGTCTCCGTCAGAAGTTGTCTTCCGTTGATCTCCCGGTGGATTTTGATGATGATCTTCTGTTGCGTGTGGGTCTCAATGGGTTTTGGTGAAAGAGCTGGTATGAGGAGTTTAGCGTCGAGTACCTGCAAAGAAGTCCCGGGGTAGTTTGGTACCACCAAAGACTCTCCGACGATCAAGTTAGTGATGAGATCCGAGCAGAGTAACGGCTTAGTGGAGTAAAGAATGGCTTACTTGACCCCTCTGTGATGGGGGTTTATATAGCGGTGGTAGCACGCAGCAGCAAGCGCGAGAATCTTGCCGGCAGTTATGCTCCCGACGTCACGCCCGTGCTAAGAGCGGATCGCCCATTAATGGGGATCGTGATGGCGTGGAACGTGGGATATTGCTGGCTGAGAATCTGCGCATGGCGAGATTTGCGGAGCGGCGGTTGCGCCCGTGAGCGGTGAAGTTGGTCGGAGGACTGAGAAAGACGTCCTCGGCTGGAGAGCTCGGGGACGAGCGATAAGGCCGAGGAGTCTTGGTCTTGCGGTAGCTCGGGATGAGCTGACGGGCCGAGGAAGCCAACTCGCAGGGGTCCCCGAGGAGGGCCAGCTTATGCTCGCAGGTCGGGTAAAGGGTGGCCTGGTCGACCCCTGTGGGCCTTCCTTCTGAGTCCTGGGACACGTCATCTGCCACGTGTCCTGATCTTGGAGATCGCCAATATTGAGCATCATCATTAGCCTCCCACTCTTGTCCCGACAAGCTAGCGAGTCGGGTTAGGAGTGGACATCCGGGCCTCCCGAGGTGAGCTCCTTTCCAGGGCTTTGTCGTGATGAGTTCTCGGGATGTCAGTTGTCTCTTCCGCTAGCGAATCAGGGCGAGATCTCTGCATTTAAGGAAGGTACGCCGGTTCGTTCACTCTGCAACTGAAGCGACGGTCCACGCGTCAAGCATCGGTTGGCTGACGCGACGTATGCAGGCCTACGGCGTCTGATGGGACGCGGCCCAGCGTAGGATCGACACGTGGAGCGATCGGTGCCGCTGGGCGCGAGGAGTCGTTTCGGCGGGAGATGACGAGCGCCGTTGGATGAGGCCGTTAGCAGCAATAAACAGGGGTGGGGTCCGTCCTTGGGCCCTCACTCCCTCATATTTCCCTCTCTTAAGTCTTGGTTGCTCGGCGCTCGTCTCCTTTCTCCCGCTTTCGGCTCCCGAAGATTCCCTTTTCCAAGGTTAAATGTCTTCCTTTGTAGAGTCAGTAGATGTAGGAGTAGGTTCTAGGGTTCCTTTAGTGGTGTCTGAGTCCCCCCGGAGAGCAGGGGTCGGATCCTCTCCCAGGGATCGTGAGACGGGGGCAGCCTCTAGGGAGGCGGCGGCAGATGCGGCCCCTGGCTCCTCGTGCTGGGTGAGGCATGAGGACGAGCTCGCCAATGCTCGAGCTCGCTTCCACATCCCTCGTGCTACATGCTCCGACTGGCCAAGGAGGGAGAGAGGGCAGATCAAGTACGGGGCAAGGAAATCGCCTTGTACTTGGAATCTTTTTGGGACGGAATGCGCCTGCCCTTCTCTCCCGAAGTCGTCGCTGCGTTAAATTTTTTCGGTTTGGCCTCCGGCCAGTTAATGCCGAACTCGTGGAGGATCCTCCTCGGGTTCTTGATCCGACTGAAGTTACAAGCGGTTCCCTTCAGCCTTTCCCTTCTCGATTTTTCTCTCGTCTTTAAAAGTCACCCCGGCAGTCGAGCGGGCGACCCTAGATGGGTTTATCTCTCTTTCAGGAAGCGGCCGGGGGGCGCTGCCGGGATCGGGGTCGTGGCCTTTCCCTCTTCTATTCATGATTGGAAAAAGAAATTTTTCTTCGTTTCCCCTCCTGAGGGCGAGGACTGGCCCATGCTTACCAAGTGGTCGAGGGAGAAATGTTTGCCAGGGAACCAGTCCGAGGACCCCACCGCGGTGAGAGTGGCGTCGTGGGAGCCCATCCCCCGTCCTGACGTGCTGCTGTCTGAGAGGGTCCTGAGCTGGGTCGGGCTTAGCCCCGTCGAGTTCGTCAGTAAGTTAGGCCTGCTTCTTTGGCTTGTGTTTTGCTTGCGTCGCTGATTCGTTAGGTATTTGTTTTGTGCAGGATCCATGAACTTCGACTGGCTTAAAGCCTCCATGCGCCAGCCGAGGAAGGCTACGAAGGCTGGGGCTCCAGCTCTTCTCGCGTGAAGCCCGCCCCGGCTCCTACTGTTCCAGTGGTGGTGCCCCGCGAGCGCTCGGGGGAGGATCCCATCCCGGGTCCCAGCAGAGTGTCGGGTCGGAAGCGGGCCCTGATTCTGGAGGACCTGGTCTCGGAGGAGGAAACCGGCTCTCCCTCGGAGCCGCTCAAGAAGGGCTCCCGGGGACCTTCCCGGGGCCGGTCCTCGCTGACCGTGGTGGAGGAAGGGGGCCTCCGGTTTGCGGTGCCATCGGGGCAGTCCGTTGCGGACAGCCTTCTACACGAGATAGAGACCTCGGCAGGGGGTAGAGTCCCTGTGGGGACCTTCAGAGCTCAGCTGGCGTCCATCACCCAGGAGTCCGTGCAGGTAAGTTTTTTGGTTCATTGTGAGATTCAGTGCCTCCTTCATCTTTCTGGTCTTTTCCGTGTCTCCCAGGTTCTCCAGCACGTGGCCCTCGCCCTGCTCATGGAAGCCGAGGTGGTAGCCCCGGCGCTGGAGGCAGCGGGTTGGCTCGCCTCGCTGCAAGATAGCTCCAGGCGGGAGCTAGAGGCGATGACGGCGAGGGTCGCCGCTTTGGAAAGCGAGGTGGAGGCCGGGAAACGGGAGGTAGCCCGGCACCGTGAGGCCGCCGTGATTGCCGAGGTCAAGTTCGAGGACGCCCAGGTGCTCGCCGGCAACCTGAAGAGGATGGTGAAGACCCTCCGAAAGGAGCTTGGGGCGGCAGCCGAGACGGCTAAGTCGGCTGAATCGAGGGAGGTGGAGGGCTATAAGAAGTCGAGGGACTTCTATGACGACTTGGCCGTGGCTACGACCCGTATTTGGCATGACGCCCTGGATGCCGTTAAGGCCCGGATGCCGAAGTTTGCCGACGGAGATCTCCGGGCCGAGTTCCCCCTCATGGACGCCGATGAGCAGGAGCAACAGGTCCCTGCCGAAGAAGCCGCCGGGAACCCCGCGCGTCATGTGGTGGAGGTCGAGGACCTCGAGGCCGTACCTAGCCCCGAGGTGTAGAGCCCCCTTCTTCCTCCTTTTATTTTGTTTTTGAATTTTTGTAAGGCTGTGGAGCCCCAAAAAAATACCCTTTGTAAAGCTTTTGTCTTTGGTAATAATAAAAAAAAAATTGGCTTCATCGAATCGTGCTCTACCATCTGTTTGTGAAGAATGCTCGTAGGATATCTCTGCTTGCACCGTTGTGTTTTCATGCCAGGTTTGCCGCTTGTCTAGCAATCGCCCGTCGGGTTGATTTCAATCACTCGTCGACGAGCATGCCAAGCGCCCTATGGGCCCGAGGTCGAGGGTAGATTGCTTTGACATGGATAGATCAGATGCCCCTCACTGGGGTCTCGGGTCCTCTGCGGGTGACGGGCAGAGTGCTGTTCGCCGTACTTGAGCCGAGCGTGAGCGGGCGCCAGCTCGGTGGCTCTATGGGGGTGCCATCTTTTGACCTCTGTCAATGCGAGCATCGACCACCAGCCGGGGGTGACTGAGCAGGGTAGCTGCTCAGTTGCCTCTTGCGAGGGCTTTTTGATCCCTGGCGTTGCGGTAGGGAAGCTACCCGCCAGGGACGACTGAGCAGGGTAGCAGTTCAGTTGCCTCTTGCGAGGGCTTCGACCCTTAGCGTTGGAGGGGCTGTAAGAAGCCCACTAAGGATGACCGGACAGTGAAGCTGCGCGGTTGCCTCCTGGAGAGGGCTTTGATCCCTGTCGGTTGTGGTAGGAAGCTACCAGCCGGGGATAGCCGAGCAACGACTCGGATGCTTCTGGGAGGACTTTGGTCCTTAGCGCTGAAGGGCTGTAAGAAGCCCACTAAGGATGACCGGCAGTGAGGCTGCGCGGTTGCCTCTTGGCGAGGGCTTTGACCTCTGGCGTCGTGGGTAGGCAACTACTAGCCGGAGTTGATCGACTAGGGTAGCTGCTTGGTTGCCTCTTATGAGGGCTTTGACCCTTCAGGACGGGGACCGAGCAGGGTTACTGCCCAGTGCCTCTTGGCGAGGACTTTGATCCCTGTCGGTTGTGGTAGGAAGCTACCGGCCGGGGATAGCCAAGCAAAGACTCGACTGCCTCTGGGAGGACTTTGGTCCTTAGCGCGGGAGGGGCTGTAGAAGCCTACCAAGGACCCTTGGCCGGGCAGGGTTACTGCCCGGTGCCTCTTGGCGAAGGCTTTTGTCCTGAAGGATAGCCGAGCAAGGGATCCTCGGGCTCGACTGCCTCTGGGAGGGCTTTTTGATCCTCAGCGTTGTGGCAGGGAAGCTGCCCGCTGGGGATAACCGAGCAAGGGACCCTCGGGCTTGACTGCCTCTGGGAGGGCTTTCTGATCCCTGGCGTTGCGGTAGGGAAGCTGACCGCCAGGGGTGACCGAGCAGGGTAGCTGCTGGGTTGAATCTTGGTGAGGCGTAGCCCGACCGTCCAACTGTAGGCATGAGGAATAGGAACGGTCGCGGCAACAGTGCGCATAGCATGTGCATTGAATGCGGGGGGAGACGAAGCGCTAGGGGCGCGTCGCTTCGATTCCACCAGAGAAGACTTGATGCTCGCCACGTGGCAGCGACTTTTTGGGTGAAAATGGGCGACTGTTGAGCTGCGTAGTGGGCTATATAAGGCAGAAGGAGTACTGGTCCTTCCATCCTTTATAGACAGGTCGTCGAAAATGCAAGACTTCCCGTTCACCATCCCTGACATCATCCATTTCGAAGACGTATTCTTCTACGACCAGAACTGCACCAAGGACACGGTGCAGCTAGTTTATGGGAGCATTGAGGACCATTTCGGCCGGCTGCTCTCCCGACGCTCCTCCTTGCTGCAGCTACTGATGTACTCCATCTGGAGGGCGTCGTCGGGGCTTTACAACCCCCTGTCTGAGCAGCTCTATGACGAGGCCGTGGGCAAGCTGCGGTCGCTGAGGCGCTTCGGTCTGATCTCCGCGAACCGGCTGGCCTGCTCAGAGGCGCTCGTCCGCGAATGCTATGAACTGAGGCTTAGGATCGACGCGCGCGGGGGGAACCGAGGACAGAGGTTGGACCTCGCGAGGCCCCGACTGGCGGAGATCTTCACCGAGTACCACGAGCAGTGCTCGCTGCATCCCCTTCCCCCACTGTTGTAATTTCCTTTTCTTTTTGCGTGTATGGCTGAGGAGCCCATAATACCCTTTGAATAAACAAGGTTTCTCTTTCTTTTTCGCATTGTTCCATTGACCTTTATTAAATTGACAACAGACCCTAGGAAGAGTTTACATTGCTCTAAAAGAAAAGTACAGGCTAGTAGATGACTTTATTTGCTCGGCCCGAGCTCCCTGGAGGGCTGTTGGCCCCCGTGCTTGGCACAGGGTACGAGGTTCACTGAGTTCCGGGCTGGCCGTCCGCCGAAAAGAGCATGATCTGACCGATGGTCAGGTCGGCGGGAGGGTGATGCTGCTCTTGCTTGCAGTCGGCCTGCCGTTTGTCCCTCAAGTATGTGGCGAGGTGTCCAGATCGGATGAGTTCCTCGATGTAGTCCCTGAGCTGCTTGCAATCCTCCACGGCGTGGCCCAGTGTCTGGTAGAAAGCGCAGTAAGGGCCCCGAGTTCTCTTTGCAGCCTGACGCGGGATCGGAGGGAACTTGAAGAACCCCTCGTTCTGGGCCTCTTCTAGCAATACTGCGATGGAGACGTTGAGGGGGGTATAGTCCTGGAACTTCGGGTCGGTTTTCCCGTCGAACAGAGAGACCTTTGGGGGCTTGTTGTGCGAGGAGACGTGGACGGCGAGCAATTCCTCGGTGAACGGCTTTGTGAGCGAATCAGAGGCGTATTTAGCCCCATCGCTCTACAGGTGAGCCTCCCAGCGCATGCCCTCGATTTTCCTCTCGAGGGCATCGAGCCGACCGTGGTATCCCAAGGAATCGGCGCTTCGGGATCCCTGGCCTCCGCTGTGGGTGGCCTGCATCCCCGGTTCCTCTCGATGAGGTGCTTCAGATCCCTGGGCGAGGTAGCTCTCGAGCCGCCGAAGTGAACCCCTTCTGTGCGGCCCCGCCGAAGGTGGTGGTGTCGACCATGCCTGTGGATAGGAGAGGTGACTGACATTTCTTCAAGGGGATAAAGGTCGCGAGGAGGCTCGGGGCGAGGCGTTCTGGCGGCGGACCTTGGTGTGGAGCCGTATGGCGCCCAGCGGGCCTCGGGGGGTATCGGATCGAGAGATCGGTGGTCAGGAGTCGCAGGCCGCTGGTGGTCAGCCGTCCAGACGGGGGCAGAGCCCTCTGGAGGCGGTGGAGCGGTGATCTGGGGCCCAGGCCCGGCCGCTTGGACGCGGACGAGTGCCTCCACGAGGGACTGTAGCCGATCTATTCGGCTGGCGAGGGCGTTGATGATGGTCGCTGGATGAGGCTCATCCACGCCTTCGGTGAAAGGAGGGCGGCGGCTGGTGCCGGGATCTTCAGGATGGTTGCTCGCCATGCGGGCGGAGATCGGAAGGCCAACTTTGTTTTTGTGGAGTTTATGTGTTCCTACAGACGACGCCAACTGATGGAGGTCCTTTTCAGGTCTCCGTCAGATGTTGTCTTCCGTTGATCTCCCGGTGGATTTTGATGGTGATCTTCTGTTGCGTGTGGGTCTCAATGGGCTTTGGTGAAAGAGGTGGTATAAGGAGTTTAGCGCCGAGTACCTGCAAAGAAGTCCCGGGGTGGTTTGGTACCACCAAGGACCCTCCGACGATCAAGTTAGTGATGAGATTCGAGCAGAGTAACGGCTTAGTGGAGTAAAGAATGGCTTACTTGACCCCTCTGTGATGGGGGTTTATATAGCGGTGGTAGCACGCAGCAACAGGCGCGAGAATCTCGCCGGCAGTTATGCTCCCGACGTTACGCCCGCGCGGAGAGCGGATCGCCATTAATGGGGATCGTGATGGCGTGGAACGTGGGATATTGCTGGCGGAGAATCTGCGCATGGCGAGATTTGCGGAGCGGCGGTTACGCCCGTGAGCGGTGAAGTTGGTCGGAGGACCGAGGAAGACGTCCTCGGCTGGGGAGCTCGGGGGCGAGCGAGAAGGCCAGAAGTCTTGGTCTTGCTGTAGCTCGGGACGAGCTGAGGGGCCGAGGAAGCCAATTCGCAGGGGGCCCCGAGGAGGCCCAGCTTGTGCTCACAGATCGGGTAAAGGGTGGCCTGGTCGGCCCCTGTGGGCCCTTCCTTCTGAGTCCTGGGACACGTCATCTGCCACGTGTCCTGATCTTGGAGATCGCCAACATTGAGCATTATCACATCACTTCTTGAATGACTAGCTTCTTGAATGATGCTAAGGAAGTAATCAAAACGGCTTGCAAGTATCAAAAGTTGAGCTAGGGGCTTGAAAATTTTTATCAAACAATCAAAAATTCGTTAACTAAGAGGACTTTTAAATATTTTAGCTATTGAAAATTTTGAGAAGTGAAATGGAGAAAGAAAAATAAGAGAATACGAAGATGACGGCAAAATAGTCTCTTTACAAACAAATTTAACTTTGTTAAGAAAAACTAATTGGTATTGAAAAGTTCAAGGTACGTTTTTGTAGTTTTATTATAATCCAAACTCTCTAATTTTCTATATAAATACCATATTAGGTCTAGTAATTATTTGAATGTTTTTCATACATGTTTAGATTAGTAAATATGTTATGTATAAGATACTATTGATTAATGGCTAAAGGATCAATATTGTCTCAAAGTTACATTTCATTAAATATTTCGGTTCTTTCAAATTAGAAAGTCTAGTGCATTCCTAAATTTTGATGATAATATGAACATTATAAGATAACCTTTGACCTTGATTATGCACTAAGCTTTTAGCGATATAGAAATAATTATTCTACCGAACAAAAACAACATAATCTTTTTTTTTTTAAATGTTGATCCCAAATTGTAGGTAATCTAAGTCCAATCTTTGTGAAACTGAAAACAAAGATAATTGAGTAGATTTATTCAATGTCAATGTATGAATTCATTATATTAGTAGAAAGACATTTATCTTTTTGTACAATAATGAAAACCCTCATCCAAGCAACCATGAAAAGAGATTGATATCTCTTGCTAGCTGAAGATATTCACAATTCTCTTCTTCCCATCTTCGTCTCTTATATATATAGTTGCGTTATCATCTTCGAGATCTGAATTTCCTCTGTTAGGATCAAATTGATTCAGAAGATTTCTGATTATCGTACATTGATAATGACGACGACGTGATGATGTGGTGATGTCATGTATCTGCTAAGTGAGTAACAACAAGCCTGGCTGGCGTGTGGCGCATCTTGGTTACTATGACGATGATTTCCTTCATTGTCTAAAGAAATACTGCAAGCTCTAGAGCACGACACATATTGGTAATGTCGGTTGTTGTTGTATACTCCGTCGATTACAATCAAATTAGGATCAGCCTTGCTCAGATACCAACTAACGTAGCAGCGGCATGAGGTAGATATCAATACTGCGGACGTGAGAGAATAGCTACTGTGAAGGAGGGCCCTAGATCAACTACGAGTTTGAGAAGAACACTAAATAATATCAAAAACTTCATAAACACATCTCCAAAAGAGTTGCCCTCTTATATAAACTAATCCTAAATCTAATAGGAATCAAACTAAACACAATCTAAAGTTATAAATAAAATATTTCCTAGCAAAATAAATAAGATATCCTCATAGGAAAGTATAAAACAAACCGGATTTACTAGTTATATCAACAACACATTTGTTTTGTGTGTGGTTAGGATCTATTCCTATCACCATCAATTTTTTGGTACCCGCGTGATAAAAGAATCCCTTAAAAAGAAAAAGTCATAGCAAAACCCACGGCTAGTTGTACTAATAACAACTAATTGTGATCCCTCCGAGATAATAAAATATGTTGACATGAGGAGCCAGGAATATATTTACTAGTTATACAATCTGCAATCGCTTGAATCTCGAGACATACCTTGAACCAATCATATGCTTTATCGGGAGCGGAGAGAGGGAGGTACAAATAACTTGTACAACGGATTAGCAGTCTACCGCTTTAGTCCACTCAACCATCTCTCCAGATTCTAAATAGAATTTTTTTATGTGATGTCACATGTGAACTAAAAAAGATTGAATCAATAGGAAAAAAAGAATCGGAATTGATCGATATCTTTCTCGAAACAAACAAAAAGGAAAAGAAAGATGAAATATAAATCATGAATCAACTAAACCCTCTCGAGAGAAGATCCACCCTACAATATGGGGTCAGAAAGCCAAAATAAGTGATTCGTTTTTAGCCTTGAGAAAAAGAAAACCGATTTATATGTATCCGAACCCATGCTACTTAACCTAGGCCATTAGGGATCATGGAGAAGGAATTTCTTTTCTCGAGTTTTCTATTGATTTACCCAAAAGAAAAAATCATTAGAGGAATGTTTAGCCTACGTAATTTCAACAAGTCACTAATAGTGACCAAAAGATGATATCTTTATTGAAATTCAACTACAATCAACATCCCATTCCAAAGTTTTGGCAGAAAGTTAAGATAACCCCATTATTTCTTTACAATCAAACTAACAAATTAAACAATAAGATTTTGATATGGTATTTTTATTGAAATATTTCACATTAACATTTTTTACCAGAGATTTAACTGAACCCATTATTACCTATCTACATTCAAATTTGATAAATGTGTAGGATCAAACATCAAAATTGAACAGGATAAGATTAAATAATTAAATTAAAAGATAAAAATGGGACCTGGAGCTTTCAAGATGGCCCTCAAATATGAGCAGAAGATTAATGCTACAAAAAAGGGGGTATAAAAATATTGTGAATAAAAATTCCAGTAATACATATCATACACCAAATCCTACTGCTGCAGTTAAAAAACCAATACAAACACTGATACACCTTATCCTGTTAGAAAACTTACTCACAATGAGAACTATGAAAGAAGGAAACAGGGTCTTTGTTATCACTCTGATGAAAAATATTTCAAGGGGTATGTGATGATACTCATAAGTGGGAATTTCCAAGATCACGATATGTGGAGAATGACGTGTCGTCTGCATCGTCCGCTAGGCTCCTGGGGGCTAACAAGGCAAAATCAGTGATGTGCCAAGGCTATAATTACATAGGCAACTTCCTAGTGTTCCCTATTGGTGAGTATGATTTGGTGTTGGGCTCAAAATGGCTCCTGGAGGTGATGTATAGACTACAGGCTACTCAACAAGCAAACAATCAAAGATAAGTACCCAATAACTTTGATTGATGACTTATCAGATGGCTCTCAATAGTTTTACTAAACTTGATCTCAAATCAGGGTATCATCAAATCAGAATGGATACTGATGACATCCACAAGACAGCCTTCAGAAGCCACTCGGGCCATTATGAGTTCCTAGTCATGCCTTTTGGCTTGACTAATGCCCCTGCTACCTTTCAAGCACTAATGAATGATATATTCAGGTCCATGTTGAGGAAGATTGTGCTAGTTTTCTTTGATGATATATTTATCTACAACAAGGCTTGGGAAGATCATTTGAAGCACTTGGATGCTGTTCTTTCTATGGTCAGGGATCATCAGTTGGTGGTAAAACATTCTAAATGCCAGTTTGGGCAAAAAGAAGTTGAGTATTTAGGGCATATAGTGTCCCAGCTTGGAGTCTCAGTTGATGAGAAGAGGGTAGAAGCTGCAATTGAGTACAGGGTGGAGTACAAAAAGGTAAAGATAACCTAGTGGCAGATAAATTGTCAAGGAGGGACACAGAATTCAGTTTACAGGTAGTCACCTGAGCCAAGGCAGATTAGTGGGCTGATATTGAGGAAATGCATGCACATGATACTTATTTCCATCAGCCAACAGAAATTGCAAGAAGGGAAGCTGAAGATTCAACATTACACACTTGAGAGAGGGGTACATCACTACAAAGGCAAAGTAATTATTGCACCGGAGTCTCTTTTCAAGAACATTCTGATGAAGGAGTATTGTTTACCGCCGGAAACCGGACCGAGACACGGAGGGCGTATCTAGCCTAAATCTAGGGGCAGAAACTATTCGGACATATCCATCCACCTCTCCGAGAATACCAAGTTAATTTATAGCATCATATATCGGAGGTTTGGATGGATGCGATCGATATAGCTGACTTTCAGATTCCCCCTCACGAATGAGAGGTTTATTGATTGTGAGGAAGCTTTTTCCTGAAAACGCAAGCCTCTTCAGTTAATTACGTTATTGCGAACGATAACAACTTTCGAACTCTCCAAACTTTGTTTTGTGTGTCGTGTTTTAGTTTTGTTTATTTTGGGTTGCCCTTAGATTGTATACGGAGACTAACATTGTGGCGCCTGTAGGACGTGAATTAGTCCAAATCCATATATATTAGATTTGGAGTGCACTTAGGTCGTATTTCTCACATTAGTAAGGTCCATCAGTTCACAGAATATCCGAGCTTGATTTAAGTATCATTAGTTTTGTTTTAGACTAAGATCAATTTAGGATTCTGATTATGGATCGTTAGTCATATTTTGGAGTACTTGGGGTATAGGCACGGCCTAGGGACACATGGCCTCTTTTGAGAGCTAGGTCAATTTAGGTGGCTCTCAAATTGATCATATTATCATCACAGAAGATTATACTTCAAGACTTGGCCACTTTGGCTAAATATGGGGTCGGTTTGTTACCCAGTTCCTGTACGGTTGTTGAGAATTTTTGTAGTCTTCAAATTAAACCGCAAATATACAGTGGTGGAATCGTAATACTTGAGAATTGATCCATAGAGAGGTGTGATTTAATTAATTCTAAAGTCAAGTTTATAATATAGTTGATTTAAATTAAGAACTAAGAAAAGGAATTAAAAAGGCTAGTTTGAATAATAAAAAGAAGTTCTAGGGCTTTTGAATTGCTTTTCTAATTTGGTGGCTTATATGATAAAACTTCTATTCTTTTTCCTAGGTTTAATTAACGATCTATTAATAACATAAAAGCATAGAATAAATTAGCTAATTTAATCTTATCCCATCAATTATATTATATCGTTTAGATTTAATTAAAACCATAATTCTAGTTTACTAGATTTAATCTAGGTTTAACCGTTTATGTGCATTTGTAGGTCTAGAAGCTATAACTACCTTATTTTAGGTTTTCTCCAAGATCAAATTTATAACTAGTTTGATTATCTATGATTTATAATTATCCTCACCGTCCCTATTAGATTTCTTGACGTCAACTATCATGAATCTAATTAGTTTCTAGGTTTTTTATCTATCCCTAATTCTTACTTAAAGGCGTCAACTTTTCATTGTAAAAATTAGATTTTTTAGATTAAGAACAAAGAGAGAATAACATAGATAAGAATAGATATTCATAAAGCAAGAATAAAAAAAAACATTTGAAATACTAACCACAATAGAATACAAATCAAAACCCCAGATACAAAGTTTAGCCAAATATGGTTAAAAAGAAACTAAACATCTTTATTTAGAAAAATAGAGAATTTACAAGTAGTTGGTCTCTCAAAAAAATCATAAAGTTTATTGCCAAGAGAGTGCTGATTTAAACCCTAGATTATACAAAACTTTTTATAGTCTTTTATGAGACTTGGAACAAAATTCTAAAGATAAACAGAGAATACGAAACTGTCACGCCCCGCTTTCCAGTGTACGGGCGGAGAACGCGACGGGTCACGCGAAGCATTTACTCAGAAGTAAAAGCGCTAAGCGTATCTAAGCAATATAAAGTAAAAAACATGAGAAAGAAGATGTAAATAAACAACAACTTTATTTATTAACATTCTTTTTACAATACAACTGAAATGGAAATACATGGAATGAAAGCAATGCATAAACAATGGTATAACAGAAATGAAAATGGAATAAGTACAAGTGGCTACAGCTCTGGGTTTTCGGTGTACTGCTCAGGGGCCTGTTCCAAATGCTCCTGACTGGTCTCGTACTCCTCAGCGTTGGGTCCTCCTGACAATATTCCAAAGAAGAAGAGGAATAGAAATGTCGTTAGCGAACAATCGCTCGGTAAGTCCCAAAAATGAGGGAGAAGTAGAATAGACAGAGAGAGAATATAGTTTTATAATATTTTATTAAAATGTTAGCGCAGTTGTTTGTAGCTTGGTACATAAAATGCCAGTGTATACGAGAGGAGTCCCACTTACACCGGAGATTTTGGTAACCCGTAGTACAAGGCTCCATCGATAATACCACGGAACAACGGTATGGATGTAATTACGTCTTAAGTGACCATCTCGTGCCACCTTTAACATGTTCCGTACCAGTCTATCCTTTTATAACCCGTAGTGTTTATGTATTGATTGTATTAATAGTATGTATTGTATTGTATTGTCTTGTACTATAAATTGTATAGATGGATGACTTGCCGAAACCATGATATCAGTAATGGAACAGATAAAAATGGATGAACATATAAATGGAATATATTCATGATTCGGTTCAGTCAATATAGATTGAAATAGATTGAATAGACGGATTCATTGATCCGTGTTGAATTGTAGTTTGATACTTGAATCACATTCAAGTCAGATTGATTAGATTGAGACTCAGTCTGAGTCAGACGCTTTTAAAAAAAATTGAATCCTGATTGTTTTGATATTATCGGTAACTGCTGCACATGGACGGCAGGATTTGTGTCTTTTTCAAGCACAATAACCGTGTTGATAACACCGTTTGTTATGTTGTCTACCTTAAATAGGTAAGCACCCATATCTTCGGCTCCCTGAGGCTCAAGAGACTGGTCCCGCTTAAACCTATGTTTACTAGGGTCCTTATTGTAATTTAGTATAACTTGAGGGGATTTTATGTAAAAATAGTTTTGGCATAAATTCAAAATACACCTCAAGTATTTAACTATCATCTTTAAAGTTTTTTTATAGATGTATATTTTATCAATGTGAAATTTCTAGTGAATAAAACATAATTTTATAATATATGGTATATATTTGTAATATGGATGTTGTTTTGAATTTCATGGTAGTTTCATGTAATATTTGAATTCTTTTCTTGAGTTTTGGAAATATGGAATATTTATATAATTAAAAATAGATATTTTGATAATAGATATATATATATATATATTTAATGAAAATAATTTATTTATTTTCTTGTAGAAATCTCATTTTCAAAAGAAAAATGCATCAAAAAATTCCATCGAGATCGAATGCTCCTTTCGGAGGTCTGCATCTCACTCTACTAAACCTGAGAATGTGCGATAATCCACACCATCCTAAACGGGGTCCCTAAAAGTGGGTTGTAGAGGCGTAATTGTATGGAAATGTTTTAATACATCCCTTAAAGAAAACGATTTTATAAGTTAAAGAGATTTATTTGCAAAAATCATATTTCATTGTCCCAAAATTCATCGTTCTATGATAGATATGTGTGTTGTGAGAAGATAGGTCATTATCTCGTGGACTATCTAAAGGTATAGTAAGGAACTATGATGGTTTATGTCGAAACTAAATTATATGGTATTTTTCTGAAAAAAGTATGATAAAAGTTACAAAAATGATTATTTTGATGTGAAAGTTGTTTTGTTGAGTTTGTTAATATTTATTAATCAACATATGAGAATATGGTTTTATCTTGTTAAAGAAAAGTGTGGTTTTTAAAGAAAACCAAATCGGAAGTCGGATTAACTCCGCTTCCGTCGGGCTTTAGAAATGGAACTTTTTAAAGATGAAGATGAGAGGGGGAAATAGGACTTACTGGTTTATAAGGTATAGGGGAGAAAGAGGAAGAGTGAGGAAGCGCCGGTGCGTCGTTTCGTCGCCGGAAACTCCTTGTATCGTCGCCGGAACTTCGTCGGAGCTTCGCCCTTCATTAACTCCACTTGCACACTATAGGAACTTGGAAATTTCTTGAGAGTTTTGGCAGGGAATTGTGAGTAAGGAGGGGTGAAATGAGTGTGGTATTTATAGGAAAAATTAGGGTTTAGGGTGTTTAAAGAATGCATTGAAATATGCATTAAGGATTAAATGGGCATTTTATTGCTCTCTGGAAATATTCAGAGTAAACAAGCAATGTGGGGTTAGTGGGGTAGCTGAAAAGTGCAGGGACAAAGTGTGGGAGAATTTGGGATGGTTCTACCCGATGGTGCCGGTTTTTCCATAGGTTTCGCCGGCCAAATTCCGACAGGTGGGCTTGGTTCTTTGGCAACGTGTCCCTGTCGTTTGGTCTACCCTCGTGCACATGTTTGATTAGGCTATGTCTCTTCAGTTTACGTGTAGTGCACGTGTAGACCTTTGGGCTTCTAAAAAGGTTAAAAGAAAATAAAACAAAAAGATAATGTGGCTAGTGGGATTTGATCTCTGATGCTTTGTAACAGCAAAACAAGGTCTTACCAATGAGCTACAAGCTCCTTCTTGCTATTCTAAAGCAAAACAAACTTATAACTCCTGTTCAGACTTAGGTGTCTCTTTCTGTATTTTTTTGAAAAAATTCATACAGAAAGTTATGGTTGTTACAGAAACTACCCTAAAAATCTCAACTCAAATCTCCATTAAATTTCGGCTGATTTGCCCTCATTGATGATTTCGGCCTAAAATTTGGGGCAGATCCATCTTTTGATTTTTGCGTCTTCTGTTATTTTGATTCGAGATTCCCAAAATTTGTTTCAATTATGATAATTGCTTTCGTGATTTTGATATAGCTCCATAAAGTCCACATTGCATGCATATAATCCGGCTTTTAGGACCATTTTCCGTCTTTTTGCGTCCAAGCCCTGTTATCTGCATTTATTCACAAAAACACCCAAAATAGTATAAAATATGAAATATAAACAATAAATGTGATATAAAATTGTGTGATAAATTTCACCTATTAAATACCCCCACACTTATCTTTTGCTAGTACTCGAGCAAATCTAGGGTTTCAATTATTCAACTAAACTAAATTAAACTACAATCTATTAAATACTACTCCTGCTCCTATGCACCTTTCTCAGGCGTGCAATTGCATTGAACGCATACAACAAGCCTTTAAATCTCTATGCGGCCCTAATAGGAGAAGTGTTGTCTCCTAAGGGTTTCCAGCGGATACTACCCACAAAATCCATAAAAATGAAATTAGAACATAAAGGAAACAAAAATAAAAAGGTGAAAACTATATACAAAGTTGAGAACATATAAAAGAAAAAACTTGAAAATAAGAGTTTCGAACTACACTAGATTTTCTGTTTTCATGAGCCTTATCTTAATAGTCTTGAAAAGAAGCCGGAAATCACATCCTCCCTCAATAAAACATCATCATAATCAGCCTCCCTACCTCCCCTCCAAATATCGATCATATACTCCTACGTGTGTGTAAAGGACACCCCTACACTCAGAGAATTCAATTCAAGCTGTTATACTCTTGCCTATAGTCCTTAATATTTTTTAGTCAGCGACATTTTTTATGGAGTTGTTCCCGTATTTTTCATGCGACCGTTAATACTTCTTAAGATACTAATTAGCTGATTAATGAATGTGCTCACTTATTAAGGTATAATTAGTAATATCATAATCTTGCAACACCTAAAACACAACAAACGATCCAAAACCAGTTACTCTAAGTCACAAGGTGATGAAGCATTCTTGCTGAATTTTTTATGTTGCCTTGACGATTGCAAGACAGTGTTTATTTTTTTATGATATTATTTTTTCTTCTCTTTTTTTATGACATTTATCTTTTGTTGAAATTTATATTTTTCCTTCATACTAAGGCATTCTAGGTAAAAAAGTATTTCAAGATCTTTTCTACTATCCCAAGTTTTAAGATGTGTGTATATGCATATAGTAGGGTATCAATGTTCAGATGTTTGGATTCAAGAATAAGGACTATCTTTCAAAATTATTTTTATCCGCAGACTAGTGACCTCTTCATCTTACTAACCAATGGTACAACAGCTCATAACCACGTATTACTAGTTTTATTTTAAAATATCAAATTTTCTTGCCTTTCTTAAATCTCTTCCTCTTTTTTATATAAATATTTCACTCTTTAATTTTCATTTTCATTTTTTTACAAAAATCTAAAATAAAATGAAATGAAAAATCGATAAAAAAATTTAAATTTTTTTTAAAAAAATAACCGTTACAAAACCACCCCCACACTTATGTTAAACAATATCCCCATTCTGTTAGAGTACGTACATTGTTATACCCGCATAGTTATGCTTATCTTTTCTGAAATCATCCCAGTTTTAAATTCTCAATTCCTATAAAAGAAGATGTGGGTGTACATTTTGGTACCCAAAATTTCTTGGGTTTATGAGGGTTAGTTTTAGGAACCCATTTCAAATTGGGATATAAGAATATATTTTTTTTCAACTCACAAGAATATGCAAAGTGATCATGTGCACCACAATAGCGACAAGTGTGATTAGATATACCCATAGAACTAGATTTATGATTAGAATAATGGCTGACAAACTTAGATGAAAAAGGGTTTTTGAAAATTTAAAGTTTTAAAATCAAAATCACCTTTATTTAAAAATCTTTTCCGTTTGTTTGGGAAAGGATCAATTTTTTCCTTTATCAATGCGTCTTGAGAATTATAGGATAATTTTAAAGAATCGATTTCACTTTTAAAAGTTGAAATCAACTTTTCATGATTATTTCTCAAAACATCCCATGACAAAATTAAATCTTCATTTTCAGTTTGTAAAGTATTAATAGTTTTTTATTGAATATCAAGATTTGAAAGAAATTCAATTTTCTCCTCCTCTAATTTATCAATTTGTGAAAGAAAATCATTTTTCTCCTTTTCTAATCTATCAATCAAAATATCATTTTCGCTAGTAAAAATTTCAATCAAACTATTATTTTCATCTTTCAAAGAATTGCAAGATAAAATCAAATTCTCCTTTTCTTTTTTCAAAGATTCATTAAAAGAAGTCAATTCATTTTTCTTCTTTTCTAACAACAAAATTTGGTTTTTAAGGAAGCTATTTCGAGACATTGCCGTATTAAGTTGACGATGAAGACCAAGAGAAGTATCATTAAATTGATCATGTGTATCAACAAATGAAGAATTGCTCTCATCGTCATCACTATTAAATACATCATTTCTAGATGTTTTTTTAGCTCTTTCAACTCACCATCCTCAAAGTCAATTATCTCATCGTGAGAAACTTCTTGAATTATATTGACTTCACGATTCTGATCATACATGTCGCTTTATTGGCTATCTAGGTTAAAAATATTTAATTCTATTTTAAGATTTCCAAAGGAAAGCTGCATAGAATTATTACGACAGTTGATCAATGCATTTAAGGTGGCTAAGAATGGTCGACCTAGGATCACCAGAATTTGATTCTAGGGTTTTTGACATGTTGTGTTTCTAAAAAAATAAAATCCACAGGGAATATAAATTCCCCTATTTTAAGTAACACATCCTTGATCTCACCCATCGGTGTCTTAATAGATCGGTCGGCCAACTGTAAAGTAACCTTCATAGGTTGAAGATCTCCCAATCCCAGTTGTGTATAGATTGAAAAAGGTAGAAAGATTACAATAGCACCTAATTAAGTAAAACTCTATTAATAACTATAATTCCTATGATGCTAGAAATTGTAGGACAATCGGGGTCCTTATACTTTATGGGTATTGCATTACGTAGGACGTCACTAACATTACCCGCTAGAAAAACCTTCTTAAGCACTTATGTTTGCCACTTTTTAGTGCATAGGTCTTTAAGAAATTTATCATAGGATGGAATTTGATCAATCATGTCTGGGAAAGATATGTTGATCTTAACTTGTTTAAATGTGTCCATCATCTTCGCCACTTTAGCATCTTGCTTCTTGGCCTTTAAAAGTTTCGGATATGATGCTCTAGGCTCAAGAGGGGTATCTATAGAAGATGGATAGAATGTAGGTGTGGGTGTAAGAATTGATGCCGGTTGTGTAGGAATATCGTGAGTTTGTTGCTCCTCATCAGCCGGTATCTCAATAGAATTATCGGGAATCCTATCCTGGTTATCAACCTGTTTTCTTGATCTCAATGTGGTTATAGAATTCATTTGAGTGAGACTTATAATAGATTGACTAGGTATGGTGCCTAGCTCACGTCCTCTTAATGCTGCAACGAGCTGACCAATTTGCCTTTCCATATTAGTCATTAATTGTTTAAGTGGCATAAGTTCATTTTGCAGAAGGGTGTTCAGCTGCTATTCAACGTTATTAATGTCACGACCCAATTTAGGAACGCGACCGGCAGTTAAATCACGCGACGTCTAAAGGCGTAGCGAAATTCAAGTAAGCCGAAAAACCCAGAAATCTAAACCAAGAAATAAGTAAAGTGATAAAACAGTAGTTGAAAACATTTTTTAAAAAATCTCAAGTTATAAAATCTCAACTTAAATTTATTTTCTTAAAAATTTCGACAGCATCTCCTTTGTAAAAACTAACCCCAAATGGGTACAAGCATAAAATAAATAAAAAGCATCCCCAAATGGGAGCAACTCACCCCAAAGACGGAACACAACCACAATAAGTATATATACGACGTCGTAATGAAGGAATAAGCAATAAGAAGTGAAAACAATATCACAACATAAATAAAAAAAAGCCGACCCACACGAGCTCGACACCCAGAGTCACAAATAATACAATATTGATCCTCACAAATCTCGTCTCCAAGTCAAATACATGAAAGTGGTAGATGGAGAGTACTAGATACTGTCACGCCCCGCTTCTCAGAGTACGCAAGATTTGGGCACGTGACATAGCCAACCATGCTACCTGTGGGTAGGAAGTATCCATCCACAGTTACATTACGGTTGTAAAGATATTCAGAACAAGATAATAAGCTAATCTAATACATGTCCAAATCCATAATAACAAGAATCAATAAACAATAAGTGCGGAAGCTAATGATCCAATACAATGAATAAACAGTATGTCCCATAATGCGGGCTCATATCTGGAAATGAAATGACATAAATAAACTAAACTCTAATACACTCACAGTTCAGCCTGCTGGCTGAAGTACTCCTGCTCGGTCGACGACAAAGGTACGGAATCTGGGCCATGCAAAACCCAGACGTCAGCGCGTCATGATATCAAGTATATAGCATAAACATGGTAATAAACAATGCAAGCATGAACATGAATAAAGCAGCAATAAGAAGTAATAAACAGGGTAATGTGCAGTGGTGACTAAACTGTCCTATCAGGTTTTCTACTCTATGGTCTTTGAAACCAATTGGTGAATCGTCGATGTAACTCAATAGTATCCCGTGCATGCCCGGGACCACGGTCATGATCCTCGGGGCTGAATCCGAGACGTGCCGCTAAGCAGTAAAAGGTAGTAGGATAGATGAGTGATGTCAGCATCAACACTCCGGAGCTGGCCAAGCCCGTAAGACTGATCAGAACAAGTATCGAACTGTTGAGTTACAAGTCGGTTTCACCTTTGATTTCCCCATACCCCCAAGCTATGTATGTCAGTCAGGTATTCAGTAGTCAAGGACTAATGCCAACACAAAATCAAGTAAATGTAGGTCTGTCTGGATCGACAGCAGGAACGGTTAGGTTTGTCGGCATTAGGCACGAGATCAGGAAACAAGTAATGTCATGGTACAACAGGATGAGTCGGTAAGTATGTATATGTCAGGTGTAGCAGGGTCAGGCCAATATGTCGTGCAATCGGTAAGTGCTCACAACATGTATTCAATCAATAGTGAATAACAGCAGGAAACCGTAATTAATCACAATATTCCATATAACTACAGTGATGTATGTATTCTCTTATTAACAGGTTCAATCATCTTTAGGGTGCAAAAGCCACAAGGTAAAGCAATATTCACAATTATAGATTAAGGAACTACGTGGAATTATACTAAGTATAATTATTGTCTCAAGAATAGTTTAACAGTTCAAGCAGATCTGATTCAATTGTTTTGTTTAGTTAAAGCATGGAGTGATGTGGGTTAGTTAATTACTAGGAACGGTTGTAACGATTCCAGGTTAAGATAACTGCAATAATATGATATCCGTTACCATCATTAAGTTACGGGATTAAATAATGTGAATTAAATTGCGTGGCAAGACTAGATCTCGCACGCTAGCATGTTCAAGCAAGTATTCAGATACTTGCCTCGACGGTCTGCGAACTGGAATACGGATGCGATGTCGGCAAAAGCACGATAAGCAAGCACGGGCCACGGATCAGGTCTCAACAGCGAACAACGGGATCACACGGACTAGAGGCCTTCGCTGTAGCGTCGGGTTCGCCAAGACGGCACGGTCGGATCCGGCAGCAAACAGAAATACCAAAGTTAGCAAACATAAACTACGCATCCAAAATACGGACCAGCGGAGGGATTGTACCAAGAGGAAGCACAAGGAAAACTCACCGCGAAGAAACAGGGTGCAAACACGATGGCTCGACGGCACTGGATCGCCGGCGAAGCGACGGCGGCGGCTGCAGCAAGGGTGGAGGCTTCGGGGTGCGCGGAATAGGGTGCTGCGGTGAGCTGGAGGAGAGGGGGTCGGCTCTGGTGGTCGAGGGGACAGGGAGGTGGTCGGAGGTGGCATCGACGAGGTCGCCGGCGCGCTTCTCCGGCGAACAGGGGAGGTGCAGGCGAAGGATGGAGGCTCGGGTCTGCTATTCCGGCGAGGGGAGGAGAGAAACGACGACGAGGTATCGACGAGGAGGGTGAGAGGGAGTCACGGGGTTGTCGACGATGATGGGTGGCGTCGACGGCGAGGGTTGCGAGGGTGGAGGCGAGGTCGGGAATGGGTGCAGTGCGGGAAGGAGCGGGAGTCGTCGGGAGAACGGGAAGAGGAAGGCGCGGCGGTCGCGGAGGCGTTGCAGGCGGCGACGGCGAGGTCGCGGTGGCGACGGTGGGCCGCGCGAGGAGCTAGGGTTAGGGTTTCATGATGGGGAGGAAGATGGTTGAGGCGGCTGTTGCATGGGAAAGATTTAATAGAGGAAGAGAGAAGGAGTTGTTGAGAGAGAGAGAGAGAGAATGAGGAGAGAGAGACAGAGAGATATGGAAAGGGAGCGGGGCCCACGCGGAAACCAAGCTCTGTGATTGGTTGGAGGAATATTGAGAGAGATTGAAATTAAGATTCTGAAGGATTTAAACTGTTGAGGAAATATATTCGTGGATATATTTAGTTATATATATTAAATTGAAACGGGCCCATTTTGGCGCGAAATGAAACATTTCCAAATCGCGCCCGGGTCGCGCCCAAATGTTCCAAATTCAAATTATATGATTTTAAGCGGGTTCCAAATTTTGAAAAGAGGTGTTTAATGGTAAAATGCATGCCCCCAAGTCGGACACTTGTACGCGCACGTAGTCGTCCAAACTTGCCCGTTTAGCCAAACGGAACGGAATCTCGACACGCGGACGCTACCACGCGACTAGTGGCGACGAGTAGGCTAACATGGACATCTTAAATTTCATTTTCGGAGTTAAAATTTGTTATGTGCCAAAATGACTTAACCGGGTAAAATTTAGCAATAAACACCAGAAAATCAGGAAAATTGGAAATGAGCAAACCACAACCCTCAACTAGTAATATAAATAGTGTTATTGGGCTCGGGTGTTACATCATACCCAATTACAAAAGAATTTCGTCCTCGAAATTCCAAGAATACAAGATAGCTAACTACTGGAAAAGGTGAGGGAAATTCTGTCGGATCTCGCCTTCTCGCTCCCAAGTGGATTCTCCATGCAATCGGTTACCCCAAGAAACTAGCACAAGAGGGATAACCCTGTTCTTAAGAACCTTTTCTCTTCGATTCTTGATCTCGACTGGTCGCTCCTCAAAAGTCAGGTCTTCCCGAACGGTCAACTCCGAATGATCCAAGACATGAGTCTCATCACGAACATACCTCCGTAGTTGAGACACATGAAACACATCGTGAACTCCTGCTAATGACGGTGGTAACGCCAACCGGTACGATACCTCTCCAACACGATCCAATATCTCGAAGGGTCCAACGAATCGGGGATTAAGCTTTCCCCGACTTCCAAAGCGAATCACCCCTCTAGTCGGTGATATCTTCAGGAATACCAAATCGCCCACGGCGGACTCTAGAGGTCTTCTTGACGTGTCGGCCCAAACTTCTGTCTGTCTTGAGCTGCCTTCATATGCTTTCTGATTGTATTCACCTTCTCGACTGTCTGCACCACCAAATCTGGTCCTAGTAACTTTCGTTCACCAACATCATCCCAACAAACAGGTGAACGGCACTTACGACCATACAACGCTTCAAACGGAGCCATCTGAATTGTCGCTTGGAAGCTATTGTTGTACGAAAACTCCACCAGGTGCAGATGATCCTCCTAAGAACCTTTGAAGTCTAACATGCAAGCCCTCAACATATCTTCAAGGGTCTGGATCGTTCTCTCTGATTGTCCATCAGTCTGGGGATGATAAGTTGTGCTAAACTTCAATCAAGTCCCCAAACTTTCTTGTAAACTCCTCCAAAAGTGTGACAAGAACCGAGTGTCCCGATCGGACACGATGCTTACCGGTACTCCATGCAATCTGACAATCTCCTGCATGTACCGCTCTGCCAAAGTCTCCGTCGATTGACCAACCCGAAAAGGAATAAAGTGAGCTGCCTTGGTCAACCGATCGACAATCACCCACACGGCATTGTTGCCCCTTGGATTCCGCGGTAAAGCCGTCACGAAATCCATGGTTATAAGTTCCCACTTCCATTGAGGAATCGGAAGTGGTTGCAACAACCAGCAACCCTTTGGTGTTCAGTCTTGACTTGCTGACACACCAAGCACTTAGCCATGAAGCGAGCAATTTCCCGTTTCATACCTTCCCACCAGAAATGCTGTCGAATATCTCGGTACATCTTTGTCCCTCCTGGATGTACAGAGTAAGCTGAACTGCGTGCCTCCTTCATAAGCTCTTCACGCACATCTCCCTTTGGCACACACACACGGCTATCATATCTCAACGATCCGTCTTCATGGATCAGTAAATCGGTTCGAAGTCCGGCTCCAGCCTGCTCTTGAAACTTTTGCAGTCTAGGATCCTGCGATTGCGCCGCTTTAATCTTCTCAACTAAGGACGATTGTACTTGCAACTGCATCAACTGTCCTGTAGCACGCGGTGGCACAACCTCCAAGTCAAATCTCCGAAACTCCTCAATGATCTCTCTCTGTGCAGTCAATATCTGAATTCCTGGTAACCGACTTAGCGCATCTGGCACGACGTTAACCTTCCCCGGATGGTACTTAAGATCAAGGTCATAGTCGGCCATCAGTTCTAACCATCTGCGTTGCCTCATGTTCAACTCCTTCTGAGTGAATACATACTTCAAACTTTTATGATCTGTAAAGACTTCGACTCTCTCGCCCAACAGGTAGTGTCTCCAAATCTTCAGGGCGAAGATCATGGCTGCAAACTCCAAATCATGGGTCGGATAATTCTTCTCATGAGTCTTCAGTTGTCTCGATGCGTACGCGACGACTTTTCCATTTTGCATTAAAACACATCCCAATCCTTTTCCAGATGCGTCGCTGTGAATCACCAGTCCTCCTGAATTATCCGGTACGGTCAGGATCGGGGCGGTTATCAACTTCTGCTTCAACGTCTCGAAGGCCAACGCACATACATCTGTCCACACAAACGGTACCTCCTTACGCGTCAGCTTGGTTAACGGCTCAGCTAAACGAGCGAAGTTCTCCACAAATCTTCTGTAGTAACCGGCGAGTCCAAGGAAACTCCTTATCTCCGCAACATTCTTTGGAACAGGCCAACCCCGAACTGCTGTAATCTTCTCGGGATCAACGGCGATTCCATCGCCCGACACGACATGCCCCAGAAACTTCACTTCTTCCAGCCAGAATTCGCACTTACTCATCTTCGCGAATAGTTTCTCTTGTCTCAGCGTCGGCAGTGCGATCCTTCTTCTTCACTAAAAGAACTGGAGCTCCCCAAGGTGAGTTGCTGCTTCGAATTCATCCCTTCTCGAGAAATTCACCCACTTGTTTCTTAACTTCTTCCAATTCCACCGGTGCCATCGGATAATCAGCTTTTGATACCGGCGTTGCACCAGGAGTAAGGTCAAACGCAAACTCCACATCTCGCTTCGGTGGTAAGCCCGAAACGTCTTCAAACACATCCATAAAGTCGCGGACAACTGCCGGCTCTTCACTACTCTCCACCACCATAGCCGCAAGAACACTGTTCGTCGGCCTAGCCCTAAACTCGACTGGCCCGACAGAATTTCTTTCTCCAATGAAAGTAAACTTAGGATGTCCGGGAATCTGGAAATTACCTTCCTTGCCCTACAGTCAATGTGGGCGTGGAAAGTGCCAAGGAAATCCATCCCCAAGACAACCTCATAACTGCCCGGATCTATCGCCAAGAAATCTGCAAAAGCTCCCGTCCGCAACAACAATTGTACAATCTCTACCTTCCTTACTAGCTATGATTTTCCCATTCCCAGTGTGTACGTCCCAGAAACTAGACAAGGTCGTGCAGGTGATCGAGTGTGTAGTTATAAATTTGGATGACATAAACAATGGGATGCTCCGAAATTAAGTAATGCCAAAGCGGGAAAACCATGAACGAGTAAATTACCTGAAACCACTTCTCCCGATGCCTTAGCTTCTTCAGCTGTCGACGCGAACGCTCGAGCCTGCTGTGGTCCTTGAGTAAGCGGTTTCTGTCCTTGGAACGGTCCCTGCGGAGGCTTCTGTGTATCATCCTTTGTGCGAGGCTTCGACGGACAAGCATCAACGGTGTGATCTGCCGCTCCACATCTAAAACAGAGTCCCAGCCTCAAACGACACTTCTTTTGCACATGTCCGGGTTTATGGCAGTACCTACAGATCACTCCCCCCTTCCGATCACCCATACTGGTTTTCTTCATTGGTGCTACGTTGCGCCTGTCCACCGGAATACTTCTACGTACGGACGTGGGGTCCAGTGCAAATGATGGTTCCAGCTCGAGTTGTTCCTTTAGTTTCTCCAGCAATCCCCTTATCACTCTCTGCCTGGCGGCTAAGACCGCACTTCTTTGGTCCATCTTCAAACTCGTACCTGCCATGAATCCTGGAAATCAAAGTACCCAACATTAGCATGATGATAGATTCTGAGTATAGATCAAGGCTAGAACTCCAAGATACTTAAATAGAGTACTGCATTGTAGCTATGCCGCGGTATCATAGCCGCAATTACTTAACTCCACCCAAGTCGCCTAAGTCCTAGAGATAACAAGAAATTAGGGTTTCGGGTTAACAATGCAAAGTAAGTTTGCATGTCGACATGATCCGGAAGAATGATTCAAGGATGGTAAAACGGTCAAAGTGGCAGGACATGTTTCCTAATCACGGGTATCCTGATTCGTGTATCGGGTGCAATACCCAACTACAAGAATCAACCCAATTAACCTGGGGCTCTGATACCATAAAACCATGTCACGCCCCGCTTCCCAGAGTACGCAAGATTTGGGCACGTGACATAGCCAACCATGCTACCTGTGGGTAGGAAGTATCCATCCACAGTTACATTACGGTTGTAAAGATATTCAGAACAAGATAATAAGCTAATCTAATACATGTCCAAATCCATAATAACAAGAATCAATAAACAATAAGTGCGGAAGCTAATGATCCAATACAATGAATAAACAGTATGTCCCATAATGCGGGCTCATATCTGGAAATGAAATGACATAAATAAACTAAACTCTAATACACTCACAGTTCAGCCTGCTGGCTGAAGTACTCCTGCTCGGTCGACGACAAAGGTACGGAATCTGGGCCATGCAAAACCCAGACGTCAGCGCGTCATGATATCAAGTATATAGCATAAACATGGTAATAAACAATGCAAGCATGAACATGAATAAAGCAGCAATAAGAAGTAATAAACAGGGTAATGTGCAGTGGTGACTAAACTGTCCTATCAGGTTTTCTACTCTATGGTCTTTGAAACCAATTGGTGAATCGTCGATGTAACTCAATAGTATCCCGTGCATGCCCGGGACCACGGTCATGATCCTCGGGGCTGAATCCGAGACGTGCCGCTAAGCAGTAAAAGGTAGTAGGATAGATGAGTGATGTCAGCATCAACACTCCGGAGCTGGCCAAGCCCGTAAGACTGATCAGAACAAGTATCGAACTGTTGAGTTACAAGTCGGTTTCACCTTTGATTTCCCCATACCCCCAAGCTATGTATGTCAGTCAGGTATTCAGTAGTCAAGGACTAATGCCAACACAAAGTCAAGTAAAGGTAGGTCTGTCTGGATCGACAGCAGGAACGGTTAGGTTTGTCGGCATTAGGCACGAGATCAGGAAACAAGTAATGTCATGGTACAACAGGATGAGTCGGTAAGTATGTATATGTCAGGTGTAGCAGGGTCAGGCCAATATGTCGTGCAATCGGTAAGTGCTCACAACATGTATTCAATCAATAGTGAATAACAGCAGGAAACCGTAATTAATCACAATATTCCATATAACTACAGTGATGTATGTATTCTCTTATTAACAGGTTCAATCATCTTTAGGGTGCAAAAGCCACAAGGTAAAGCAATATTCACAATTATAGATTAAGGAACTACGTGGAATTATACTAAGTATAATTATTGTCTCAAGAATAGTTTAACAGTTCAAGCAGATCTGATTCAATTGTTTTGTTTAGTTAAAGCATGGAGTGATGTGGGTTAGTTAATTACTAGGAACGGTTGTAACGATTCCAGGTTAAGATAACTGCAATAATATGATATCCGTTACCATCATTAAGTTACGGGATTAAATAATGTGAATTAAATTGCGTGGCAAGACTAGATCTCGCACGCTAGCATGTTCAAGCAAGTATTCAGATACTTGCCTCGACGGTCTGCGAACTGGAATACGGATGCGATGTCGGCAAAAGCACGATAAGCAAGCACGGGCCACGGATCAGGTCTCAACAGCGAACAACGGGATCACACGGACTAGAGGCCTTCGCTGTAGCGTCGGGTTCGCCAAGACGGCACGGTCGGATCCGGCAGCAAACAGAAATACCAAAGTTAGCAAACATAAACTACGCATCCAAAATACGGACCAGCGGAGGGATTGTACCAAGAGGAAGCACAAGGAAAACTCACCGCGAAGAAACAGGGTGCAAACACGATGGCTCGACGGCACTGGATCGCCGGCGAAGCGACGGCGGCGGCTGCAGCAAGGGTGGAGGCTTCGGGGTGCGCGGAATAGGGTGCTGCGGTGAGCTGGAGGAGAGGGGGTCAGCTCTGGTGGTCGAGGGGACAGGGAGGTGGTCGGAGGTGGCATCGACGAGGTCGCCGGCGCGCTTCTCCGGCGAACAGGGGAGGTGCAGGCGAAGGATGGAGGCTCGGGTCTGCTGTTCCGGCGAGGGGAGGAGAGAAACGACGACGAGGTATCGACGAGGAGGGTGAGAGGGAGTCGCGGGGTTGTCGACGATGATGGGTGGCGTCGACGGCGAGGGTTGCGAGGGTGGAGGCGAGATCGGGAATGGGTGCAGTGCGGGAAGGAGCGGGAGTCGTCGGGAGAACGGGAAGAGGAAGGCGCGGCGGTCGCGGAGGCGTTGCAGGCGGCGACGGCGAGGTCGCGGTGGCGACGGTGGGCCGCGCGAGGAGCTAGGGTTAGGGTTTCGTGATGGGGAGGAAGATGGTTGAGGCGGCTGTTGCATGGGAAAGATTTAATAGAGGAAGAGAGAGGGAGTTGTTGAGAGAGAGAGAGAGAGAGAATGAGGAGAGAGAGACAGAGAGATATGGAAAGGGAGCGGGGCCCACGCGGAAACCAAGCTCTGTGATTGGTTGGAGGAATATTGAGAGAGATTGAAATTAAGATTCTGAAGGATTTAAACTGTTGAGGAAATATATTCGTGGATATATTTAGTTATATATATTAAATTGAAACGGGCCCATTTTGGCGCGAAATGAAACATTTCCAAATCGCGCCCGGGTCGCGCCCAAATGTTCCAAATTCAAATTATATGATTTTAAGCGGGTTCCAAATTTTGAAAAGAGGTGTTTAATGGTAAAATGCATGCCCCCAAGTCGGACACTTGTACGCGCACGTAGTCGTCCAAACTTGCCCGTTTAGCCAAACGGAACGGAATCTCGACACGCGGACGCTACCACACGACTAGTGGCGACGAGTAGGCTAACATGGACATCTTAAATTTCATTTTCGGAGTTAAAATTTGTTATGTGCCAAAATGACTTAACCGGGTAAAATTTAGCAATAAACACCAGAAAATCAGGAAAATTGGAAATGAGCAAACCACAACCCTCAACTAGTAATATAAATAGTGTTATTGGGCTCGGGTGTTACAGATACAATAAGATATACAATGAAATCTTACGGATACCCGCAAAACCACCCACCTATCCAAAATCATGACCAACGGTAGCGGTATCCGTAGAAATAGATGCAATGAGAAGCCCTGCCGCGACTACACCGAGGGTCAAGCCTGCAAAACACTGTAGCACAACGGGGGTGAGTTGTCAACTCATGAATAGTAAATAACATCATACAGATAATCGCAAGTATGCACGAAAGCGATAGTCTGAAATATGTAATCTGATGATATAAATATAACCGTACGGATATGTAGTAAAATCATGATCAAGGTATACACCACCACGGTACAACAACTACATGAAACAGTGCATGTCAATAAATCCTGAGTATGGGATAACACATAAAACCTCATGAATGACTCATCATCATGGAAAACCGGTGTCTATCAGCGACACCCCAAATCCTAATATCTCAGGCGCCGTCACTCTGATCAGCCCTCATATCCGTCACATCATGATACCTGAGTGTCCAACATAGACACTCGAAACATCATGAAACCCGTGTGCAGTATTGACACGTAAATCCACATCTCTCTCTCTCTCTCTCGGGCTCCGTCAGTCCGGATCGGCCCATGGGTTCCGTCAGCCCGGATCAGCCCATATCTATCTCACGACTCCGGTCGGTATCCTCCGGATAACCGCCGGGCCCAAACTATCACCGGTAAGCAGTGTTCCCTCCTGCCAAGGTCATCGTCTACATCTCGAGCTTCTTGCCCCGGGGTACCTTACCAGGTACACCATGTACCCGCAAACGGTGCCTCCCACTCCTCGAATCGGGTATGCTCACAACTTAAAACTGAGAAAACTCATGGTGGACGCCTCGAAATCACATCATGAGAAACCACGTTTTTAAAACAAATTGTAATTTCCTTTGAAATATATCTGCGGTTCTCAAATCCAGAAATCGCATAAAATCAGTATCTCAATGCCTATATCCATGAAATATAAGGTATGCAACATAGAACAGTAATATGAGCATATCAAGGGAAAACTGCTCTTTTTAAATATATCAAGTTTCGAAGGTATCTTGCGGTTTCCCAAATCCCCGAAATCGAAATGCAACATCATATAAGAGTAAATATGTGACTATAGAAATGTATGTATGTAAGTATGATGCAATTCATATGCGCAATAGAACAAGAATTAATATCTAACTATTAATGATAAAGAAAGCGATGCAATATATTATCCATGGTAATTTCTATAGTGTGCGTGTCATGGCAATTACTGACGGTGTGTGTGTGGCATACAATTTGGTGCTCGTGCAACATGAACCGTTAGTAATGGTGCTGTGTCTAATTAATACTATGTCCATATACAACAGGTAATGGGATGTGCAACAATGATACTCATGCACAAATCGATATATATACATATAAGCATATAGTCATATCACTGAATCTAACTCTCGACGCATAACGTCATACGAGAGATTCACCCATAGATATTAAATCTACTCACCGATGATCTCGAGCTAGGTGAATCCAACCACCTCCTTCCCTTTCCTAGTAGCGTCCGAAGTCCCCGCAATCGATCCTAATATCATACAAAAACATAACAAGTGAAATTAGAAACTTTCCGATAACACACGCAAACAACGCTTAAATCAACGCATCGACTCACACAAGCTATCAAGTGTTAGCTTAGTGGCTAATGTGTGTAGCAACACCCTAAACCAAACCCAAGTGCTGCAAGCTACACGAAGCACAAAAACCGTGTCGGATATCCGTATCGCGTGTTGCCGAAACACTAGAATCTAGCTAAGTGGTTCCAGATTTTGCTTACAGACAATATAGGAAAATCAAACAGAACCAAACACCAAGGATAACTTACAGACAGCTACCCTAAAAAACACAACTTCCCAGGCCACCACAAAACCGGCGGCGCCGGCCGTATCTCCATTCTCACCGGGCCAACTGGGAAGGGTGTAGTCCGGGTTTCAGGTGTACACTCAGGGCTCTCTCACTACTCTACTATGTTGTTAAATTATATAATAGGTCACCTTAACAACAGCAGATCACTGAGACACAAACTTATCACAAAAATACGATATTTGCACAAAAACTATAAGTTTAGTGTTTAAAACTGAAACTAATAAGCACACAAACTCCCTTAGATCCTAATAAAGAGTTAAAGATCATTACCTTACCAAAACTTGGGGAAAACCCTAGCTTTCCAAGCTCCAAATCATCATAATAGGCTTTAGCATGAGTTGTGAAGGGTTTAGTGAGGCTTTATGAAGGTTTAGGCTTAGGGTTTGTGATGAAAATATAACAAGTGAAGAATTGTGAAGAAGGAGAAGAACAAGAGAATTGAGAGAGTGGGGTGACAATGAGAGAGTGTGAGGTGAAGAATGAGAGTATATGAGTGTGAGGAATGAGAGAGTGTGAGTGTGAGGTGAGTGTAAGCCTTGCGCTCACTCTCTCTCTCACTCTCTCTCTCTCTCTCTCTTCATTAATTAGCAACCTTGCCTCCAAAGTCTCCTCAATAATTCAACCTTCTCTTCTCTTCTCTTCTTTTTCCAAAAACAATTAAAACCCCTTTTCTAATAATTAAAGTAGATATAATTGTTTAAATGTAACAAGACATGTTAAAAAGAAATGGTTAAGTGTGCCATGGCTAGTAAAGCATGGTTAACACCTCCTTAACCCTAATTTAACATGCACATGTGTGTGCAAGTATAAAAATAATTAAATAAAATATTAATTAATTAAGTAAAATATATTTAAAATAATTATTGGTTAAATTTTATTAAAAACCCGCATTATCACTTAATTAACATTAACCGCATTCTAAAATGTTACAATCTCCCCCTTAAAGAAATTCGGTCCCCGAATTTAAAAATCTTACTATGCGTACCTTCGAAAAGATGAGGGAATTTTTTCCGCATCTCGCTCTCGGCTTCCCAAGTGACCTCTTCGCTGTTCAGGCCACGTCAAAGAACCTTTACTGATGGCAAGACCTTTGACCGAAATTTCTTCACCTGCCGATCCAATATAACTACTGGTTGGTCAGTGAACGAAAGATCGTGCTCCAGCTGGATGGTCTGGTGCTGAATCATGTGAGAAGGGTCATGAAGGTACTTGCAAAGTATCGATACATGAAATACGGGGTGAACATCCGGAAAACAGGGCGGAAGTGCCAAACTATAGGCAACGGTACCAACTCGCTCAAGGATCTCAAAAAGACCCACAAATCTGGGATTAAGCTTCCTTTTCTACCCAAATCCCATCACACCCTTCATCGGAGAAATCCGTAGGAATACATGATCATCCACTGCGAACTCAAGTCTGAGACGACGACGGTCGGCATAAGACTTCTGCTTGCATTGAGCTGCTCTCATCCTATTCTGAATCAACTGGATCTTCTCCGTAGTCTCCTGAACTAGATGGGGTCCCAAAATCCTACTCTCGCTGAGTTCATTCCAACAGACTGGTGATCGACACCTTCTACCATACAATGCCTCAAAAGGTGCCATCTGAATTGTCTTCTAAAAACTGTTATTGTAGGAGAACTCTATCAACGGCAAGTGACGATCCTAACTGCCACCAAAATCAAGCACACACGCACGAAGCATATCCTCAAGAGTCTGTATAGTTCACTCTGACTAACCATCGGTCTGCGGATGGAAAGCGGTGCTAAAACTCAACCGGGTATCCAAAACTTCCTGAAGTTTCTGCCAAAGACGGCTGGTAAATTGGGTGCCCCTGTCGGATATAATGCACGAAGGAACGCCATGCAAACACACAATTTCATCAATGTACAACTGAATATACTGAGCATATCCAAAAGTGGTCTTCATTGGAAGGAAGTGATCCACTTTCATCAACAATCACCCAAATGGAGTCATATCCTCGACTGGACCTAAGTAGACCCACAACAAAATCCATGGAGATTTGCTCCCATTTCCACTCCGGAACGGGTAAAGGCTGCAACTCTCCTACCAGTCGCTGATGCTCAGCCTTGACTTGCCGACAAGTCAGGCACCTCAAAACGAGTTCGAAACATCCCTCTTCATCCCTTCCCACCAGTAGACATCTCTCAAGTCACGATATATCTATTGGGATTTCGCTTGCGCCCTGACCATCTACCGGTGCGGAACAAAACTAGCGTTTAGAAAAAACGGCGCATACAAAACCCGCTCTTAGATCGATACCATAAACCATATATCAAAAAAATCATATTTCCATTAAATAGAGTGCTAGAAAAAATTTGGACGATGGAACCGCCGCCAATAGGCACGTTTCGCGGCAGTTCTGTGGCCAAATTGTTTGCTTAGGCGCTCAAATTTCTTCTGTTGCTCTATAATTGCATGCACGTAATTTTAAGATACCTAAAATAATTTTTTGAAAAACTTTGAAAATCGACAACAAGCATGTCAAAATGGAAATACGATTCGGAGAAATTGGTCGATCGATATACTAACTTTGTGCAAAGTAGCTAGTATTGGTTTATGGGTGACTTTGATACCATTTTAAAATTTCGCATGTGCCCTGGTTATCTTCCATGCTCCCAAGCTCCTTGAGGTGCGCAGATCGAATTTGGTTTCCGGTCTTCCTCCATCGATGATGATCCACCAGAGGGAAACGGTGCAAGCTCCAGTTTCGCCAAACGAGGCAACCGACGCTCCAAGGTTACTAGCAATAAAGAGTGGAGGTGTAGAAATGTCTCACTATATTTTTCTCTCATGATCAAATGCTCAAATGAGCAACTTAAGAAGAAGAAGGAGGAGGTGAGGAAAACAATGGCATGAGCATCTCAAGAACCAAAAAATGGCTAAGTGCCCAATAGTGAATCTATGAATGAATGAGTGTGTGTGTAGTATATAGAATGAATGGCTAAGTCATTTGAACCATGGAACCAAAATATCTCATCTCATTTTGCAATAAACAAATGAGTGACATACCTCTCTACATACTTCAACCATGCTCATGCCACCTCACCTCTCCACCTCATTTTCCAAAATAATTTTCTAAAAGGAAAAATCATATAATGAGGTGTCCAGTCTTCTAGAAACTATTCCGTATAAATACGGAATACAACCGGTATACGTATCGAAATACATATACGCGTATTCGTACAAAAATACGAATAGCCAAGAGAGAAAAAGAATAGTGAATAATAATACTAGAATACATATATAAAATATATATATATATGTAAATTATTAAATCAAAACCTAATTTAATAATAATCCGGCTCAACCCTAAGCTGCTAGTATTATCAACCGTCCAACTAAAGTCTGTGCAGCCTGTACACATATTTAATCGAACACATGTATATACCAAGATACGTCATCTACATTATATCGCCTGAACCGTGAAAACCCTCTGTGTGAGACTCTAAAGACTCATCAATACGCTGGCAGTGGGTTTAACCACAAGCACATCAGCGGCACTAGCTGTATGTAACGGCTACCCAGATATTGAGCAAAAGGAAGGCCGACGAGCAAACTCATCCAAACTCTTATTGAGCCTGTCAGTGACAATCTGCATGCAGGCCGGTCTGTTCGTCTAAGTGTATCGCATATCGTGTCTATGGGGGTGGATAAACTCAGATCCCTAATAACGCGATAATTCAAATCGGTATGAAACCCATCACCACCTGAGAAATTACTGATCCAAGATCAGTAATTCTCGACTACCTTAGCCAAGGATTTCTGGTGATGGCCACCCGTATACACCGCGACATCAACCCCCAATACCGGGAGAGACGAATCCCCGACGATCTGCTTACTGCTTCTATATGGCTCGGGACTTTACCCAACTAAAACCTGTTTGCACGAATCCTTGAGCCGTGGTAGGGTAGTAATCAAAGCACAGTAGGAACTCACACGAGAAAAATGACGATCTCAGGTCGACAGACTAACCTGTACTCTTGTCACCTAGGAACTGCAATCTGACAATAGGTATAATACCATCTAGTAGGTTCCCGACGAGTCCGTCCAGTGTACTCATAACCCAATGAGCACCTGTATACTATCTTAGGTGACTAACTGACACCAATGGCTTGTGAGACCGGCCACCGCCCCTTGTCGGGATCTCGATAGGTATACACTAGTCTACTCTGAAGTATCGATGCCCAGTCTCGATACTCCCACGACTAGGAACATTTAAGGATGTGCTTATAGACCACCCATCTCCCACTTATATGATCGTCATCATAATGCTGGTAGTCAATCAAGAATCATATGTGCTCTATCAACATGTAATAGTGATCTGTAATGCCACTTAATGCTGTACATGATGATAAAGACAAACCAGATAACATACTATCATCTCGAGTAAGACTGTTCTACCAGTATAGGTCCTCCCTCAATCATCACAATCGCGTGCTTGCAATTCAATAATTGACTTGAGGGCGCTATAGCCAACAACATCTTGGTGGAACCTGGATGAACACTGTAAGCTGACTGATGTGTCTGCTCTAGGATCTCACACCTCAGCCTCTCGGTATCTGGTACACATAAACGAGTCCCAAAACGTAGCACACCCTGGTCATCAATCATGAACTCTGACTCTCTACCCTGCCGAATATGCTCTAAGATCTCAGACAAACGGGTATCGTCGGGCTGCGCCTCACGGATACGATCAAGTAGAAGTGGACGAGCACGGACATGAGCAAGCTGTCCACCAGTGGAAGTGAACTCGAACCGTGCTCTACTGTCGCACAAGATCTGCCAATCTGTAGAAGATTGTCTTTGAACTGCGCTCAAATGGAACAAGCTACCTCTGGGCCTACGACTCAAAACATCAGCTACCACATTCGCCTTGCCCGGGTGATAAAGGATTTCACAATCATAACCCTTCGCAAGCTCCATCCAATGGCGCTACCTCAAATTCATATCCCGCTGCTGGAAGATGTACTTCAAGCTCTTGTGGTCCGTGAAGATCTGACACGACTCTCCGTACAAGTAGTGTCTCCAAATCTTAAGCGCAAAGACCACCGCGGCCATCTAAAGATCATGAGTGGGATAGTTCTGCTCGTGCTTCTTCAGCTACCGAGAAGCATAAGCGATAACTCTATCATGCTGCATCAATACAAAACCGAGCCCCACTAGAGAAGCATTACAGTAAACGACATATCCGCCCGATTCAGAAGGCAAAGATAGAACTGGTGCAGTCATCAACCGAGTCTTCAACTGTTGAAAAACTCTGCTCGCATGCCTCAGTCCAAAGAAAAGGAACCCCCTTTCGGGTCAGTCCGGTCAGCGGTGCAGCGATACTCAAGAAATCCTGCACGAAATGGCGGTAATAACCGACTAAGCCCAAGAAGCTGCGGACCTCTGTCATTGATACAAGTCTGGGCCAAAGCTGTATGGCCTCGATCTTCTTCGGGTACACTCGTATACTGTCTCCCGTAACCACATGACCCAAAAAGTCAACACTATCAAACCAGAATGCACACTTCGAGAATTTAGCAAATTGCTGGTGCTCTCTCAATGTCTGCAAATTAATTCTCAAGTGCTGCTCATGCTCCTCTCGATTTCTGGAATAGACCAGAATGTCATCAATAAACACAATAATGAACTGATCGAGGAACGGCCTGAAAATCCGGTTCATCAAATTCATAAACGTTGCTGGGGCATTAGTGAGTCTGAATGACATCACCAAAAACTCATAATGCCCGTAGCGCGTACGAAAAGCAGTTTTCGGAATGTCATCATTCCGAACCCGCAACTGATGATAACCCGACCTCAAATCAATCTTGGAAAAATGTCCCGCACCCTGGAGCTGATCAAAAAAATCGTCAATGCGAGGTAAATGATACATATTCCACACCGTAACTCGGTTCAATTGACGATAATCAATGAACAATCTCAAACTGACGTCCTTCTTCTTGACGAACAGAACAGGAGCTCCCCAAGGAGAAACACTCGGACGCACAAGTCCCCAATCAAGCAACTCTTGCAAATGATCCTTAAGCTGCTTAATCTCCGTCGGGGCCATCCGATAAGGCGGTATAGAAATAGGCCCCGTGCCGGGAATCAAATCAATGCAGAACTCGATATCGCGCTCTAGCAGCAATCCAGGTAACTCATCAGGAAATATGTCGGGAAACTCTCTCACAATAGGAACCTGGTCCAATGAATCTACTATGGCTCCAGTATCACGAATAAAGGCTAAGAATCCCCGACATTCTCTCCTCAAGAGCCGACTAGCGCAAGGGGCAAAAATCAAACTGTGAGGGACGGCACTACGGTCTCCCTGCACAACAAGAACTGACTCGTCCGGAAAACAAAACCTGACTGCCTTCTCACGGCAGTCTACAGACGCATAGAAAGTAGCTAACCAGTCCATGCCAAGAAGAACATCGAAATCCAACATATCAAGAAGGATCAAGTCGACTGACGAATCTCTATCTCTAATACGAACGACACATGACCGAAACACATGTCGCGCAATAAAAGACTCACCAACGGGAGTAATCACGACAAGTGGCTGATCTAGCAAAGACGACACTCGGCCCAACCGTGGCACGAAGTGTGTGGAAACATACGAGTGCATAGATCCCGGATCAAATAAAACGTGCACATCGAAAGAACATACTGAAAGAGTACCTGACACGACTACATTCGACACCTACGCATCCTGATGAGTCAATGCAAATACTCGATCCTGCCCTCTACCGACAACTGCCTGTCCTCTGTTTCTGCCACCTCATCCTCTCTGAATAAGACCGCCACGACCACGGCCCGTCTGAACATCTGCCTAGCGTGGACCAATAACGGGCGTAGAAGACAATGCCCTCTAAGGTGGTGCAGGTAAGAAGGTGACATAAGGAACCACTGCCCCGCCCTGGCATACCTTAGTACAATCTCTGACGAGGTGATGTGGACTCCCACACCTATAACATCCCGGCGACTGCTGCAGACCCTGTGGGTAAGAGCCATATAACTGGCCTCGTCTCAAACCTCTGCTACCACCATCACCTGGAAAGAATCTATCGCGGTGTCTACCAAGCTGTCTCTAAGATGATATATCAGTGCGAAGACGCTTTGGTCCCGAAACGACCGAAGTCTCGGAAATACGCTCATCTACCAATAGGGTTGCATCCACCGCGGCTACATATTTATCAAAATGCTGGGCGCCAATGGAAAGGAACAACTGGTAACCAGGCCATTTGATTGATATACGTTTAGTGTACGTGCGTTTTAAAATTTAAGAATATACCGCAATCAAGACGGTGTCGCTTGGTAGCTAGCCGGTCGAGTACGGGTCGGTCCATAGGGAAAATGTGTACTTTCTTTAAGTCTTAACGAGTTAAGCCCTATTTTTGGTAGGTTTTGTTTTAAATCTAAAAATGAGATTAAATTGATTTAAAGTCTTGCTAGGGTTAGGATTAGATTAGTTTGGAAAAGGGATTCTATTCACTGCTTTCCTTACCTTAGTTAAGAATATAGGTGTTAGGGTAATAGTCAACAAAGGGGATTAACACGACGCCATTTGATTGATAGATGTTTAGTGTACGTGCATTTTAAAATTTAAGAATATACCGCAATCAAGACGGTGTCGCTTGGTAGCTAGCCGGTTGAGTACGGGTCGGTCCACAGGGAAAATGTGTACTTTCTTTAAGTCTTAATGAGTTAAGCCCTATTTTTGGTAGGTTTTGTTTTAAATCTAAAAATGAGATTAAATTAATTTAAAGTCTTGCTAGGGTTAGGATTATGTTAGTTTGGAAAATGGATTCTATTCACTGCTTTCCTTGCCCTAGTTAAGAATATAGGTGTTAGGGTAATAGTCAACAAAGGAGATTAGCACGACTAGGAAGAAACGTAGTTTCTTTCTTTTGGTCCTTGTCCATCCTTTCTTAACTCTTAGCCCTAACCCCTATTTAAATCAATCACAACCGATCTAACTAGAGAATCACCACTATTTTGTAGGATAGGGTGCCGTAGTGAGCGATGTGTGGTTAATGTAAATAGAGTCCGTATTAATTAAAATTATAGGGGCAAGGAAAAGAGTGGGAGAGATTTTCTTCTCTCAAACCTTCCCTATCCTAACCCTAACAAGTGAGGAATTACTCACTCATTAGGAAGTTAACGACAAAATTCATTTTTATAATTTTTATTTTAAAAGACCATCTAATTTGCTGATAATAAAAGACAGATAAAAAAATGCACGAATTAAATTCAGAATAAAAAAAAGAATGAAAGATAGAAATAAAAAAACCTTACTTTTATTGATGACCTCTTCAATGCATTATAACTTGAATAAAATTTTAATCTAGAAAATTAAAAAGAGGCATGCCTAATTAGGCTTTCGGCTTTCCTATTTATAGATAGGAGAAACCCTAGGTTTTACATTTGATCCACATTTGAATTTACAGAACTACCCTAAGAAAGCCAGGTCAAAGCACCGACACCCACCGACATATGCACCGACATGTGCACTGCACAGTCGCGGAACCACGGCAGAATGCCATGTTTGGCCGCGGTTCCGCGGCCATATAGTAGGCACTTGGACTCAGTTCTTTAGGGATACTTCAAGTTGCCTTTTCCTTCTGTTTTCTTCACTTGGTTCCTCAGAATCTTTTCTAGTTTCTTCCACATTTCCAACAGTGCAGAATTATGTGGACTTTTACCGTAAGCTTCGCGTTGAAGTCTTGAATCTTGTGCTGCCCTTGTGCTTTGTGCAATTGAACTGTTTACTGATCTTTATTTTTTTCTTGAACTGTTAGGTGGCATCATACGGATTCTTCTATTGTTGGTCGTAGTCTCACATTTGTAGCATTTTTTTCATGAATTTCACTGTAATGACCTGAGAACTTATAACCTGCAACTATTTAGCAGACATGGATCAAAAGCACCTATTTATTTGTAATATGATTAAGAATGGGCGATATAATAATGCAAAATTCTGATATGAACAACACCCTAAACCCTAATTTGTCCTATAAATACCCACTCCATTTTGCATCCCTTCACACTGAAAATTCTATACAAAAACTCTCAAGAAATTTCCAAGTTCCCAATAGTGTGCTAGTGGAGTTAACGAAGGGCGAAGCTCCGACGAAATTCCGGCGGCGATACAAGGAGTTTCCGGCAACGAAATGAAGTACCGATGAATTTTAGACCTCCTCCTACCTCTCCCCTGTCATCTAAGCTAGTAAGTCCCCCTTCTCTCTCTCTTTTGCTATTCCCAAACTCTTCATTCTTAAAACATGTCGGAAGCGGAGTTATCCGGCTTCCGATTATCTTTTCTTTTAAAAATAAAACTTTTTCTTAAGAAAAAAACCTACAACTTTTGATATATTATTTAGTAATCATTAACTAAGACATTAGAAAAAGTTTGACGTCAAAATAATAACCGTTGCAAGTTTTATTCCACTTTTACATTAAAATACCTTTATTTTTCATTTCGACATGCTTATACCTTTTAACCGTATTACCTTAGAAGAACTCACGAGGTAATGACCTACCTCATCACAACACATATATCTATCATAGCACGATGAATCTTGGGACAATAGAATACGGGAAATACGACCTTGCAAATAAATCCCTTTAACTTATAAAAACCGTTTATTTTAAAAGATGTATTAAAATATTTCCATGCAATTGAGCCTCTAAAACCCATTTTGGGGACCCCGTTTGGGATGGTGCGGATTATCGCACATCCTCGGGGTTAGTAGAGCGAGATGCAGACCTCCGCAAGGAGTATTCAATCTCGATGGAATTTTTATACATTTTTCTTTAGAAAATGAAATTTTTACAAGAAAACAAATAAAATTATTTTCATTAATTATGTATATATAATTATTACCAAAATACTTATTTTAAATTTATATATTATTCCATATTTCCAAAACTCAACAAAAGAATTCAAATATTACATGAAACTACTATGATAATTCAAAACAATATTCATATTACAAATAAATACCATATATTATGAAATTAGATTTTATTCACTAAAAATGTCACATTTATAAAATATACATCAATAAAAACTTTAAATACGATAATTAAATAATTGAGGTGTATTTTGAAATTATACCGATTTTTTTTTTAAATAAACCCCCTCAAGTTATACTAAATTACAATAAGAACCCCAGTGAACATAGGTTTAAGCGGGACCAGTCTCTTGAGCCTCAGGGAGCCAGAGATATGGGTGCTCGCCTATTTAAGGTAGATAATATAACAAACGGTTTTATCAACACAGTAATTGTCTTGGAAAAAAACACAAATCTTGCCGTCCATGTGCAGCAGTTACCGATAACATCAAAACCCTAATTCAGGACTTCAATTTCTTTTCTAATTGTCTGACTCAGACTGAGTCTTAAACTAATTTATACTTGAATGTGATTCAAGTATGAAACCATAATTTAATATGAATCCATATACTCAATCTATTCAATCTATACAACTTGACCGAACTGAACCATGGATATACTCAATTTACATGTTCATCCATTATATTCATTCCATTATTGATATCATAGTTTTGGCAAGTCATCTATCTATACAAATTATAATACAAGACAAGACAATACAATCAATACATAAACACTACGGGGTTATAAAGGGGTAGACCGGTGCGGAACATGTTAAAGGTGGCACGGGGTGGTCACTTAAGACGTAATTACATCCATGCCGTTGTTCCGTGGTATTATCGACGGAGCCTTGTACTACGGGTTACTAAAGTCTCCGGTGTAAGCGGGACTCTTCTCGTATACACTGGCATTTTCCGTACCAAGTTACAAACAACCGCGCTGACATTATAATAAAAACATTATAAAACTATACTCTCTCTCTGTCTATTCTACTTCTCTCTCATCTTTGGGACTTACCGAGCGATTGTTCGCTGACGACATTCCTATTCCTCTTCTTATTTGGAATGTTGTCAGGAGGACCCGACATTGAGGAGTACGAGACCAGTCAGGAGCATTTGGAGCAGGCCACTGAGCAGTACACCGAAGACCCAGAGCTGTAGCCACTTGTACTTATTCCATTTTCATTTCTGTTATGCCACTATTTAGGCATTGCTTTCATTCCATGTATTTATCTTTCATTGTATTGTAAAAATAATGTTAATAAATAAAGTTGTTGTTCATTTACATCTTGTCTCTTGTGTAAATTTCATTTTATATTGCTTAGATACACTTAGCGTGTTTACTTCTGAGTAAATACGTAGCGGGCCAGTCGCGTCCCCTTCCCTGTACACCAGGAAGTGGGCGTGACAGGTTTTGTTGGTGGCCCATGCAGGTCAGCTTCTGTGTGGACATACAGGTCATCTCTGTATAGACATACAGGTCGGCACTGTATGGACAACCTAAACAATATAACATAAGAACCAGCAACTGAAAATATTCTTTACAATTCATATTCCTTGAATCTTATCATTTCATATATTTTGAATCTGTCCTAACCCAAATTTTTCTTTCAAGGTTATGGACTCCCCAAACAACACCAGCACGAATGTCAACAACACCCCCTACCACTACCACTCACACCCGCCGTCGCTGCAGACGGTTCTGCTTGAGGCAATCCGCAGCCTCCTGGAAGAACAGTAGTAGCAGATTGCTATCTTGATGAACCGACCAGAAGCAGAAGCACCTGGGGTGAAGCAATTCAGGGCCTTGCACCCCAAACAGTTTGCAGGAAAAGAGAGCCCTTTAGAAGCTGAGGAATGGGCTCAAAGTATTGAAGATGATCTGGCAGCGGCACAAGTGCCAAAGATTGCTTGGGTTCGAGTTGCAAAGCTGCAGCTCACTGATAATGCACGGGTCTGGTGGAAGGCGGAAGAAAGCCGTCTCACCCAGCCGATCGAGTGGAAGACTTTCCATGACATGTTCGATGCAAAGTACTTCTCTGAGACTGCCTGCTTTGATATGGAGCAGCAGTTCATCCATCCGCAACAAGGTTCAATGTGGACCAAATCAGTAGATGAGTATGATGCTGAGTTTACCATGCTCAGCAGTAAGATATATCTCAATGTTCAATTTTATATCACATACTACACAGCTAACACAAGACCGTAACAGGTTTAAGGCCCATCTCATACAGACTGCTGAGGTCAGGGCTAGAAGATTTCAGCAAGGCTACAGGGGATTTCCCAACCCATGATATGGCTTTGAAAGCTGCCCAAAAATACGAGGCAGTACTTAAGAGGAAGGGCAGACCTTACCCTGCCACCCAGATGGCAGGAGGAGCCTCTTCAAGGCCAACTGTTGAACCGAGGAGACCGGAAGTAACAGATTACCGGCCAAGCCCCGATTTTTGCTTCTATTGCAAGAGGGAAGGACACTTGTGGAAGGACTGTAGGTGCGCAAAAGGCTTATGCTTAGTTTGTGGCGCATCCAATCACGGTATTGGAAACTGTCCTTATAAACGCAACCCAGCTCACACACCCACCAACTACCCGCAGCGGCCAGCTATCCAAGCTCCTGCACCTCGTCTTGCACTCCCAGCTCCACCACCAGCACATCCTACTCGCCAATTCTATCAGGCAATGAGGAACATGCCTCGAGGGCAGAGAAACATACCCCAAGGACAGAGGAATGTGCCTCCGGCTAAGAGGAATGAACCACGACGTCAGGCTTTCACACTAGCAGCCGTAGAAGCAGAGGCTGTAGACTAAGGTAACACTGGTAATTCTCTTCAACCTTTTCAAACCCTTGTACCACTTTGTTATTTTTCATACACTATCAGTACTTCTATCACCAAACATTTCTTGAATCTGTTATACTTTTCTTTCACAAATTTCGAGGACGAAATTTTTATAAGGAGAGTAGAATGTAACAACCCTAAATTTTCTGTACAATTTTTTCAAAATATAGAAAGGCACACTTAAGCCTGAGCACGAGTTATAAGTTTGTTTTGCTTTAGAACATCAACAAGGAGCTTGTAGCTCACTGGTAAGACATTGCACTGCTGAACCTAAGCAACATAGTTCAAATCCCATCAGCTACATATTCTTTTTATTTTAAATTCTTTTAATCTTTTTAGAAGCCCAAAAGACTACACGTGCACTACACGTAAACTGAAGAGACATAAGATAATCAAACACATGCACTGTAGAATACCAAACGATCCCGACCCAATACCCCAACACCAACCCAGACCGTCAGCAATGGGCCGGTGACAAGCCTAGAAAATCCGGCGAGGTCGGGTCAAACCGTCCCAAATGCTTCCAAACTTCACCCCCTGTACCTCTTCAGCTACCCCACTAACCCCACATTACTTGTTTACTCTGATTATTTCCATAGAGCAATAAAATGCCCAATTAATCCCAATTTTAATGTATATTTCAATGCATTCTTTAAACACCCTAAACCCTAATTTATCCTATAAATACCCACTCCATTTTGCATCCCTTCACACTAAAAATTCTATACAAAAACTCTCAAGAAATTTCCAAGTTCCCATAGAGTGCAAGTGAAGTTAACGAAGGGCGAAACTCTGACGAAGTTCCGGCGGCGATACAAGGAGTTTCCGGCAGCGAAACGAAGCACCGACGAATCCAAGATCTCCTCCTACCTCTCCCTTCTCATCTAAGCCAGTAAGTCCCCCTTCTCTCTCTTTTGCTATTCCCAAACTCTTCATTCTTAAAACGTGTTGGAAGTGGAGTTATCCGGCTTCTGATTATGTTTTCTTTTAAAAATACAACCTTTTATTAATAAAAAACCTATAACTTTTGATATATTGTTTAGTAATCATTAACTAAGACATTAGAATAAGTTTGACTTCAAAATAATAACCGTAGCAAGTTTTATTCCACTTTTACATTAAAATACCTTTATGTTTCATTTCGACATGCTTATACCTTTTAACCATATTACCTTAGAAGAACTCACGAGGTAATGACCTAACTCATCACAACACACATATCTATCATAGCATGATGAATCTTGGGATAATAGAATACGGGAAATACGACCTTGCAAATAAATCCCTTTAACTTATAAAAACCGTTTTCTTTAAAAGATGCATTAAAATATTTCCATGCAATTGAGCCTCTACAACTCATTTTGGGGACTCCGTTTGGGATGGTGCGGATTATCGCACATCCTCAGGCTTAGTAGAGCGAGATACAGACCTTCGCAAGGAGCATTCGATCTCGATGGAATTTTTATAAATTTTTCTTTTGAAAATGAGATTTTTACAAGAAAACAAATAAAATTATTTTCATTAATTAAGTATATATAATTATTACCAAAATACTTATTTTAAATATATATATTATTCCATGTTTCCAAAACTTAAGAAAAGAATTCAAATATTACATGAAACTACCATGATAATTCAAAACAATATTCATATTACAAATAAATACCATATATTATGAAATTAGGTTTTATTCCCGAGAAATGTCACATTTATAAAATATACATCAATAAAAACTCTAAAAACGATAATTAAATGCTTTAGGTGTATTTTGAAATTATACCAAAACTATTTTTATATAAAACCCCCTCAAGTTATACTAAATTACAATAAGGACCCTAGTAAGCATAGGTTTAAGCGGGACCGGTCTATTGAGCCTCAAGGAGCCGGAAATATGGGTGCTTGCCTATTTAAGGTAGACAATATAACAAACGGTGTTATCAACACGGTAATTGTCTTCGAAAAATACACAAATCCTGCCGTCCATGTGCAGCAGTTACCGATAACATCAAAATCCTAATTCAGAACTTCAATTTCTTTTCTAATTGTATGACAGACTGATTCTTAAACCAATCTATCCTTGAATGTGATTCAAGTATGAAACCATAATTTAATATGAATCCATATACTCAATCTATTCAATCTATACAACTTGACCGAACCGAACCATGGATATACTCCATTTACATGTTCATCTATACAACTTTAGACGTTGCGTGATTTAAGTAAGCCGAAAAACCCAGAAATCTAAACCAAGAAAGAAGTAAAGCGATAAAACAGTAGTTGAAAACATTTTTTTAAAAATCTCAAGTTATAAAATCTCAACTTAAATTTATTTTCTTAAAAATTTCGGCAGCATCTCCTTTGTAAAAACTAACCCCAAACGGGTACATGCATAGAATAAATAAAAGGCATCCCCAAACAGAAGCAACTCACGCCAAAGGCGAAACACAACCATAACAAGTATATATACGACGTCGTAGCGAAGGAAAAAGCAATAAGAAGTGAAAACAAAGTATAAATAAAAAAGGCTGGCCCACACGAGCTCGACACCCAGAGTCACAAATAATACAATATCGATCCTCACAAATCTCGTCTCTAAGTCAAATACATGAAAATGGTAGATGGAGTGTACTAGATATAATAAGATATATAATGAAATCATACGGACACCCGCAAAACCACCCACCTATCCAAAATCACAACCAACGGTAGCTGTATCCGTAGAAACAGATGCAATGAGAAGCCCTGCCGCAACTACACCGAGGGTCAAGCCTACAAAATACTGTGGCACAACGGGGGTGAGTTGCCAACTCATGAATAGTAAATAATATCATACAGATAATCGCAAGTATGCACGAAAGCAATAGTCTGAAATATGTAATCTAATGACATAAATATAACAGTATGGATATGCAGTAAAATCATTATCAAGGTACACCACTAGCGTACAACAACTATATAAAACAGTGCATGTCAATAAATCCTGAGTATGGGATAACACATAAAACCTCATGAATGAGTCATCGTCATGGAAAACCGGTGTCCATCAACGACACCCCAAATCCCAATATCTCAGGCGCCGTCAATTTGATCAGCCCTCATATCCATCACATCATGAAACCTGAGTGTCCAACATTAACACTCGAAACATTATGAAATCCGTGTCCAACATCGACACGTAAATCCACATCCCCTTCTCTCTCTCGGGCTCCGTCAGTCCGGATCGGCCCACGGGCTCCGTCAGTCCGGATCGGCCCATACCTATGTCACGACTCCGGTCGGTATCCTCCGGATAACCGCCGGGCCCAAACTGTCACTGGTAGGTAATGTTCCCTCCTGCCAAGCTCATCGTCTACATCTAGAGCTTCTTGCCCCGGGGTACCTTACCGGGTCCACCATGTACCCGCAGACGGTGCCTCCCACTTCTCAAATCGGGTATGTTCATAACTCAGAATCGAGAAAACTCATAGTGGACGTCTCGAAATCACATTAGGAGAAACCGCGTTTTTAAAACAAATTGTAATTTCCTTTGAAATATATCCGCGGTTCTCAAATCCAGAAATTGTATGAAATCAGTATCTCAATGCCTATATCCATGAAATACAAGGTATGCAATATAGAACAGTAATATGAGCATATCAAGGAAAAACTGCTCTTTCTAAATATATCAAGTTTCAAAGGTATCTTGCGGTTTCCCAAATCCCCGAAATTGAAATGCAACATCATATAAGAGTAAATATGTGACTATAGCAATGTATGTATGTAAGTATGATGCAATTCATATGCGCAATAGAACAAAAATTAATATCTAACCGTTAATGATAAAGAAAGCGAAGCAATATATTATCTATGGTAATTTCTATAGTGTGTGTGTCATGGAAATTACTAACGGTGTGTGTGGCATACAATTTGGTGCTCGTGCAACATGAACCGTTAGTAATGGTGTTGTGTATAATTAATACTATGTCCATATACAACAGGTAATGGGATGTGCAACAATGATACTCATGCACAAATCGATATATATACATATAAGCATATAGTCATATCTCTGAATCTAACCCTCGACGTATAACGCCATACAGGCGATTCCCCCATAGATATTAAATTTACTCACGGATGATCTCGAGCTAGGTGAATCCAACCACCTCCTTCCCTTTCCTAGTAGCGCCCGAAATCCCCGCAATCGATCCTAATATCACATAAAAACATAACAAGTGAAATTGGAAACTTTCCGATAACACAGGCAAACAACACTTAAATCAACGCATCGACTCACACAAGCTATCAAGTGTTAGCATAGTGGCTAACGTATATAGCGACACCCTAAACCAAACCCAAGTGCTGCAAGCTACACGAAGCACAAAAACCGTGTCAAATATCTGTCTCGAGAGTTGCCGAAATACTAAAAATTAGCTAAGTGGTTCCAGATTTTGCCTATAGATAATATAGGAAAATCAAACAGAACCAAAAACCAAGGATAACCTACAAACAACTACCCTCAAAAACACAACTTCCCAGGCCACCACAAAACCGGCGGCGTCGGCCGTATCTCTATTCTCGCCAGGCCAGCTAGGAGGGGTGTGGTCCGGGTTTCAGGTGCACACTCATGGCTCTCTTACTACTTTACTATGTTGTTAGATTATATAATAGGTCACCTTAACAACAGCAGATCTTTGAGACACAAACTTATCACAAAAATACGATATTTGCACAAAAACTATAACTTTAGTATTTAAAACTGAAACTAATAAGCACACAAACTCCCTTAAAGCCTGATAAAGAGTTAAAGATCACCACCTCACCAAAACTTGGGAAAAACCCTAGCTTTACAAGCTCCAAGTCATCACAATAGGCTTTAGCATGAGTTGTGAAGGGTTTAGTGAGGTTTTATGAAGGTTTAGGCTTAGAGTTTGTGATGAAAATATAACAAGTGAAGAATTGTGAAGGAGGAGAAGAACAAGAGAATTGAGAGAGTGAGGTGACAATGAGAGAGTGTGAGGTGAAGAATGAGAGTATATGAGTGTGAGGAATGAGAGAGTGTGAGTGTGAGGTGAGTGTGAGACTTGCACTCACTCTCTCTCTCTCTCTCTTCATTAATTAGCAACCATACCTCCAAAGTCTCCTCAATAATTCAACCTTCTCTTCTCTTCTTTTTCCAAAAACAATTAAAACCTCTTTTCTAATAATTAAAGTAGATATAATTGTTTAAATGTAACATGACATGTTAAAAAGAAATGGTTAAGTGTGCCATGGCTAGTAAAGCATGGTTAACACCTCCTTAACCCTAATTTAACATGCACATGTGTGTGCAAGTATAAAAATAATTAAATAAAATGTTAATTAATTATATAAAATATGTTTAAAATAATTATTGGTTAAATTTTATTAAAACCCCCATTATCGCTTAATTAACACTAACCGCATTCTAAAGTGTTACAATTAATCATATCATTCTCATTCCCATACTCTTGATGTGGATACTGTGTGTTAGGTTGGATAAGGTTGGGTGGAGGACCTTGTCTTAGGTTTTGGAATTGTTGACTAGTGTTGCCTTAATTCCATTATAAATTAAGGTGGTTCCTCCATCCTTGGTTATATGTTTGAGAAAAAGAATTATTATTATTTTGATATGCAGTATTGACGGTCTCTTGCCCGTGAGGACCGCTTAGAAGGGAACATTCTTCAGAAAGGTGGAAAAAGTCTTGATAGTTTAGACAAGAAGAGGGTTGACTAACTTGAGCAATAGGGGCGGGGGTAGTTGATGGTTTTTCTATTGATTTCTGAATGGAAGTCAACTGGGCTTGCATTCCGATTATATCTTCAACCGTGTGGATCCCATCCCTAGATGTAGTCGAACCTCTCTCACTAGTACTCTCCCATTGCATGGTTTTATCAGATAATTTTTCTAGAAATTTCCATACGTCATCTTCCTTTTTCATCATTAAGTTGCCTTGAGACATGGACTCAATCATAAACTTAGATTCTATGCCATCATAGACTGTTTAATATAGCTCCTACTTAGATATACCATGATGGAGGCATTTTATGAGAAGGTCCTCAAAACGTTCGAAATATTTCCAAAATGATTCTCTCGGTTTTTGCGAAAAAGTCTTAATTTCATTTCGAAATTTTGCGGTTTTAAAATGTTGGTAGAACTTTTTAAGAAATATTTTAGTAAACTCATCTCATGTTCTAATAGCATTGGCTGGCACACTATAAAGTCAATACTTAGCTTTATCGGTGAGGGCAAAGGGAATAAGTCTAAGCTTAACTTCATCTTAGTTTAACTATTTAAGTTTAAACATTTGACATAAGTCCTCAAACTCCCTTATGAAGACAAAGACATCTTCAGATTCTAAGCCATAAAACTTAGGAATTGAGTTTATGAAAGCAGGTTTTATTTCTTAATCACCGGCTGCTAACGATAAGACTATACAAGATAGCAGTGATGTGCGGATAGAATATCATCTATCTTGTAGGATGGATGTAGCGGGAACGATCTCAGCCATTGGATCTTCTGAATCAAGACGAATCAATCTATATTTTTCGTCTCAACCCCACACATGCATACACCATACGCAAAAGAATATAAGTTAGATTCTTTTAAGTTATTTTTTTTAAAATGCAAAAATTAAACTATAGATTCAAAAAAATCACCAACAAAATACGCAAACAAACTTAGATCTAGAGTTACCTAGGTCAAGTTACTAGATCCGCTCCTGACTGCCAAGAGACAAATTGCAAGATAGATTCTCTAACGGCTCTTTTTCAACTTTGAAGCCAGATCAGTGCCAGTTAAGTAGGAGGGTTCTGCTATACGAATCACCGAAATAGCGGGCCTTAATTAAATAACCACAACTTAGTCACACGTCACTTAGACACCTCAAGATTGAATTGGATAATCGTTAGATTACCTACAACCTCCTCTTTTCCTATTAAGCGTGATATATCCTTAGGGAGATGAAGTCTAGATGTTTTTAAAATTAATGTAGCTTAATGCGAACACTCAGTTGTGATTCGTGAGGCCTAAGAAGGGTGATGAAATTCCCACATAATCTGGATTTGGATTGTTGCCCCTTAAAATCTTTTTAAATATGCAAGGCAAGATAAAATCAAAAAAAAACTAAAACGATTTTTTTTTGTTTTCTTTTTGTTATTTTTTATGCGGCGCAAAGAAATCTGCAAAAACTGTTAGTTGGAAAAAACAATAGATTAGGGAAGAACGAAATCATATTTAAAGTCTAGAGACAAAGTTCTAGAATGTGCTCGAGCAATGCAACAAAAAAAAATTAAGAACCCAAAATTTTTTTTTGCCGGATTGGATGTAATGTAAGTTTCGGTCGAAATATTTTCACTCTGGGTCTTCGAAAAATTTTCCTCATGTTCTTCTCAATCTGCTCTTCCCGAAAGTTTGTCTCGATTCTTGAAATTTAAATTAAAGAATCCGAAGAATCAAATCTAATAAAATAAAACTAAATTTAACTAAATTAAAAATACAGCTTGAATTAAAATTAATTAAAAACTACGCCTCCCTAGCAACGGCGCCAAAAACTTGTTGAGAATTTTTATAGTCTCTAAATTAAACCGTAACTATACGGTGGTTCAATCGTAATACTTGAAGGTCTATCCACAGAGAGGTGTGATTTAAATATTTCTAAAGTCAAGTTTATAAGATAGTTGATTTAGATTAAGAATTAAAAAAACAAGGAATTAAAAATGTAGGTTTGAATAATAAAAAGAAGATTTAGGGTTTTTGAATTGTTTTTCTAATGTGATGATTTATATGATAAAACTTCTATTTTTTTTCCTAAGTTTAATTAACGATCTATTAATAACATAAAAGTATGGAATAAATTATCTGATTTAATCTTATCCAATCAATTATATTATATCATTTATATTTAATTAAAACCCTAATTCAAATTTACTAGATTTAACCTAGGATTAACCGTCTATATGCATTTGTAGGTCTAGAAGCTACAACTACCATGTTTTAGGTTTTCTCCTAAATCAAATTAATAACTAGTTTGAATATCTATAATTTATAATTATCTCTACTGTCTCTAATTAGATTTTTAGGCGTCAACTATCATGAACCTAATTAGTTTTTAGGTTTCTTATCTATCCCTAATTCTTACTTAAAGACGTAAACTTTTCATTGTAACAATTAGATTTTTTTAGATTAAGAATAAAGAGAGAATAACATAGATCAGAATAGATATTCATATTAAAGTAAGAATATAAGAATATTTGAAATACTAACCACAATAGAACACAAATCATAACCCTAGATGCAAAGTTTATCCAAGCAAGGTTAAAAAGAAGATAAATATCTTTATTTAGAAAAATAGAGAACTTACAAGTGGTTGATCTCTCAAAAGAAAACCCTAAAGTTTATTGCCAAGAGAGAGATGATTTAAACCCTAAACTATATAAAGCTTTTTATAGTCTTTTATGAGATTTGGAACAAACTTCTAAAGATAAACAGAGAATACTAAACCACCCTAAAAATCTCAACTCAAATCTCCACTAAATTTCAGCTGATTTGCCCTCATTGATGATTTTGGCCGAAAATTTTGGGCAGATCCATCTTTGATTTGTTGCGTCTTCTGTTATTTTGCGTCGAGATTCCTAAAATTTGTTTCAATCATGATAATTGCTTCCTTAATTTTGATATAGCACCATGAAGTCCACATTGCATGCAAATAATCTGACTTTTAGGATAATTTTCTATCTTTTTGCATCTAAGCCCTGTTATCTGTATTCATTCACAAAAACACCCAAAGTAGCATAAAATATGAAAAATAAATGATAAATGTGATATAAAATTTTGCAATAAATTACACCTATCAACGGCTCGGCTCGAGCCGATAGGGCTCTAGCCCTTGCGCACGTGATATTCACGTGAGCGCATGAGCATATTGGCGCTCGGCTCGGTTTGAACCGAATAAGGTTTTTAGTGCGCTCACGTGTGTCACGCCCTGCTTCCCGGTGTACGGGGAAAGCGACATGACTGGCCCGCTAGTATTTATTCAGAAGTAAACATGCTAAGCGTATCTAAACAATATAAAATAAAATGTACACAAGAGACAAGATGTAAATGAACAGCAACTTTATTTATTAACATTCCTTTTACAATACAATGAAAGGTAAATACATGGAATGAAAGCAATGCCTAAACAATGGCATAACAGAAATGAAAATGGAATAAGTACAAGTGGCTACAGCTCTGGGTTTTCGGTGTACTGCTTGGGGGCCTGCTCAAAATGCTCCTGACTGGTCTCGTACTCCTCAGTGTCGGGTCCTCCTGACAACATTCCAAAGAAGAAGAGAAATAGAAATGTCGTCAGCGAACAATCACTCGGAAAGTCCCAAAGATGAGAGAGAAGTAGAATAGACAGAGAGAGTATAGTTTTATAATTTTTTTATTATAATGTTAGCACAGTTGTTTGTAGCTTGGTACGGAAAATGCCAGTTTATACGAGAGGAGTCCCACTTACACCAGAGACTTTGGTAACCCGTAGTACAAGGCTCCATCGATAATACCACGGAACAACGGCATGGATGTAATTACGTCTTAAGTGACCACCTCATGCCACCTTTAACATGTTCCGTACCATTCTACCCCTTTATAACCTCGTAGTGTTTATGTATTGATTGTATTGATTGTATTTTATGTAATGATTGTATTGATTGTATGGATTATATTGTCTTGTCTTGTATTATAATTTGTATAGATGGATGACTTGCCGAAACCATGATATCAATAATGGAACGGTTATAATGGATGAACATGTAAATGGAGTATATCCATGGTTCGGTTCGGTCAAGTTGTATATATTGAATAGATTGAGTATATGGATTCATATTAAATTATGGTTTCATACTTGAATCACATTCAAGGATAGATTGGTTTAAGAATCAGTCTGTCATACAATTAGAAAAGAAATTGAAGTTCTGAATTAGGATTTTGATGTTATCGGTAACTGCTGCACATGGACGGCAGGATTTGTGTATTTTTCGAAGACAATTACCGTGTTGATAACACCGTTTGTTATATTGTCTACCTTAAATAGGCAAGCACCCATATCTCCGGCTCCTTGAGGCTCAATAGACCGGTCCCGCTTAAACCTATGCTTACTAGGGTCCTTATTGTAATTTAGTATAACTTGAGGGGGTTTTATATAAAAATAGTTTTGGTATAATTTCAAAATACACCTAAAGCATTTAATTATCGTTTTTAGAGTTTTTATTGATGTATATTTTATAAATGTGACATTTCTCGGGAATAAAACCTAATTTCATAATATATGGTATTTATTTGTAATATGAATATTGTTTTGAATTATCATGGTAGTTTCATGTAATATTTGAATTCTTTTCTTAAGTTTTGGAAACATGGAATAATATATATATTTAAAATAAGTATTTTGGTAATAATTATATATACATAATTAATGAAAATAATTTTATTTGTTTTCTTGTAAAAATCTCATTTTCAAAAGAAAAATTTATAAAAATTCCATCGAGATCGAATGCTCCTTGCGAAGGTCTGTATCTCGCTCTACTAAGCCTGAGGATGTGCGATAATCCGCACCATCCCAAACGGGGTCCCCAAAATGAGTTGTAGAGGCTCAATTGCATGGAAATATTTTAATGCATCTTTTAAAGAAAACGGTTTTTATAAGTTAAAGGGATTTATTTGCAAGGTCGTATTTCCCGTATTCTATTATCCCATGATTCATCATGCTATGATAGATATGTGTGTTGTGATGAGTTAGGTCATTACCTCGTGAGTTCTTCTAAGGTAATATGGTTAAAAGGTATAAGCATGTCGAAATGAAACATAAAGGTATTTTAATGTAAAAGTGGAATAAAACTTGCTACGGTTATTATTTTGAAGTCAAACTTATTCTAATGTCTTAGTTAATGATTACTAAACAATATATCAAAAGTTGTAGGTTTTTTATTAAGAAAAGGTTGTATTTTTGAAAGAAAACATAATCAGAAGCCGGATAACTCCACTTCCGACACGTTTTAAGAATGAAGAGTTTGGGAATAGCAAAAGAGAGAGAAGGGGGACTTACTGGCTTAGATGAGAAGGGAGAGGTAGGAGGAGATCTTGGATTCGTCGGTGCTTTGTTTCGCTGCCGGAAACTCCTTGTATCGCCGCCGGAACTTCGTCAGAGTTTCGCCCTTCGTTAACTTCACTTGCACTCTATGGGAACTTGGAAATTTCTTGAGAGTTTTTGTATAGAATTTTTAGTGTGAAGGGATGCAAAATGGAGTGGGTATTTATAGGATAAATTAGGGTTTAGGGTGTTTAAAGAATGCATTGAAATATGCATTAAAATTGGGATTAATTGGGCATTTTATTGCTCTATGGAAATAATCAGAGTAAACAAGTAATGTGGGGTTAGTGGGGTAGCTGAAGAGGTACAGGGGGTGAAGTTTGGAAGCATTTGGGACGGTTTGACCCGACCTCGCCGGATTTTCTAGGCTTGTCACCGGCCCATTGGTGACGGTCTGGGTTGGTGTTGGGGTATTGGGTCGGGATCGTTTGGTATTCTACAGTGCATGTGTTTGATTATCTTATGTCTCTTCAGTTTACATGCAGTGCACGTGTAGTCTTTTGGGCTTCTAAAAAGATTAAAAGAATTTAAAATAAAAAGAATATGTAGCTGATGGGATTTGAACTATGTTGCTTAGGTTCAGCAGTGCAATGTCTTACCAGTGAGCTACAAGCTCCTTGTTGATGTTCTAAAGCAAAACAAACTTATAACTCGTGCTCAGGCTTAAGTGTGCCTTTCTATATTTTGAAAAAATTGTACAGAAAATTTAGGGTTGTTACATTCTACCCTCCTTATAAAAATTTTGTCCTCGAAGTTTGTGAAAGAAAAGTATAACAGATTCAAGAAATGTTTGGTGATAGAAGTACTGATAGTGTATGAAAAATAACAAAGTGGTACAAGGGTTTGAAAAGGTTGAAGAGAATTACCAGTGTTACCTTAGTCTACAGCCTCTGCTTCTACGGCTGCTAGTGTGAAAGCCTGACGTCGTGGTTCATTCCTCTTAGCCGGAGGCACATTCCTCTGTCCTTGGGGTATGTTTCTCTGCCCTCGAGGCATGTTCCTCATTGCCTGATAGAATTGGCGAGTAGGATGTGCTGGTGGTGGAGCTGGGAGTGCAAGACGAGATGCAGGAGCTTGGATAGCTGGCCGCTGCGGGTAGTTGGTGGGTGTGTGAGCTGGGTTGCGTTTATAAGAACAGTTTCCAATTCCGTGATTGGATGCGCCACAAACTAAGCATAAGCCTTTTGCACACCTACAGTCCTTCCACAAGTGTCCTTCCCTCTTGCAATAGAAGCAAAAATCGGGGCTTGGCCGGTAATCTGTTACTTCCGGTCTCCTCGGTTCAACAGTTGACCTTGAAGAGGCTCCTCCTGCCATCTGGGTGGCAGGGTAAGGTCTGCCCTTCCTCTTAAGTACCGTCTCGTATTTTTGGGCAGCTTTCAAAGCCATATCATGGGTTGGGTAATCCCCTGTAGCTAATGCAACTTGGATTTCCGGGTCTAACCCTAACTGAAATCTTCTAGCCCTGACCTCAGCAGTCTGTATGAGATGGGCCTTAAACCTGTTACGGTCTTGTGTTAGCTGTGTAGTATGTGATATAAAATCGAACATTGAGACATATCTTACCTGCTGAGCATGGTAAACTCAGTATCATACTCATCTACTGATTTGGTCCACATTGAACCTTGTTGCGGATGGATGAACTGCTGCTCCATATCAAAGCAGGCAGTCTCAGAGAAGTACTTTGCATCGAACATGTCATGGAAAGTCTTCCACTCGATCGGCTGGGTGAGACGGCTTTTTTCCGCCTTCCACCAGACCCGTGCATTATCAGTGAGCTGCAGCTTTGCAACTCGAACCCAAGCAATCTTTGGCACTTGTGCCGCTGCCAGATCATCTTCAATACTTTGAGCCAATTCCTCAGCTTCTAGAGGGCTCTCTTTTCCTGCAAACTGTTTGGGGTGCAAGGCCCTGAATTGCTTCACCCCAGATGCTTCTGCTTCTGGTCGGTTCATCAAGATAGCAATCTGCTACTACTGTCCTTCCAGGAGGCTGCGGATTGCCTCAAGCAGAACCGTCTGCTCGTTGATCGGAGCAGCGACGGCGGGTGTGAGTGGTAGTGGTAGGGGGTGTTGTTGACATTCGTGCTGGTGTTGTTTGGGGAGTCCATAACCTTGAAAGAAAAATTTGGGTTAGGACAGATTCAAAATATATGAAATGATAAGATTCAAGGAATATGAATTGTAAAGAATATTTTCAGTTGCTGGTTCTTGTGTTATATTGTTTAGGTTGTCCATACAGTGCCGACCTGTATGTCTATACAGAGATGACCTGTATGTCCACACAGAAGCTGACCTGCATGGGCCACCAACAAAACCTGTCACGCCCCACTTCCTGGTGTACAGGGAAGGGGACGCGACTGGCCCGCTACATATTTACTCAGAAGTAAACACGCTAAGTATATCTAAGCAATATAAAATAAAATTTACACAAGAGACAAGATGTAAATGAACAACAACTTTATTTATTAACATTATTTTTACAATACAATGAAAGATAAATACATGGAATGAAAGCAATGCCTAAATAGTGGCATAACAGAAATGAAAATGGAATAAGTACAAGTTGCTACAGCTCTGGGTCTTCGATGTACTGCTCAGTGGCCTGCTCCAAATGCTCCTGACTGGTCTCGTACTCCTCAATGTCGGGTCCTCCTGACAACATTCCAAATAAGAAGAGGAATAGGAATGTCGTCAGCGAACAATCGCTCGGTAAGTCCCAAAGATGAGAGAGAAGTAGAATAGATAGAGAGAGAGTATAGTTTTATAATGTTTTTATTATAATGTCAGCGCGGTTGTTTGTAACTTGGTACGGAAAATGCCAGTGTATACGAGAAGGGTCCCGCTTACACCGGAGACTTTAGTAACCCGTAGTACAAGGCTCCGTCGATAATACCACGGAACAACGGCATGGATGTAATTACGTCTTAAGTGACCACCCCGTGCCACCTTTAACATGTTCCGCACCGGTCTACCCCTTTATAACCCCGTAGTGTTTATGTATTGATTGCATTATCTTGTCTTGTATTATAATTTGTATAGATAGATGACTTGCCAAAACTATGATATCAATAATGGAACGAATATAATGGATGAACATGTAAATGGAGTATATCCATGGTTCAGTTCGGTCAAGTTGTATAGATTGAATAGATTGAGTATATGGATTCATATTAAATTATGGTTTCATACTTGAATCACATTCAAGTATAAATTAGTTTAAGACTCAGTCTGAGTCAGACAATTAGAAAAGAAATTGAAGTCCTGAATTAGGGTTTTGATGTTATCCGTAACTGCTGCACATGGACGGCAAGATTTGTGTTTTTTTCCAAGACAATTACTGTGTTGATAAAACCGTTTGTTATATTGTCTACCTTAAATAGGCGAGCACCCATATCTCTGGCTCCCTGAGGCTCAAGAGACTGGTCCCGCTTAAACCTATATTCACTGGGGTTCTTATTGTAATTTAGTATAACTTGAGGGGGTTTATTTAAAAAAAAATCGGTATAATTTCAAAATACACCTCAAGTATTTAATTATCGTATTTAAAGTTTTCATTGATGTATATTTTATAAATGTGACATTTTTAGTGAATAAAATCTAATTTCATAATATATGGTATTTATTTGTAATATGAATATTGTTTTGAATTATCATGGTAGTTTCATGTAATATTTGAATTCTTTTGTTGAGTTTTGGAAATATGGAATAATATATAAATTTAAAATAAGTATTTTGGTAATAATTATATATACATAATTAATGAAAATAATTTTATTTGTTTTCTTGTAAAAATTTCATTTTCTAAAGAAAAATGTATAAAAATTCCATCGAGATTGAATGCTCCTTGCGAAGGTCTGCATCTCGCTCTACTAACCCCGAGGATGTGCGATAATCCGCACCATCCAAACGGGGTCCCCAAAATGGGTTTTAGAGGCTCAATTGCATGGAAATATTTTAATACATCTTTTAAAATAAACGGTTTTTATAAGTTAAAGGGATTTATTTGCAAGGTCGTATTTCCCGTATTCTATTGTCCCAAGATTCATCGTGCTATGATAGATATATGTGTTGTGATGAGGTAGGTCATTACCTCGTGAGTTCTTCTAAGGTAATACGGTTAAAAGGTATAAGCATGTCGAAATGAAAAATAAAGGTATTTTAATGTAAAAGTGGAATAAAACTTGCAACGGTTATTATTTTGACGTCAAACTTTTTCTAATGTCTTAGTTAATGATTACTAAATAATATATCAAAAGTTGTAGGTTTTTTTATTAAGAAAAAGTTTTATTTTTAAAAGAAAAGATAATCGGAAGCCGGATAACTCCGCTTCCGACACGTTTTAAGAATGAAGAGTTTGGGAATAGCAAAAGAGAGAGAGAAGGGGGACTTACTATCTTAGATGACAGGGGAGAGGTAGGAGGAGGTCTAAAATTCATCGGTACTTCGTTTCGTTGCCGGAAACTTTTGTATCGCCGCCGGAATTTCGTCGGAGCTTCGCCCTTCGTTAACTCCACTAGCACACTATTGGGAACTTGGAAATTTCTTGAGAGTTTTTGTATAGAATTTTCAGTGTGAAGGGATGCAAAATGGAGTGGGTATTTATAGGACAAATTAGGGTTTAGGGTGTTGTTCATATCAGAATTTTGCATTATTATATCGCCCATTCTTAATCATATTACAAATAAATAGGTGCCTTTGATCCATGTCTGCTAAATAGTTGCAGGTTATAAGTTCTCAGGTCATTACAGTGAAATTCATGAAAAAATGCTACAAATGTGAGACTATGACCAACAATAGAAGAATCCGTATGATGCCACCTAACAGTTCAAGAAAAAAATAAAGATCAGTAAACAGTTCAATTGCACAAAACACAAGGGCAGCACAAGATTCAAGAATTCAACGCGAAGTTTACGGTAAAAGTCCACATAATTCTGCACTGTTGGAAATGTGGAAGAAACTAGAAAAGATTCTGAGGAACCAAGTGAAGAAAACAGAAGGAAAAGGCAACTTGAAGCATCCCTAAAGAACTGAGTCCAAGTGCCCACTATATGGCCGCGGAACCGCAGCCAAACATGGCATTCTGCCGTGGTTCCGCAGCTATGCAGTGCACATGTTGGTGCATGTGTCGGTGGGTGTCGGTGCTTTGACCTGGCTTTCTTAGGGTAGTTCTGTAAATTCAAATGTGGATCAACTGTAAAACCTAGGGTTTTTCCTATCTATAAATAGGAAAGCCGAAAGCCTAATTAGGCATGCCTCTTTTTAATTTTCTAGATTAAAATTTTATTCAAGTTGTAATGCATTGAAGAGGTCATCAATAAAAGTAAGGTTTTTTTATTTCTATCTTGCATTCTTTTTTTTATTCTGAATTTAATTCGTGCATTTTTTTATCTGTCTTTTATTATCAGCAAATTAGATGGTCTTTTAAAATAAAAATTATAAAAATGAATTTTGTCGTTAACTTCCTAATGAGTGAGCAATTCCTCACTTGTTAGGGTTAGGATAGGGAAGGCTTGAGAGAAGAAAATCTCTCCCACTCTTTTCCTTGCCCCTATAATTTTAATTAATACGGACTCTATTTACATTAACCACACATCGCTCACTACGGCACCCTATCCTACAAAATAGTGGTGATTCCCTAGTTAGACCGGTTGTGATTGATTTAAATAGGGGTTAGGGCTAAGAGTTAAGAAAGGATGGACAAAGACCAAAAGAAAGAAACTACGTTTCTTCCTAGCCGTGCTAATCTCCTTTGTTGACTATTACCCTAACATCTATATTCTTAACTAGGGCAAGGAAAGCAGTGAATAGAATCCATTTTCCAAACTAACCTAATCCTAACCCTAGCAAGACTTTAAATTAATTTAATCTCATTTTTAGATTTAAAACAAAACCTACCAAAAATAGGGCTTAACTCGTTAAGACTTAAAGAAAGTACACATTTTTCCTGTGGACCGACCTGTACTCAACCGGCTAGCTACCAAGCGATACCGTCTTGATTGCGGTATATTCTTAAATTTTAAAACGCACGTACACTAAACATCTATCAATCAAATGGCGTCGTGTTAATCCCCTTTGTTGACTATTACCCTAACACCTATATTCTTAACTAAGGCAAGGAAAGCAGTGAATAGAATCCCTTTTCCAAACTAATCTAATCCTAACCCTAGCAAGACTTTAAATCAATTTAATCTCATTTTTAGATTTAAAACAAAACCTACCAAAAATAGGGCTTAACTCGTTAAGACTTAAAGAAAGTACACATTTTCCCTGTGGACCGACCCGTACTCAACCGGCTAGCTACCAAGCGACACCGTCTTGATTGCGGTATATTCTTAAATTTTAAAACGCACGTACACTAAACGTATATCAATCAAATGGTGCCGTTGCCGGGGAAAACGGTAGTTATTTTCTTTTTGTAATTTCGGGTTAATTGAAATTGAAAAAATATAAAAATTGAAAAAAAAAATACATAAAAAAATTCATCTTGTTCTTTTTGATCGGTTTTTGTGCGAATTGTGCTGGAACGGAAGACGGACAGATTCAGATCTGGAAAAAGCCCAGTAACCAAATCAAGAAACAAAGGATCTGAACAAACAGAGGAGAACCACAACAGAAAACAGAAAAGTTTTGACGGCTTGATCCAATTGAACCGAACCGCGGCTAAATCAGGGGTTTGACCGCGGAACCGCGGTCAAATTGCTGACGCCAGCACTCAAATTTCTCTGTAAGTATTTTTTATCTTTTCTCCTACCCCCTGAACTCCTCTGAAAAATTTTCCTGCAGGGTTCTTTACGCAAAACTTCTTCTTCCTCTCCAATAAATCTTTTTGTGCAGGATTCTTTGTGCCGCAAATAAAAAGAAAAAAATTTTGGCAAGCGTTTTAGATTTTGTGTGTTAATTGCTTTGCATATTTTAAACGGAATTTAAGGGGCTATAACACCAACTCAAATTGGGTGGGGACTTCATTACCCTTCCTAAGACCCCAGAAATCACAAAAAGCATATGCATCACCCTCGAGTTAATTAAAAAAATATCTAGACTCAGCCAATTAAGGACTGTCGTGCTCATTAGAACAGAGGAAGGTTGTGGGCATTCAGTCGTTTATCTAAACCTGAGTTTGTGGTGCCTAGGCTAGACAAGTGAGAAAGGTAACTTTAAAAGGCCCGTATCACGGTGATTCGTGAGCGGATCCCTCCGTTCTTCATTTGTGCTTACCTGGCCACAATTGGCGGTGAAGAGGCGATTTGAGGGATATCTCACAACTTGTCGCTTTGGACTACTTAGGAGCAGTCTAGTTGACTCAGGAGAAACCCTAGCTCTAGGCTTGATTGTGCATTGTGATTGCTTGAAAGTGAGTCGTAGTTCCGTACAAAATCTTTTCCAAAACTCTTAATAAAATATTAAAAAAAACACAAAACAAAATTTTTACAAAAACTTGCCATTTGTCGCTAGAATTCCATTGCACCCAACCTTCACCCATATTTCCCTATTAACGTTTTCTTACCCTCACATTCTGGTTTTTGACTACACTATAACTCGTTTAGTGTATGTCCGGTTGGACTAAAAACACTAGCGCCCGTTTAGTCCGTGTCTCGTTAGTCGCTAATGACGACGCGTTCGACTCTGAAGTCGAAACTCCCTCCACTTCTTTTTCATGTTCACATTCATCATCTTCCAAGGAGATGTCGGGATTCAATCCTAACAACCCCTTACCTACCTCGGGACTGATTCCACCTCAACTGGGTGCGAATAACCCACAACACCCTCCTGTTGAAACGCCCCAGCGAACCGCGCTCCAGGATCTTTTCTATCCTACCCGCTCCGCACTTTCTACTTGACTTTCACTCCCGCCGGCAAATGGGGATAATTTCGAAATTAATCCCCACTTCATCAATATGTTGCCCAAATTTCACGGACTGGAATCCGAAAATGCCTATATTTTCATTAACAAATTCTAGAATGTTTGTGCAATGATGAAGACCACCCAACTGTCCGATGATGCTATAAGGCTACGAGTCATTCCCTTCACTTTATGTGACCTAGCTGAAAAGTGGCTATATAGTACTGCATCGCATTCTATAAAAAGTTAGGAGGAGTTTGTTAAAGCTTTTCTTAAAAAGTTTTACCCACATCACAAGACTGCGAGAATTCGCAATGAAATTAACCAATTTTCGCAGCTTCCTTCCGAACCTTCTTGGAAGTGTTTTGAACGATTTAAAGACCTTCTTGTTCAGTGCCCTCATCACGGTATTGAAAGATGGCAACTTTGCCAATTTTATACGAAGGACTGCACCCAGCAACTAAGCAGTTGCTGGAAACCATTTTTCAATGTCACTTCCTAACCAAATCTGACGAGGAAGCTTGACAATTTCTCGACGATCTTGCTGAACAAACGCTTCAGTGAGAAAGCACTAGACAGACCGCTTCGTCCACTTCATCTACTTCATCCGGTCCGTCTAGGGCAGGTGTTCACCAGCTTGATATGTCAATTGCAATGAAAGCCGAAATGGCCGCAATTACACGAAAAATTAGAAGCTATTGAGAGCAAATTCTCATTGCCTTCTCCTGCCCCTGCTTTACCACCTCGTACTATATGCGCTTATTGTTCGGATCCGTCCCATTTGACAGAAGAATGTCCTTACAACCCACCTGCTCAAGGACGGGATCAAGTCAATGCTGTCTTTCAGCAAAGACAAAGAAATGATCTATACTCTTCAACTTACAATCCTGGTTGGAGGAACCACCCCAATTTTGCTTGGAATCAAAATTAACAACAATTCCAAGGCAACAACAATTTTCAGAGGCCTCCTCCTCAACAACAAGCACCTCAACAAACTCAATATCGGCAACCTTTCCAGCCCCAACCGAACCAAAATCAAATGAATAATTTTGTACCAAACAACTCTTTTCCTCAAAATAATTTTGTTCAGCCAAATAACGATAAGGTTTTCTCGCTAGAACGAAGTCTGGATGCGTTTTTAAAACAATCTACTCAATCCTCAGCCAACATCCAGTCTTCCATTCAGTATTTGGTGCAACACACCACATCACATAGGCAAAGCATTAAAACCATTGAAGCCCAAATTGCACAACTGAATACTGCTTTAAGCGAGTGAGAGAAGGGGAAGCTTCCATCTCAACCATTGCCAAATCCCGGTCACCCACAAAATGCACATGTTGCTCATGGACAACAAAACCATAATGTGAGTGCCGTGACTACAATGAGATCTAAAAGGACGTTGCACAACAATGTGGGCATTGTTGATAACACCCCGGCCGCCGCTTCTTCTTCTTCTTCTTCTTCATCTTCATCTTCGTCGTCTTCAGAGCATGTTCTCCATTCTTCACAAGGCTCTATTTCTTCTACTACTCTGAACGGACCCACATCTCACTCCACGAAAACACCAACATTGGGATCCGTTCCAACTCCGCAATCTCCTCCACAAACATTGGACTCAACAAATTTTCAAAATGTTCCATTTCCAAACAGGTTGAGATCCAATAAACAAACTTCATAAATGGAGAAGATTGTGGAGTTATTTAAATAGGTTAGCATTAACATTCCGCTCTTGGATGCAATCCAACAAGTCCCTTATTACGCTAAAATCTTGAAGGACTTATCCTCCAAGAAGAGGAAACCACAGGTACCTAAGAAAGTTTTCTTGGATAGTGCAGTAAGTGATGCTTTTATCCAAACTTTACCTCAAAAATGGAAGGGCCCTGGCTGTCCTACAATTTCAATAACTATTGGGGATAAGAACATCAACCACACTATTAGATCTTGGTGCCAGTGTTAACCTGCTTTCTTATTCAGTGTATGAGCAACTAGGCGTTGGAGAGTTAAAACCCACACATTGTACTCTCCAAATGGCCGGCCGATCCATCACCCATCCTAGGGGTGAGTTAGAGGATGTGTTGATTAAAGTAGGGGACTTCATATTCCCCGTAGATTTCATTGTTATGGACACACAGCCTGTAGCTAACCCCCGGAGTCAAATTCCGGTGATACTCGGTCGTCCATTCCTTGCAACTTCTAATGCGGTGATCAATTGTCGAAATGGTTCGATGAACCTATTTTTTGGAAATATGACAATTGAGCTCAACATTTTTAAGTTGGGGAATCAGCCCTCCGAACCTAATGCTAATATACTTGATGTTTGCTCAATCCAAGAGATCACCCAGGAGGACTGTGGGCTCGAGAAATTCTGTTCGATCACAACAATTTTGACGGCAATAGTGCGTTCCTTCTTGAATCTGATACAGCTTTCACACTCGATAATGATTACGAGTGTTTCACTTTCACGAACGATCTTGAACCATCACCACCCGAGTTTGAATCCTTTGAATTTTCGGATGAGTTAGCCGAACCATCTGACTCGGTTGCTTACACTCGTTTTGAACATCTGTTGGAATCCTTCAAGTTTGAGACAATTTCACCGATTTTACCTTCAATTGTTTCGCCTCCAACACTCGAACTCAAGCTATTGCCATCTCACCTTAAATACGCTTACTTAGGTGAGAATGAGACCCTTCCTGTTATCATCTCAGCTTCTCTAGCCCCCGAGCAAGAGAAATCCCTTTTAACGGTCTTACAAAGTAATCGGCAAGCTTTTGGCTGGACTATGGCGGACATCAAGAGGATTAGTCCCCTAATTGTTGAACATCATATTCATATGATGGATGATGCCAAGCCAGCAAGAGATCCACAGAGACGACTCAACCCAATAATGAAGGAGACTGTTAAAAAGGAGATCGTAAAATGTCTTGATAGTGGTATCATTTACCCTATCTCTGATAGTCAGTGGGTTAGCCCCATTCACATAGTCCTAAAGAAATCGAGCATTACGGTCATAACTAATGAGGAAAATGAGTTAATACCTACCCGCACCCAAACTGGGTGACGAGTATGCATCGATTATAGAAAACTCAATGCCGCGACACGGAAAGACCACTTTCCATTACCTTTTATTGACCAAATGCTAGAACGATTGGCTGGGCACGAGTACTATTGCTTTTTGGATGGCTACTCCGGCTATAATCAAATTCCCATCACCGAAAAGGACCAAGACAAGACCACATTCACTTTTCCGTTCGGTACGTTTGCTTACCGTCGCATGCCCTTTGGGTTATGCAATGCACCCGCTACTTTCCAGCGGTGTATGATGGGTATTTTTTCAGACATGGTTGAAAAATTCTTGGAGATCTTCATGGATGGTTTCTCCATTTTCGGCGACTCCTTCGATGAGTGTTTGCTACATCTAGACGCGGTCCTTACCCGATGTAAGGATAAGAATCTTACTTTAAATTGGGAAAAGTGCCACTTTATGGTACGAGAAGGTATTGTCTTAGGACATATCATCTCGCAAAATGGCATTGAGGTGGATAAAGCTAAGATTGAAGTCATTTCCAATCTTCCTCCTCCCAAATACGTCTGAGACATTCGAGCCTTCCTTGGCCATGCCGGTTTCTATAGACGGTTCATCAAGGATTTTAACAAGATTGCTAGACCCTTGACTCTTTTGTTAGCCAAGGACACCACTTTTGATTTCGACTCAAGCTGTATGAAGGCGTTCGAGTCATTGAAAAACTCACTTACTTCCGCTCCCATTCTTTCGTCTCCTGACTGGACGCATCCATTTGAAATTATGTGCGATGCATCTGATTTTGCCATTGGTGCTGTCCTTGGACAGCACATTAATAAAATGCCGCATGTGATTTATTACGCTAGCCGAACCTTGAACGAAGCCCGATTAAATTACACAACAACTGAGAAATAATTCTTAGCTGTTGTGTTTACATTAGAAAAGATCCGGCCCTATTTAATCGGCTCTCCATTCATCGTTTACACTGACCACTCAGCTCTTCGCCATTTTTTTGCGAAGAAGGACACTAAATCGGCTGATACGTTGGATCCTCTTACTGCAAGAGTTTGACCTTGTCATCAGAGACAAGAGAGGATGCGAAAACGTTGTCGCCGACCATCTTTCACACCTCCCTTCTTCGCCGACGCTTCAATTTCCCATAAAAGACGTTTTTCCAGATGAGCAGCTCTTAACTGTGTCATGCGAATCTTGGTTCGTAAATATTGTGAATTATTTGGCCACCGGACATATACCAAATGAATGGTCAAATCAGGACAGACTCCGATTTCTATCTCAGGTAAAATATTTTTACTGGGATGAGCCATATCTATTCAAATACTGTCCCGACCAAATCATTCATCGGTGTGTCCCCGACAATGAGTTTAAGAGCGTGCTGTCATTTTGCCACGATCAAGCGTGTGGCGGGCATTTTGGCCCTAAAAAGACAGCTGAAATGATCTTGCAGTGTGGCTTCTACTGGCCACAACTTTTTAAAGACGCACATGATTACTGCAAGACATGCTCCCGGTGCCAACACTTGGGCCGGATATCTAGGAGAAACGAAATGCCGCTCCAACCAATATTGGTTGTTGAAATTTTTGATGTTTGGGGGATAGATTTTATGGGACTGTTTCCCAATTCTTTTGGAAACACGTATATTCTCCTCGCTGTTGACTATGTTTCTAAGTGGGTCGAGGCTGTGCCTAGCCGAACTAATGACAATAAGGTTGTCGTTGATTCCTCAAAGAAAACATTTTTTCTCGGTTTGGGCACCCCCGCGCAATCATCAGCGATAATGGAACTCATTTCTGTAATAGGACTTTCGAGTCCTTAATGCGGAAATATTCCATTAATCACAAGTTTTCAACGCCCTATCATCCCCAAACTTGTGGGCAAGCCGAGATTTCAAATCGGCAAATTAAACAGATATTGGATAAAACGGTTTCCAAAAACCGTAAAGATTGGTCGTCAAAACTTATTGATACCCTTTGGGCATTTCAAACTGCCTATAAGACCGATCTTGGCATGTTTCTATATAGGTTTGTTACTAGAAAGGCTTGCCACCTTCCAGTTGAAATTGAGCATAGAGCATTTTGGGTGATAAAAGAGTTGAATCTATCTCTAGGAGATGCGAGCGGCCATAAAAAGCTGCAATTAAATGAATTGATCGAGCTTCGGGATGAAGCTTACGAGAACGCGGTTGTCGTTAAAAACCGAACGAAGGTGTTTCACAATAAACACCTTATGCGTAAAACATTCAAACCTGGTCAACAGCTTTTGCTTTACGACACCCGGCTACATTTCCATCCCGGCAAACTTAGATCTCGATGGAAAGGGTCATTTTTGGTACGCACCGTATATCCGCACGGTGCGGTCAATTCAAAAAATCCGAAGGCCGGTTCACTATTTAAAGTGAACGGACATAGACTTAAACCGTTCCTCACCGCGAACCCTTTGGAGGAGCTCCTGCTGTTGCAGGAGCCGATTTACATTGACTGATCTTCCTCCATCTACCCCTAAATTTCGGTTATCCAGCCATAAAACAGTGGAAACACCGTTTCAAATAAGTTTGGGGGTATGTACCACTTGTAATTATATCAAAACAAAATTAAAAAAATAAAAAATAAAAAAATTTGAGGTATTTTTGTAAATTTTCAGTTTTTAATAAATAATAAATAATAAAAAAATAAAAATTTTGTTTACAAATAAATTCCTCTTTTTAAGAGGTCCTTTTTGCAAATCACCAAAAAAATCCCCCTATAAAAGAAACCCGACCCCTCTACTGTTTTTACCAAACCCTAAGTATTCCTCTCTCAAAACCCTAGCCGCCGCAGCAAGCAGAGCAAGGAGATCGCTTCATCCCGCCGCCTAACCGCCGCCAAACGCAGCATCTGACCCCGCTTCCGCCGCTACCTTGCTGAGTCGCCCTCTGAAATCTTCAGAGGAGGTTTGCACTTCCTTTTCCCTCTCTGTAAAATCTCTATTTTTTAAATTAGTTCTCTGTGATGGCACCAACCCTGCAATTTGAGGGGGACTTTTCACAAATCTTTGCACACACGATCTACGGTAGCTATTTCGGTGAAGAGATCAGAAAGCGAGGGTGGAATTTCTTACTTTTTAACCATCCGAACTCTTTCGCTCTTCCAGATCTCGTCACCTGATTTTACGAGTGCATGGAAGACGGTTGCCTCTCACAACACGGATACATTAAGCTAATTTGGGGTGATAGGGAAATCATAATCGATAGGGGCTTCATCCATGAAGTCATCTTAATACCTAGACTACCTACTCATGACCAACCCCTCCAATTCGAGGATTACTTACCCTTGATGGGTAATGACTGTTCGAGAGAGCCACGTAAGGGCATCCAGGCTAGAACCCTCTATGCGAATGTATTGACTGTATGCCGTTGGACACAAAATAACATTTTTGGTAGTTCGCATAATACTACATTTTTCACACCATCCCTTCATATCGTGCATACCTTGATGACTAGGAACCCTAGCTATGATATGTGCACGGTATTATTTCATTCAATCGGTGCGGGCAAAAAGGCTGTCAATTACCCATGCCCTATGTTGGTGACACAACTGTGTCGCAATTTCCTCCCTGTGGAGGAATTTGAGTTTTATATGCATGGAGGTATCCCCATTAGACCTTTTGTTGAGGGCGTATCCACGTCCTACACACGCTTAAATGATGTATGGTCGCGCACTGAGCCGGCCGAGAATGTACCAGCTAAGACACCAAGCTCCAGCTTGACCACGAGCGAGGAAGAGCTTACCCCTGCAGCACATGCACGTTTACTTTGGAAATCCACTAGGGGATAGACAGATTGATTGGGATGGTGACCAACCTAGATCACCGAGTGACGGATATAGAGTATGGCATGACCACTCTGCTGGCGAGAGAGGAACGTTCCCGTTCACGTTCGAGGGGACGGCGAGGCCATGAGCAGTGAGGGCACTGCTTTTGATAAGTTTGGGGGTGGAGGTGGTTTGTAAATAGTTATCTTTGCATTTGCATATTTTTATTTTTGTACATATTTGTTTCTTCTTTCTTTGCATATTTAATTCCGCATTGCATCTTTAAATTTTTTTTTAAATATATATATATATATATATATATATAATCAAATAAAAAAAATTGAAATTAAAAATTATAAAAATTTAAAAATTCAATTTTGACCATATTTGACTTAAGTTCAACATGACGGTTGAATAATAGGGAAAAACTAGATCCTAAACTTAGTAAATTAAAAACCCTAAAAATAATCTTTCTTAAAGTTTAACGGTAGAAAATATATGTCCTTGTAGTTTATTTAGAAATAGGCAAATTTTGAGTTCAGTTCTTGGGCTAAGTCAAAATAAGGGAAGAGTATTGAATTTTTATTTGAAGTGTAAGTCTGAAAAATAATTCTGAACCTTAAGTCTAAGTTCTGAAAATATATACCCTACAATTAGCACATACACGCACCTTGAAACTTGGGATAGTAGAGGATACCTTGGAATGCTCTTGTCTAAAATCCTTAGTATGAAGAAAAATAAAATAAAAATACAAGAGTGAATAAAGAAAAAAAAATGAACACTGGTTTTGTAATTACTTAAGACTGCATAAATAAAAAAAATATAGCGAAGGTGCTTTATCACCTAGTACCTTAGACCAACTGGTTTGGAAGTCACAGCTAAAGCCTTAGGTATTACAAGACGAGGAATTACACCTAAATGCGCAAGCACATTTTGTAATCGGTCATTGAGTACCTCAAGAAGTATTAATGGTCGTATGAAGGAAGTGTGAGCAATTTAATCCAAAATTCATCAACTAAAAGTACTTTGGACGATGGACAAGAGTAGAATAGCTTGAATTGAATTTCCAAGTGTAGGGGTGATACATACACACAAGTAGGGGTATATGATTGGAATTTGGATGAGAGATAGGAATAAAAGATAAGGCTTATACCTTCAGTAGAGATGATAAAAATTCCTAAATTGAGATGGAAGCTTAGAAGGAAAATTCAAAAGATGCTGAAAACTGAATAAATTTGCAGAACATATACGATCTTAAGTTAAATGATAAGTGAGTGTGAAAAATACGGGTTGATGATTTCTAAGTTAAAGATAATAGAATTTCTTGCTAGAATACCGAATTGAAGAATGAAAGTCAACAGGCCAAATTGATCGGATTTTGTGGGTAGTATCCGCTGAAAACCCTCAGGAGACAACACTCCTCCTACTAGGGACATCTAGGGGTTTAATGGCTTTTTGCACGAGTTTAGTGCACTCGTGATTCCCTGCGAAAGTGAGGTTAGGATTTTTCGAGAATAAATTGGTTTTGCTCGGGACGAGCAAAAGATAAGTTTGGGGGAGTTTGTTCATATCGGAATTTTGCATTATTATATCGCCCATTCTTAATCATATTACAAATAAATAGGTGCTTTTGATCCATATCTGCTAAATAGTTGCAGATTACAGGTTCTCAGGTCATTACAGTGAAATTCATGAAAAAGACGCTACAAATGTGAGACTACGACCAACAATAGAAGAATCCGTATGATGCCGCCTAACAGTTCAAAGAACAAATGAAGATCAGTAAACAGTTCAATTGCACAAAGCACAAGGGCAGCACAAGATTCAAGACTTCAACGCGAAGCTTACGGTAAAAGTCCACATAATTCTGCACGGTTGGAAATGTGGAAGAAACTAGAAAAGATTCTGAGGAACCAAGTGAAGAAAACAGAAGGAAAAGGCAACTTGAAGCATCCCTAAAGAACTGAGTCCAAGTGCCTACTATATGGCCGCGGAACCGCGGCCAAACATGGCATTCTGCCGCGGTTCCGCGACTGTGCAGTGCACGTGTCGGTGCACGTGTCGGTGGGTGTCGGTGTTTTGACCTGGTTTTCTTAGGGTAGTTCTGTAAATTCAAATGTGGATCAGATGTAAAACCTAGGGTTTCTCCTATCTATAAATAGGAAAGCCGAAAGCCTGATTAGGCATGCCTCTTTTTAATTTTCTAGATTAAAATTTTATTCAAGTTGTAATGCATTGAAGAGGTCATCAATAAAAGTAAGGTTTTTTTATTTCTATCTTGCATTTTTTTTTTATTCTGAATTTAATTCGTGCATTTTTTAGCTGTATTTTATTATCAGCAAATTAGATGGTCTTTTAAAATAAAAATTATAAAAATGAATTTTGTCGTTAACTTTCTAATGAGTGAGTAATTCCTCATTTGTTAGGGTTAGGATAGGGAAGGTTTGAGAGAAGGAAATCTCTCATTCCTTTCCTTGCCCCTATATTTTAATTAATACGGACTCTATTTACATTAACCACACATCGCTCACTACGGCATCCTATCCTACAATATAGCGGTGATTCCCTAATTAGACCGGTTGTGATTGATTTAAATAAAGGTTAAGGCTAAGAGTTAAGAAAGGACAAACAAGGACCAAAAGGAAGATACTACGTTTCTTCCTAGTCGTGCTAATCCCCTTTGTTGACTATTACCCTAACATCTATATTCTTAACTAGGGAAAGGAAAGCAGTGAATAGAATCCTTTTTTCCAAACTAACCTAATTCTAACCCTAGCAAGACTTTAAATCAATTTAATCTCATTTTTAGATTTAAAACAAAACCTACCAAAAATAGGGCTTAACTCGTTAAGACTTAAAGAAAGTACTCATTTTCCCTGTGGACTGACTCGTACTCAACCGGCTAGCTACCAAGCGACGCCGTCTTGATTGCGGTATATTCTTAAATTTTAAAATGCACGTACATTAAATGTCTATCAATCAAATGGCATCGTGCTAATCCTCTTTATTGACTATTACCCTAACACCTATATTCTTAACTAGGGCAAGAAAAGCAGTGAATAGAATCCCTTTTTCCAAACTAACCTAATCCTAACCCTAGCAAGACTTTAAATCAATTTAATCTCATTTTTAGATTTAAAACAAAACCTACCAAAAGTAGGGCTTAACTCATTAAGACTTAAAGAAAGTACACATTTTTCCTGTGGACCGACCCGTACTCAACCGGCTAGCTACCAAGCGACACCGTCTTGATTGCGGTATATTCTTAAATTTTAAAACGCACGTACACTAAAGAATGCTTTGAAATATACATTAAAATTAGGATTAATTGGGTATTTTATTGCTCTCTGGAAATAATCAGAGTAAACAAGTAATGTGGGGTTAGTGGGATAGCTCAAGAGATACAGGGGGTGAAGTTTGGAAGCATTTGGGACGGTTTGACCCGACCTTGCCGGATTTTCTAGGCTTGTTGCCGGCCCAATGCCGACAGTCTAGGTTGGTATTGGGGTATTAGGTCGGGGTCGTTTGGTATTCTACAGTGTACGTGTTTGATTATCTTGTGTCTCTTCAGTTTATATGTAATGCACGTGTAGTCTTTTGGGCTTCTAAAAAGATTAAAAGAATTTAAAATAAAAAGAATATGTGGCTGATGGAATTTGAACTCTGTTGCTTTGGTTCAGCAGTGCAAGGTCTTATCAGTGAGCTACAAGCTCTTTCTTACTGTTCTAAAGTAAAACAAACTTATAACTCGTGCTCAGACTTAAGTGTGCCTTTCTGTATTTTGAAAAAATTGTACAGAAAGTTTAGGGTTGTTACAACGTACTTTTCACGTGAGGCAGCCATATGAAGCTTGGTACTTGTTCGCGTGCTTCTCACGTAATGCAACCAAATGAGATGAGCCGAATGGCTCGGTGCTCATGCTTAGAACATGATGCAAACCGAGCTACGGTTCTTTAAAGGGTCTAAGCCGTATTGTCTTGAAAGATTCAAACTTTCAGAAGATGATATATTTTAATTATCAAACTTATGAAAAGTTGGTCTTTTGACCATTATTAAGGTCTCAAGTTCTTAAGAAGACATGTTTTATGGAGAACTATGTGTTATAGAGCAAAAGCTTTGAATTTTTGCTTTTAATATCTTTTGATTATGAAAAAAACTTAAGTTTTCCATCAGATCTTGCATTTTGAGATCAAGATCTCTCCGTGAGAATATAATTTCTCGTTTTGGGAGCGATTTGTCTTATAAATCTTGGATCTAATGGAAGAACATAAGTGCTTATGAGGATTTAGCCTCTTTTAATGGAGGAAATAGGTAAAGAGATCATTTTTCTCTATATTTACTTAGGGTTTTAAGGAGGAGATGATCTTCTTAGCAGAGAATTAAATTCTCGGTTGTAAACTTGTAAAGAGTTTTTTGTTTCTTGCAAAATCTTATAGGGGGTATTCTCCGTATCGAGATCAATCTCCTATGCTATTATTTATAGGAAAGGAGAATGATCAATTAGTTTGAGAGAATCTCTTATTTTAGATATCTCAATTGATCGAATTGATCTTAGAATCAACTAGTAACTGGCGATTTTTGTACACTATTGGATCTTTGATCAAAGGGCTCTCTATTTTAACAGAGACAATCTTTCTTGTTTTTAGAAAGATCATGGAAAATATTTTTCAAAGATAAAGATTATTTTCTATCTGAAGCAAGTGTTTCAAATATTTGTTGCCGGCACTATGTGAAAGCCATGTGCTTTGTACGTATGGCACAGCCCAAAAAGATGGCTTCAGCACCACATGCCTTTCACATTAAGTGCTTGTGCCGGGGATAGAATCAAAGCCGCGTGCCTTCCACGTGGGCGTTGCCAGAGCCGAAGGCATTAGCGTCTCACATACCTTGTACGTGAACGCTGCCACAAGTGGCTTCAGCTCGGTTACTAAACGCCACCATTTGGGCAGGAACAAATGCCTCCCACCATTGCTCTCACGTGCAACGTTTTAAAGCCGTCTGATCCTCTTATGGATGTGGGGAATCTGAACCGACTCCACATCCCTATAAATAGAGCCTCAGGCTCTAAGAAGAACTGTGCCTTCATTTCTTTCCTTCATTTTTTTCCTTGAGAACTTTGTTCCTCCTTCAGAGCTTAGCTCTGCTTCGAAACTTAGTCTTTGTTTTAAAAGTCTAATCAACAGACTTGTCTTGTCACATTTGTGGTAAGAAACCACTTTTTAACGTAGCTTAGCTCTGATGCTTAATTTTTAAGCACCCCTGTGGGAATTTTTGAAGTTAAACTCCTTTATTTTTAGAAAAAAAAAGTTATATTTTCTCTTGAGCACGTGCTCCTACTTTTATGAGCCATCATGTTGGCTCAGTGCGATCTACTTGCTTTATAGCTACTGACTCTACAATTTGAACTTGTTTCACTTTTGCTGACACTTCTTTTGTCTCTTTTCAGGTACAATGGCTCCAGTGCCTATTCCTTATACCCGTTTGGAGACTACTCCAGCTCACAGCTCACCGAGTCTGAAGTCTTAAACATGATCCACGAACATGATCCGTAGCAGAAATATCTTCACCTGTGGGCGGCCTGGTATAATCAGATTATCTATGGATGCTTCAGTTTTACATGAGGGGAACCGTCTGGACCAATTCCTCTAATCCGTTATATAGAGTCCCCATCGACCGCCTACACGACAGAGGTCGTCAAATGGACCGCTGAAAACCGACTACAGCTATCATCAACGTCAGTCGAGCCTTTGATGGTTAGAGACATTCTGGGTCGCCAAGAATGTCAAGGAGAAGTGCGCCCATGGGGACAAGTTTATCACATAGGCGTGACTCCACAACTCCCAGCGGGTTATGTCGAATGGGCACGATACATTCTAATTACTGAGAAGCCCGGGCTACGTACTTAAGACCGGACTGCATTCAGCTGTGTACGCATCTCTATTCTTTTATCCCAAGACTCCGGCTTGGTGGGTCGAGGCGTTTTTGGAGCATTGGAACGTTGCGACCTACACGTTCATGCTGGCGGAGCAAGAAGTATCAATCTCCTTGTTAGAGTTCCAAGAAATTTATGGGCTGCCCCTCAAAGGAGAGCACGACGAGGAGCTGCTGCCTCCATAAGAGTACATTTTTGCCTTGAAAGGCTTTAATCAAGGTTTTGAACATCTATGAGAGCTTGGCTGTGGTAGCAGAAGGACGTGGGGTCAACTTTAAAAACTCCATCGCGTATTTCCTTCATCCGGATATCTTACCTAAAAGGACCCAAACATTTACACGGCTCGATGATCCTTTTGGGTTTGGATTGGAAAAGCTGCCATCGGTTGCTGAAGGGTAGGAACGGTTTTACATCCCGGAAGCACCTATTCCCATTTTTGAACAAATTACTGCCTCAGGCAAAGACAAAGATGCATTTTTCATTGGCATTATCGGCCTATGGCTAAGCGGGTTTGTAATGATCTTGCATAGTTGGTTTATGCGACCATCTGTCTTTTATCCTGCTCACCGCATCACACTGGGAGCGCGCTTGGCCCTTGGTATCGCCAGGCTATCCCATTTATATGAGGTCTTGAGTGTAGCAGCTAATGATTGTGCCCCTGGGATAGAGCCAGTAACCATCCCTCTTTATTATTTCACCTCTTGGATCGAAATGCATGTGTTGGGTGCTTTCGGTGAACATGGAAGACCCGGATTTTATGACACATATACTTTTCCGCACGTTATGCGGCTAATTGATACTTTCTCTCCTGCGCCAGGTCAAGAAGTTCGGTGATTACTCCTTAGTTCGTCCAGTATGCAGGATGGCATGACTTTTGTTGATAGGGTCCTTTCTTTCGGAAAGGTGTCTGATCGGCCCTTATACGATGAGATGAAAGATAGAGTCTTAGTTTTAAAAGGCAGGGCGATCTCGCACCTTTATTCTATTAGGCATGTGTACTTGGTATGCCGGCGGAATACTTTTGTACTTTTCATGCGTTACAAACCACGTCGCTTTGCCCAGCAATTTGGATACAGTCATGGCATACCCTTTGAGGCTTTTCATGTTGAGCCCATCCCTTTAGCAGCATCGACTCAAGATGTCATTCAACATTTTATGCGGCTGAATACTTGTTCCCAATTTGTAATGGCTCTGCCAGATCATATTCTGAAGGCCTTAAATGTTTGATCAGCCTGGAATCGTTATCCGATGCGTGCGATCATCGAAGAGGAGAAACGGCTTCTTCTTGGCTATCGTATAATACTACCAGCGAGTGATCCCACTGTTCCTTTAAAACAGCGATCAATTATTCCTTCGAGGATGTCTGAACCAACCTGCTGGCGGTACTTTTCCTGCTGTCACGGCATCCAAGACGGTCGCTAAGGAAGACTCCCATACATCCCTTCCGAAATAGGTACAATTAAATGAAAGAAGCCTAAAGTAAAGAAACATGCTTCAACGAACACCGCTTCAGACTCTCGAAAGAAGCCATCTATGTTTTCCTTTGACGCTTTGTTTAGTCAGGAGGGAGATGCTCATGTATTTGATTCTGGAGTTGCACCAGATGAAGGTCTCTCCCAGTATGGAAAAAATATAGATCTGGTCGGTGGAGAGTTACTTGGGCCACCCGCTTCAATTGAGGAAGAGGAAGCCACCCTTTCCGCAGCACTTCAAGCATCTCAGGCTGGTACTGAGGAAGTCATTCTAAAGAAAACTTTCCAGGAATCCCAGCTAGCTTTTCACAATGAAGCGAGGCTGCATGCTCTCGCAGAGATCGGTATACTTCCCTACCATCTTTGTGTATTTCGTAGTATACGCATTTTAATATTTTTTTTCTTTTTGCGGGTCTTTCCCCGTCGAAGTTCTTCAGGAATCACTGGGGACAGATCAGGAGGAGGAACAACTTTGCACATCCATGGGCATAAGTACGACCTGATTCTCTCCCCGTATGCATTTCATAATCAACGATTTATTCAATCCATATTCTAAATCTTTCCTTTTGCAGGGACTTCTACGGCCAGTGCTAGTTCCAGCAAAACACGAGCCCTTAATTCTCATGTGGAGGGCATTCCTTCTCCGATAACTGTCATGCCCTCTTCGGAGTTTCCAGCTGTCGGTCAGGATTCTTCAGCACTGTTTCAAAACATGGCACTGGAGCGAATGGTAGAGCCTGCCTCGGCAACTTCCGAAGCAGTCTCTGCTCCAGACGATGGAGTTGGCTTATTAGTTGCATATAGGTGATCTGCATGAGTGGCAGAGAATCTCGTTCATGAGAAATCAGAGCGTCTCACAAGACCTCTAAGAGAAACGGTGGATAATGTGGTGGCAGCACTTGAAGATTCAGGGATGGAGAGTCACGATCCCGCTACCGACACTCTCGAACACATGGACATTGCTTCAAGCAATACTGTTTCTTTGAGTGGATCCCCGGTATCTACTGGTGAGCCGACATAGCTACGGCGGTCATAGTCTCAGGGGACATCGAGACTGATGTGGGCGAAGTCGTCGAGGCGGATACTGAATTCATCAGCGCTCAGGAGACAACAGTGGCGTCTGCTTCGCCAACTTTCGAAGAGTCCCTTTCTGCGGTCTCATCAACCACTGGTATATTGCATTGTATCGATTTTTATGTTTACTTCTATTTTCGTTAAACGTATTTCTTGATGCTTTTTCTTGTTTCAGACGCAGATATGTTGGATGTCCCATCGACTTCAACATCTTTGGCTATTGTTCCGGCCTCTTTCAGCGACTTTCAGCCTAGGGAATCTTCTACCATGGGAGTTCTAGTCATTGTTATTCCTCTTTTCCCTTCTGAGCCTGGGCTGATCTTTCCAAGAGTTGGAAGAGGTATCGAAGGTGATTTTATTTTTTATTTCACAATTTTTTATCTTGAAATTAATATGGCTCTTATATTAACTGCATGATGTTTCAGGATTACGGAAGATGGCAACTTTTGTATTGTCGCCTCCTCCAGCAATGGCTTTTTCACAACTGTACCGTGAGATGGCCTTGTGCTTACCTTCTCCCCAAAGGCCCACTGTTCCATCCAGCGTTGGTTAACGCACTTCCTGTTATTTTCTTGATACTTCTTTTTATGTAATACTTAGATTGTGGATGCCTTGACATTGCGGTTTTGCAACTTGAAGGTGGTGAGGATCCGGATGAATCCCTTGCACTTTTTTGATTTGCCGTCTGTGGCCATGGGTGAGTTGAATCATGAGCTTTTGTATGTCTTTTAGTATTTCCTCTTGATCGAGAACATAACTGGCTCTCCTCGTTTGCCTTACTTTGCCACAACTGCATCAGCCCTGATTGCTTTCAAGTCTCGCAAACTCATGCCTACAGAACCCTACGCCAGGCGTGTATCACTTAAGGGTGCGGAGAACAGTCGACGATCACTGACTGACCTTTTTGAAGAACAGGGCGCTGAGGCTCGTCTTTCTATGGAGGAATTCGCCGATGAGGTCAGCCCCATATTGGTCCTCTTCGGCACCTATCATAATGAGAACCTAGTCCATGCTTGGGTTGACTATTTTCGGGAGGTTAAAGCCCTTCTTCATGAGCTCGAGCGAAAACGGCCTACTTCAGAGACCTTATCATTGAGAGCTCGATTGAACGAACGGATTGAGTGGTGTAGCACTATCGTCTAATCCCATAAGCAGAAGTTAGTTGCAAAATTATCGGAGTCTGAGGCAGCTTCAAGAGAACTGAACCATCTTAGAGCTCAATGATCGAATAGCGCTACGCAAGCTCATGCCCGCTGGTAGATGCTTCAACGCGTCATGGCCCAAGCGATAACATTGGACTGGTCTGTCATGTCTGAGGAAGGGATAGTGCGGGGCCTCGGAACTATAGAGCAGGGGCTTGTTCACAAATGCGACCTGCATCGGCAATAAAAGGAGCAGGCTGAAGTGCAGTTGGCCGCATTAGAGGAGCTCGAAGCGGAGATTCAGAAAGAGAGCACATGTCTGGCTAACTTACGAAATACTCCACCCTCTTAGACTTCCTTTCACTGTACTTTTTCATGTAACTTGCATCTTTTTTCCAATTTAGATATATGAATAAAAGAGACTATTTTGGCTTGCACTTCTCTTTTTCCTATTGTGCTGAAATGCTTAGCTTAGTTTATTTACTCGTCACAGAGCGTTAGTCTATCCCCTTTGATGAATAAACTGACCCTAATGTTAAACATATATAACCCCTATCGGTATAGGAGTCCGTTAGGTTTGTGGTACTGGGTGTAGTCCGTCGCACCGTTGCGTTAAATGATTTCTTCTCGGTTTACGTTCTTTCGGATCGCTATTCGAGTAGCTCCGCACTTGACGCATTTCCGACTCCCCTCTGAGGCGAAGGCACGATGTCTCAAGTAATCTTCCTAGGTGAGTGTATATACGGCCATCGAAGATTCAACGTTAGGCGTCACCATGGCTCTTTATCTTGAGGTCAGACCAGTTGGGTCCTGGGGAAATCATGACTGCACCCTTATGAGGTGAGATGGCATCCAATGGTGTTTAGGCTTGTATGTATTTCCATCGAGACCTACTTCTTCTTTTGGGAAAGCAAATTGGAACAAATTGTTAGAATTCATTCGTTTGTACCCTTGGATTGTATACAAGAGCCGGTATTGACCTACTTGTAGGGCAGAAAAAGTTTTTTTTGGTAGTCAAATATCGTTTGCCGGTGGGACTTGTAGCACAACTTCGCTATGTCTAGCTGGTAGCACTTTAGGGTGATATAACTTGATTATGCACATGGATTGTATACGGCATGTGCAAAGCAGCGGACCAATGGGCAAAACATGATAGAACTTGATTGAGGTTAGAATTGTTTATGCCCGTGGATTATATACTATAGCCAATTTAGGCAGGCCATTGGGCAAGATGCCAGTTTAGGGACATAGTAGTCTATGGGAAGCATGGGGTAACTTTGACTTTGGGTAACCCGTGGATTTTATACGTTGGTCAATTTGGAGACCAGCCGTATGGCCGGATGCCAGTTTAGGGACGTAGCGGTCCATCTTTGGCCTTTAGAGTTTTGACTTGAGAAGATAGCGAGCGAACAGAGGTGTCGTCATCTATTATTGACCCAAGTCATGACTCCTCAAGCATAGTACTTCTTTAGAAAATGGCTGTTTATGAGTCGAAGGGGCCTTTCCCCATACATGTCCATCAGCATATAGGCTCCACCTTGGTAGACTTCTTCAATGATATACATGACTTCATAGTTCAGCTCGAACATTCCACGTTTTGGACGGTTAGGGATCATCAGGCTTTTGATGAGTAGGACGGGCTCGCCTTTGCGGAATGTTCACAATCTAGATGGCCTTTCATATGCTTTCGTCATCCTTGCTCTGTGATCTCCCGGGCTCTGTTGCGCTGCGAAACAGGTTTCATCGAGAGCGTCTAGTTCTTCGAGCAGGAGATGAGCATTTTCCTCATCGGTGAGCTCATGTTAGATTTTCATTCTTAGTGAGGGGAGTTCGATCTACAGTAAGAGCATTGCTTCCATGCCAAACACCAGTGCACAAGGTGTTGTCTTCATGGCCGTCTTGAACTTCGTTCGGTAGGCCCAAAGTTCTTCATGCGATCTTTCATGCTGATCTTTTTTTATTTCTTGACACCATGTTCTTTATGAGCTTGGTCAGTGTCTTGTTGAAAGCAATATCTCCAATGTATCTTATGCTGCTGGACGAAGCGACTTATCTTATGGCTTCTATATGCGGGTTCGTTGTCAGAGACTATCTGCCGTAGGACTCCAAACTGGTAGATGACATTTGTTTTGAAGAAGTGTAGGATGTTCTCCATCTTCACTTCCCTTAACGGAACTGCTTCTGCCCATTTAAAGAAGTAGTCTATTGTGGCCAGGATGAATCAATGTTTCTTGGATGACGTCGGTTCGATAGGGCCAACTATATCTGTTCCTCACATCTCAAAAGGCCAGCTAGCTACTGTGGGATGTAGTGGGTTAGGATGTTGATGGATGAAATCCCCATGTATTTGGCATGAGTGGCATCGTTTTGCATATTCGATGCAGTCTTGAATCATCAAGGGTCAGTGGTAGCCTATTCTTTTGACCTTCATCTTCATCTTTGGACCAGATTGATAGGATCCACAGAGTCCGTCATGAATTTCTTGGATGACCTATTTGGCTTCTTTCGGTCCTAGGCATCTTAACCATATATAGTCGAAGGACCTCTTGTACAAGGTTTTGTCGATGAAGGAGAATGACAGAGACCTTTTGATGATTCGGTGTCTTTGTGACGCATATTCAGGCACTCATTGAGACTTGAAGTAGTCTATAAAAACTTCTCGCCATTCATTCTCTTCTTCTTCTTCGGCTTGAAGAACCTTCGCTTCGAGTGTTTCATTTTCACCTGAACGAGGGAAAGGTGTGAGACTATAAAGACTCGACAGTACGCTGGTAGTGAGTTTAACCACAGGTATGTTAGTGGCACTAGCTGTACGTAACGGCTATCCAGGTACCTGTTGAAAAGAAGGCCGACGAGCAAACTCATCCGAACCCCTACTAAGCCCGTCCGTGGCAATCTCCGTACAGTCCAGTCTGTTCGTCTAAGAGTATCGCATGCCGGGTCTAGGGGATGAAAAACGTCAGACCCCTAATAACCTGACAAGTCGTGCCGATGTGGCTCAAGACCATCCGAGAATCTATCGGTAATTCTCAACAGCTCTGGCCAAGGACTTATGATGTTGGCCAACCGAGCATAGCGCGGTATCGACTCCCTACACCGGGAGAGACGAATCCCCAACAATCGCTCACTGCCTCCATATGGCTCGGGACTGTACATAACTAAAACCTGTTTGTACGATTCAGTAGAGCCATGATAAGGTAGTAATCAAAGCATGGTGGGAACTCATATGAGACAAATGACGATCACAGGTCAACAGACTATCTGTACTCATGTCACCTGAGAACTGCTATCTGACGATAGGTATAATACCATATATCCTGTAACAACCCTAAACATTATGTACGAATTTTTTTCAAAATACAGAAAGGGATACCTGAGCCTGAGCAAAAGTTATAAATTTGATTTGCTTTTGAACAGCAAGAAAGCACTTGTAGCTCATTGGTAAAGTCTTACACTGCTGTGACATAGCACCTGTGTTCAAATCTCATCAACCACATTATCTTTTTATTTAATTTTCTTTTAATCTTTTAGAAGCCCAAGGGTTTACACGTGAAAAACACGTAAAACGAAAAGTCACAGAATAATCAAACATGTGCACTGAAGAAAACCAAGCGACGCTGACACGTGGCACAAATCCCACCCTCCATCGCCGGATTTGGGCCGGTGAAACACTCAATGGGACCGACACCGCCGGTTGGGCCCATAGGCAATGCCTCCAATTTCTTCCCCTGGCACCTCTTCGCCTACCCCACTAACCCCATATTGTTTATTTACTCTGAATTTATCCAGAGAATAATAAAACACCCTTTAATTCAATTTTTAATGCAAATTTTAATGCATTATTCAACCCTTTAAACCCTAATTTTTCCTATAAATACCACACCATATTTTACCCCTCCTCACTCAGAATTTCATTACAAAAACTCTACAAAATTATCAAGTCCTTATAGTGTGCAAGTGGAGTTTCCGGCAAAATTCCAAGGAGATTCCGGCGACAAAATGACGCCCCGATACTTCCCAAGTCTTCTCCTACCTCTCTTCTATATCAATAGCCAGTGAGTCTCCTCCCCCCTCTCATCTTCTATTCTAAAAACTTTCATTTCTAACGGAAGCGGAGTTAATCCGGCTTCCGATTCGGTTTTTCTTTAAAATTATATTTTTCTTAAACAATAAAATACCATACTCTCATATAATACTTAACAAACATTAATAAACACATTAAAATAAGTTTCATCCCAAAAGAACCATTTATGCAATTTTAATCGTATTTTTACGGTAAAAAACCACATACTTTATTTTCGACACCAATCAACATAATACTTGTATTACCTTTAAATAGCTCACGAGATAATAACCTATCTCATCACAACATATATATTGGACATAGCGCGATTTACTTTTGGGCAATGTTTTTGTGAATATCACGAGTTACACTAAAATACCCTACACTATTACAAAACCGTTTTCTTTAAGAAAAGTATTATCTAATTCCTTGCAATTACGCCTCTACAACCCACTTTTGGGGAACCCCGATAGGGATGGTACGGGTTATCGCACGTCCTCGGGCCTAGTAGAATGGAATTCAGACCTCCGCAAGGAGCATTCGAATTCCGATGGAATTTCTAATGCTATTTTTAAGAAAATGAGATTTCTAGATAATAAATCAAATTTATTTTTATAAATATATATATGAGTATTATCAAAAGATCTATTTTAAATATATTATACAAATATTCCAAGTTTTCTAAATCAAAGGAATCACCATTACATGAAACTAACATCCAAATACAAAACAATTCCAATATTTCAATAAAATATCATATACTATGAAAACTAGGTTCTACTCACTAGAAATTTCACTTTTATAAAATATACATCTATGAAACCCTAAAGACGATAATTAAATACTTGAGGTGTCTTTTGAAAGTATATCAAAATTATTTTTACATAAAACCCCCTCAAGTAATATAAATTTACAATAAGGACCCTAGTAAATATAGGTTTAAGCGGGACCAATTCTCTTGAGCCCCAGGGAGCCGGAGAAAGTGGGTGCTTGTTTGGAATTCACCCGCGCGCGCAAACGCGTATGTTTTGAAATAGAGATTGTTTTTAAGAAATATTGCGCACGCGAGATTGTTCTCGTTTTAAATATTTATAAACCGCAAGTGCACGGCGCGTTGTAGCGAGCCAGCAAGTACGGGTCAATCCACAGGGAATTATGTATTGGGTTTTGTGATTTAAGGTTCAAAAAATTAACGAATTGGTTGTATGTCACAAAAAATATAAAATGAATACGAAAACAAAGAAACAAGTAAAACAAGTTAAGAAAGAATGGTTGTGGCTTTGGCTTGGAAGGTTGAATCGCGACGATTCCCTTGACGCTCCCTAGATCATGAGTTATCCGCCCTTACCTTGATCCCGGCATGAAGCATGACTTGTCGAAGCGGTTGCGAGGCACAAGTCGTCAAATTCCGATATTCTCCGCAAGACACGAAACGAATCCGTTTTGATCACTTACCGTTTGTATGTCCAAGCTTGGGGTATCAACACTAAACACAAGAGTTAGCAAGTATACCACAACAACAAAACACAAAGTAGTGAGTGAGAGCAAATGATTTTGGCGTTAAGTGTGCTAAGTGTTTGTGATGGTATATGGTATATGAAACCGATAGAGTTGTCGAGTCAATTAATCACAAAATACCACATCCAAGCTTAGCAAACTTAACACCAAATTGATTCTTTCTTAAACATTGAAATGGGGAAAGGGAATGAATATGGTGTTTGAGGAGGTTACAAAATAACCATATTTCAAAATACCATATCATATCAATACATAAACAATATTTAAGTTAGAATCATAATTATAAGCACAATAAATATAAACAAGAGGTGAAGGAAGCAAAGCCTTTCATCTCACTTACTCACCATTACTACAACCAATAAAAGATTAGTTAAGCATAATAAAGAAAAGCAAAGCAAGCAAGTAAAGAAAAGGAACACAAATATTATTAACACTTGAGAAAGAGATACAAGATTTTGGTTACTTGTTCAACCTCCTTAATGAAGCTTTCCAAAGAAAGCTTCAAGAGGGAAGAAGAAGAACAAACCAATGATGAAGCCCACTCACTCTCAAACTAAACAAAATAAACTAAAACTATGAATAGGGTATATACATTTCTCTTGCTCACTGGTCTGCTTTTATAGGCACCAAAGAAAAATAAACAAACAATAAAAATGAGGTGACGTGGCAGCAAGGGACGGACAGTGGAAAACTGGGGGCTATTGGAGCAAGGGGCCGAGCTCACCGGTTTTATGAGGAATGTGGCCGGTCCAGAACCGAGCACATGGGCTCGTATTTGTAGTGTGGTCTTGTGTGCATTCCACAATCACTCTGGTGCTGCTAGTTTTGTCTGTAGAGGCCTTGGATGCACTCAGGCATTTGGAGGGAACAAGATGCCATACATCACATCAAATCTTTATGCATTTATTGCCCATCAATGCACATCATACCACACATGTGCCTACTTGCATGAATTGTGCAAGGGCAGCCCACATATGGTCCATGCCAAAGATCTAGTGTCACACATGTATGTGTTGGACCAAAATTGTGTGCACACTTTTATTTGCAAAAGAACTCTTTGGATATCGGTCGGTTTCCTGTTCTGTTTGCAGTGTCGGCTCCCGAATGTTATATCCATGATTTTAAATGTGTTTTTAGTATTTTATCACGAATACCTGTAATCTGTAATTACTGAGCAGACACTGGTTAATAGCACCGATATATAACAAAATAGATAATAAATGAGCGGTATTAAAATACAGTTTTTTGTGATGAACAAATACCCCCAAACTTATATTTTGCTCGTCCCGAGCAAAACAAAAAAGCCTAGCCTCACTTTCGCAGGGAACACGATTGCACTGAGCACGTGCAACAAGCCGTTAAACCTCTAGGTGTCTCTAGTAAGAGGAGTGTTGTCTTCTGAAGGTTTTCAGCGGATTACACCCACAAAATCCCGTCAAACTAGTTTCATAAGTTAACGTTGATTCTAGTCCTACAATTAGTATCTAAATTAAAAATTCTATCATCCTAAGTTGAAAATATTCAACTTTTATGTTTCACACCTCCTATTTATTCAACCCCAGATCCTATACGTTTTTACAGTTTAGAAAGATCTCGGTATCTCCTGAGTTTTCCTTCTAAAGTGCGGTCTCCAATCAGGGATTTTTATCATCATTACAGAAAACATAAGTCTTATTTTTCATTCATATTTTTCCTCCAAATATCGATTGTATACCCCTACGTGTGGGTAAATTTTCACCCCTGCACTTAAGAATTCAATTCATGCTATAGTACCCTTGCCTTAATACCTAATACTACTTCTTTTCATTAATGGATGGACGGTTTTGCTCACACATTTTTCATGTGATTATTAATGCTTCTTGAGGCACTAACAGCCAATTACTGAATGTATGAGCTTAAAGCGTAAATAGCAGTTTCCAGGTCTTGACTTTATTTATTTTTTTTCTTTTTTTTTCTTTTTTTTTTCTTTTCAAGACCGGATATATTTTTCAATGATGCTCTTATGGTGGTTAGCTTTAAATACCATTTTTTCTTTCATATTAGGCTTTTAGGCAAAAGTATTTCTAGGTATCTTCTACTATCCCAAGTTTCAAGGTGCGTGTATGTGCAGTTTGTAGGATATATATTTTCTAAATTTGGACTCAAGAATAGAAACTATTTTTCAGACTTATCTTTCAGTAAAGCTTCAATACTCTCCCTTCATCTCGACTTAACTAAAGAACTGAACTCAAGATTACCTATTTCTCAAAAAAAACTGTAAGGACGTATAATTACCAAGGTTAAACAGAATGAGGGTTATTTTTAGGGTTTTCAATTCCTAAGCCTATGATTCTAATATATCAACTAAATTTTCGGAATAACAATCTAAGTTACCTTACCAGCTAACTTGACGATAAAGTTTTTATATTTTTGTAAAAAAAAATAATTTTTATGGGTTTTTTTAATATGTATGCAATGCAGAATATACACATGATGTAGCTAAAATAAACGCAGTGCTCACCCTCAAACCTGAGTTTTACGATGTTCTTATCGTTGCCCCCATCTCCGGTAGCTAGACTTAAACATCAGGGTGAGAATTTTATTTAAAAAAACCTAAGACTAATTACAACATGTACAGGTTAAAAGATTGGGTTAGTCCAGAAATTAATACCAGCCATTTAAAGATTTTGTCTATATAGTGTAATGGCTGGTAAAAGAATATGTATATACAAAAGGAAAAGAAAAAGAAAATATATAAGTTAGATGTTAGTGAAGGGCATGGGCGTGTAAAGATAGGGATCAGAAGACGCTGACAGTAAAAATGAAGTTTTGAAGAGGTCAAAGAATTGTTTCCTGGATGAATTGAATGTTCATCAAGCACGTGTTGAGTTTCGAAGTCAAGTTCATTTAAAAACTGGAGTTCATCCGCAAAAAATTCAGAAAAAGAAAGGTTCATAGGATGATCCCAAATTGATCCTAACTCAAACTCACCAAGAATATCAAGTTCATCAGCAAAATCTCCTCAAAACTCGATATGAAAGAATATTTTTCAATGTTGTCTTCCTCCCTATAATTTTTCTTGATCCTATTATTATCACTATAGCTCACAGACTCTCCCAATACAATTTCTCCCTTATCACATTCACAAATGGGTAGGTATATGTCATCCAAAAAAGTAGGTTCCCACATTAAAATTTCTTTCGAAACAATATCACAAGGTGATACAAAAATTGTGGGTTCCTGATCATTGATCTCTTCTGACAAACTATCCAAACCATACCCGACAAATTCACAAGGTCCCTTATTTAAAATTGGATTATAAAAATCATCAATCTGCCTCGGAGGGTTTTCTTGTGCGTCCTGATAATACTCCGTCAATTCAATTGTATCATCACATATGAAATCATCAAAATTTGTTTGATCATTTATCTCATTTAGGTGACTTCCTAGATGACAGATACTAACATTATTGGGTTTCGATTGACTTTGTTCACTACCTAAAATCCTCACAGCTAAATTTAGCGTGTTCCTATATTGTAGCCAATGATTGAGCTTGAGCAAGAAAGAATTGTTCAAACTGCTGTATGAACAGGGCTAGCGTAGAAGCTGATTGATTCTCGATCGCAGTCATTACTTCAATACCCTTCTCTAAAGTGATCAACCTAGCATCCATCTCACTATCATTCCCTAAGGATGTATCAGTTGTTTCAAGTAAGGAGGGTTGTGACGGTGGTGATGCTAAAGCAGTCAATTTGTCGACCTCTTTCTCTAAATCCTGAATCATTAAGTCTCTGATTGAAGTGGAACTGGGTTTAAGAGTGTTAGGTGGGTGACCATTAGCAAAACTCTGGGACGGTTGGTCACCCCTTAGAAAAGGACAATTGTCATGAATGTGGAAAGAATTCTGGCAATTTGAACAAATGAATTGGGACTGAGTATAAACAAAAGAATAAGAATCGTGAAAATTTGAATTAAATCGTGTATCACCCATATTAACAAGAATTCACAAATATCACAAAGATAAAGAATATCACACCCCTGGCAGTCTATGGTATGCGCTAATCAACTAAACCTGCTCAAGAACCTGATTGTCGAAATAAAACTGTGTCGAGAAACGGGCTCAAGATATACGGATCACGAAGCCAGGTAAGTGCAAGAGAGAAGGGGAGGTTTTCCAACGTTTTCGCGAAGTTCCTTAATTAAATAACCTTTTCTCTTGAACACTTGCCTAGACACCCCATGAACGATATACCGTTAAGAGGTATTCTAAACACAGTCAACTTCTCTTGATGAGCGCGAAGTCCTTAAAGTCAAAGTTCTAGTTGATTTTAAATTACTGTGGTATGCAAGAATGCAGTTTTGTGATTTTTGGGTTACGGAAAAAGGTGATGAAATCTTTTACCGTATCTTGTTTGGTCTTTTTGCCCTTAAATCCGTATTAAGATGCAAATGCGTAATCAATAAAAGAATTCAAAAAATCAAGCAATTTAAGCAATTATTTTTTGTTTTAAATGTAAGCGCTGCAAAAAATACGGTTAGTTCTCTGTGTGATTGGCAGCAAGCTTGTGCGAAGAATCCTACAGAAGATAGGAATAGTGGAATGCGTCGGATTCAAGAGGAATGTGTTAGGAAATACGTACCGATGTGATTTGGTTTAAGAAAACCCCTTTGAAAGTGATCCCGAGATTTTGATCGTTCGCTTGCGCGGGTCAAACTATCCGGATCTTTGGCACTATACTTCACTAACGTTTTGCAATTGAATTTGAGCCTCGCTCCGCACGATCGCTGGTCGTAATTCCTGAAAAACCTGAAATGTCGGAAAATACGATATTTAGTATCAAAAAGCGATATATCTGCCCCAATTCCTGCACACTCAAAATTGAAAAAATCAAGTAATACCACTAGATTACCAACACTTCACCGGAGATCACCAAAAACGAAAAAAAATCAAAAATACCCTCACTAGGCCGGCGAGGTCGGATTTTTCCTTGATGTCGCCGGCCAAATAAAGGTGGTTTGTGCAAGAATTTTGGGTTAGTTCTCTAGGCAAGCTAAGTACTTTTATGGTATAACTTGATTTTTAAGTTGGATTACAGAGTGATAGCAGACAGTAAAGACAGAGAACAAAGTGAAAGAATTTGTTTGTTTGTGTTAGTTTTTGAAAAAAAATGAGTTAGTAGTTAATGAGTTAGTAAGAACCAGAAATAACAATACCCAATACTACCAACTCTCCGGGAACGGCGCCAAAAACTTGTTGAGAATCCACTCGCACGCGCAAACGCGTATATTTTGAAATAGAGATTGTTTTTAAGAAATATTGCGCACGCGAGATCGTTCTCGTTTTAAATATTTATAAACCGCAAGTGCACGACGCGTTGTAGCGAGCCGGCAAGTACGGGTCGATCCGCAGGGAATTGTGTATTGAGTTTTGTGATTTAAGGTTCGACAAATTAACGAATTGGTTGTATGTCACAAAAAATATAGAAAGAATACGAAAACAAAGAAACAAGTAAAACAAGTTAAGAAAGAATGATTGTGGCTTTGGCTTGGAAGGTTGAATCGCCACGATTCTCTCGACGCTCCCTAGATCATGAGTTGTCTGCCCTTACCTTGATCCTGGCATGAAGCACGACTTGTCGAAGTGGTTGCGAGGCACAAGTCGTCAAATTCCGATATTCTCTGCAAGGCACGAAACGAATCCATTTTGATCACTTACCATTTGTATGTCCGGGCTTGGGGTATTAACACTAAACACAAGGGTTAGCAAGTATACCACAACAACAAAAACACAAAGTAGTGAGTGAGAACAAATGATTTTGGCATTAAGTGTGCTAAGTGTTTGTGATGGTATATGGTATATAAAACCGACAGAGTTGTCAAGTCAATTAATCACAAAATACCACATCCAAGCTTAGCAAACTTAACACCAAATTGATTCTTTCTTAAAGATTGAAATGGGGAAAGGGAATGAATATGGTGTATGAGGAGGTTACAAAGTAACCATGTTTCAAAACACCATATCATATCAATACATAAACAATATTTAAGTTAGAATCATAATTATAAGCACAATAAACATAAACAAGAGGTGGAGGAGACAAAGTCTTTCATCTCGCTTCCTCACCATTACCACAACCAATAAAAGATTAGTTAAGCATGATAAAGAAAACAAAGCAAGCAAGTAAAGAAAAGGAACACAAATATTATTAACACTTGAGAAAGAGATACAAGATTTTGGTTATTTGTTCAACCTCCTTAATGAAACTTTCCAAAGAAAGTTTCAAGAGGGAAGAAGAAGAAGAAGAAACCAATGATGAAGGTCACTCACCCTCAAGCTAAACAAAATAAACTAAAACTATGAATAGGGTATATACATATGGTCCCTTCTCTTGCTAACTGGTCTGCTTTTATAGACACCAAAGAAAAATAAACAAACAATAAAAATGAGATGACGTGGCAGCAAGGAAGGGACAGTGGAAAACTGAGGGCTATTAAAGCAAGGGGGCCGAGCTCGCCGGTTTTATGGGGAAAGTGGCCGGTCCAGAACCGAGCACATGGGATCGTATTTGTAGTGTGGTCTTGTGTGCATTCCACAATCACTCTGGTGCTGCTGGTTTTGTCTGTAGAGGCCTTGGATGCACTCAGGGATTTGGAAGGAACAAGATGCCATACATCACATCAAATCTTTATGCATTTATTGCCCATCAATGCACATCACACCACACATGTGCCTACTTGCATGAATTGTGCAAGGGCAGCCCCCATATGGTCCATGCCAAAGAGCTAGTGTCACACATGTATGTGTTGGACCAAAATTGTGTGCACACTTTTATTTCCAAAAGAACTCTTTGGATATCGGTCGGTTTCCTGTTCTATTTGCAGTGTCGGCTCCCGAATGTTATATCCGTGATTTTAAATGTATTTCCAGTATTTTATCACGAATACCTGTAATCTGTAATTACTGAGCAGACACTGGTTAATAGCACTGATATATAACAAAATAGATAATGAATGAGCGGTATTAAAATGTAGTTTTCTGTGATGAACAGTGCTTGCCTATCTAAGGTAGACAATCTAACAAACGGTGTTATCAATACGGTAATTGTCTTGGAAAAAGACACAAGTCCTGCCGTCCTTGTGCTGCAGTTACCGATAACATCAAAACTAATTCAGGACTCCAAATTTCTTTTTTAATATCTGGCTCAAACTGAGTCTCAATCTGACCAATCTGACTTGAATATGATTCAAGTATAAAACTTCAATTCAATATGAATCCGTCTATTCAATCTATATCAATCTATATTGACCGAACCGAACCATGGATATACTCTGTCTACATGTCTATCCATTATATCCGTTCCATTTATCTAATATTATGGTTTCGGCAAGTCTTCCATATATAAGTTACAATACAAGACAATACAATACAATCGGTACAAAGCAATACAAAATAATATCATAATACATTATGGGGTTATAAAGGGACAGACTGGTACAGAACATGTTAAAGGTGGTACGAGGTGGACACTAAAAGACGTAATTACATCCATGCCGTTGTTCTGTGATATTTTTGACGGAGCCTTGTACTATGGGTTACCAAAGTCCACGGTGTAAGTTGGACTCCTTTCATATACACTGGCATATTCTGTACTAAACTACAAACACTACGCTAGTATAGAAAACATAACATTAGCTACTTTTCTGACTATTCTTCTCCTTCTTTCTTTTGGAGTTACCGAGCGATTGTTCGCTGACGACATTCCTTCTCTTCTTTCTTTGGAATATTGTCAGGAGGACCCGTTTCTGAAGAGTTCGAGGCCAGTCAGGAGCATTTGGAACAGACCCCTGAGCAGTACCCTAAAGACCCAGAGCTTTAGATACTTGTACATACTATTTCTATTTCAGTTATGTCATTGTTTAAGCATTTCTTTCTACTCATGTATTTACATTCCAGTTGTACTTGTAAAGAATTGTTAATAAATAAAAGTTGTTGTTCAATTACATCTATTGTCAATTTCTTCTGTATATTTACTTTATATTGCTTAGATACGCTTAGCGTGTTTACTTCTGAGTAAATGCGTAGCGGGCCCGTCGCGTCCCCTTACCCGTACACTAGGAAGCTGGACGTGACAAGTTTTGTTGGCGGCCATGCAGGTCAGTTCTGCATGGACATGCAGGTCAGTTCTGCATGAAGTCCTAAGCAATATAACACAAGAAACAGCAACTGGAAACATGCTTTACATTACATATTCCTTGAAACTTATTCTTTGAATCTATCCTAACCCTATTTTTCTTTCAAGATTATAGATTTCCTAAACAATACTAGCACCAACGTCAACAACACGCCTCCACCTCTACCACTTATACCTGCCGTAGCTGCTCCGATCAATGAGCAGACAGTTTTTCTTAAAGCAATCCGAAGCCTCCTGGAAGGACAGCAGCAGCAGATTACTATTCTGATAAACCGTCCAGAAGCGGAAGCGCCCGGAGTAAAGCAATTCCGGGCATTGCATCCCAAGCAATTTTCAGGAAAAGAGAGCCCTCTGGAAGCTGAAGAATGGGCTCAGAGTGTCGAGGATGATTTGGTAGCAACACAAGTGCCAGAGATCAGTTGGGTTCGAGTTACGAAGCTACAGCTCACTGACAATGCACGAGTCTGGTGGAAGACAGAAGAAAGCCGTCTTGAACAACAGATCGAATGGAGGACTTTTCGCGATATGTTCGACGCTAAATACTTCCCTGAGACTGCTAGATTTGACATGGAACAGCAATTTATCCATCTACAACAAGGTTCGATGTGGACCAAATACATGGATGAGTATGATGCTGAGTTTACCATGCTCAGTCGATTCGCGGCACACTTGATACCGACTGCTGAGATCAGGGCTAGAAGATTTCAGTAAGGGTTGGACTAGGAAATCTAAGCTGTCTTAGCTACAGGGGATTTCCCAACCCATGATTCGACTTTGAAGGGTGCCTAAAGATACGAGACAGTAGTAAAGAGGAAGGGCAAACCTCAATCTGCCGGAGTGAAGCGCTCTGCCACTCAGATGGCAGGAGGAGCCTCTTCAAGGCCAACTGTTGAACCCAGGAAACCGGAAGAAACCAATAACCAGTCGAGTCCAGATTTTTGCTTCTATTGCAAGAGAGGTGGACACTTGTGGAAGGACTGTAGGCGCGCAAAAGGCCTGTATTTAGTTTGTGGCGCATCCAATCACGGAATTGGAACATGTCCTTATAGACGCAGCTCAGCTCACACACCCACCAACTACCCGCAGTGGCCAGCTATCCAGGCTCCTGCACCTCGTCTTGCACTCCCAGCTCCACCTCCTACACAGCCTAATCGCTAATTCCAACAGGCACTGAGGAACATACCTCGAGGGCAGAGAAATATGCCCCAAGGACAGATGAATGTGCCTCCAGTTAGGAGTAATGTACCACGGCGTCAGGTTTCCTTTTAGCGGCCGAGATTCCAGGTTCTTTTTAGCGAGGAGATGGAAATCGATCAGGAGGAAAAATGGTGGTTACAGCTTGAAGAAGACCACTCACACAGTCCTTTCGAAAAAGCTTGAAGAAGACCACTCACTTTATGGTCGCCCTGTTGATATTGACAAGCCTATAACAAAATTTCTTATAATAAGAAAGAATTTCTAATCACTAGTTTTCCATAACAAATTAGCGTCCCGTTAGAAAGATAGAACTGGAGTTTGCGTTTGAGTTGTTCTCTTACTTTTTAGGTATTTACGTAGAAATTTTTTCCATAAAAAGAACTCACATTCTCGTTTAGTTAAAAATTAGGATTTAACGTAACTAAATAATCGCTCTCATTTCAAATGAAGTTGTCTACGAAACTCCAAGCTTGCATTTAAAGGGACAACAACACTCAACAAACTCGTTGTTAGGAAAGATTGAGAAAAATGAGCCGGTTTACATTAACAATGTTGAGAGATTTTTTATCGAAACCCTAATGCTAAAGCCAATTTGGAAAAAAATTTAGGAATTTTAGGAAAAGAAGAGTGATTGAAAAGATTTTTAAACCCTAACCGATACGCACTGTTACCCTCCTAACAAAGTAATGGAAGATGTTAAAAACTATTCTTTTCCGCCTGTTGAGAGGATTTTTAGTGCAATTTAAATGTATGAAGGGTATTTTAAGTAAATATGAAGTATGATAGCTTTTTAGTAATTAGCGAAATGTAAGGGGGCTTTTTAGTAAAAATTCCAAATAAATAATGTAAACACTAGGAATTGAACACATAACCATCAACTAGACTCGGATATTGTTTGTATAGCATATGTATACATATGTATAAAATATATTTCAAAATATAATACTTTAATTTTTTTCTATCGATATAAATCTTTTGTTTTTTGGTAAAAATTCAGTGGGGATTATTGCCCCCGCTGGCCCCATGTTCAAATGAACGTGGCTGAAATGATAATGTTAAAATAGATGAGCAGTAATACACTAAAAGATATGATAGGTAATGAGTGCATGCATCACAAGTTAGAGATAGCTCCCATTAAAAATAAAATGCAAGAGAACCGATTGCGGTGCCTCGGACATGTGCAGCAAAGACCAATCGATGCACCAGTTAGCAAAAATGACAAAACTAAGGATAGGAGTAAACCTAAACAAACACGGATAAAGGGTATTACGAAAATTTAATAGCGGATATAGACCTTAACATAGCAGAATGGAAAAAAATGATACATACAATCGACCCTAAAAAGTTTGGGTTAAATGCTTGTTGTTGTTGTATGTTGAAGTCCTCGAAAATTAATGAAAAGTGCCCAAGGGCAGATTTTTAGGGTTTAGTAAAATCATTTTCTTATTAATAGGTGTAAAAGCTTTAAAAAAAAAAGACCAGTATTGTGACAGGGAGGGAATATTAATTAAAATTCTTCACATTATTATTCCATCCTATCCAAGCATCCTAAATTGAAAGATATCAATCTTGTAGATCATTATGTTTTATCCTTACTTCTGCCGTTAGGTTTAATGGCAGATAATGATAACGCTCAAATAATAACAAGGAGTCTATTATTATATTTGTCTTTAACTTATTTTGTCATTATTTTTTTCTCTTTTTCCATTTACCATTATGCTCCTCATATTTGACCGTTTTCATGTCGAGGAAAGAGCTCAAGCACAAGCGTTCCGTTTCCATGTCGAGGAAAGAGTTCAAGCACAAGCGCAATTCGTCGCGCTACAGGAACAAACCTTGTGGGTGGGTCCGACAGGAATTGAAATGCAGGGTTCTCTTTCCTCCGTCACATTAATCTAACTTTTCTGTTTCAAAAGGACCTCTACCAAGCGTTCCGTTTTCATGTCGAGGAAAGAGTTCAAGCACAAGCGCAATTCGTCGCGCGACAGGAACAAACCTTGTGGATGGATCCGACAGGAATTGAAATGCAGGGTTCTCTTTCCTAAGTCACATTAATCTAACTTTTCTGTTTCAGAAGGGCCTCTACCATTATGTTAAAACTTTTTTCCCTTTGCTTTCTTTTTGCCGACTAAAGACTTGAAATGTGCAAAGACTTGACATGTGCAATGCATGCATCCATGCTAGATCCATGGAAAACATATAAGAACATCTTTTGTGAGAAAATAAGATTTGAGACGATTAAAACAATTAAAATATAGTTCCTTAATGTTTCTTGTTTCTTAAAAGCCACAAGGATCGTCCTTCTATTTCCCTGTCAGACCATTCTCTTTCAAGTCAACATAGCTAAACTAAATATAAGGATATCAGATATGCAAAGGATACAAAGTGTTCCTGCTAATACCCGTAGAAAACAATTATATAATTAATGAATGCCCTTAGTGAAAAATCAAACACAAACACCAATATGGATACTGACAAAACCGTTTGGTTCAAAGCAGGATGCTTAACGATTCGCATAGGGATGAAAAAACAAATCATACCTGATCGAATGAACTCCAATATTATATATAATCACAATCCACATGGATGATATCAGGTATACATTTTGATTATCAAAGTCACAAAATATTTCAAAATTGATGCAAACACCATAAAGTCATCATCGAGCGATACCCTTCAGGTTTATTTATAGTTTCCAACGTTTTCACTCTGTGCAACAAGATCACATCCAACAGATTCAGATGCTTCACGCAAGAATATGATACATTCAGAAATCACAAGGGCCAGCTATGATATGGATCATAATGGAACGCGGTCAATCCACAACAATTACAGGTCATCCGCCGTAGATAACTAGGATTTCATAAACTAATATTAAGTATACAGTCTCCGATAATTTAAACATGGATTAAAGGTGCTTAAACTTAGGATACAGACTCCACCTATAAAGGAGGTTAGACCATGTTTATATTCCCGGATTCTCTGATTTGATGCATATGCGTCCTTTACAATATCACATTGTCCATTGCACGCTCAACCGCGCTTCTTACTAGAGGAAACCGGTTGGCCCATCGATTGTACCCTGCACAAGGATGTTAGCTAACGTGAACAGTCTCTTAATTAGCATCAAATTCCCGGTCGAGAAAACTCTATTATCCACATAGAAATCTAGAAGGTGAAGGATAATAAGCTTGCTGTAGGAAATAAAATTTGGAGTAAATTAAATTAAAAACTGTCGACTATTTTCCTCTTCTACCGACACAAACTTTCAAATTTGCATCAAACACCTTTGAATTATAAATTGATTTAAAATTACATTAAAACGCCACTGGAAAATTGTGTTGAATACCCCAACAGTGATTTTATTGGTATTGTTCTTGTATTTTTAAAAGTTCAATGGCGTCATGTAAAAAACCAAGCAACAAGAAACTTAAGTGGCATTTTGTGCAACTTTCCCTTAATGGCGCTGCAAGGAACATATATGAGCAAAATCACAAGACACTCCCACAATTGTCAGGGGAAAAAATAAAAATAAATGCAACGACCATGTCTTTCGTATACTGTTTTTAAATATAAGAAAAAATGTTGGTTTCGAAATGATTTATTTTGATTAAAGGAAAAAAGAATTATCTACTTTTAATACTTGGTATATATGTTTCTTTTTTATTATATACATCGTCATTACTTGTATCACTTTGGTTAAAAGACGTTGAGGTGCTATTCTAGAGGTCATAAGATAAAGCCCTTGGTGTTGCAAATTTTTATTTATTAATAATTTTTTTGTTAAAAAGAATCTAATGTATTTTTAAGAAATTATTTTGAAATTTAAAATTTTATTTTAGAAATTTTTTTATAATTTAAATTTTTACCTAAAGTCTATTTTATAAAACTTTTCTAAGCCGTTTGATCTAACCCAGTTAACTCCTAGCCCTTTATCTCTAAAACCCTAATACTTAATATAATAAATAAACCCTAGCCCCTCCCTCATAATTGCTCATCAAAAAAAGAAAGGAAAAGAGAAGGGAGAAACCCTAGTAAAGATCCTTAGAAAAGAAGCCCCTACAATCACCGTCTACGACGAGCCTCGATCACATCGAGGTTTTCTGTACACGAATCTAGATTGCAAGTCTCTCCAAATCTCTGGTCTTGTCATCGATCTCTGTTCTAGGGTAGGCCAGGGTTTAATGATTGTGGGGATCCGAATCTCCAGCGGCTGCGGACTAAGCTGCCGTTAATTACCCATCGCCTTTGGAGCGAGAGAACCTCCGATTAACGGGTTAAACTGGTCATGCGAACTCAATGTGCAGTGTCGTGTTTTGAAGGGGTTTTGGATGTATCGGGGGCCCCGCAGAGTTTTTACGGGGGTTGTAGAGTATGTTTGTGTGTATGTGTGTATATATACAGATATATAAAATGAAAAAAATGGAAAGGGGATCCAAAGGATGCTTGGGAAAAAGCGTCAGCGCTTTGGGTGCTAGCGCTTTGAGCCCTAGCGCCCCACGTGCCAGGCACGTAGGCGCTCGGGCGCTAGCGCTTTGGGCGCTAACGCTCTGAGCGCAAGAGCGCTAGCGTTTTAAATGCTAGCGCCCCACGTGTCAGCACGTGGGGCCGGCGCTAGCGCTTTGAGCGCAAGGGCGCCGGCGCTTTGAGCGCTTTGAGCGCAAGGGCGCCGGCGCTTTGAGCGCTAGCGTCCCACGTGTCAGCACGTGGGCGCTCGGGAGCTAGCGCTTTGAACGCAAGGGCGCCAACGCTTTTAGCGCTAGCGCCCCACATGTCACCACGTGGGCGCTCGGATGCTAGCGCTTTGGGCGCTGGCACTTTGAGCACAAGGGCGCTAGTGCTTTGAGCGCTAGCGCCCCACGTGTCAGTACGTGGGCGGACGCTAGCGCTCTGTGTAACACCCGAGCCCAATACTACTAATTTCAGTTACCGTTTGAACGTAGTGTGGCACTTATTTCATTTATCTTGCTTGATTGTTACTTATTGTAATTTTACCACCGTCAATTTATTTCTGCATATAACAATTTAAGGCATCTAAAATAAAATTAAAAAATATTCTTCATGACCTACTTGACACCTCTAACCCTGTTGTAGCGTCCGTACATCGTGTTCTCGTCCCGTTCGGTGAAACGGGCGAGTCTGGACGGCTACGCGCACGTACGTGTGTCCGTCTTGGGGGTATGCTTTTTGACAGTAAAATACATCATTTTAAATTTTGGATCCCGCATAAAATTTTCTTATTTCAATTTCAAATTTTTGGATCCGACCCGGACGCAATTTGGAAATGTTTTACTTTGCGCCAAAAATCCCAATTTCTAATATTTTGAACCGTCGAAATATTTTTAACCATATACTATATTTTCTACTTCTAAATCTTTTATTTTAAAATCTTTTCCCAAACCCACAAATCCCTTCTAACAACCAATCACCTTCCTTTTTTCATCAGTGGGCCCCACTTCCTATCCCTCTCTCTCCCCCCGTCTCTCTCTCTCTCCTCTATATTTAAACTTTCTCCCCCTCAAAATCCTTCCTCCAACAGAACCCAACCCCACGTAACCCTACCGCCGTGCCCGTCGCCGCCGCAGCCCCAACGCCGACGCCACCACTACCGGCCTTCTCGCCTCCTCACCCTCGTCTCATCCACATCCCCTTCTTCTTTCGTGCACCTTGCTCCGGCGACCGTAGGCCCCCACCTGCACATCTACACCACCGGGAATCGCCGCCAGTAGCCTCGTCTCCGTACTCCGGCAGTCGTACAAACCCCGGTGAGCCTTGCCTGTGTCTTCTTCTTCTCTCCTCTTTCTTCTCCTTCCCTTCCTTCTTTCCTATGCTCATTTTGGGTGATCTGCAGTTTTCGCGGTCACTGTTGTCCGTGCGCCGGAGCTCCGTCGACGTGGTCGACCATCACCACCCCTCCACTGATCCTCGTGAGCACCCTCGTCGCTATCCTCCTTCTCTTCCCTCTTCTTGATTCTTCTTTTGCCGTTTCATAAATTCTTGAAAATTGTAGATTCGCTGTTTTGGGGTTCACCGGAATCCGGCCGCGCCGGCGACGTGTCCCGACGATCCAGCGAGGTACCTTGACCTGTGTGTTTCCACTGTTCGTCGTTTGGGTTCATTCCGTGAACCGTGCGTCCGTCGCGAGATTTCCCCGCCGACGTTTATCGTTCCGTATTCCCGGTTCGCGACCCGTCGAGGTAAGTACCCCTTACTACATGCTAAACAATATTTACTTACACATTAATGACACCCTAAACCTGTAGTTTTAACTTTAGTAAGATCATTTCCCATTTTCATGTACAATATTGTTATATATCATTTTATCTTTCAAACTTAGAATCTACCGTTTGCAATTAAACCTAATAATCACATTTACATTTTTTAATTACACTTTCACTAAGGACGTAGCCTATGGCACTTTATCTATCGTTTTACTTCATTCGGACACTCGTGTACATTTAACCTGCATAAACTGTGATTTCATCCATGGAACTTATATTTATATATATATCATTGCATCCATGAAATTCTTAAACTGGTTAACATGATTTAACGGCCAAAATGGTCATACTGTATTTTTATGTTGTTGAAATCATCTCTGAAAACACAACTGATAACTGTACTGCCAATTAATTGAATCTGCTTTATGGTTTAATTTATTGTTTAGATTATGTTATTGATAACTGTGCTTGATTTTGTAACTGAGTATGAGCACACCCATGATATCGTTTACACCTTGACCCGACTTGCTACATACATATTGATTGACCCGACATGGTTCCATATACTGCTTGACTTGACCTGATGTACCATGACCTGACCCGTTACCTGATCTTGTGTCTAATGCCAACAAACCTGACATGTAGTCCTCATGGACCGTTCATGTTGTCTATCCAGACAAACATGTTTACCTGATCCTGTGATGGCATTAGTTTCTTGATTACGGGATACCTGACTTGACATACACTTATAACTTGGGGGTATGGGGAAATCAAAGGTGAAACCTGACTTGTAACTCAACAGTTCGCTACCTGTTCTAATCAGTTTTAGGCTAGGCCAGCCTTGGAATGATGATGCTGACATCATTCATCTGTACGCATTCCTGTTTGGCGCCTAGCGGCATATCTCGGTTTCAGCCCGAGAATCTTGGGGCCGTGGTCCCGGGTATGTACGGGATACTATTGAGTTACATCGATAATTTATCAATTTGGTTTCAAAGACTTTAGAACAGAAAACCTGATAGAACAGTTTAGTTTACCCACTGCACACTACCCTGCACTGCTCTGATTTATATTATTGTTACCCTTGCTTTATTCATGTTTATATCCGCATTGCCTGTTACCCTGTTTATTATTTTATTACTTGATGACTTGACGCGCTGACGTCTGGGTTTTGCATGGCCCAGATTCTTCTACCTTGTTGCAGACTGATTAGGAGTTTTGTCGCTGTTAGACGAGCGGTGAGGTTCCTGTCGGTACGTAGTTTCACTCCAGGTGTTTCATTTATTGTATCGTTTGGCTTCCGCATATTGTTATTTCTTGACTCTTTTACTCTGGCTTATGGACATGTACTAGATAGTTAGTTTACTTTCCTGTTTTTGATATCTCCACAGCCGTAATGTGGCTGTGGAAGGATTTTTCCTATCCACAGGTAGCATGGTTGGTTATGTCACGTGCCCACTTTAGCGTACTCTGGGAAGCGGGGCGTGACATGGTTCTTTTGGTATCAGAGACATAGGTTTGTCGGGTTGATTCTTTTGTAGTTGGGTATTATACCCAATACACGAATCGGAATACCCGTGTTTAGGAAACATGTCCTGCCACCTTGCCGTTTTACCTTCTTGAATCAAATTCTTCCTGATTATACCTTTTACGATGTGCAAACTTGCTTTGCATGTCGACTCGAAACCTGATTCCTTGTTATCTCTAGGACTTAGGCGACATGGGTGGAGTTACGTAATTATGGCTATGATACCGCGGCATAGTTACAATGCGACACTCTATTTAAGTAACTTGGAGTTCTAGCCTTGATCTATATTTCGAATCTATCATCATGCAAATGTTGGGTGTTTTGATATGGCCGGTAAGAATTTGAAGACGTACCAAAGGCGTGTGGACGAAGCCGCCATGCTCGGAGTAATAAGGGGAATGCTGGAGAATCAAAAGAAACAGACCGAGCTGATTCAGCAGCAAGCGGAATCGTTTCAGGAAGGTCTGCAGATCGTTCAGCTGTCTGTGAACAATGTTGGAGCTAAACCAGTTGACCGAGTAGAGACCGTAGCAGATTTCAGGCGTTTGGGTCCGTCTACATTTACTGGTTTGGAGGAGCCGTTGCCAGCACAGCAGTGGCTATTTGACACAGAGAACTTGCTTATTGCGGCACAGATTCCAGATGAGGAAAGAGTTGATGTGGTACGCATTCAGTTAGTGGACTACGCCCGAGAATGGTGGCTTGTAGAGGAGAACCGTTTGCCCAAGCCGATCAAGTGGACGGATTCTTCAAAGAGTTTCCTGGAGAAGTTCTTCCCGCGGACCGCACGGGAAGAAATGAAAGAGAAGTCGTCTTGGGAATGGATTTTCTTGACACTTTCCACGCTCACATTGATTATAGGGCAAGGAAAGTAATTTTCTAGATTCCCGGACATCCCGAGTTTAGCTTCACTGGAGGAAGCAGTTCTGTCGGGCCAGTCGAGTTTAGGGCTAGGCCGACAAACAATATTCTTGCATCAATGGAAGTTGATAAAGATGAAGATCCAGCCGTCGTTCGTGATTTTATAGACGTGTTTGAAGATATATCGGGATTACCGCCGAAGCGAGACGTGGAGTTCGCAATTGATCTTATTCCTGGTGCAGCGCCAGTATCCAAAGCGTATTATCCAATGGAACTAGTACAGTTGGAAGAAGTCAAGAAACGGGTTGCTGAATTGCTTGAGAAGGGTTGGATTTGAAGCAGTAACTCGCCTTGGGGAGCTCCAGTTCTTCTAGTAAAGAAGAAGGATGGCACAAAAAGGATGTGCATCGACTATCGAGAATTAAACCGGGTGGCTATTAAGAACGAGTACCCGATCCCTCGCATTGGCGAACTTTTTGAGCAGCTTAGTGGCGCGAGGGTATTCTCGAAACTGGATTTGCGATCCGGATATCATCAGGTCCGAGTGAAAGCAGAAGACATTTGAAAGACGGCGTTCCGAACTCGGTAAGGACATTACGAGTACTTAGTGATGTCCTTCGGAGTAACGAATGCGCCGGCAGTATTCATGGACTTGATGAACCGAATCTTTTCACCGTTCTTGGACCAGTTTATTGTGGTGTTCATTGACGATATTCTGGTTTACTCGAAGAGTTTTGAAGAGTATGCTGAGCATTTGAAGATCGCACTGCAGACGTTGAGACAGGAGAAGCTATTTGCGAAGATGAGTAAGTGCGAGTTTTGGCTGGAGGAAGTAAAGTTTTTGGGGCATGTTGTGTCTGGCAATGGAATCGCCGTCGATCCCGAAAAGATTGCAGCAGTTCGTGATTGGCCAATTCCAAAGAATGTTGCGGAGATAAGAAGTTTTCTTGGACTCGCCGAATATTACAGAAGATTTGTGGAGAACTTTACTCGTCTGGCGGAGCCGTTAACCAAGCTTACGCGCAAGGAGGTACCTTTTGTATGGACGGACAAATATGCGTTAGCTTTTGAGACGTTGAAGCAGAAGTTGATAACCGCTCCTATTCTGATCATGCCAGACAATTCCGGAGGATTGGTGATTCACAGCGACGCATCTGGGAAAGGATTAGGATGTGTTTTGATGCAGCATGGGAAGGTTGTAGCGTACGCATCAAGACAGTTGAAGACCCATGAGAAGAATTACCCAACTCATGACTTGGAGCTTGCGGCTGTGATTTTCGCTTTGAAGATTTGGAGACACTACCTTTTGGGCGAAAGGGTCGAAGTATTTACTGATCATAAGAGCTTGAAGTATGTGTTCACGCAGAAGGAGCTTAATATGAGGCAACGTAGATGGTTGGAGCTGATGGCTGACTACGATCTTGATCTTAAGTACCATCCGGGGAAGGTTAGTGTCGTGTCGGATGCGCTTAGTCGGTTACCAGCAATTCAGGTGCTAACTACACAGAAGGAGATCATTGAAGATTTTCGAAGATTTGACTTGGAGGTTGTGCTACCGTATTCTTCAGGACAGTTGTTGTAGCTGCAAGTACATTCATCGTTGATCGAGAATATTAGAGCAACACAATCGCAGGATCCTAGACTGCAAAAGTTTCGAGGACAGGTTGAAGCCGGACTACGAACAGATTTATTGATCCACGAAGATGGTTCGTTGAGGTATGGTAGCCGTTTGTGTGTGCCAAAGGGAGATGTTCGTGAAGAACTTATGAAAGAAGCACACAGTTCAGCTTATTCTGTACATCCTGGAGGCACAAAGATATACCGAGATATTCGACAGCATTTCTGGTGGGAAGGAATGAAACGGGAGATTGCTCGCTTTGTGGCAAAGTGCTTGGTGTGTCAGCAAGTTAAGGCTGAACATCAAAGGGTTGCTGGTTTATTGCAACCACTTTCGATTCCTCAGTGGAAGTGGGAACATATAACCATGGATTTCGTGATAGCTTTACCGCGGAGTCCAAAAGGCAACAATGCTGTATGGATGATTGTTGACCGATTGACCAAGGCAGCTCACTTTATTCCTTTTCGGGTTGGTCAATCAACAGAGACTTTGGCAAAGCGGTACATGCAAGAGATTGTAAGATTGCATGGAGTACCGGTGAGCATCGTGTCCGATCGGGACACTCGGTTCTTATCACACTTTGGGCGGAGTCTACAGGAAAGTTTGGGGACTCGATTAAAGTTTAGCACAGCTTATCATCCTCAAACTGATGGTCAGTCGGAGAGAACAATCCAAACTCTTGAAGATATGTTGAGGGCATGCATGTTGGACTTCAAGGGTTCTTGGGAAGATCATCTATCTTTGGTGGAGTTTTCTTACAACAACAGTTTTTAGGAAACTATCCAGATGGCTCCATTTGAAGCTTTGTATGGTCGTAAATGCCGTTCACCTGTTTGTTGGGACGATATCGGTGAACGAAAATTATTGGGACCAGATTTGGTTGTGCAGACAGTTGAGAAGGTTAACACTATCAGAAATCATATGAAGGCAGCACAAGACAGACAGAAGAGTTGGGTAGATACGTCAAGAAGACCTTTAGAGTTCGCCGTGGGCGATTTGGTATTCTTGAAGATATCACCGACTAGAGGGGTGATTCGTTTTGGAAGTCGAGGAAAGCTTAGTTCTCGATTCGTTGGACCCTTTGAGATCTTGGAGCGCGTTGGTGAGGTAGCGTACCGTTTGGCGTTACCGCAGTCCTTGGCGAATGTACACGATGTGTTTCACGTATCTCAACTCCGTAGGTATGTTCGAGATGAAACGCACGTATTGGATCATTCGGAGTTAACAGTACGAGAAGACTTGACTTTTGAGGAGCGACCGATTGAAATTGTGGATCGAAGGGAAAATGTTCTTAAGAACAAGGTGATCCCTCTTGTGCTTGTTTCTTGGGGTAATCGCTCGCATGGAGAGTCCACTTGAGAACGAGAAGATGAAACCCGGCAGAAGTCTCCTCACCTTTTCTTGTAGTTATCTATCTTTGTATTCTTGGAATTTCGAGAACGAAATTCTTTTTGTAGTTGGGTATAATGTAACACCCGAGCCCAATGCTACTAATTTCAGTTACCGTTTGAACGTAGTGTGGCACTTATTTCATTTATCTTGCTTGATTGTTACTTATTGTAATTTTACCCCCGTCAATTCATTTCTGCATATAACAATTTAAGGCATCTAAAATAAAATTAAAAAATATTCGTCATGGCCTACTTGACACCCCTAACCCTGTTGTAGCGTCCGTACATCGTGTTCTCGTCCCGTTCGGTGAAACGGGCGAGTTTGGACGGCTACGCGCACGTACGTGTGTCCGTCTTGGGGGTATGCTTTTTGACTGTAAAATACTTCATTTTAAATTTTGGATCCCGCATAAAACTTTCTTATTTCAATTTCAAATTTTTGGATCCGATCCAGGCGCAATTTGGAAATGTTTTACTTTGCGCCAAAAATCCTAATTTCTAATATTTTGAACCGTCGAAATATTTTTAACCATATAATATATTTTCTACTTCTAAATCTTTTATTTTAAAATCTTTTCCTAAACCCACAAATCCCTTTTAATAACCAATCACCTTCCTTCTTTCATCAGTGGGCCCCACTTCCTATCCCTCTCTCTCCCCCCGTCTCTCTCTCTCTCCCCTCTATATTTAAACTTTCTCCCCCTCAAAATCCTTCCTCCAACAGAACCCAACCCCACGTAACCCTACCGCCGTGCCCGTCGCTGCCGCAGCCCCAACGCCGACGCCACTACCACCGGCCTCCTCGCCTCCTCACCCTCGTCTCATCCACATCCCCTTCTTCTTTCGTGCACCTTGCTCCGGCGACCGCGAGCCCCTCTGCACATCTACACCGCCGGGAATCGCCGCCAGTAGCCTCGTCTCCGTACTCCGGCAGTCGTACAAACCCCGGTGAGCCTTGCCTGTGTCTTCTTCTTCTCTTCTCTTTCTTCTCCTTCCCTTCGTTCTTTCCTATGCTCATTTTGGGTGATCTGCAGTTTTCGCGGTCACTGTTGTCCGTACGCCGGAGCTCCGTTGACGTGGTCGATCATCACCACCCTTCCACTGATCCTCGTGAGCACCCTCGTCGCTATCCTCCTTCTCTTCCCTCTTCTTGATTCTTCTTTTGCCGTTTCATAAATTCTTGAAAATTGTAGATTCGCTGTTTTGGGGTTCGCCGGAATCCGGCCGTGCCGACGACGTGTCCCGACGATCCAGCGAGGTACCTTGACCTTTGTGTTTCCACTGTTCGTCGTTTGGGTTCATTCCGTGAACCGTGCGCCCGTCGCGAGATTTCCCGCCGACGTTTATCGTTCCGTATTCCCGATTCGCGACCCGTCGAGGTAAGTACCCCTTGCTACATGCTAAACAATATTTACTTGCACATTAATGACACCCTAAACCTGTAGTTTTAACTTTAGTAAGATCATTTCCCATTTTCGTGTACAATATTGTTATATATCATTTTATCTTTCAAACTTGGAATCTACCGTTTGCAATTAAACCTAATAATCACATTTACATGTTTTAATTACACTTTCACTAAGGATGTAGCCTATGGCACTTTATCTATCGTTTTACTTCATTCGGACACTCGTGTACATTTAACCTGCATAAACTGTGATTTCATCCATGGAACTTATATTTATATATATATCATTGCATCCATGAAATTCTTAAACTGGTTAACATGATTTAACGGCCAAAATGGTCATACTGTATTTTATGTTGTTGAAATCATCTCTGAAAACACAACTGATAACTGTACTGCCAATTAATTGAATCTGCTTTATGGTTTAATTTATTGTTTAGATTATGTTATTGATAACTGTGCTTGATTTTGTAACTGAGTATGAGCACACCCATGATATCGTTTACACCTTGACCCGACTTGCTACATACATATTGATTGACCCGACATGGTACCATATACTGCTTGACTTGACCTGATGTACCATGACCTGACCCGTTACCTGATCTTGTGTCTAATGCCAACAAACTTGACATGTAGTCCTCATGGACCGTTCCTGTTGTCTATCCAGACAAACATGTTTACCTGATCCTGTGTTGGCATTAGTTTCTTGATTACGGGATACCTGACTTGACATACACTTATAACTTGGGGGTATGGGGAAATCAAAGGTGAAACCTGACTTGTAACTCAACAGTTCGCTACCTGTTCTGATCAGTTTTAGGCTAGGCCAGCCTTGGAATGATGATGCTGACATCATTCATCTGTACACATTCCTGTTTGGTGCCTAGCGGCATGTCTCGGTTTCAGCCCGAGAATCTTGGGGCCGTGGTCCCGGGTATGTACAGGATACTATTGAGTTACATCGATGATTCATCAATTTGGTTTCAAAGACTTTAGAACAGAAAACCTGATAGAACAGTTTAGTTTACCCACTGCACACTACCCTGCACTGCTCTGATTTATATTATTGTTACCCTTGCTTTATTCATGTTTATATCCGCATTGCCTGTTACCCTGTTTATTATTTTATTACTTGACAACTTGACGCGCTGACGTCTGGGTTTTGCATGGCCCAGATTCTTCTACCTTGTTGCAGACTGATTATGAGTTTTGCCGCTGTTAAACGAGCGGTGAGGTTCCTGTCGGTACGTAGTTTCACTCCAGGTGTTTCATTTATTGTATCTTTTGGCTTCCGCATATTGTTATTTCTTGACTCTTTTACTCTGGCTTATGGACACGTACTAGATAGTTAGTTTACTTTCCTGTTCTTGATATCTCCACAGCCGTAATGTGACTGTGGAAGGATTTTTTCTATCCACAGGTAGCATGGTTGGTTATGTCACGTGCCCACTTTAGCGTACTCTGGGAAGCGGGGCGTGACACTCTGGGCGCTAGCGCTTTGAGCGCAAGGGCGCTAGCGCCCCACGTGTCAGCACATGAGCGTTCGAGCGGCAAAACGGACTTAGTCCCTGCAATGGGAGTTGTACTCCCAGAAAGGAGCACTTATTATTTTGTGTGTGTCTATATATATATGAGGAGTTATACTCCTAGGATAATTTGAAGCTGATAAAGGGGCTTCTCCCCTTGAGCCCTGGATCTTCCCCAAAGTGGGGTTTCTGGAGATGGGTCTCCTTCTTCTTTCTTTGTTGGCCGGTTCTTGAAGATCAAGAAATATGAGATTTTAAAAATCTCTCCTTTCTGAGATCTGGTGGAAGATCTGAGTTCCCCTTTGTGGGTTTTGTGGTGCAAAACTATTTAGTTTTGGAAAAGGAAGAGTTAAACTCTTGATTTAATTCTTAAAGAAGAAGAAGGTTAAGAACCTTGAGGAAGGAGAAGGAGGCATAAAAACCCTAATCTTTTTGTGGGGAATGAAAAGTCTCTCTTTTATTCATCATCATGTTGCCTTATATAGGCTTACATATTTGCATATAGCCCCTTGGGTTTTACAAAATGGAATTTTGCCCATCCCATGGCTCATGTGCCATTTCCTTTTGCACATAAGCAATGGGCTTTACAAAAATTTGGTTTTATGCCCATTTTGCATACATTCATGCATAAAAAATTACATAAAAATTATTTATTACATGATCTATATTTTGGCATGGAGGAGGCTGGCCGCGGGCTCAACTTGGGCATGGGACCGCTTGACCTGGGCTTGGGCCCACCTGACTTGGGGTTGACCTTGAGTTTGACTCGGTCAACCGGGGGTGCAAATTTTGACCCCAACAGCGTAGAAGCTGATTGATTCTCGACCGCGGTCATTACTTCAATACTCTTCTCTAAAGTGGTCAACCTAGCATCCATCTCACTATCATTCCCTAAGAATGTAACAGTTGTTTCAGGTAAGGAGGGTTGTAACGGTGGTGATGCTAAAGCAGTCAATTTGTCGATCTCTTTCTCTAAATCCTGAATCATTAGGTCTCTAATTGAAGTGGGACTGGATTCAAGAGTGTTAGGTAGGTGACCGTTAGCAAAACTCTGGGACGGTTGGTCACCCCATAGAAAAGGACAATTGTCATGAATGCGGGAAGAATTCTGGCAATTTGAACAAATGAATTGGGACCGAGTATAAACAAAAGAATAAGAATCGTGAAAAATTGAATTAAATCGTGTATCACCCATATTAACAAGAATTCACAAATATCACAAAGATAAAGAATATCACACCCCTAACAGTCTATGGTATATTAGTCAACTAGACCTGCTCAAGAACCTGATTGTCGAAATAAAACCGTGTCGAGAAATGGGCTCAAGATATACGGATCACGAACCCAGGTAAGTGCAAGAGAGAAGGGGAGGTTTTCCAACGCTTTCACGAAATTCCTTAATTAGATAACCCTTTCTCTTGAACACTTGCCTAGACACCCCGTGAATAATATACCGTTAAGCAGTGTTCTAAACACAGTCAAATTCTCCTAATGAGCGCGAAGTCCTTACAGTCAAAGTTCTAGTTGATTTTAAATTATTGTGGGTATGCAAGAATGCAGTTATGTGATTTGTGGGCTACGGAAAAATGTGATGAAATCTTTTATTGTATCTTGTTTGGTCTTTTTGCCCTTAAATCCGTATTAAGATACAAATGCGCAATCAATAAAATAATTCAAAAAATCAAGCAATTTAAGCAATTCTTTTTCGTTTTAAATTTAAGCGTTGCAAAAAATACAGTTAGTTCTCTATGCGATTGGCGGCAAGCTTGTGCGAAGAATCCTGCAGAAGACAGGAATAGTGGAATGCGTCAGATTCAAGAGGAATGTGTTAGGAAATACGTACCGATGTGATTTGGTTTAAGAAAACCCCTTTGAAAGTGATCCCGAGATTTTGATTGTTCGTTTACGCGGGTCAAACTACACGGACCTTTGGCACTATACTTCACTAACATTTTGCAATTGAATTTGAGTCTTGCTCCGCACGATCGCTGGTCGCAATTCCTGAAAAACCTGAAATGTCGAAAAATACGATATTTAGTATCAAAAAGCGATATATCTGCCCCAATTCCTGCACACTCAAAATTGTAAAAATCAAGTAATACCAATAGAGTACCAACACTTCACTAGAGATCACCAAAAACGAAAAAAATCAAAAAATACCCTCACTGGGCCGGCGAGCTCGGATTTTTCCTTGATGTCGTCGGCCAAATAAAGGTGGTTTGTGCAAGAATTTTGGGTGAGTTCTCTAGGCAAGCTACGTACTTTTATGGTATAACTTGATTTTTAAGTTGGATTACAGAGTGATAGCAGACAGTAAAGACAGAGTACAAAGTGAAAGAATTTGTTAGTTTGTGTTAGTTTTTGAAAAAAAAATGAGTTAGTAGTTAATGAGTTAGTAAGAACCAGAAATAACAATACCCAATACTACCAACTCCCCGGCAACGGCGCCAAAAACTTTTTGGGAATTCACACGCGCGCTCAAACGCGTATGTTTTGAAATAGAGATTGTTTTTAAGAAATATTGTGCACGCGAGATCGTTCTCGTTTTAAATATTTATAAACTGCAAGTGTACGGCGCGTTGTAGTGAGCCGGCAAGTACAGATCGATCCGCAGGAAATTGTGTATTGGGTTTTGTGATTTAAGGTTCAACAAATTAACGAATTGGTTGTATGTAACAAAAAATATAAAAAGAATACGAAAACAAAGAAACAAGTAAAACAAGTTGAGAAAGAATGGTTATGGTTTTGGCTTAGAAGGTTGAATCACGACAATTCTCTCGACGCTCCCTTGGAGTTGTCCGCCCTTACCTTGATCCCTGCATGAAGCATGACTTGTCGAAGCGGTTGCGAGGCACAAGTCGTCAAATTCCGATATTCTTCGCAAGGCACAAAACGAGTCCGTTTTTATCACTTGCCGTTTGTATGTCCGAGCTTGGGGTATCAACACTAAGTAAAAGGGTTAGCAAGCATACCACAACAACAAATATACAAAGTAGTGAGTGAGAGCAAATAATTTTGGCTTAAGTGTGCTAAGTGTTTGTGATGGTATCTGGTATATGAAACCGATAGAGTTGTCAAGTCAATTAATCACAAAATACCACATCCAAGCTTAGCAAACTTAACACCAAATTGATTCTTTCTTAAACATTGAAATGGGGGAAGGGAATGAATATGGTGTATGAGAAGGTTACAAAGTAACCATGTTTCAAAACACCATATCATATCAATACATAAACAATATTTAAGTTAGAATCATAATTATAAGCACAATAAACATAAACAAGAGGTGAAGGAGGCAAAGCCTTTCATCTCACTTCCTCACCATTACCACAACCAATAAAAGATTGGTTAAGCATGATAAAGAAAAGCAAAGCAAGCAATAAAAAAAAGGAACACAAATATTATTAACACTTGAGAAAGAGATACAAGATTTTGGTTACTTGTTCAACCTCCTTAATGAAGCTTTCCAAAGAAAGTTTCAAGAGGGAAGAAGAAGAAGAAACCAATGATGAAGTCCACTCACCCTCAAGCTAAACAAAATAAACTAAAACTATGAATAGGGTATATACATATGGTCCCTTCTCTTGCTCACGGGTCTGCTTTTATAGGCACCAAAGAAAAATAAACAAACAATAAAAATAAGGTGACGTGGCAGCAAGGGAGGGACAGTGGAAAACTGGGGGCTATTGGAGCAAAGGGGCCGAGCTCGCCGGTTTTATGGGGAATGTGGCCGGTCCAGAACCGAGCACATGGGCTCGTATTTGTAGTGTGGTCTTGTGTGCATTCCACAATCACTCTGGCGCTGCTGGTTTTGTCTGTAGAGGCCTTGGATGCACTCAGGGATTTGGAAGGAACAAGATGCCATACATCACATCAAATCTTTATACATTTATTGCCCATCAATGCACATCACACCACACATGTGCCTATTTGCATGAATTGTTCAAGGGCAGCCCCTATTTGGTCCATGCCAAAGAGCTAGTGTCACACATGTATGTGTTGGACCAAAGTTGTGTGCACACTTTTATTTCCAAAAGAACTCTTTAGATATCGGTCGGTTTCCTGTTCTGTTTGCAGTGTCGGCTCCCGAATGTTATATCCGTGATTTTAAATGTGTTTCCAGTATTTTATCATGAATACCTGTAATCTGTAATTACCGAGCAGACACTAGTTAATAGCACCGATATATAACAAAATAAATAATGAATGAGCGGTATTAAAATGCAGTTTTCTGTGATGAACAGTGCTTGCCTATCTAAGATAGACAATCTAACAAACGGTGTTATCAATACGGTAATTGTCTTGGAAAAAGACACAAATCCTGCCGTCTATATGCAGCAATTACCGATAACATCAAAACTAATTCAAGACTCCAAATTTCTTTTTTAGTGTCTTACTCAGACTGAGTCTCAATCTAATCAATCTGACTTGAATATGATTCAAGTATAAAACTACAATTCAATATGAATCCGTCTATTCAATCTATATTGACTGAACCGAACCATGGATATACTCCGTCTACATGTCTATCCATTATATCTGTTCCATTTATCTGATATCATAGTTTCGGCAAGTCTTGCATAGACAAGTTACAATACAAGACAATACAATACAATCGGTACAAAGTAATACAAAACAATATCATAATACATTATGGGGTTATAAAGGGATAGACTGGTACGGAACATATTAAAGGTGGCACGAGGTGGTCACTAAAAGACGTAATTACATCCATATCATTGTTCCGTGGTATTTTCGACAAAGCCTTATACTACGGGTTACCAAAGTCCACGGTTTAAGTTGAACTCCTCTCGTATACACCGGCATATTCTGTACTAAGTTACAAATACTACGCTGGTATAGAAAATATAGCATTAGCTACTTCTCTGTCTATTCTTCTCTTTCTTTCTTTGGGAGTTACCGAGCGATTGTTCGCTGACGACATTCCTTCTCTTCTTTCTTTGGAATGTTGTCAGGAGGACCCGTCTCTGAAGAGTTCGAGGCCAGTCAGGAGCACTTGGAACAGACCCCTGAGCAGTACCCCGAAGACCCAGAACTTTAGATACTTGTACATACTATTTCCATTTCAGTTATGCCATTGTTTAGGTATTGCTTTCTACTCATGTATTTACATTCCAGTTGTACTTGTAAAGAATTGTTAATAAATAAATGTTGTTGTTCAATTACATCTATTGTCAATTTCTTGTGTATATTTACTTTATATTGTTTAGATACGCTTAGCGTGTTTACTTCTGAGTAAATGCGTAGCGGGCCAGTCGCGTCCCCTTACCCGTACACTGGGAAGCGGGGCATGACAGGTTTTGTTGGCGGCCATGCAGGTCAGTTCTGTATGGACATGCAGGTCAGTTCTGCATGAATTCCTAAGCAATATAACACAAGAAACAGCAACTGAAAATATTCTTTACATTACATATTCCTTGAAACTTATTCTTTGAATCTATCATAACCCTATTTTTCTTTCAAGGTTATGGATTCCCTGAACAATACTAGCACCAACGTCAACAACACACCTCCACCTCTACCGCTTACACCTGCCGTAGCTGCTCCCATCAATGAGCAGACGGTTTTGCTTGGGGCAATCCGAAGCCTTCTGGAAGGATAGCAGCAGCAGACTGCTATTCTGATGAACCGTCCAGAAGCGGAAGCGTCTGGAGTAAAGCAATTCCGGACATTGCACCCCAAGCAATTTTCAGGAAAATAGAGCCTTCTGGAAGCTGAAGAATGGGCTCAGAATGTCGAAGATGATCTGGCAGCAGCACAAGTGCCAGAGATCGGTTGGGTTCGAGTTACGAAGCTGCAGCTCACTGACAATGCACGAGTCTGGTGGAAGGCGGAAGAAAGCCGTTTTGAACAACCGATCAAATGGAGAACTTTTCGCGATATGTTCGACGCGAAATACTTCCCTGGGACTGCTAGATTTGACATGGAACGGCAATTTATCCATCTACAACAGGGTTCGATGTGGACCAAATCCATGGATTAGTATGATGCTGAGCTTACCATGCTTAGTCGATTCGCGGCACACTTGATACCGACTGCTGAGATCAGGGCTAGAAAATTTCAGTAAGAGTTGGACTAGGAAATCCAAGCTGCCTTAGCTACAGGGGATTTTCCAACCCATGATTCGGCTTTGAAGGCTGCCCGAAGATACGAGACAGTAGTAAAGAGGAAGGGCAGACCTCAATCTGCCGGAGTGAAGCGCTCTGCCACTCAAATGGCAGAAAGAGACTCTTCAAGGCCAACTGTTGAACCCATGAGACCGGAAGAAACCAATAACCAGACAAGTCCAGATTTTTGCTTCTATTGCAAGAAAGATGGACACTTGTGGAAGGACTGCAGGCGCGCAAAAGGCATGTGCTCAGTTTGTGGCGCATCCAATCACAGAATTGGAACCTGTCCTTATAGACACAGCTCAGCTCACACACACACCAACTACCCACAGCGGCCAGCTATTCAGGCTCCTGCACCTCGTCTTGCACTCCCAGCTCCACCTCCTACACAGCCTAATCGCCAATTCCAACAGGCACTGAGGAACAAACCTCGAGGGCAGAAAAATATGCCCCAAGGATAGAGGAATGTGCCTCCAGTTAGGAGGAATGTACCACGGCGATAGGCTTTCCTTTTAGCGGCCGAGATTTCAGGTTCTTTTAAGCGAGGAGATGGAAATCGATCTAGAGGAAAAATGGCGGTTACTGCTTGAAGAAGACCACTCACACAGTCCTTTCGAAAAAGGAGAAGAAGCCAATGAACTTCTCGGGAAGAGTTGAACGAAAAGGCTCCCTATGGTCGTCCTGTTGATATTGACAAGCCTATAACAAAATTTCTTATAATAAGAAAGAATTTCTAATCACTAGTTTTCCATAACAAATTAGCGTCCCGTTAGAAAGATAGAACTGGAGTTTGCGTTTGAGTTGTTCTCTTACTTTTTAGGTATTTACATAGAAATTTTTTCCATAAAAAGAACTCACATTCTCGTTTAGTTAAAAATTAGGATTTAACGTAACTAAATAATCGCTCTCATTTCAAATGAAGTTGTCTACGAAACTCCAAGCTTGCATTTAAAGGGACAACAACACTCAACAAACTCGTTGTTAGGAAAGATTGAGAAAAATGAGCCGGTTTACATTAACAATGTTGAGAGATTTTTTATCGAAACCCTAATGCTAAAGCCAATTTGGAAAAAAATTTAGGAATTTTAGGAAAAGAAGAGTGATTGAAAAGATTTTTAAACCCTAACCGATACGCACTGTTACCCTCCTAACAAAGTAATGGAAGATGTTAAAAACTATTCTTTTCCGCCTGTTGAGAGGATTTTTAGTGCAATTTAAATGTATGAAGGGTATTTTAAGTAAATATGAAGAATGATAGCTTTTTAGTAATTAGCGAAATGTAAGGGGGCTTTTTAGTAAAAATTCCAAATAAATAATGTAAATACTAGGAATTGAACACATAACCATCAACTAGACTCGGATATTGTTTGTATAGCATATGTATACGTATGTATAAAATATATTTCAAAATATAATACTTTAATTTTTTTCTATCGATATAAATCTTTTGTTTTTTGGTAAAAATTCAGTGGGGATTATTGCCCCCGCTGGCCCCATGTTCAAATGAACGTGGCTGAAATGATAATGTTAAAATAGATGAGCAGTAATACACTAAAAGATATGATAGGTAATGAGTGCATGCATCACAAGTTAGAGATAGCTCCCATTAAAAATAAAATGCAAGAGAACCGATTGCGGTGCCTCGGACATGTGCAGCAAAGACCAATCGATGCACCAGTTAGCAAAAATGACAAAACTAAGGATAGGAGTAAACCTAAACAAACACGGATAAAGGGTATTACGAAAATTTAATAGCGGATATAGACCTTAACATAGCAGAATGGAAAAAAATGATACATACAATCGACCCTAAAAAGTTTGGGTTAAATGCTTGTTGTTGTTGTATGTTGAAGTCCTCGAAAATTAATGAAAAGTGCCCAAGGGCAGATTTTTAGGGTTTAGTAAAATCATTTTCTTATTAATAGGTGTAAAAGCTTTTAAAAAAAAAGACCAGTATTGTGACAGGGAGGGAATATTAATTAAAATTCTTCACATTATTATTCCATCCTATCCAAGCATCCTAAATTGAAAGATATCAATCTTGTAGATCATTATGTTTTATCCTTACTTCTGCCGTTAGGTTTAATGGCAGATAATGATAACGCTCAAATAATAACAAGGAGTCTATTATTATATTTGTCTTTAACTTATTTTGTCATTATTTTTTTCTCTTTTTCCATTTACCATTATGCTCCTCATATTTGACCGTTTTCATGTCGAGGAAAGAGCTCAAGCACAAGCGTTCCGTTTCCATGTCGAGGAAAGAGTTCAAGCACAAGCGCAATTCGTCACGCTACAGGAACAAACCTTGTGGGTGGGTCCGACAGGAATTGAAATGCAGGGTTCTCTTTCCTCCGTCACATTAATCTAACTTTTCTGTTTCAAAAGGACCTCTACCAAGCGTTCCGTTTTCATGTCGAGGAAAGAGTTCAAGCACAAGCGCAATTCGTCGCGCGACAGGAACAAACCTTGTGGATGGATCCGACAGGAATTGAAATGCAGGGTTCTCTTTCCTAAGTCACATTAATCTAACTTTTCTGTTTCAGAAGGGCCTCTACCATTATGTTAAAACTTTTTTCCCTTTGCTTTCTTTTTGCCGACTAAAGACTTGAAATGTGCAAAGACTTGACATGTGCAATGCATGCATCCATGCTAGATCCATGGAAAACATATAAGAACATCTTTTGTGAGAAAATAAGATTTGAGACGATTAAAACAATTAAAATATAGTTCCTTAATGTTTCTTGTTTCTTAAAAGCCACAAGGATCGTCCTTCTATTTCCCTGTCAGACCATTCTCTTTCAAGTCAACATAGCTAAACTAAATATAAGGATATCAGATATGCAAAGGATACAAAGTGTTCCTGCTAATACCCGTAGAAAACAATTATATAATTAATGAATGCCCTTAGTGAAAAATCAAACACAAACACCAATATGGATACTGACAAAACCGTTTGGTTCAAAGCAGGATGCTTAACGATTCGCATAGGGATGAAAAAACAAATCATACCTGATCGAATGAACTCCAATATTATATATAATCACAATCCACATGGATGATATCAGGTATACATTTTGATTATCAAAGTCACAAAATATTTCAAAATTGATGCAAACACCATAAAGTCATCATCGAGCGATACCCTTCAGGTTTATTTATAGTTTCCAACGTTTTCACTCTGTGCAACAAGATCACATCCAACAGATTCAGATGCTTCACGCAAGAATATGATACATTCAGAAATCACAAGGGCCAGCTATGATATGGATCATAATGGAACGCGGTCAATCCACAACAATTACAGGTCATCCGCCGTAGATAACTAGGATTTCATAAACTAATATTAAGTATACAGTCTCCGATAATTTAAACATGGATTAAAGGTGCTTAAACTTAGGATACAGACTCCACCTATAAAGGAGGTTAGACCATGTTTATATTCCCGGATTCTCTGATTTGATGCATATGCGTCCTTTACAATATCACATTGTCCATTGCACGCTCAACCGCGCTTCTTACTAGAGGAAACCGGTTGGCCCATCGATTGTACCCTGCACAAGGATGTTAGCTAACGTGAACAGTCTCTTAATTAGCATCAAATTCCCGGTCGAGAAAACTCTATTATCCACATAGAAATCTAGAAGGTGAAGGATAATAAGCTTGCTGTAGGAAATAAAATTTGGAGTAAATTAAATTAAAAACTGTCGACTATTTTCCTCTTCTACCGACACAAACTTTCAAATTTGCATCAAACACCTTTGAATTATAAATTGATTTAAAATTACATTAAAACGCCACTGGAAAATTGTGTTGAATACCCCAACAGTGATTTTATTGGTATTGTTCTTGTATTTTTAAAAGTTCAATGGCGTCATGTAAAAAACCAAGCAACAAGAAACTTAAGTGGCATTTTGTGCAACTTTCCCTTAATGGCGCTGCAAGGAACATATATGAGCAAAATCACAAGACACTCCCACAATTGTCAGGGGAAAAAATAAAAATAAATGCAACGACCATGTCTTTCGTATACTGTTTTTAAATATAAGAAAAAATGTTGGTTTCGAAATGATTTATTTTGATTAAAGGAAAAAAGAATTATCTACTTTTAATACTTGGTATATATGTTTCTTTTTTATTATATACATCGTCATTACTTGTATCACTTTGGTTAAAAGACGTTGAGGTGCTATTCTAGAGGTCATAAGATAAAGCCCTTGGTGTTGCAAATTTTTATTTATTAATAATTTTTTTGTTAAAAAGAATCTAATGTATTTTTAAGAAATTATTTTGAAATTTAAAATTTTATTTTAGAAATTTTTTTATAATTTAAATTTTTACCTAAAGTCTATTTTATAAAACTTTTCTAAGCCGTTTGATCTAACCCAGTTAACTCCTAGCCCTTTATCTCTAAAACCCTAATACTTAATATAATAAATAAACCCTAGCCCCTCCCTCATAATTGCTCATCAAAAAAAGAAAGGAAAAGAGAAGGGAGAAACCCTAGTAAAGATCCTTAGAAAAGAAGCCCCTACAATCACCGTCTACGACGAGCCTCGATCACATCGAGGTTTTCTGTACACGAATCTAGATTGCAAGTCTCTCCAAATCTCTGGTCTTGTCATCGATCTCTGTTCTAGTTAAGCATACGAACCTCTTGTGATGCTCTCTTTATTTTGTTTTGTTTTGTTTTTTTAAAGAAGAAACAATCAAAAGGATATCTTTAGGGTAATATGTTTCCTTATTTATAAATCATGTGGTAGATCTCAAGAAAAATATATGAAAATGATTGGTGTTTGGACATGATCCTCCTCACTGAAACTTTTATCAAGAATAAGTATAAGGGTTTGTGATTCCTTAATAACACTATCATGTTATATTTCGTGTTGATTTAAGTTCTAGTTTTATTTTACTTATGAATATGATTAATATTTTCAGTTTTGCTTTCTGTTGGCTGAAATTTTAATGCGTGGCCTGTTAAGATCGTAGCAAAACCCTAGACCAACGTGTCCTATCCGAATTGAGTCCTTAACATGAAATGTTCATTACAAATACAAACACATCTCCACTGTAGAACCCCTGGCCTAATAATGATGTTTCAGGTGAGTTTTAAACCCCCTAAGGTCAAAAGTACTCATTGTTCAAACCCTAGACTGCATAAGTAGAGACAACAAAACGCATATATCTTGCTTTTCCTGTACTCAAATGCCATGCTTTTTTTAAAAAAATAATAGCCAAGAGATTCTTACAACTTTCATATTTTAATTTTTGCCTAATTCTAAACCTAGGACTTAGATTTCTGCAATTTAGTTTTTTTTACGCTATTCTCGACTGCTGGCTGAATTTCAGCGATACTACTCCACTCAAATAATTCTATAAAATTCATAACAGAGATTGTAAATCCGTCTTTTGAGAATTACAGCAGACTCATGCATTTACCTCTGTAAATTTAATTAGGTCCGGATTGTTTCGTTTGGACCACGGCTTAATGGTTTTCGTCGTCGTCATGATTGCTGATTTTCAAAAAACTGCAGTAACAATAGTTGCTTAAAACATCATAGCTCCCACCTCGGGACTCCAAACTGAGCAAACCCTCAGGTATTTCATAAGTACTCTGAGTGATGCATTTTTTCCTAAGTATATCTTGACCTGAAATTCTACACGTGAACACCCCGAAACTAACTTTAACATCCGCACTGTTTTCTGAAACTGTGACTAAAACATGCATGCAACATGAATTAAAACCTTCATAACTCGAGTTCCCGATACTCAAATTGGAAAATTCTTTATCTCCGTAATAGAAAACCCTAACTTTCTTGTTTATATTTGGAAGCTTGAATCTGATATGCAATATGCCTTATTTGCGCTTTAAGTTCATGGAGTTGTTTATTGTTGTGAATGATAATACACTATCATTTGGTCAAATATTTAACCGAAAATTTGCAAAAGGACTCATTGGTTATTGATATCTCATGGTTCATGGATAGTATGGCTCATTATTAATGGTTCACCCTCTAATGTATACTCTTGCAAGTCTAATGCCGTCGGTTAAGTGCATGATCGTTTAGCGCGGAGTTGGGGTAGTGTAGTGATGGTAATGGACAAGACTTCGAGAGTCCCCTCATGTTGTCGTGGTTCCGGGCATAGACGAAATGCTAACTTACATGGTCGTGCAGCCGTATTTCGTCAGCATAAAACAGAACACTCTGAACTTAAGTACCATGTCGTGTAGCCGTGATTCCGGACATTGACAGAAGCTAACCTACTTTCATTTTGTTGTGATTCCGTGGAACAAACGGAATACTCTTGAAATACAGCTCAACACCCTTGCTAAACTAAGACAATGATAGATAGGTTATACCACGCAAACAAGATACCTCTATATGCACTTTCATTTATGTTCATGTATTGTTATTTCATATGTTTACATGTTGCTCCTTACAATTGATAGATATTACATTTATGGATGCTTACTGTTCTTGTTCATACCCTTTGTTATTTATGCTTTTGTTTCCACATTAATTGAGAGACTTACATGAGCTTTAACTCTCTGACGGCATTTCTATTTGATTGAAATGTCATTAGGGTTGGAGGCATATCAGGATATGCAGGGAGAGCACGAGATTTCTAAGGGAGACTTAGAGTTTTTCGCAAACCAAGCTGATTGATCATTCTTCTTGGGAGCAGTACGGCTAAGCCCTTTCATTGTCTTGTTTTCTTGAATTTCCTTTTAATAAATGCCTTGTTCAAGGCTGTCGATGTAAACTTTTTTTGAATTATTTGGATGACGTAATAACTGTTGGATAAGTTTTATTTGTTTCAAAAATATTATTATTGTTGCTTGTGATGTTATAGCTTGCTAGGCGCTTAACGTATTTATATCGAGGGGGTGTACCTCTCGGTATAAATATGATGCGGGCCTTGTCATCGACTCTGTTTTCGTATATTTTGGGAAGCGGGATGTGACAATAAACAAGGCTAAATAAATTGAGTTAAAATAAGAAAAAATAATAACAAAACTGTAAGAGAGTAAAGGGTGAACCTGCAGTAACAATCTCATGAAGGTCCAAGTGCTCGCCCACATCATAGCTAAGCTCTTCCTATATCAAATTTGGCAGAATGTATAATTAGATATAATAAGCACTTAAAAAGGGCACCAAAAACAGAAATAATAATATATAGAGAACCTGACTAAAACTTGTGGCGATAAGCTGAGATAAGCGCTGAAAAGTCACACGATCAAAATTGGTGTTACTTAAGAGGAATTTCTCAGATGTCAAGTCGAATATCAAGACACAGATGCATGAAGCCATCATGATGGTGGTTGGATCATTGCTCTTCTCTGTTATTGCATCAGGAATAACGAAGATTGTTAGTTTGAACCTTTGAATACAAGTTTGTTCTAATGCCAAAATCTTTTACATAATTATAGATTGCATCCATAAATGAAAAAACATGAAGCTAGTATTGTATCTCAGAAGAGACAGAAATATCAGTAGATCGTATCTTAATCAACCGAATTTACTGCAAAAGATAATAAAATACAGGTGAAACTAATTCAGTCTAAAGGGGCGATGATAAAACTGAAGTATCTAAAAGTGCAAGCTGATCGTAAGTTATCATGACATTGCAAAGAAATATCAACTCTGAATCTGTTCGCAATACAATAATTGTATATGTCGATGCTAGTGCTTGTGCTAGTGCAGAAGCAAAGTTGCAAACCATAATCGCAGACATGAAGAATGCTCTGTTAATGCAATTAAATGGAGAAGAGAATTTCTTCTTTAAAAGATATACAACCATCAATTATATGGGGAAACAATTAGAAGAAAATGCAACATTTCAAATAAAAAAATTTTGATGTTACCAGTCCATAAAGCCATTGCTTGAAGAAGTTGAACCAGTTGAAATTCCTCTAGGTGCACTTGAAGTTCTTTCCTCTGAATGAAATCATTTTTCCAGTAAGACCCTTTAATTTTATGAGTACCAACTCTCCTTTCGTTGGTATAATAACCATCTTTGCCATCAAGATAGCCATATGTTGTTTGAAATTAAAGAATATGCAAAAGAGAATTCATTACCTTTAGTAGGATGTTCAAGATGGTCTCGCATGCCAACAATACAGTACCATGGTTCTCAACGATTGCTTCATCTTCTCTAATCATTTTCATAAGGCATTCTATTATCTGACACATTGATGAGCAACAGCTGTGAGTACCAGTATCTTCAAATGAAATGAGCTGTATTTAGAGTGGGGGAAAAAAGAGAAGGAAAAACCCACAAGTTTATGTCCTTCAAATGATGCCAAGAGCATGCATCCCTCCTCCTCCATGGTTATTTGGCATAACATTGGGAGCAAAAAGCAGATAGAGTAAAAGGGGCTGTCAAAGGTTAATATTGCAAGTGGAATTAGTCATTAACAGTTGGATACACAGAAACTTTACATGATTAACTATACAATAAAGCCCACAGTTTTGGAGATTGGAGATACCTAGATTCATCGTCCCCTTCAATGAAAAGCATATATCCCAAAAGATCTCGGGTCTTCTCCATGCAGGCAAAGGGTGTTTCTGCAAGATAACTGAAGCGCTTATAATTAAATTTTCATTAGACAACCTATTCCATGTTCGGCAATTACCATTTCATCGAGTAAAAGACTACTCTAGTTTTCCAAGATAAATATAAATCAGCAGCAAGCTCATTAAAAGAATACACTGATGCCAGTAAACAAAGTAATAAAATACAGAATGCAATCTACAGCCTATGCAGCACATATTCGGATATGAATACAGTATACGATACGTTTCGGATTCACAAATTCGTTATTTTCCAAAAACCTAGGATAGGGAATACGTCTTTAATTCGAATTTTTATATCCAATACGACATATGAGGGGTTTTCACGAATTCATGCTTTATAGGTCTACAGCCAATTTATGCCATCTTTTTGTAGCACATATTCGGATATGAAACCTTTAGGATTCACAAATTCGTAATTTTCCAAAAACCTAGGATACGGAATATGTCTTTAATTCGAATTTTTATATCAGTATTTAATATAAGATATCTTAAATGCATCCTAATCCATTCCTGGAGAAGGCGCTCTCAACAAGTAAACCTTCAATCATGGAGTAGTATAAAGTTATATTAATATACACATTTAAATATATAAATAGGAAAAAATTGTTGAACAATTCGGAGCAAATAATAATGAAACATTAGATGATTATATATAAGCAAAATGGATCTGTGGGCAGCCACGGTGCCTCAATACCTCAAAGAAAAGCATAAATTTTTGTGGAGAGAGAAACCTTAATTTTTCATGCGATATATAATTTAAATGATCAATCCAAAATGCATCTAAGATGACCATTTATATGATCAACCCAAACAATACCTAAAAACCAATTTAAATGATCAAACCCGATACGTGAATCGGGTCCAATCATGAAGTATCCAAATTATATATTGATCTATTTAATTAGAAAATCAGGATTCACGAATCAGAGTCCAGTCCGCTACGCGAATCCAACACGACATATGAGGGGTTTTCACGAATTCAAGCTTTATAGGTCTACAGCCAATTTAAGCCATCTTCGTACAATGAAACTGAATATATATTAGTTATGCAATGAAATACAATTACCTTGACTTTTAATTAATTATTTATATGTTATTATCTTTAAGAATGTTAGGTGTAACTCGTAGAGCACGCAAGCTTGGACTAGATGCAAGACCGATCAGGTATTTTCCACATTATGAAGGTAGATTTATATTTGGAAATGAGTATAATGCATACCAAGAACAAATGGATCCATACAATTCATTCGCATGAGCAAGAATAGCATCATTCCCATAAAAAAGAAGGAATTTCAAAATATGCATTGCTTTTCCACTCTACAAAATTATTTCGTTGACGGATGTGAGGACGAACAACATCATGGTCACACGTAAATTATTAATTAAACAGAATATCATTCTGTTGTAACATGAAGAAGTTGAAAATATCTGTGTTTCAACTTCAAGAAAAGAAGCAAACAAATATAGATAATAACTTTAAGAGAAAAAGCATGCAAAAGCCTAGTGCCTGCGAAAGATAAACTACAAAGCTTTGAAAGGTTTTAGCTGAACAAAAAATGACATATTATCGGTTCTAGCATAAGCTAGAAAACATATTTACCGCATTCCTCTGGGACTGAAAATATAATGTTCTAAAGTAAAATCATTAAAAGTTTGGTTTCCATATTGGAAAGTTAAAAACTCAATTACTGTGAATGTTGATTTCTATGTGTTGCAGTCAATAGTCCAAGAAACTAAAGCAATATAATAATAATTATCCATGCAGCTACTAAAATGCATCAACAGCATACAGGGTGATAAATATGCTAAGCATATAATGCAATACTTTATGGGTTTTTTCTATATATCACCACCAAAACTTGCCTATTTCAAAATATCATCCCCAAATCATTGATATTCCATATATCACCCTCAAAATATATAAGTTATCCAAAAATCACCCCCAAAACATGAGTTATCCAAAAAAAACACCCTCAAAACATTGTCATTATCCAAAAATCATTTCCAGTTAACATCCAACGTCAAATTTTTAACTCGGATTGAATTAGCTAGGCTTATAGGTATATGAAATAGAAAATCACAATTAGCCTAGTTCTCTTTTATTCTCCTCTCTTAATGTCGCCTTTTCTCCTTTTCAAATTTACTTTATTCAACCCATTAGACTGCATTAAACCCTTGATTTCTTGACAAAACCAAAGCTAGACTTCACCTTTGCGTCATTAACATTGGAAGAATGACTATTTTCATTATTGAGTATTTCATCCGAAAATTAGCTTGGGGGAGAAATTTGGATAACTTTCAAGTTTTGGGGGTGATATATGGAATATCAAATTTTTGGGGGTGATATTTAGAAATATACAAGTTTTGGGGGTGATATATAGAAAAAAACCATGCATTTTAAAAACACTATCTTTACGTATAGACATAAACATCATAAAGGTGATCTCAAAGATGGGAGGGGAGATCGATCGAAGTTGCTTTTCAAGATATCAAATATCAAATTAAATAAAAGAACAAGGGGGAAATAGTTAAGTATAGCACACCTTCCAATTACTCGAACAGAAGCTAACAGATCGTCCCCTCTATGTTGCCCATGATCCTAGAAAAGAGTAATATTGTCAGGAGTCAAGGTTCCAGATAGTTGCTAAATATTCAACAATGCATGAATCATATACCAAATAGAAAAGGAGAGCAGTATTTTGAAACAATGTGTGTGATTGAGTGCAACACATAAGTATGTTGGAGATGCTTGTCTTGAAAGAAATAATCAAGGTTCCGGATAAGTTGCTAAATATTCATCAAGGCGTGATCATATACAAAATAGAAAAGTAGAGAAAAACAAAGATTAAGACAGGCATCTCTAACATACTTATGCGTTGCACTTGATCACACGCATTGTTTCAAAATTTACGTAAATCTAAGGAGGATATGCAAACAATCTGAGGAGGATATGCAAACAGAAAGCCTATTAACCTATTAGAAGTTCTTAATGATTACCTTTGAATCTTGTAGAAAATCCAAAACTAAATTGATTGTCTCATTTAATCCCGCAATCACCTTCATTAAAGTGCTTTCGCTAATAGGACTCCCTGCAAAAAGATAAATATTTCTATCTAGTATGCTTAAGGAAAGCCAAAAGTTAAAGGGGCAAGTAAATGGGTATACAAAAAATGAATATGGATGGAAATTTATTCCAAAGAGAAGGCATGTCTACACTGTAGTTCAAAACATATGCCCATTGAGTCTTGAAAGAAGTGAATATAGGACATAACAATAACCGAATGCTTGCATTTCAACAAGACGACGACAACAAGCCTTCATCCCAAATTTTTGGGATCGGCTATATGAATCCTTCTATTCTGCTCCATCAAGGGCTATCCCTTCTGTTAAATCAATAATCATCATATCGTTCATTTAGGTCTATCCCTACCCCTGGTTTCCATGAACTACAATTTTGTCACTTTTTCTAACCTGGCATCTATTAGTCTTTGTTGCAGGTGTCCAAATCATCGCAGTCGGTTCTCTCGCATCTTATCCTCTATGGGAGCTACGTCTACCTTGTTACAAATACACTCATTTCTTCTCCTATCTTTTAGTGTATTACCACTTGTCCATCTTAACATTCTCATTTCAACCGCACTCATTTGGACATGTTTTTTAATTGCAACCCTTTGATCCATAAAGAAGTACGAGTCTTATTGTCGTCTTATAAAAAATTTCTTCCAATTTCAAAGATACCTTATGATCATATAAAAGTCCTGAAGCACTTCTCCAATTCAACCATCCTGCTTTAATCCTATGAGTTGCATCTTTCTCAATCTTCCTATCATGATTAATTATAGATCCTAAGAAACAAAAATTGTTCTTCCCATATATTTGGACCATTAATTTGCACTAAACGCTCGTTTTTTGTAATGTTTTGCTAAAATTACATTCTGTATATTCAGTTTTTGTTCTGCTAACTCTAAATCCATTCAGTTCCAAGGCATTTTTCTATTTTAGTAATTATTCTTTCTTTAGACTCATCAACTAAAACAATATCATCAGCAAACAACATACACCATGGCACATCGTCATGAATACGTTTAGCAAGTTCATCCACAAGTAATATAAAGAGATAAGGACTTAATGTCCATCCTTAGTGTAAACCTATAGCAATAGAAAATGGTTGTATATCTAGTAATTACTCCATCATACATATCTTTAATCGCGTCATATACTAATGAGACACAAGTTTTTCTAAAGCCCGCCATAGTATCTTTTTAGGGATCGTAACATAAGCCTTCTCCAAATCAGTAAAAACCATAAATAGATCTCTCTTCTTCTCTTTATATTTATCAATCAATTGTCTAAATCAATAGATTGCTTCCATAGTAGACCTTAGCATACAAATTATTTTCAAATATGAACGTTTCTTTTCTTAATCTATGTCCGATCACTCTCTTCCAAAGTTTTATTGTATAAAGCATAAACTAAATTCCACCATAGCTTGAACAATTTTGTATTTTTCTTTATTCTTATAAATAGGTATCAAGATGCTTGTCCTCCCTCCATTCATCAGGCATGTTTTATATATACAATTTTATTAAATTACTTTGTTAACCATATTAGACCTTTTATCACCTAAACACTCCTAAACTTCGATAGGAATATCATGTCTTATTTTTTTTCCTATTTTTATCTTCTTTAGAACGTTTAACTTCATTAAGTGTAATCTTACGCAATACAAATTGTCCCTATTATTACCTAAATTGCTCGTTTCTACCTTAAGTTCGTGATTATAATTTACATTAAACAATTTATGAAAGTAACTTCTGTGTCTTTCTTTTATTTCATTATCTTTTATTAGTACTCTTTTATCTTCACTCTTAATACACATAACGTTGCCTAAGACTTTGTTCTTCTTTTCTTTTATCTTGAGCCAGTTTATATATATCTTTTTCTCGTTCCTATGTTTCTAATTTCTTATATAAATTATCATAAGCTTTATATTTAGCTTCAATAACTTTTAAGCTTCTTTATTTATTAATTTATATTTCTTAAATTTCTTCATTTTTTATATTTTTGCTAATTGTTATAGGATTCTCTTTTCACTTTAATTGTCTTTTGAACCTCTTCATTCCATCACCCTCTTTCTTTATTACGTGTTCCATTACCTTAAGATTCAACTAAAATTTCTTTAGCTCCTTCTTTGAAGCAACTAGTCATACTTCTCCACATAGCATTAGCTTTAACCTCATATTCCACTTACCTTCATTTATAGTTCTATGTTTAAATAAAATAACTTCTCATTTTTAAAGTCCACAATCTAGTTCTAGATCTCCTATATGTTTTAGCATTTCTCTTCCACCTACTAATACAAATATCTAATACCATCAATCTATGTTGACTAATCAAACTCACTTGGAATAATTTTGCATTATTTGCAAATTAATTTATCTTTCTAGTGAGGAAAAGATCTATTGGCCATTGTACAATCCAAATGTCGAAAACAGATGTGCACGTGCAGCACGTCCCCTCAGTTTCATAAGCCATTGAACTCTGTTAGCACCTCTTCTGCATATTTAATGATATGTCTGGGTATGTCAAAATCCCAGAAAAATTAAGCTCAGATAGCAAGGTATACAACATAATGCACATATAGGATTCCCTAGTGTCGGTGAGACTAGATCACGAATTGGAGTGTTGCAGGTTTGTGAAGAGAAAGATATGGGATTGGATATATGTGGGAATTTGATTTTCAATAACGCTATACGAATAACAGAATTACATCGTGAATGGAAATATGCTTAAAATACATAATATAAAAGGCATGGTAAACCTAGTCAAAGTTGAAACCAGCATACCTTTGACCCCACTAGCATGTGAGATCAGTTTGATAATCTTCTCTATCAATGAGAATGTTATAGCCAAACTCCGTTGCTTTATAAGAATGGACTCATCAATGGCAGGACTTTTTGATGCTTCATATTTGGAATAGGCGAGTTCATTGAGAAGAACAGCAACTTCAACTCTTGCAGTTTCAAGTACAAGTAACATGTACCTGCAAACAAGTATTATACTTGTATCACTGAGTAGACTACTTCAGAGATTGGTGCAAGAACTAAATGCTTCACTTAATGCTTCACTTACTTGTCAATTGGCATTTGGATTTGATTATCATGCATTTGAGTCTGTTTAACCAGCCAATCTTCACCAAGTATGGACATCATGGATTCAGCTAGAAGGAGAGCCTGCAGCTTTTCTCTGGACACTACATATTTGACAAAAATATCAATTTCAGTGACTGCCCCATATCTAGTATAACCACTTTTGCTTTTTAAGTTTTGGAGGAAACAGACAATATACCTATTTTTTTTTTTTTTTGAAAGATGAGCAGGGTCCCAAAAAGCAGAACCCATCCCAATACAGACAATATACCTATGTTTTTCAGCTTTCATTAATTTGTCAACTTTTTGCGAGTTGCTTATTTGTAGATTCAGTAACACATACAAATGACTTGCACAATCTCTCTGAGAATAATTATGCCTATGATGGCAACATTTTTACATCTTCAAGGAGTTAATTACAAAAAATCGTGATAGGAATATGCAAATTTTGGTAAAATTTGGCTTTCTCAAAATGCATGTCTTCTCAGAAAATTAAGATGTCCAGGAGAAAAATAACTTTCTTATCTATTTACAAATAACTTTTTTAAAATTGGGATGGAGATGTATTACCAACACGATTTTGAAGAATTGATGTGATCCCAAGACGTATATCAGATGACCAGTTTTCACTTGGCATTGACCTCAGAGAATCATGGAGTACCTTCAAATACCAAAAACATAATATATTTGCGTGAAAGCTTTCATTCGAAACATATATGACAGTATGTAGTTAGTATTAACGACATGGAAAAAAAGAGACAAATAATCAGTGATAAATTGGCCATCATAATTGATGATTAGCGTAGCTATGAATGAAGATCCAAGACAAGATTCCTATCTCATATGACCATCATGTATTATACTTAATTAAAAGAATACTGTTAACAAAAACATTAAGGGACATTTGTTAATATAAACTAATTAGTGACAAACACTATGTACCAACAAGTAAAACTATATTATGAATCAATAAATAAATATATAATAATATAATTAATGAAATGCAACAGATATAATGTCCTCACAAACAATCTACCATTCTTTTTAAGAACTTTTTCAATTCATTTCATGTCTCCCCCAAACTATTCAATGTATTCATTAGCTCGCATGGCAATCTGAGATCGGCGCTATAATTAAGTATAACAATTAGAATCGTCTATACCAACAAATTAAATTACTATTCTGAATCAATATATAATTAATGAAATGCAACACAGAAACAGATATAATGTCCTCAATTAACAAAGGCTAAACTGCACTAAAATACCCCCAACCATCATTTTTTTTGCGATAAATACCTCTAGCTAATTTAATTAGAGAAAACTCCCTTGGACTACCATCCCCAATTGCAAAATAATACCCTCATGTTCATAGACGTCTGCAAACATTAATATGAGTTGCCAAGGCATCAAAATATGACATGTTCTTCCCATTTTGCCCCCAGCAAATAACTCTTCTCTCCTTTCTCTTTATTTAACATATATTTTGCTAATTTCTCTCTTTCTTTTCTTATTAAAAAAACCTTTCGTTTTCTAGGGAAAAATCTTTCTTTCTCCAATTCTTCTAGGACAAAATCTACTTCAATCCGAGATGATTGAGCTTGAACAACAAAGGAAGAAGATTTGGATATGTGTTTATAACATAATTTCTCTTTTACGGGCGCAAACTTCTTGCTCCTCTTCTTTTCTTATGGGACAACTTCAACCCTAAATTGTTGAGTTTAAAGAACGAGGGGCAAAGATTTAAATTGGGGTTGGGTTTGAGTTTTAATGGATCGGTTAATTATTCTGAGAAAGAAAATCATGGTGAAATGTTCTGAAACGATTTAGGTTGTGGATGTGTTTTTGTTCTTCAATCTAACTTTGAGAGAGGAGTGAGGATGAGAGGGCTTCATCTCATTAGAATTAAGAAAGGAGAAGGGGAAAATTAATGAATTGGTGGCTCTATAGAAGAATTTAAGATGAAGATGGAACTTTTGGTTTCAAGAAAATTACTGAGGGTAAAACGGCCAAAATTTAATATGTATTAACGCCATAGGGTAGTAAAATGACAATAAGATAGTACAGGTATTTATCTCTAATTATAGAGTTCAAGGGAGTTACAACAAAAAAAAGTGATAGTTGGAATATTTTAGTGCGGTTTAGCCATTAGCAAAACCATAATAAAGAAAGAGATTTGCCTCGCTACTTGTTCCGTAGTTTCCATTATTTTACAGTTAAACTGTTCATAATCCCCCCACCCCAGCACACACACACACACACAAAAACAAAAAAAAAGTAATTGAAGATCTGAATTGGCATGATGACAAAGAGGAACAAAAACAGTATAAAGAACAACATGCGCATATAACTATATCCAAAGCTACCTAATATAATCATATATCCCAATCCTTCTGCTGAAGGAACTGGGAGCAGTGACAAACAAAAATCGGTAGTCCTAGTGCATTATTAACCATTGAGACATATTACATGGATCATGTGAGTTGTGCCAACTTTTCGAGTTCAAGGCGACGGTCACATGTGAATAGTTGCTTTACAGCTTTAGCCTCGCCTCTAAAACCATCTAGATGAACCATCAAAAAATTACATTTCGGACAGCAGCCACTTCTAGTGGTACACACTTACATCCTCAAACGACACTTGCATCCTCAAATCCCATATATGATCAACTCCGGAAAAAATAACTGAATACTTAGTGGTGGAAGGCGTATGCAATGCAACAATTTATAAGTAACTTAATGTTAACAATTATCAAAATGCCCCTCCAACCACTTTCAAAGGTTGGTTATACATCGAAGCTATGTTAAAGAAATGATAAATGCTTTCTTCTTCAGGTCTTTGATACATATACTACTTTAATAAGTCGGAAAATAAGTATCCATTGAACCTTCTGGTAGCAACGAAAGCACACTATGCAGTTAAGGTATTAACAGATGCATAAAACATAGATATGGGTTTGGGAAGACAGAACACAAATAAGGTAGTAAGATTTCAGGAGACATCATCCAACACTCAATATGAAAAACTGAGGTAGTAGGATTTCCAAACACACTCCAAAACTTTATATGGTTATACTACTGAAAGAATTGATTCACATACAGTGATTTTTGAGGACAGAACTACAGTGAGCAGGTGCAATGCATCAAACTTGAAGGCATTTTGCAGCACAGCAAACTGTTTAGCTATCGCAGCTACCTGGATCACAATATAAAACAGTCATGAATTGACTTTATCCAATGGACATAAGATAAAAAGTAACAGTAAGAGAAGTTATCCGAAGAGTCGACAAGGAACTGCATATACTTACCATACGTGCTAAGCCTGACACATTTTCTGTATTAATCATCTCAACTGGTAGCTTATTTAGTGCCAGCTGCAGAAGTCTCATGGCAAGTTCCAGCGCTCGAGCATCTACCAAAATAAATAATAAGATTGTTTGGGAGAAAGCAAAGATAATAAAACTAGAATAAGAAAGAAACGTAAAGAATAGAATAGGCTTATAAAAAGAAAAATTTAGTAAATACCATCTTGTAAAGTGCTCACATTTGAGGCTAGCATGTCCATCACTCCAGGCTCATATAAACTAGTTCTTCCATTTTCAGAAGCTGCAGCTACTAGCAGCAAAAATTCATAGCATTCCTCAGAGATAGATTGATCTAATCTGCATAATACAATGGGAAACTATAATGTAAGCAGTTTGCATAAAACAGTAAAGGACATGATGTTGGATTAAATAAAACAGCCGGTAACATAAGACATTCCTATAAGCTTGTCAAATATGATGGTCTTTCCTGTTGATTGTAAAATATTGGAAATAGCAAATACATTATACTCCCTATGCAAAGCTGTCGATTATTCAATAATTGAAGGAGAATCAGATAATAAGAAGAATGTTCACCATTGCGCACACGCACACACACAGAGGGAGAAGAGAGTGCAGGGCCGTTGACTTAGCACATATTTCTAGCAACCTGTTGAGTATACTAGGTTAGTTATTTAGTTGCTAGCCAATCCTTACTATGTTGTGTGCTCTGATCTTTTTTCAGCTGAAAATATGAACAAGGGAAAACTTAAGAAGGTAAAGATAATCCTGCTACAGCAAGAGACTTTTTCAGTTTGATAAAAGACTCAGGGCTGCTTTTATTAAACTCCTAGGTTTCATTTCAAGAGAAGCAGAAAGAAGATGTGTACTACCCCTAGCATTTTTGTTATAATGAAATTAACGATTGTTTATAAGATTACTGTGTTACCAAAGTTTATGGATGAAAACTAACCATCCTGAAAACAGCATCTCTGAAATAACTTGAATTTAGTTTCTTTCTTGTGTTGTAGCATCATCAATTGCTGAGCACTAAGTAACTAACACTATTAACACTTGTTTAATTTTTCCGAGAAGGGGGGCCCCCTAAAGGAATCTTGAGAGAGAGAGAGAGAGAGAGAGGTTCTAGTGCAGGATTTTGCTCCTTCGGTTAATTTGTTTCGGCTCAGTTACCATTCAACGACAATGTCAACCTAACAGTTGTCTAATAAGATTTCTGTTTTCAGTTATCTGGCAACTATATAATACTCTCATTCATCATTTTTGTTTTCAGTTCGTACACGGTTAACACTTGTTTATGAAGATCAATTTGCACGATTTAAACATTCGGAAAAGCTTACGATTTTGATATGATTTCTGCTACAAGGGGAACTTTAGCCACCATCTCCTTCGACGAGGCAATCTCAAGCACATGACAGAACCCAGCAAGGACAGTAACCGACAGCTTCAGGTACGCCTCCCGCTCCTCTGCACTCTTATCGCCGCCGCCAGCTCCTTTCCCCATTCCTTAACAATCAATCAAACAAATGAACCTCAATGAAACTAGAAATCAAACAAATTTACAGAACAATCGATCGAATTACCGGTCATTAATAGGCGATCGAGGAATCGAGACCCGATGGCGCCGTAGACTTTGACGATCGAGGCGGCGTCGCCGCCCTGGCAGAACTTGGTGGCGAGGAGGAGGCCGGCGAGCTTCTGCTCGTCTCGTTCGCCTCCGAGGAGCTTCAGGCAGTCGCTGAGAGTGGGAGAGGGTGATTCCTGCGAGAGATGAAGAGGGTTAGAGAAGTGAGAGAATGAGAGCGAGGAGACAGAAAGAGGTCGCGAAATCGTCACCATGGGGATTAGTTGTTGAGGTTTTCGCTAGGGTTTCTAGGGTTTGAGAGAAGAAAGCTAGGGTTTTTTATGAACTTTTTTTTTGGAAAAGAAAAAAGTCGTTAGATCTCGAGGCTTCGAGAAAGAAGAGATATTTTATCGGGTCCCAAACAGCCGAAAAATGTTCGCGTTGCCGTATCGGTGGGCCCGGTTTTATTTTCAGGGATAAACGTTGAACCGAACCAGCCCGGGTCAGAATTGAGTCAATTTTGTATTAGCTCGTTAAAGGAGCCGGGTTTTAAATTGTTCTGCGATCATTTATTTTAATAAGATTTCAAACTTATTCACGCTCGGCTTGCTTATTTGTCGAGCGAGCATGGACTTGCTTTCATCGAGTCTGAGCCAAGCCTCGAGGTTTTTCAATCCCATGTAAAAACTAGAAAAATAGCTGCAAATAATTACAAGAATATATGAAAATTTTGACATATTGAGTTGTAAGAAATATTGTTGTTATAATTAGACGACCAAGTCGGTGCTTATTTAAAACCCTTCCGATATCCATATCCTTTGATATTTCAATACAGCGATATTTGACTGCGTATCCATTATTATTACATAAGTTTTGAATTAATATTGATATAATTAAAATTAATTAAATATTTATATTGCCACTGCTCAGTACTCCAATAAGCCATAAACAATTCAGCCCACGGCCGAGCTCATGTTTTTTTATTTAATCGAGCTTTTATTTATATTCAGATTCAGTCTGTTTATTTATCAAACGAGATTGTCCAAGATTTTTCAAGCCGATACGATCTAAGCTTCCAAGCTTGGAGCTTTTTTTAACAGTCCTAAGCAATATAAATTACCCATCTTTATACTCGTCATTTAATCAAACTTTGAGGATGTCCTGACCAAGGATGTAAACTGTTGTTGCTTTAGGGTAAATTGTCCAAAAGTTTTCGGCCCGCTTAGAGCTTATGTTCAAATCAACCGGCCTTTTTGCATTGTTAAGAAAACGTGGGCCCAATAAAAACCGCTTTGTACACAATTCTCCACTTGTATTTCCGTGCAACCCCTAAATGCTCCTTGTCCATGTGGGCAGAGAGTCCTTCACAGTTGAATTTAAGGCAGGTATAACACAGAGGAGTTGCTTGTAATATCTGAAAACCTGCATGTAATATTTATTATGTTTTCATTTTTCGCTCCGAATATACCTTTTCCCTGCCAAAAATCTACATCCCCGCCAAATATACTTCTTTCTCACCAAAAGCCTCAAAAATACATTTCTGTTTTTAATATCTAAGCGCCTGCATGTGATATCTGACTAGTTACATGTAATATCCAACCATAAATAATATCGAAGTGCTGCATGCAATATCCAAGCAGCTGCATGAGCTGACTTGTAAAGTCTAAGCAGTTGCTTGTAATATCTAAGCACTGTCCGGAGGAGGGGAAGGTATTTTTGTAATTGCATTTAAAATAAAATACAAGGCCTAAATGAAATACAGACCAGGGTTTCTTCACAAAGATTTTGAACAGTAGTCCCTTCCCAACAATTTTGAAAATACCGAGGGTTTTTAGACACCGGCTTTTTGACAATTTACCCTTGCTTTTATCCTAATTACGAACAGCCGAAGGACAGGCCCAGCATAGCCACCTTGTCTATGGGCTTTGGTCTGTGGGCGTTCAACACGTTTTCTCTAGAAAAAAACAATTCTGTTCCTTTTCTTTTTCCTCAAAAAAGCTCTATTATATTAGATTGTTTCATTTGTCCTTTTGGTGTGAAAATAAGTTCCAAACATTTTATTTGGGTGAACTAAAGCTAAAATACCATTACCATCGTTGTTTTTCAATTAAAACATCTTAAACAATTTTAATTACACTAAAATGCCTAAATCCAAATACCTTAAACTAAAATACACCGATGGTGCTGGAATTTTATTATTTTTGCCATTATTTTAGATATTCTTTCCATTAGACAGGAGCACTCAAGGATGGATGGGATGGTGGTAGAGTTTGGAGGTAAAGGACGACAGAACGGAAGTAAGATTTAAGAAGAGAGGTGAAGGCGGTAGAGGAGAGAAAGCAGAGGAGAAGAGGTAGAAGGGGTGGAGAAAGAAAGTGATAGTGCTCAATATCGGCGATCCCCAAGATCATGACACGTGGCGGGTGACGTGCCCTAAAACTCAAGAGAAGGGGCCCACGGGGGCCAACCAGGCCACCCTTTACCCGACCCGCAAACACAAGCCGGTCCTCCTCAGGGCTCCCTGCAGGTTGGTCTCCTCGGTCCCATGGCTCACGCCGAGCTGTCACAGGGCCAGGGCTCCTCGGCCTCTTCGCTCGTCCCCGAGCCCCCGGTCAAGACCGTCTTCCTCGGCCCTCTGACCGAGGCCACCGCTCACAGGCGTGACCGCCGATCCGCGAATCTCGCCATGCGCGGATTCTACGCCAACAACATCCCACATCCCACGGCATCACGATCCCCATTAATGGGCGATCCGCTTTCTACGCGGGCGTGACGTCGGGGGGCGTAACCGCCGGCGAGATTCTTGCGCCCGCTGCTGCGTGCTCCGCCGCTATATAAATCCCCATCACAGAGAGGTCAAGTAAGCCATTTTTTACACTTTTATGCCGTTACTCTGCTCAGATCTCATCACTAACTTGAGCGTCGGAGGGTCCTTGGTGGTACCAAACCACCCCGGGACTTCTTTGCAGGTACTCGGCAACAGTTTCCTCACCTCACCTCTTCCTTCAAAAACCCATTGAGACCCACACGCAACGAAGGATGATCAGCTAAGTTCACCGCGGGATCTACGGAAGACAACATCTGACGGAGGGCCGAAAAGGAGCTCTATCAGTTGGCGCCGTCTATGGGAAAATAACTCCACAAAATACAAAGCTAGCCTTCCTATCTCCACCCTTATGGCAGACGACCATCCTGGGGATCCTGGTACCAGCCGCCGTCTTCCGCTCACTGAATGCGGGAATGAACCTCCTCCCATGACCGTCATCAACGCCCTCGCAGGCCGGATAGACCGCCTGCAATCCCTCGTGGAGGCCCTCGTCCGCGTCCAAACGGCCGCGCCCGGGCCCCAGATCGCCGCTCCACCGCCTCCAGAAGGCCCTGTCCTTGTCTGGATGGCCGACCACCAACAGGCTGTGTCCCCTGGCCGCCGGTCTCTCGAACCGGCGCTCCCTGAGGCCTGCTGGGCGCCCCAGGGCTCCAAACCGAGATCCGCCGCCAGGACGCCTCGCCTCGAGCCTCCTCGTGACCCTTATCCCCCTGAGGAGATGTCAGTCACCTCGCCCATCCACGGGCGTGGTCCGACCCCACCACCATCGGCGGGGCCGCACAGAGGGGGTCCGCCTCGGCGACTCAAGAGCAACCTCACCCGGGACCTGAGGCACCTCATTGGGAAGAACCGGGGCCGCTCCGAGACGCAGGTCACCCACAGCGGGGGCCGGGGATCCTGAGGCGCCGATTCCTCGGGGTACCACGGTCGGCTCGACGCCCTCGAGAAGAAGATCGAGGGCATGCGCTGAAAAGCTCACCTCTCAAGCGATGGAGCTAAGTACGCCTCCGACTCGCTCACGAAGCCGTTCACCGAGGAACTGCTCGCCGTGCACGTCTCCTCGCGTAACAAGCCCCAAAGGTCTCTCTGTTTGACGGGAAAACCGACCCGAAAGACCACTTGGACGCTTTCACCGCGGGGATGAGCTTCCAGGATCACTCCGACGCCGCCCAGTGCAGAGACTTCCCGGCCACCCTCATCCGCGCAGGTCGGGACTGGTTCCGGGGGCTCGAGCCCCGCTCGATTTCGACTTTCGATGAGCTGGCTATTCAGTTCCTCGGCCATTTCGTGGGGAACCGTCGACAGAAGCGCACGATCGACTACCTCTTCACGGTTAAGAGTGGGGACAAGGAAACATTCAAAGCCTACATTACCCGTTTCTACAACGCCCTTCTCGAGGTGCCCGAGCACCGGGACGAAACCGTCGTAACGGCGTTCAGATCTGGCCTGAGGCACAAGGAGTGGTTACGCTCCTTCGCGCTGGCGCAACCTAAGACCATGGCCGAGGTCTAGGCGTGGACCGAGCGCGAGGTCCAGCTGGAATCCGAGGTGAATGCTAACCTTCCCCGGGCAGAACGGCCCGACCAGAAGAAGAGGGCTCGGGAGGAGAGGCTGGAGCGTCAGCAGCCCTACCACCCTAAGTTCCAGGAGTATACCCTACTCAACGTCTCCCTCGCAGTGTTGCTGGAGGAGGCCCAGAACGAGGGATTCTTCAAGTTCCCTCCGATCCCGCGTCAGACCGCAAAGCGGACCCGGGGCCCCTACTACGCTTTCCACCGGGTATTGGGCCACGCCACGGAGGATTGCAAGCAACCTAGGGACTACATCGAAGAGCTCATCCGATCCGGGCATCTCGTTGCATACCTGAGGGACAAACGGCAGGCCGACCGCGAGCAAGAGCAGCCTCGCCCTCCCACCGACCTGACAATCGGTCAGATCATGCTCGTTTCAGCAGACGGCCAGCCCGGAACTCAGGGAACCGGGAGCCCTGTGCCGAGCACGGGGGCCAGCGGTCCTTCAAGGAGCTCAGCCTGAGCCAATAAAGTCATCTACTAGCCTGTACCTTTCCTTTAAAGCAATGTAAATTCTTCCTAGGATCTATTGTTAATTTAAAAAAGATTAATGAAGCATTGCGAAAAAGAAAGAAAAGATTTGTTTATTCAAAGAGTATTATGGGCTCCTCAGCCATACATGCAAAAAGAAAAGAAAATTATAATGGTGGGGGAAGGTGGTGCAGCTAGCACTGCTCGTGGTACTCGGTAAAAATCTCCGCCAACCGGGGCCTCGCAAGTTCCAGCCTCTGTCCCCGGATCCCCCCACGGGCATCGACCCCGAGCCTCAGCTCGTAGCATTCGCGGACGAGCGCCTCTGAGCGGGCTAGCCGGTTCGCGGAGATTAAGCCAAAACGCCTCAAAGACCGCAACTTTCCCACGCCCTCATCAAAGAGCAGCTCAGACAAGGGGTTGTAAAGCCCCGGCGATGCCCTCCAGATGGAGTACATCAGCAGCTGCAGCAGGGAGGAGCGTCTGGGGAGCAGCCGGCCAAAATGGTCCTCAATGCTCCCGTAGACCAGCTGCACCATGTCCTCGGTGCAGTACGGGTCGTAAAGGTACACGTCTTCAAAGTGGACGATGTCGGGAATGGTAAACGGGAAGTCCTGCATTCTCGGCGACCTGTTTATGAAGGATGAAGGACCAGTACTCCTTCAGCCTTATTGTCACGCCCCGCTTCCTAGAGTTCGCTAAAATGGGCACGTGACATATCCAACCATGCTACCTGTGGGTAGGAAGTATCCATCCACAGTCACATTACGGCTGTAGAGATATCAAGAATAAAATAAAATTATCTAAAACATGTCCATAAGCCAAGATAACATGAGTCAAGAATAATAAAATGCGGAAGCAAAAGATCCAATACAAAATAACGGGAATGTATGTCCCATAATGCGGGCTCACATCAGGAATAAACTGCAGAATATAACTAAACTAGCTACTACTGAAACTCACAGCTCAGCTTGCTGGCTGAAGTACTCCTGCTCGGACTGCAGCAAAGGTACGGAATCTGGGCCATGCAAAACCCAGACGTCAGCGCGTCGTGTCATCAAGTAATAAAATATAAACAGGGTAACAGGCAATGCAAATATAAATATGAATGAAAAGCAGGTGTAACAGTAATGTAAGTCAGGGCAGTGCAGGGTAGTGTGCATTGAGTAAACTAAACTGTTCTATCAGGCTTTCTGTTCTAGAGTCTTTGAAATCAAATTGATGAATCATCGATATAACTCAATAGTATCCCGTGCATACCCGGGACCACGGTCCAGATTCTCGGGCTGAAACCGAGACATGCTGCTAGGCATTAAAACAGGAATATGTACAGATGAATGATGTCAGCAGCATCATCCCAAGGCTGGCCTAGCCTCTAAGACTGATCAGAACAAGTATCGAACTGTTGAGTTACAAGTCAGGTTTCACCATTGATTTCCCCATACCCCAAAGTTATATGTGTATGTCAATTCAGGTATTCAGTAATCAAGAATTAATGCCAACACAGGATCGGATAAGCAGGTTTGTCTGGATAGACAATAGAAACGGTCCGTGAGGACTAAATGTCAGGTTTGATGGCATTAGATACAAGATCAGGTAACGGGTCAAATCATGGTACATCAGGTCAAGTCAAGTAGCGAACGGTACCATGTCGAGTCAATCAATATGTATGTAGCAAGTCATGTCAAGGTGTAAACGATATCATGGGTGTGCTCATAATCAGTTACATAATCAAGCATGGTTATCAACAACATGATCTAATCAATGAGTTAAGCAATAAAGCAGATTTGTTTATTTAGCTGTACAGTTATCAATTGTGTTAAACAGACAGTGTCAACATAATGTGAATACAGAATGATAGATGTAACTGCTGGAAATAGGTCAATAAATATTGAGTGTCCCAAGAATGCGACGACATGTATAATCTGTTTAATGAATGCAATTGTAATTAGACCGGTTAAAGTTGCACATGAATGTCTGATAGGCTAAACTGGAATAAAAGTACCATAGCAGTAAACCAAAATGTGATCTATCATGTACAGGTGATTGTTAGATGTAAATAATCAGATGCAAGATTAAGTTTCACGTTCGGAATCATAAAATGTGTAACGGAACCCTATATGGTTAACTTGAAATCCATTTCTATCAATTCTAATTAGGGGTTTAACAGGAAATAATTAATTTAGCATATGAATAGTTTAAAATAGCATGTAGCAAGTTTCACTTGTCTCGACGGGTCGCGAAACGGAAAACGGAACGTTACACGTCGGCGGGGAAAACTCGCGACGTGCGCACGGTTCACGGAATGAACCCAAACGACGAACAGTGGAGCCACACGAGTCAGGGTTCCTCGCTGGATCGTCGGGAAACGTCGTCGGCACGGTCGGATTCTGGCCAACACAAAAACAGTGAACACATACAAAATCAAGAATGCATGGAAAAGAGAAAATAAGAAGAAAGAAGGGAAGGAGGATAGAGAAGAGGGTGCTCACGATAATCTATAGAGGGGTTGAGATCGTCGATTGCGTTGACGGAGCTCCGGCGGACAGCCTACAGTGATGGCGACCAAAACCACAGATCACAAATAAAACTAAAAGAGATGAAGGAAGGAAAGAAGAAGAAAGAATAAGAGGAGAGGGAGGCTATGCTCACAGAGGAGGGTGCGCGAGGCCAGGGAACGGATCAAGATCGCTGGCGGCGATCCTACTACGTGCTGCGGCGTGCAGGTGGGTGCGCGGTGCTCATGCAGGGTACTCGGGGAGAGGAGGAAGGAGGAAGGAGATGAGGTGGAAGCGACAAGGGCGAGCAGCGGCGTGGAACGGCGGTGAGGGCGTCGTCGCGAGGGTCACCGCGAGAGGAATGGAAGGCGGCTAGGGTTTTATCGCGATGTGGGTTCTCTGGAAAAAGAAGTTGAGGAAGGAGAATAAATATATATAGGGGAGAGAGAGAGAGACGGGGGGAGAGAGAGATATAGAGGAAGTGAGATATCGAGAGGAGAGAGAAAGCGGAGAGGAGAGAGAATCTTGGCACTTAGCGCGGAGAGAGAAGGAGAGAGAAAAGAGACGGTGGGGCCCCCGGGGTTAAGGTGAACTCTGATTGGCTCGTGGCCAAATTAAGGAAAGAAAGAAAAAGATTTGTGGGGGGGTTTGCAGTTAGGAAAAACTTTTAAAAAGATTTTAAGGTAATAGGAAAAATATTATATGGGGTTGAAATTATATTCGTTGGTTTTTAAAAATATTAGAAAATAGGATTTGGCGCAAATGCAAAATATTTCAGAATTGCGCCCGGGTCGGGTCTAAAATTTGAATTTGAAATAAGAAAATTATTGGCGGGTTCCAAAAATTAAAATGAAGGGTTTTTCAATTAAAAAAGCATACCCCCAAGAACGGACGCACGCACGTGCGTGTAGCCGTCCAAGCACGTCCGTTTCACTGAACGGGACGAAAACACGGTGCAAGGACGCTACCACAGGGTTAGGGGTGTCGAGCAGGTCATGACAAGTATTTTTAATTTATTTTAAAAGACTTAAATTGTGATATGCAAGAATTTGAATTGTCGGGTAAATTACAATAAGCAACCGTCAAGTAGGATCAATAAATGCCACACACCATTCATACGGTAACAGAAATTTGTAGAACTGGACTCGGTTGTTACATTATACCCAACTACAAAAAGAATTTCGTCCTCGGAATTCCAAGAATACAAAAGATAGACAGAAAATCAAACTACAAGAAAAGATGAAGAAACTTCTGCCGGATTTCATCTTCACGTTCCCAGGTGGACTCTCCATCCGAGCGATTACCCCAAGAAACAAGTACAAGAGGGATAACCTTGTTCTTAAGAACATTTTCCCTTCGATCCACAATTTCAACCGATCGCTCCTCAAAATTCAAGTCTTCTCGTACCGTCAGCTCCGAATGATCCAATACATGTGTTTCATCTCGAACATACCTACGGAGTTGAGATACGTGAAACACATCGTGCACATTCGCCAAGGACTGCGGTAACACCAAACGATACGCTACTTCACCGACACGCTCCAAGATCTCAAAGGGTCCAACGAATCGAGGACTGAGCTTCCCTCGACTTCCAAAACGAATCACCCCTCTAGTTGGTGATATCTTCAAGAATACCAAATCACCCACGGCGAACTCTAGAGGTCTTCTCGACGTATCTGCCCAACTCTTCTGTCGGTCTTGTGCTGCTTTCATATGATTCCTGATAGTGTTAACTTTCTCTACTGTCTGCACAATCAAATCTGGTCCCAACAATCTTCGTTCACCGACATCGTCCCAACAAACAGGTGAACGGCATTTGCGACTATACAAAGCTTCAAACGGAGCCATCTGAATAGTCGCCTGGAAACTGTTGTTGTAAGAAAACTCCACCAAATGTAGATGATCCTCCCAAGAACCCTTGAAGTCCAACATGCATGCTCTCAACATATCTTCAAGAGTTTGGATCGTTCTCTCCGACTGACCATCAGTTTGAGGATGATAAGCTGTGCTAAACTTCAATCGAGTCCCCAAACTTTCCTGTAAACTCCTCCAGAAGTGTGATAAGAACCGAGTGTCCCGATCGGACACGATGCTCACCGGTACTCCATGCAATCTTACAATCTCCTGCATGTACCGCTCCGCCAAAGTCTCTGTTGATTGACCAACCCGAAAAGGGATAAAATGAGCTGTCTTGGTCAATCGATCAACAATCACCCATACTGCATTGTTACCTTTTGGACTCCGCGGTAGAGCCGTCACGAAATCCATGGTTATATGTTCCCACTTCCACTGAGGAATCGGAAGTGGTTGCAATAAACCAGCAACCCTTTGATGTTCAGCCTTAACTTGCTGACACACCAAGCACTTTGCCACAAAGCGAGCGATCTCCCGTTTCATACCTTCCCACCAGAACTGTTGTCGTAAGTCTCGGTACATCTCCGTACCTCTTAGATGTACGGAATATGCTGAACTGTATGTCTCCTTCATAAGTTCTTCATGAATATCTCCCTTCGGCACACACAAACGGCTACCATATCTCAACGAACCATCTTCATGGATCAATAAATCTGTTCGTAGTCCGGTTTCAACCTGTTCTCGAAACTTTTGCAATCTAGGGTCCTGCGATTGCGCTGCTTTAATATTCTCGATCAGCGACGAAAGTACCTGCAGCTGCATCAACTGTCCCGAAGAATGCGGTAGCACAACCTCCAAATCAAATCTTCGAAAGTCTTCCACGAGTTCCTTCTGCGTAGTCAACATCTGAATTGCTGGTAACTGACAGAGCGCATCCGGTATGGCATTAACCTTTCTCGGATGGTACTTGAGATCAAGATCGTAGTCAGCCATCAGCTCTAACTATCTACGCTGCCTCATATTAAGCTCCTTCTGCGTGAACACATACTTCAAGCTCTTATGATCCGTGAAAACTTCGACCCTTTCGCCCAAAAGGTAGTGTCTCCAAATCTTCATCGCGAAAATCACAGCCGCAAGCTCCAAATCGTGAGTTGGGTAATTCTTCTCATGGGTCTTCAACTGTCTTGATGCGTACGCTACAACCTTCTCATGCTGCATCAAAACACATCCCAATCCTTTCCCAGACGTGTCGCTGTGAATCACCAATCCTCCGGAATTGTCTGGCACGGTCAGAATAGGGGCGGTTATCAATTTTTGCTTCAACGTCTCAAAAGCTGACGCACATCTATCCGTCCACACGAAAGGTACCTCTTTGCGCGTAAGCTTGGTCAACGGCTCCGCCAGACGAGCAAAGTTCTCCACAAATCTTCTGTAATATCCGGCGAGTCCAAGAAAGCTTCTTATCTCCGCAACATTCTTTGGAATCGGCCAATCACGAACTGCTGCAATCTTTTCGGGATCGACGACGATTCCATCGCCAGATACAACATGCCCCAAAAACTTTACTTTCTCCAACCAAAACTCGCACTTGCTCATATTTGCATATAACTTCTCTTGTCTCAACGTCTGCAGTGCGATCTTCAAATGCTCAGCATGCTCTTCAAAACTCTTCGAGTACACCAGAATATCGTCAATGAACACCACAATAAACTGGTCCAAGAATGGTGAAAAGATTCGGTTCATCAGGTCCATGAATACCGCCGGTGCATTCGTTACAACGAAGGGCATCACTAAGTACTCGTAATGTCCATACCGAGTTCGGAACGCCGTCTTGCAAATATCTTCTGCTTTCACTCGGACCTGATGATATCCGGATCGCAAATCCGTCTTTGAGAATACCCTCGCGCCACTAAGCTGCTCAAAAAGTTCGCCAATGCGAGGGATCGGGTATTTGTTCTTAATAGTCACCCGGTTTAATTCTCGATAGTCGATACACATTCTTCTCGTGCCATCTTTCTTCTTTACTAGAAGAACTGGAGCTCCCCAAGGCGAGTTACTGCTTCGAATCCAACCTTTCTCAAGCAGTTCCGCAACCTGTTTCTTGACTTCTTCCAACTCCACTGGTACCATTGGATAATACGCTTTAGATACTGGCGCTGCACCAGGAATAAGATCAATTGCGAACTCCACATCTCGCTTCGGCGGTAATCCCGATATATCTTCAAACACGTCCATAAAATCAAGAACAACAGCCGGCTCTTCACTTTTACCAACCTCTATTGATGCAAGAATATTATTTGTCGGCCTAGCCCTAAACTCGACTGGCCCGACAAAACTGCTTCCTCCAGTGAAGGTAAACTCGGGATGTCCGGAAATCTGGAAAATTACTTTCTTTGCCCTATAATCAATATGAGCGTGGAAAGTGCAAAGAAAATCCATTCCCAAGACGACTTCATAGCTGCCCGTATCGATTACCAAGAAATCTGCAAAAAACTCCCGTCCGCAAACAACAACTGTACAATCTTTACATTCCCTACTAGATATGATTTTCTCATTCCCAGTGTGTATGTCCCAGAAACTAGACAGGGTCGTGCAGGTAATTGAGTGTGTAGCTATAAACTTGGACGACATAAAACAATGGGATGCACCAGAATCAAACAACGCTAATGCGGGAAAACCATGAATGAGTAGAATACCTGAAACAACTTCTCCTGACGCCTTAGCTTCCTCAGCTGTCAAGGTAAAAGCTCGAGCCTGATTAGGTCCTTGAGTCGGCTGCTTCTGTCCCTGGAACAGTTTCTGCGGAGGCTTCTGAATATCATCTCTCGTACGAAGCTTCGACGGACAAGCGCTGACATTGTGATCTGCCGCTCCACAAATTAAACAGAGTCCTTGCCTCCTTCGACAATCCTTTTGCACGTGGCCAGGTAAATTGCAGTAGTTACAAGTCACGCTCTTTCTCTGGTCAACCACAGCATGCTTCTTCATTGGTGCTACGCCACAACGGTCCATTGGAATACCTCTGCGACCATGAGCTCGGTTTGGTACAAATGACGGCTTCCTTACCGCAACTACTATCTGCTGCAAACTCCCATTCTTCCCAGATAGGCTCTGCTGTTCTCGGGCTGCCGCAAGTACCTGTGAGAAAGTGGTCAAACCCAGGGAGACAATCTGCCTCTGGATGTCCATGTCCAAGCTGCGCATGAACCTCCGTGCCCTGTCTGCATCGTTGGCAACTAAAGGTCCAGCGAATCTACTGAACCTTGTCCATTCTGCTGCATGCACATCTACGGGTGCTCCATTCTGCTTTAGCCCGATGAACTTCTCTTCCATTTCCTCCCGTGCAGTCCGCGGGAAGAACTTCTCTAGGAAACTCTTCGAAAAATCCGCCCACTTGATTGGCTTGGGCAAGCGGGTCTCCTCCACAATCCACCATTCACGGGCGTAGTCCACCAACTGAATACGCACCACATCAACTCTTTTATCATCTGGAATCTGGGCCGCAATAAGTAAATTCTCCGTGTCAACTAGCCACTGCTCTGCTGGCAACGGCTCCTCCAAACCGGTAAATACCGACGGACCCAAACGTCGGAAGTCTGCTACGGTCCCCACACGATCAACTGGTTTAGCTCCAACATTGTTCACAGACTGCTGAACGGTCTGCAAACCTTCCTGAAACGATTCAGCTTGCTGCTGGATCAGCTCGCTGCTGGATCAGCTCGGTCTGCCTCTTTTGATTCTCCAGCATTCCCCGAATTACTCCAAGCATGGCGGCTTCGTCAACACGTCTTTGGTACGTCTTCAGATTCTTGTCTGCCATATTCCTGAAATCAAAACACCCAACATTAGCATGATAACAGATTCAAAATATAGATCAAGGCTAGAACTCCAAGTTACTTAAATAGAGTACCGCATTGTAACTATGCCGCGGTATCATAGCCACAATTACATAACTCCACCCAAGTCGCCTAAGTCCTAGAGATAACAAGGAATCAGGTTTCGAGTCGATATGCAAAGGAAGTCTGCACATCGTAAAAGATATAATCAGAAAGAACTTGATTCAAGAACGGTAAAACGGTAAGGTGGCAGGACATGTTTCCTAAACACGGGTATTCTGATTCGTGTATTGGGTACAATACCCAACTACAAAAGAATCAACCCGACTATCCTATGGCTCTGATACCAAAAGAACCATGTCACGCCCCGCTTCCCAGAGTTCGCTAAAATGGGCACGTGACATAGCCAACCATGCTACCTGTGGGTAGGAAGTATCCATCCACAGTCACATTACGGCTGTAGAGATATCAAGAACAAAGTAAAACTATCTAAAATATGTCCATAAGCCAAGATAACATGAGTCAAGAATAATAAAATGCGGAAGCAAAAGATCCAATACAAAATAACTGGAATGTATGTCCCATAATGCGGGCTCACATCAGGAATAAACTGCAGAATATAACTGAACTAGCTACTACTGAAACTCACAGCTCAGCCTGCTGGCTGAAGTACTCCTGCTCGGACTGCAGCAAAGGTACGGAATCTGGGCCATGCAAAACCCAGACGTCAGCGCGTTGTGTCATCAAGTAATAAAATATAAACATGGTAACAGGCAATGCAAATATAAACATGAATGAAAAGCAGGTGTGTTCCCCTCCGAACGGTGGCGCGACGGCGGACGTCTTGCCTGAGGTTCGGGGCAGATGCTAATTGGTGCTATCCGTCTACCTCTCCGAAAATTCCAAGTTGATTTATGGCACCGTGTATCGAAGGTTTAGACGGATGCGTCCGATGTAGCAGACTTCGTCAGATTCCCCCTCGCTTGAGGGGTTTTTGATTGTGGGGACGTTCTTCCCTGCAGGCGCAAGCCCCTGCAGTTAATTATGCTACCGCATCGCGGTAACCACTTTCTCCTTCTCCAGATGGTCACTTTGTGTCGTGTGTGTTTATTTTGTGTTTAGTTGCCCATGGATTGTATACGGAGACTGAATTATGTCGTCGCCCGTAGGGCGTAGACTAGTCCAAATCCGTATTATCTTAGATTTGGGTTTGGGGGTTTGGGTTTAAGGATACGTTAGCCTCATTGGAGACTAAGATCGACTTAAACGTTTGTTAAGGACACGTTAGTCTAATTTTTAGACTAAGATCGACTTAACGGGATCGTTTAGATCCAACAATAGAGCCATTAAGGGAGCCCTGTTGTTTAGTTTAGTAACGTTGCGGTCAATAGGTAGTTTAAGGACATTGCGGTCCAGTGTTAGTTTTAAGACGTTGCGGTCAAGATTAAGGACGTCGTAGTCCGTGGATCTAAGGACTCCACAGTCCGATGTTAGTTTCAAGACATCACGGTCAAGATTAAGGACCTCATAGTCCGTGGATTTAAGGACTCCACAGTCCGGCGTTAGTTTTAAGACATCACGGTCAAGGTTAAAGACCTCATAGTCCGTGGATTTAAGGACTCCACAGTCCGGCGTTAGTTTTAAGGCATCACGGTCAAGGTTAAGGACCTCATAGTCCATGAGTTTAAGGACCCCACAGTCTGTATCAATATGTGGTCATCGGGACCCGTCACCTCTTTGAAGACGTTGAGGAATTACAACGCCAAGTATCAAAGGAGTGAAGAGATGTACCCTTAAACCAAGGTAGATTAAACAGTCTTTGGCCCAATTTGGAACCAAGACCAATTAATTATATTATGAGCCCCTTGGCTCAGTTGAATTTGAATTGAGGACTTATGGCCATCTTGGGCTAAGTCCAATCATATTTAGGATATTGGCCCTCTGTTGGTCCATTAGAGGAGAGGCTTTGCCTCTAGACACTTAGCCAATAGGGCTAAAGTTAGTGTTAAACACTAAAGATCAATCAGTGTTGAATACTGAGAAAGTTAATATTAAACTCTGTTAACAGAGATTTAGTTTAGTGTTAAACACTCAAAAATTCAGTGTTAAACACCGCAAGTAAAGCTCTTTAATTAATGTTGAACGCCAAGGCAAAACAGTGTTAAACACTGGGTTCAGAGGTTCCAATTTAGTGTTAAACACTAAGGCAAGAGGGGTCACGTGGTAGCACGTGAGGGCGCCCTCAATTTATTTGTTCTGCTGAGAATATTGAATACTTTGGAGCATCACGTGCTGTCACGTGATGGGCATTTAAGTGTTTGTGCGTTAAAGCTTCTGCCAAGGGTCACGTGGGTCACGTGAGGCATTGCCTAAAAAGCCCTTCTCTGTGGATCTTTCCGGGGGTCACGTGGTAGCACGTGACCCTGCCTCTTTGCAATTTCTGAATAAATTCTTCATTAAATCCCCATTTTCCCCTGAAGAATTATATTCTCTGACAGAATTGAACTCTGATTTTCCTGTAGGAATTAATTCCTCTTATATATGAAGAGCTGAATTTTATCATAGGGTTAAACCCTAATAAAAGCTTTAGAGGAATTATATTCCCATTCTTTTTTAGAGAATTATTCTTAAATAGGGTTAAACCCTAATTTATATTCTGAGGAATGAGATTCTGTCATAGGGTGAAACCCTAATTTCTTCTTTCTTAAGGGAATTAAATTCCTGTTATTTTGACAGAACTAAGTTCTTAACTAGGGTTAAACCCTGATTCTGTTCATTATGAAGGAATTAAATTCCTATAACATAGGGTTAAACCCTAATTTTATCTCAAGAGAATTAAATTCCTATAATTCTGTGAGAATTAAATTCTTAAATTTCCATTCCCTCTCTATACTTTGGATCCGCATGGCAGGATCTCAACCCAATGAGAATTAAATTCTCCATTCATGGGGAGATGTGCACTTTCTAGATGCTCTACTAAAGAGAGAACTATGTTCTTCTTTTAATATAAGAGTTAAACTCTTTTTGAGAATTAAATTCTCTTTTAGAGGCCTTCCCTTTCTTACCTAAGATTTTCTTCTGCAGAAGACCCAATTCTTCCCAAAGTCTCAAGGCTCTATATTTCTCTTTTCCTATCTCTCTTTTTCTGTATATCCCTATCCATCTCTCTGTATATCTGTTGGCTCCTATTTATAGGAGAAGGAGCAGAATCAATTAGTTTTAATGAATCTGTTATTGAGAGATTTGATTTGCATTCATTCAGAGATTTGATTTGCATTTATCATTCATCTGGTCCTTTGGATTATTAGGTGAATTTTATTCACCATTGGATTTTAAATCCAGAGATTTCCCTTTGTTATTTCGGTTAGATTTTAAGGGGAAATCTTTCGAAGTTCAAGATTTTTCTATAGATAGGTGATATTTAATCACCTTTAAATCTTTAATCCAATCGGTTCTAAATAATCGTTCTCCTTTGGAAAGATTTGAGAGATCTTTTCACAGAATTTAATTCTGTCATAAAAATAAGGCTCTTGAAGCTGGTCACGTGTGGCCACGTGACCGTTGGTCACGTGTGCGCACGTGACCACCCTGGAATGGGCTTCCCTTCTTTCCGCGCTCTGTTCTTTGCCGTTGCTTGGTCATCAAGTGCCAACACGTGACCACTGGTTACGTGTGCACACGTGATGCCTTTTCTGGAGCTTTTTTCTTGATTTACTCAGGGAACGAATGTGCCTTGTGCCGCCGCTTTTACATGTCACGTGTCAACACGTGACCGCTGGTCACGTGCTAGCACATGATGCTTTCTCCGTAGGTTTTCCTGATTTTAAATCAGGAAACAAATGCCCCTACAGCGTTGTTCTCACGTGTCAGCACGTGAGTGCAACGCTGTCACTTTTGTGACCGTTGGATCCATCTAGGGAATCAGGGAGATGAAGCGTTTCCATCACATCCTATAAATGCCCATGTCCTTTTCAGAAGAGCCTTCACTTTGCTCATCTTCTTCCTTTGAGAACTTTTTCCCTTGAGAATTTAATTCTCGTTTCCAGAGCTTAGTTCTCCGTCTCAAACATTTTCCAGAGTTTAACTCTGTTGAAGGATCCTTTTTCCTTAGGTAATGATGTTGAACGGTCGAAGCACCTTCATTTTAAAAGAACTCTCTGGATTTTAAATCCACATTAGGGGTTTTACCTCTTTTAATATGAACCTATTTTTTTCGAATTTATCAACGAAAATAGAGAACCATTTAATCTTCGAACAATGGATCTTCTAGGGTTCACTTGATGCTTTTAGGGAGATGATGAGATCCGTTGCCTCTTTTTAAGGAATTTAATTCCGTTTGAAGAAAATGTTTCTGGGAATTTAATTCCCTTCTCTTAATAAGGAATTTAATTCCTATGAAGAACTCAGTTTCTTCACATGGAGGCTTCTTAGGGTTTCCTTGCCCTAGGTTGTCCTTCTGTACTCAATGGAGAAGATGCTTGCAATGATGTCTTGTCTGGGAATTTAATTCTCTTGATCCTGTGTGATTTGTTGCAGAGTCCAAGGTGGATTTTTATAAGGAGAATGTGTAGGGTCATTTAATGTCCACTGTTTATTTAATTAGAATATCCCCCTTGTCTCATTATAATTGCTGTGTCTCATCATCAACCAGCCGTCATCTTGATTTCGTGGGACCCCCATGTTTTGTAACTAATGGTCCTACCAAACAAGTCCTCTGTCGCTTTCTTCAACTGTCTTCATATATCTATGCTCATATGTGTGTGTGGATATATATATATATATATATATATATATATATATATATACACACACACACACACACATATATACATATTGCTGGCTCCACTTTTAACAGTTTTCCTTTACTTTGTTTCAGGTGCGATGGCTTCTGTTTCGTGCTTTCCCTTCACTCGCTCGGAGGCTGCTTTTCCTCAGTCACCATCTGATGAGGAAGCGATGGCGATGATCCGGGCTCATGACCCGAACTGCACCAACTTACTTCTATGGGGAACTTGGTACAGCCATATTATCCGGGGTCGCCGGAGTTTCCTCTGTGAAGTGCCGACAGAGCCCACTTTCCCATTTTTGCCGATGGATCCTCCGAGGACGGTTTTCGCTGTGGAGATGCCAAATTGGACTCCGACGGGACGGCTCGAGCCTTCGACGACCGGTATCCCGAACCATCCAATTTCCGCTATAGATATCTTGGGACGACGCATTTGCCAGGGTGAGGCCCACCCATGGGGGCAAATTTATAAGATAGGGCTCACTCCTCGACATCCTACGGCTACCTCCTCTGGGCTCGCTATATCCTTGCTACCCATCGTGCACGGCTGCAGAAGGTCGGGCTTTACCAGGCAATATATGCGTCACTCTTGCATTATCAGTCCCCGCATGTCTGGTGGGTTAAGGCATTCTTGAATCAATGGAATCTCCCCACCAACACTTTTCTTCTGGGGGACAGAGAAGTCTCGATCTCTTTGGGGGAGTTCTATGAGATCTCGGGACTGCCAATTCGAGGGGCGCTTTATAAGGAGTTGCTGCCCTCTGATGAATACGTTTTTGAACCCGAGCCCGCACCGCTTGACGGCTTGTCTGCTGAGAACGCCGTCCGCCACAATCGTCCCAGCTTAATCAAGGTGCTGGATATCTTTGATCATTTGTTCACCGAATCTGAAGAGCAGGGTGTTACTTTCAAGAGCTTCATTGCTTGTTTCCTTCGCGAGGGCGTCTTGTCGAAGTCAGCTCCGAAGTTTGCAAACATTAAAGACCCCTTTGGGTTTGGTCCGAAGAAGCTGCCGACTAATGAATCGGATCTACCGCAATATTACATCCCCATAATGTCACCGACGTCTTTCGAATCCATTGCAGCTCCCGGCATGGATGAGGAGATATTCTTTGTTGGGTTTATCAGCGTCTGGCTCAGCTGGTTCATCATTCCTATGCACCGCCGCTTTATGAGAGTTTCGGTCGTTTATCCGGCTTACTGTATTGCTGGGGGAACGCGGCTGGCTATTGGCATCCCGGCATTGGCGCATCTTTACCACGGGTTGGGTGCTGCAGCTAACACTTCCACCCCCGGCGTAGATGTGGTAAATTTTTCGCTTCATTACTTTACGTCTTGGATCGAAATTCACCTCTTGGGTGCTTTCGCCATGCATCAAAGGCCCGCATTCTACGACGCCTATACCTTCCCGCGGCTTATGCGATTGGTGGATGCATCTGCTGCTGACCCGACTCAATTTGGGGCTATTCAAACGCTGATTTCTCCTTACGCCACTACTGGCGGGTTGGTATTTAATGATCGGGTGTTATCTTCTTCCGCGGGTCCAGCCCAACCACTTTGGGACCGGTCGATAGACAACGCGCCCTCTTTGAAGCCTCGGGAAGCCGCACGCTTATACGCAATCAGACCGGCTTACTTGGTGTTCCGTCAGGACAGTGCGGCTCTCTTCATGCGGTACAATCCGCATCGCTTTGCCCGGCAGTTTGGCTATGATCAGGGCGTCCCGTTTGAAGCTTTCATAGTCGCACCGGTTCCTTCGCTCGAGGCCGTCCGAGATGCCGCCCACCACTTTGTGAGGCTGAACACCGGTTCTCAGTTCATGATCCCCGATGGTGATTACATTCCTCGATGCGTGGGGTCATTCACGGGCTGGTATCTCCATCGGGTGAACCCGGTTATTATTGAGGAGAGAAGGGTGCTTCTTGGACACGGAGCCCCTATTCAGGTTCCGGCCACTGGAGCTGCGCTGCGACCGCGTGCCCCAGTCCGCTTTCCCCTGAGGGATACCGGCGCTGCGCTTATTCCTGGAGAGTCGGGAGTAGATCTTACTCCAATAGCTGGTATGCCCCTGGGTACTCGATCGCGGGGTAGACGGGCTCCGGTAATAGTACCACCACCCGAGGCAGCACCACTCTCTGTGGTATCGACGATGGCAATGTCATCTCCAGTTGTGGCGCCGGGTGAGGGTGGCAGGGCTGAAGTTGTTGAGGGTGTTGAGGGCGATGTGGGTCGTCGCCGTACTAAGGCTTCGCGGGGAAAGAAGCGGTCTTCCTCGGCGACCGGATCTGGGTCCAAGCGTCGAAGGAAGGTTGCTACTAATTTGCTCGACTCTTTAATAGAGTCTGAGCCCATTCTTGCAGATGAACCGTTGGTCCTGCAGGAATCAGATGCTGGGCTACTTTTCCCGGGTTCGGCCGCTGAGGAAGCCGCACAATTGGCTGAGGCTATAAGGCGTTCCAAAGACGCGTCTCATAACGCCAGGGTTCCGAAGAAACCCTACCCCGCTGTAATCTTTTACGAAGACCCCTCGTGGATTCGGCGGCGGTTTATCGGTCCTTTGGAGGAATGGGGGGAACGGGCCCTGAAGCAGGCCACTTCAGAAGACGTAGTGGACCCACTTTCTTTATGGACCGGCGGTCATGAGTCTACCCTTGAACCCCGGCGAGCACGCCTCCTTGAGAAGGAGCAGCGGCTTGAAGAAGCCATATTGAAGGCTTCTTTGCGCATCGGTACGTTGTTGTTCTTTTTTGTAGTTTTTTTTCAGATTATCTACGCCTGTATATATGTATCCTTATTCTTATGTGAATTGTGCAGAATCTTCGACGCTGGAGGAGCTCCCTACGGGCTCGTTGAAGCTAAAGCCTGTCGAAATTTCCGATGAAGCGTTGCTCGATATGGAGGGGGCTGATGAGGCTCCTCCTCTTGCAATAAAGCCTCCAGTGGCTGTTCCTAATCACGAAGCGCTTGCTCCTTTGGGGGAGGCTCCTTTGGTGGTTGCCGCCCCAATGACTCTTCCTGAGGGTGGCCCAAAGGCTGAGAGAGAGGTAGTCGGGACTACCCTCCCTTTGTTGGAGCCCGACGTCACAGCGGAGGCCGTTGAAGCTGCAATCCCCCCGGCTCAGAATGAGAGGAGTGTTGAAGGTAACCTTCTGAATTTTAAATTAGCAACCTTTCCGTTGTCTGAACTCTTTTGTTTTTCAGAATTACGCGAGCTGGCGGCCTCTATTGCCGATCTGTCTTCCCGGCAATCCTTTCAGCGTCTGCTGGAGATGGCAGCTCCGCAGGCGATATCTCCCCAACGCATCGTCCTCTCATCCGGACAAGGTTGGTGTCGTCCATCATTTCTCATAGCAATGTTGTTATTTTGCGTATTGACATTGATGCTTTCTACAGTTTTGGAGGCCGATAAGGAGGTTGAGGTCCTCGAAGGGCCAGGGGAACCTTCAGCTCCTACTTGCATGATCGTAGGTGAGTGACATTTCGGTATAATCTGACTTGTTCCTTTGCTTAAGAGTTTTACTGACATTTTTCAAATCTGAACAGCCTTGCCAGCCCCCATAGCGTTGGAATCGCGTATCACCATGCCGTCCGGTCCTTATGCTCTGCGAGCTTCAGAACGCTTGGCCCAATTGAGCCTTGTCTCCTTGTCATCTTTAATTGAGGAGCTTCGTGCTGGCAGCGCAACCACAGCTGAAGCATTTGCCGCTGAAGCTAACGGTTCTCTTTCTTTTCTTGCCACCTACCTGTTAGTGTTTATGCCCTAGAAGGCCATTACTGTATCATACTAGTTTGTATATTACTTAATGGAAGCTTGGGATATTCACATGTATATAACAGTCTTGCTAAACATGGTAGTATGCTACTTGGTTTTTCTATCTTAATATGTGAGTGTACGTATTGATAGAGCTCTTGGGATCTTGCTTGTCTACCAGCGTTGTGATGGCAGTCACACTAGTGGGGGCTGGGTAGTCTACAAGCACATCCTTTTTCAGATCCCTGGTCGTTGGATTATCGAGACAGAGCATCGATACTCCGGAGTAGACTGGTGTGTATGCTTCTCATCCCAGTTGGGGAGATGGTCTGTCCCACAGCCGTCAGTACGTCGTACTGGAGATAGTATGCAGGTGCTCGTTAGGTTACGGGTACACCGGACAGGACTCACAGGGAACTGTTGGTTGGTTTGATACCAGTCGTCAGTGAGCAGTTCCCAGGTGACATGAGTACAGCATAGTCCGCAGACTTGACACTGCTGCTTCGCCTCGAGTGTGTCCCACTGTTCTTAGATTGCTACCTTACCACGGCTCAAATGAGTCGTGCAAACAGGTAGCAGTTGGGTGCAGTCCCGAGCACTTGGAGGCAGTAGCGATTAGACAGGATTCGTCCCTCCCGGTATTGGGAGTAGATATCGTGCTGTGTCAGAGAGCCATTACGCAAAGTCCCTGGCCAGGGCAAGCGAGATTTGCTGGTAGGTTCCAGTAGTTTCTCAGGGTGTAATGGGCTTCCCTCCGACACGACTTATACCGCTATTAGGGGACTGACGCTTGCCGCCCCCCTAGGCCCGATATGCGATAGTCTTGGACGAACGGACCGGACTATATGGAGATTGTCACATCAGACTCAGTAGGAGTTCGGATGGGTTTCCTCATCGGCCTTCTTATCGACAACTACCTGGGGACCGTTACGTACAGCTAGTGCCGCTTGCGGTCTGTGGTTAAACCCACTGCCAGCGTAGTAGTCGAGTCTCTAGAGTCCCACACAGAGAGTTTCCTACTCCAGGCGAAACGATATAGAGGTTGCATGGTTTTGCGACAAAGGGTTCGGACGCATACGTGCGTTTACGCACGTACGACTTTCGGACAGTTTTTACCAGTCGGCTTTGGTTTAAGCCAGTTACTGGTATCCGGTTATTGGATTTATACAGTCTAAAGTTTTTCCGTATTTTTACGGATCGGAGGGGCGTTCTCGTAATTGTGCGAGAAGCTTCTAGAAGATGGTGACTAAGGAGGGTTATGTGTCATATACATTGAATGAGTTATATGAGTCATGAGGGTGATTCATTCATCTCATTAATGCACATTTATTGCTTAATGACTCATGCTAATGAATCACCACTTAACATTTATGAAGCATGCTTATTCATCACATTTATTCATTTATTCTTTAATGAGAATGCTTCATAATATGTTATGATACTCACAATCTTATCTCATAATTTTCTCACATTCTCTCTCCTCAAGCTCTCCATCTTCAAAGACTAATCCTCCCTTCTCATGAGTTGAGTACAAGGGTTAGTAAGATTAATCAATCCATAACCATCACTCTATTTCATCCTAGCTTCTTTGATTAGCAATCCAAGAAGGTTAGTTGCCTCAAGTTTAGAGGTTTAGCTTGGAGTTTTGCTCTCGGGTGGATCGTCTACTACCTAGAGAAGGCCGAGGAGGACAAGGAGATCGTAAAGACGAAGGAGTTGGTTCATTAGGTATAATCCCTAAACACAGTAGTTTAGAAACACTTTGTGTTTGGTTATTTATAATTTAGCTTCGATTCAAGCGGTTAGTCGATGTTCGTTCACTAAACAAGTTCGTTTTTGAAATTTCCGCCTCCCCACAAGTTCTGGGGTGTAGTACATCGACTTAAAGTGGTATCAGAGCCTCGCTAAACAATAAATAACTTAATTGCAAATTTGTACGAATTTCGAACGGAAAAACGAAGCCGGAAAACCCTAAAACTGTCAAGTTTCTGTCGAGTTTAAAATGAAGTCCAAAAATTTTTCAGGGAAGTTCAGAGAGCTTGAAAAGACACCAGAAGAACACACAAAAAATTTGGTGCCCTGAATCGTCTACGGAGCCGCGGATCCGCGGCGCATAGCACTGTTGCCGCCGCGGATCCGCCGCCGTTTGGACGATTCAGGGACCCATTTTTATTGTGGTGGTTCTCTGTGTAATTTGTGATTTTCTGGGATATTTAATATTTGCTCAGGTTTCAGTTTTACAGAGCAGTTTTTGGAGCAATATTAAAGATGTTTAATCGATCGAAATTGTACAGTATTTGCATGTTGGATTATATCTGTGATTGATAAATGTGTTCGTAAACCTCCCCTAACTGCTAGTATGTCGGTTGGCAGGGGGTTGCACATTTCTGTAATGGTTATATCTGTTTGTGCATATGAACTGTATTGGACTGTTGTGGTGTATAGCCGGGGTTTAGCAATGGGTTATTATTTAATTCATTTGTTGTAAATGTAATTTGTTGTAATATTATTTTTGCGGGGCACATCCAGGTTGCGGTTGTAGCCACCGTTGTATTATTTCATTTTACTGTTTTTGCTCCTAGGACTGACCCAAGGTGGGGTACACAAACTGCCGGACGGGTAGTTTGCCGTACCCGTAGGGGTCGAGGGTGGGGTAACGGCTATTCATCACAACTGTGTAATCTGTCTTTTCTTGCAGGCTCAAAAGAAATACAGATTGCTTGCAAATCCAATATTGTTTATCTGTGTTCTGGAATGTATATCATTGCGTCAGACGAATGTAAAATATCTATATTTATGATAGCTATTTAGACGTCACTTATGTTTTACACCCGCGCTAGCCCAGCCCCCGCTCTATCGTTAGTTAAGTAACCTAACGGGTGATGACGGGACCCCGTGGCGAATGCGGATGGCATAAGAGAACGTTGTATTTTCGTTGTTTTCTGCAATGATAGGTTAATGATGGGACGCATTATCTATAATGCAAAGAAAATAAACCAAAGTTTAAATCGTTGGAACAGTTTAAAAGAAACCACTCGGTTAATTTTAAAAACAGATATTTTTAAATGCGGAGACTTAACCACTCCTTTTAAAAGCTATCAGGTTCCTTCGGTTATATCAAGTTCACTACGTTCACGGTTTCGCCAAAACCATTCGTAGCCCTCCGTCATTTCATTTGGGTATTCAGTAGTATTCAAGCTATGCATTTTGGCCAAAGTCAAGGCATAGTGTTTGGTAGCTGCTGGGTTTTCATTTGTTGCATAAGATAGATGAGTTGGTTTGGGACAGTCGTATTACCATTTGACCAAAGTCAGGGGTATATACGGATGGGTTCAAATTGACAAGATAATGACGGGTAGAACTTGACATGTGACTTATGACATTTTGACCAAAGCCAAGGTCATAAGAGCATGGGGCAAAAACTTATATCGGGAATTTCTAAAGAAACTGAAATTTGCAAAGAGATGCATACCATTTGGAGTTTGATGAATGTTGGTAGGATTCCTTCAACATTATCATACGATGATATTTGGATCCCGATCCTACTGTGAGTATATACTACTTATCAGGATATTCGTCACTTAACGATCAATGCTATAAACCTAGTAGGTGTCCAGAAAGGTGTCAGCGGGGTTACGCCCCCAGAGAAAAGAGGTTATTTAATTAAGGAACTTCGCGAAAGCGTTGGAAAACCTCCCTCGAAGTATCGACACTGGCCTGGCTGAACGGTTAAGCAAGTATTGTACGGTGAGAATAGTCCTGGCTAATTCTTCTTTTATGGTTTGAGGAAGGATTCGAGAAACAGTGGGAGCCATCCAGTTTAGATAAACTAAAAACCACTCTAAACTTGCAAGAGCATCATGCTAAAGAGTTTTCTTCTCTCTCTCCTAATTGCAGCGACCCTGAAAATGACTGGACTTAAGTTACTTTTAGAGAAAAATATACTGACAGGGCCAAATTATAAAGATTGGCTGCGGAATGTCAAAATGGCTTTGACCTATGACAAATTGGGGTACGTCCTCACCGCTACGGCACCTGCTGTCCCTGGTCCCAAATCCAGCAATGCGGATAAGGAAATCCGCAAAACCTGGGATTTAGATTGCGCGAGAGCCAAGTGCATCGTGCTTGCCTCTATGAACAATGAACATCAGAGGAGGCACGAGGATATGTCCCTAGATGGCATATTTCTCCATACAAAGGAACTTTATGGAGAGCAATCTCGTATAGCAAGATACGAGACCTCTAAGAACTTGTTTCGAGCGAGGTTGGCTGTCGGGTCATCGGTAGGTGAACATGTCCTACAGATGATCGGCTATATTGAAGAGCTCGCAGACCTTGGGACGACTTTGGATAATGAGCTCTATACAGACCTTATTCTCCAGTCCCTTCCTCCCACCTACGCCCAGTTTATCCTCAACTTCAACCTTCAAGGAAAAGAAGTTGAACTTGCGGAACTCCTGAACATGTTAAGGAGTGCAGAGGGCACCTTGCAGAAGGCAAGGGAAACACCCGCTATGTTTGTTGGCGGTGCATCTTCTTCCGGGTCCAAGGCTAGGGCCAAAGGAAGGAAGAAGAAGGTCGCACCCAAACCTAGAGGAGGTGTTAGTAAGGTGGAAAAGAAGGGAAAGAAAAAGCTTGCAGCACCGGTAGTTGGCCAGGATGAGTGCTTCCATTGTCACAGGAAAGGGCACTGGAAGAAGGATTGCAAGGCGTGGAACGCCAAGAACCAGGAACCGAAGCAAGCTGTGGCTTCGACTTCAGGTGTGTTTGTAATTGAGAATTGTCTGTCAATCAACTCTACTTCCTGGGTATTGGATACCGGATCAGGATCTCATATTTGCAATTCATTGCAGGCACTGAGAAACCGTAGAGTGCTGAAGGAAGGTGATATGATCCTCAGGGTTGCTAACGGAGCTAGCGTGGGAGCTGCGTCCGTCGGGGATTATCACCTAGGATTGACGAGTGGACATATTTTGGTTTTACATAACTGTTATTTTGTACCAAGCTTAACGTGTAATATCATATCAGTTTCCTTGTTATCAAATAAAGGTTATGTTTCACGTTTGTAAGAGATGTTGTTAACATCCACCTTAATCATGGTTTGATTGGGTCCGGTACTCTAAATAACGGCATATATGTTTTAAGCCAACTCCAAATTTTCAATGTCCAGAACACACTAAAAAGAAAGTCTCCAGATTTAAATAAAGCTTTCTTATGGCATTGTACACTGGGTCACATCAATGAGAGAAGGTTGACTAAGTTGCATAGAGAAGGATATTTGGACTCGTTCGAATATCAAACTTATGACACTTGTCAATCTTGTCTCAAAGGAAAGATGACAAAGACTCCATTTACTGGACAAGGAGTAAGAGCGAGCGAGCTCTTAGGACTCATACACAGCGATGTATGCGGTCCAATGTCTACACATGCGAGAGGTGGTTTTTCCTATTTCATTACTTTCACGGATGATTACTCAAGATACGGATTCATTTATCTGATGAAACATAAATCCGAAGCTTTTGAGAAATTCCAAGAGTATAAGAATGAAGTAGAAAACCAAACCGGCAAAAGTATTAAGACACTAAGATCTGATCGAGGTGGAGAATACTTAAGTGCCGAGTTCCTAGGTTACCTAAAAGAGAAAGGAATTCTCTCTCAGCTTACTCCTCCATACACTCCACAGCATAACGGTGTATCGGAGAGACGGAATCGAACCCTATTGGATATGGTACGATCCATGATGAGTAATGCTGAGTTACCGCGATCTTTCTGGGGTTATGCGCTAGAATCAGCGGCATATCTTTTGAACAGGGCTCCTACCAAGACTGTACCTACCACTCCATATTAGATGTAGACTGGGAAGAAACCCCATCTTCAACATATAAAGATTTGGGGATGTCCAGCTTTTGTTAAAAAGCAGCATGTGGACAAGCTCGAGGCACGATCAGTAAAATGTATGTTTGTGGGATATCCAAAGAACTCCAAGGGATATTATTTCTATTACGCAGAGGAACAAAAGGTATTTGTTTCTCGTAATGCCCATTTTCTGGAAAATCAGTTTTTAGAAAAGGAAATAAGTGGGAGCGAAATAGAACTGGAAGAAATTCCAGAACCACAAACTGCTACTGAAAGTTTGGTAGAACCAGGAGTTCAAGAAGAACAGAACATTCCCGCACCCCTCCGCAGGAGTAGTAGGCCGTCTCATCCGCCTGAGAGATACTACGGTTTTCTCATAGACGGGGATAGAGAGGATTGCATCATAGATGATGATGAACCTACTGACTTCCAGCAGGCCATCCAGAGCGGCGACTCGGTACGATGGCTAGATGCAATGCGGACCGAGATGGAGTCCATGTACACCAACAAAGTATGGACTTTGGACTTTGCTCCAGATGGGGTAAAACCCATAGGATGCAAATGGATCTTCAAGAAAAAGATTGGTGTAGATGGACAGGTGGAAACCTATAAGGCTAGACTTGTTGCAAAGGGTTTTCGTCAAAGACCTGGTTTGGACTATGACGAAACTTTTTCTCCAGTGGCTATGCTCAAATCCATTCAGGTCCTTCTTGCTATTGCTGCCTTCCATGATTATGAAATCTGGCAGATGGACGTAAAAACGGCTTTTCTGAATGGAAATTTAGAAGAGTGCGTCTATATGGATCAGCCAGAGGGTTTCAATCAGAGTGGGAGCAGCGGGAAAGTATGCAAGCTGCTTAAGTCCATTTATGGACTAAAGCAGGCATCGCGGAGTTGGAACATCTGTTTTGATGAGACAGTCAAAGAATATGACTTTATCAAAAATCCAGATGAACCGTGCATATATAGTAAAGTTGTAGCCAGAAGTGTCGTATTCCTCGTCTTGTACGTGGATGACATTCTATTGATAGGAAATGACATTCCTATGCTACAATCTGTCAAAGGATTCTTGTCACACAGGTTCTCCATGAAAGACCTGGGTGATGCCTCGTACATTCTGGGGATCCGGATCTATCGTGATAGATCCAAGAGGATGTTGGGACTTTCGCAGTCCAGGTATATCGACACTGTACTGAAAAGATTCAGTATGGAAGATTCTAAGCGCGGTAATCTACCAGCTTGTCACGAAATCACCCTCTCCAAAGAGATGTCTCCCAAGACTGATTTGGAAAGGGAACGCATGTCTATTATACCCTACGCTTCTGCGGTGGGCTCTATAATGTATGCGATGTTGTGCACCAGACCAGATGTAGCTTACGCACTGAGCGTGGTAAGCCGGTATCAGTCAGACCCAGGGGAGAAACACTGGATAGCAGTAAAGAACATTCTCAAGTACCTGAGGAGGACTAAGGAGATGTTCTTGGTTTACGGCGGAAAAGACCTCAGGTTGGAGGCCTTTGCTGATTCCGGCTTCCAGAGTGATAAGGACGATTCCAAGTCCATGTCGGGTTATGTCTTTACCCTCAATGGAGGGGCGGTGTGCTGGAAGAGCTCCAAGCAGGACACCGTTGCTGACTCGACGATGGAAGCGGAGTATATAGCTGCTTGCGATGCCGCAAAAGAAGCAGTCTGGATGAAGAAGTTCCTAACAGAACTTCAGGTGGTTCCTACCATAGTTGATCCAATACCTCTGTATTGCGACAACAACGGAGCTATAGCTTTAGTGAAGGAACCAAGGTCCCATCAGAAGTCCAGACACATCTTGAGGCGGTATCACCTGATCAGGGAGATCATTGATCGTCAGGAGATCGAGGTTCGGAGAGTTGCTTCTGAAGAGAACATTGCTGATCCATTCACGAAGGCCCTACCTCAGATTCAGTTCGAGAGGCTACTCGAGATCATCGGTCTACGATATGCCAGTACATGGCCCTAGTGCAAGTGGGAGATTGTTAGTGTTTATGCCCTAGAAGGCCATTACTGTATCATACTAGTTTGTATATTACTTAATGGAAGCTTGGGATATTCACATGTATATAACAGTCTTGCTAAACATGGTAGTATGCTACTTGGTTTTTCTATCTTAATATGTGAGTGTACGTATTGATAGAGCTCTTGGGATCTTGCTTGTCTACCAGCGTTGTGATGGCAGTCACACTAGTGGGGTCTGGGTAGTCTACAAGCACATCCTTTTTCAGGTCCCTGGTCGTTGGATTATCGAGACAGAGCATCGATACTCCGGAGTAGACTGGTGTGTATGCTTCTCATCCCAGTTGGGGAGATGGTCTGTCCCACAGCCGTCAGTACGTCGTACTGGAGATAGTATGCAGGTGCTCGTTAGGTTACGGGTACACCCGACAGGACTCACAGGGAACTGTTGGTTGGTTTGATACCATTCGTCAGTGAGCAGTTCCCAGGTGACATGAGTACAGCATAGTCCGCAGACTTGACACTGCTGCTTCGCCTCGAGCGTGTCCCATTGTTCTTAGATTGCTACCCTACCACGGCTCAAATGAGTCGTGCAAACAGGTAGCAGTTGGGTGCAGTCCCGAGCACTTGGAGGCAGTAGCGGTTAGACAGGATTCGTCCCTCCCGGTATTGGGAGTAGATATCGTGCTGTGTCAGAGAGCCATTACGCAAAGTCCCTGGCCAGGGCAAGCGAGATTTGCTGGTAGGTTCCAGTAGTTTCTCAGGGTGTAATGGGCTTCCCTCCGACACGACTTATACCGCTATTAGGGGACTGACGCTTGCCGCCCCCTAGGCCCGATATGCGATAGTCTTGGACGAACGGACCGGACTGTATGGAGATTGTCACATCAGACTCAGTAGGAGTTCGGATGGGTTTCCTCATCGGCCTTCTTATCGACAACTACCTGGGGACCGTTACGTACAGCTAGTGCCGCTTGCGGTCTGTGGTTAAACCCACTGCCAGCGTAGTAGTCGAGTCTCTAGAGTCCCACACAGAGAGTTTCCTACTCCAGGCGAAACGATATAGAGGTTGCATGGTTTTGCGACAAAGGGTTCGGACGCATACGTGCGTTTACGCACGTACGACTTTCGGACAGTTTTTACCAGTCGGCTTTGGTTTAAGCCAGTTACTGGTATCCGGTTATTGGATTTATACAGTCTAAAGTTTTTCCGTATTTTTACGGATCGGAGGGGCGTTCTCGTAATTGTGCGAGAAGCTTCTAGAAGATGGTGACTAAGGAGGGTTATGTGTCATATACATTGAATGAGTTATATGAGTCATGAGGGTGATTCATTCATCTCATTAATGCACATTTATTGCTTAATGACTCATGCTAATGAATCACCACTTAACATTTATGAAGCATGCTTATTCATCACATTTATTCATTTATTCTTTAATGAGAATGCTTCATAATATGTTATGATACTCACAATCTTATCTCATAATTTTCTCACATTCTCTCTCCTCAAGCTCTCCATCTTCAAAGACTAATCCTCCCTTCTCATGAGTTGAGTACAAGGGTTAGTAAGACTAATCAATCCATAACCATCACTCTATTTCATCCTAGCTTCTTTGATTAGCAATCCAAGAAGGTTAGTTGCCTCAAGTTTAGAGGTTTAGCTTGGAGTTTTGCTCTCGGGTGGATCGTCTACTACCTAGAGAAGGCCGAGGAGGACAAGGAGATCGTAAAGACGAAGGAGTTGGTTCATTAGGTATAATCCCTAAACACAGTAGTTTAGAAACACTTTGTGTTTGGTTATTTATAGTTTAGCTTCGATTCAAGCGGTTAGTCGATGTTCGTTCACTAAACAAGTTCGTTTTTGAAATTTCCGCCTCCCCACAAGTTCTGGGGTGTAGTACATCGACTTACACTACCATGGCGAAGAGGTGGTGCGAGTTTGGGTGGAGTTCTGTCGGCAGGTGGAGGCTTGCTTGCACGCCCTAGAGTGTTCCCGCCTTTCCTCGGAGGCCATGGCTGCAAAGGCGGACTTGCGGAGGCTGATAAAGCGGTGCGCGGCAAACATGGTATCATGCGAGAAGAGGCTCGGTCGCAAATTCTCAGAGAGGGAGCTGGCTTCTAAAACGCTGAGCGAGCTTCAGGCGAGTCTTACTGCCAAGGCCAACAAAGCGTATGAACTCTGGCGGGTGCTTCAAGAGTCTATCAGGGAGGTGGTGACTCTTGATAAAGCTGCCACGTTCACTCGTGAGAGGGTCGAGGCTCATAAGGCCACCGAGAAAGAGCTTGAAGGCAGGCTCGCTTCGTATCAGGCCCAGCAGGCTCAGGCAGAGGTCTGTCTTTTGGCGATCTTAAATCATGAAGCCGTGGCCCAACAAAAGCAGGATGAGCCGACCAAGCTGCTAAATCGCCCACCGGCTTGAAACATTTGTATCTTTTTCTTCCTTTTTTGTATATACTCATAGATGAGAGTATTTTCTTTTTGTTCTTTCAGGAATTGTACTTTGTATCCATTTTGGTTTATGAATAAAAGATACATTTTTCTTCTCAATGATGTGTCTCTTTTATTGAATGTATTCTACGGATAGTCTATCTTGATCTCTTTGCAGGGCAGCGATGGCTTAGGATTCAGGGTTAAGATCTGCTTCCTAAGACTTTTGCACTTTATGAGCCACGAGGGTCTCATAAAGAGTTTTTCTCCCCATGGGTCGAGAGGATCCCGTAGGTGTAAGTTCTTCTTAAGAATCGTGAGGGTTCTTAAGCGGGTTTTCCCTTGAGAGTCGTAAGGATCTCACAAGAGGGTTTTTCTTCCTTACAGGTTATGAGGACCTGCAAGTGCTGGATGTGGTTACCCTTATCCGTGTTACGCGGGGTCAGGGGTTGGTTTGGGATGGTTTCCAGGGTGTCGTAGTTTAAAGACATCGCGGTCAAGGTTAAGGACCTCATAGTCCGTGGATTTAAGGACTCCACAGTCCAATGTTAGTTTTAAGACATTACGGTCAAGGTTAAGGACCTCATAGTCCGTGGATTTAAGGACTCTACAGTCCGATGTTAGTTTTAAGACATCACGGTCAAGGTTAAGGACCTCATAGTCCGTGGATTTAAGGACTCCACAGTCCGATATTAGTTTTAAGACATCACGGTCAAGGTTAAGGACCTCATAGTCCGTGGATTTAAGGACTCCACAGTCCGATGTTAGTTTTAAGACATCACGGTCAAGGTTAAGGAGCTCATAGTCCGTGGATTTAAGGACTCCACAGTCCGATGTGTGGTTGCGGGGACCCGTCACCTCTTTGAAGACATTGAGGAATTACAACGCCAGGTATCAAAGGAGTGAAGAGATGTACCCCTAAACCATGGTGGAATCAATATAGACTCAGGGTGGTTGCTCGTTAGTTTTAAGACATTACGGTCGAGGTTAAGGACATTATAGTCCATGGATTTTAAGGACTCCACAGTCCGGTGTTTGCTCTGGATGCTTCACACGGGTTCACTGCCGTGCTTGGCGAGGACCAGGCTCCGCTCTGGGCGTTTTCCGCGGGGTCAAAGAGTGACGTTATCCGCGTTCCACGTGACCAGGAATTTTGCACTAGATGCCTCACACGGGTTCACTACCGTGCTCGGCGAAGACTAGGCTCCGCTCTGGATGCTTCACACGGGTTCACTGCCGTGCTCTGCGAGGACCAGGATCCGCTCTGGATGTTTTCCGTGGGTCAAAGAGTGACGTTATCCGTGTTCCACGTAACCAGGAATTTTGCACTAGATGCTTCACACGGGTTCACTGCCGTGCTCGGCGAGGGCTAGGTTCCGCTCTGGGCGTTTTCCGCGGGGTAAAAGAGTGATGTTATCCGCGTTCCACGTAACCAGGAATTTTGCACTAGATGCTTCACACGGGTTCACTGCCGTGCTCGGCGAGAACTAGGTTTCGCTCTGGATACTTCACACGGGTTCACTGCCGTGCTCTGCGAGGACCAGGATCCGCTCTGGATGTTTTCCGCGGGTCAAAGAGTGACGTTATCCGCGTTCCACGTAACCAGGAATTTTGCACTAGATGCTTCACACGGGTTCACTGCCGTGCTTGGCGAGGACTAGGCTCCGCTCTGGATGCTTCACACGGGTTCACTGCCGTGCTCTGCGAGGACCAGGATCCGCTCTGGACGTTTTCCACGGGGTCAAAGAGTGACGTTATCCGCGTTCCACGTGACCAGGAATTTTGCTGATTGTATCCGCATTTCACGGAATTGAGGTTTGGCTGTTGGTGACATGTATATCGCCGAGCCATGGAACTAAGGGTTGCTGCTGCTCCGCTTTGTCTGAAGTTGTGTCCGTTGTTACGAGACGAGTGTTGGGATGATCTCTAGGTCGCTTGCGGCCCGTCGAGACTTAGCTTCTTTCTTTGATGAAACCTGGGGGGAAGTATGATCACTTCTTTGTTTACGCCCTTGGATTGTATACAGGGTGTGATGTAACATCACCTGTAGGGTATAAATTAAAACTTTTTTTTTTAATTTTATTTCTTTTTCCGCGATGCTCTATCATTTTAGCTTTTATATCGCGAGGGTCGCGATTGCCCTATAATTTCGGCTATTTTTCGCGGTGCCCAATCATTTCGGCTATTTATTTCATTTCTACTCGCTGCTTTTTTATTGCGAGTTGCCCCATCATTTCGGCTATTTTTCATGCATACATTTTTATTTGCTGTTTTTATTGCAAGTTGCCCCATCATTTTGGTTATTTCGTATGCATGTGTGGCTTGCTGGCTTTTCACCGTAAATCTGAAAGTAGACACCGATTTCGGCGTCAGCACCGCTACAACTGGGATATTGCCAGGAACGAATCATCATTTGCCTCTGTCGATGTTGAACAAAGGTGGCTTAGCAAACAGGATTAGGGTCCTGTCAACTAAGGCTTTTGACTTCATGAGCCGTAAAGGTCTCACAAAGGTATTTCTCCCTACAAGTCGTGAGGATCTTGTAGGTGTATTTTCTCCCTAGGAATCGTGAGGATTCCTAAGTGTATGTTCCTCTGTAAGTCGTAAGGATCTTACAAGAGGGCTTTCTCCTTATAAGTCGAGAGGACTTATAAGGGCTGCTCATCATACGGACGTATCCCTAGTCACGGGTGGGACTTTGCTGGGGAAATGCTCATTCGTGCCCGTGGATTGTATATAAGGGTCAGTATGAGCCGCTTGTAGGGCATTGTCAAAGGGTATGGGGGATTTCGCTTAAGCACAGGTTTAGGTCTCTGTGACTTAAGACTTTCAAATCTTATGAGCCGTGAGGGTCCCATAAGAGAGTTCTCCTTACGAGTCGTGAGGATCTCGCAAGTGTATTTTCTCCTTAGAAATTGGGAGAACTCCTAAGTGTGTTGCTCCTTTGTGAGTCGTAAGGATCTCACGCGGGTGGTTTCTCCTTACAGGGTCGTGAGGACCCCGCAAGTGTCCTTTAACTAGGTTGCGCCCTTTCGGGTTTTCACAAACGCTCGCCGGTAGCCCTGCTGTTTTTACTCACGGAGCCCTTTCGGGTTTTCATCCGTGCCCTTCTTGCTTATGGACATACCGTTTTTTTTCTTTTTCTTTTATTATTTTTTTTACGAGATCGCGCCCTTTCGGGTTTTCACGAATACTCGCCGGTAGCCCTGCTGTTTTTACTCACGGAGCCCTTTCGGGTTTTCATCCGTGCCCTTCTTGCTTATGGACATACCGTTTTTTTTTTATTATTTATTTATTTTTTATTCATCTCATCAGCCGTCTGTCATTAGTTTAAGGACGTTTCGGTCCGTCGTTAGTTTAAGGACGTTTCGGTCCGTCGTTAGTTTAAGGACGTTTCGGTCCGTCGTTAGTTTAAGGACATTTCGGTCCGTCGTTAGTTTAAGAACGTTTCGGTCCGTCGTGGAGAGGGCCAGCTACTACTTATAGAGGTTGAGCTTAGGAAGATAGCGAGCGGATATAGTCGTCGTCATCTATCGTTAACCTAGGCTGTGGCTCATTAAGTGTAGTATTTCTTTAGGAAGCGGCCGTTTATCGGCCTTAAAGGTCTTTCACCGTGCATATCCATGAGTAGATAGGCTCCACCCTGATAGACCTTGTCTATGATGTGCGGGCCTTCATAGTCCGGCTCGAATTTTCCCCGCTTGGCGCAGTTAGGGATCATAGGCCTCTTGACCACTAGCACGAGTTCGCCTTGGCAGAATGTTCTCGGTCGGGTCAATCTTTCATATGAGCGCGTCATCTTTGCTTTATAAGCCTCCAAGTTTTGTTGTGCTACGAGCCGTGTTTCGTCAAGGGCATCAAGCTCCTCAAGCCGAAGGTGAGCATTTTCTTCGCCTGTCAACTCGTGGTGGACTGCCACTCGTAGAGAAGTTAGCTCTATCTCGAGGGGGAGTACCGCTTCCGTACCGAATACCAATGCGTATGGCGTCGTGTTCGTGGCCATCTTGAACGTAGTTCGATATGCCCAAAGAGCCTCCTGCAGTCTCTCGTGCCAGTCCCTCTTATTTCGGGACACCGTCTTTTTTATGATCTTTGTCAAGGTCTTATTGAAGGCCTCGGCCAGACCGTTAGCTCGTGGATTATAAACTGAGGAGTATCTCCGGTCTATATTATGTTGTTGCGCGAAGCGGCTAATCTTATGGCTTCTATAGGCTGGCCCGTTATCGGAGATAATCCGCCGTGGAGTTCCAAACCGATAAATGACGTGCGTCTTGAAAAAGTGGAGGATATTCTCCGTCCTCACTTCCCTCAGCGGTACTGCTTCCGCCCATTTGGAGAAGTAATCAGTCGTCGCTAGGATGAAACGGTGTCCCCTGGACGATGCCGGTTCGATGGGGCCGACTATGTCAGTTCCCCACATTTCGAATGGCCAGCTAGCCACCGTTGGATGTAGTGGATTCGGATGCTGGTGGATGAAATCCCCATGGATTTGGCATGAGTGGCATTGCTTCGCATACTCGAGGCAGTCCTGGATCATCGTGGGCCAGTAGTAACCCATCCGTTTAATTTTTAACTTCATTTTCGGGCCTGCTTGATGAGAACCACAGATTCCGTCATGAACTTCCTGAACGACTCTTTCTGCTTCGTCAGGTCCTAAGCATCTCAACCACAGAGAGTTAAATGACCTCTTGTATAGAGTATCATTGACGAAAGCGAAAGATAGAGCTCGTTTCATGTGCTGATGTCTTGAGGACGCTTCTTCGGGCAGTCGGTAGGACTTAAAGTAGTCTATGAAGACTTCCCTCCAGTCCTCAGCCTTCTCACGGTCTTTTATTTGTAGAGTCGTCTGCTCAATCGCTCCCTTTTCTTCGGATGATTTCGGAGATATTTCCGCTGGGGCGAGCACTCGACGGCTTTGTACCACGATTCTGACGTCGTCGAGGTTCTCATCAGCCAGTTCTTTAGCGAACTTAGCTAACGCGTCTGCCTTGCTATTTTCCGCGCGTGGTATGCTCTCCAAAATATAGGAGGGAATTTGGGTCAACAGTTGTTGCACCTTTTCACCGTATTTCACCAACTCCGGTTTGCACGTTTGGTAGTCGCCGTTTACTTGACTGATGACCAGTTGAGAATCCCCGTATATGAGGAGGTTTTCAATTCCCATGTCAATGGCGATCTCGAGGCCTGCTATCAAAGCTTCGTATTCGGCTTCATTATTTGTCCTCGGTTCCGTTAAGAAGAAAGCAAAGCGCATTATCCCTCCTTGTGGCGTTACGAAGATGAGGCCTACCCCTGATTTGATCAATGGGGTACTTTGTTTGCGCTTCTTTACGGAGGATGCTCCATCGAAATAAAGTTCACATCGGGTATCACCACCATCGATCGCGTCAAATGCATGTTCGTCCGGCAAATCGCAGTTTAGAGGTGAACCGGCAGGTACTGGATGCTCAGCAAGGAAGTCGGCGATGGCTTGGCCTTTCACCGCCTTGAGAGGCTAATAGGTTATTGAAAACTCCATCAAGAGTAAGGCCCATTTAGCGAGTCTTCCCGTCAATATGGCCTTTGACATTAGATATTTTAGGGGGTCCACCTTTGATATAAGACGGACTTCATGTGCCAATGCATAGTGCCGGAGTTTTGTTATCGCAAAGATTAGCGCCAGGCAATATTTTTCGATTGGGGAGTAATTGCTTTCTGCCCCCAGCAGAACTCGACTTAAGTAGTAGAGCGCTCTCTCCTTCCCTTGGTCATTTTCTTGCGCCCATAATGCGCCTAAAGAACCTTCTAGGGCGGTTGTATAAAGAATGAGAGGCTTTCCCTTAACTGGAGCAGCTAACACCGGCGGGTTCTGCAGGTACCGCTTGATCTCATCTAGCGCGCTCTGGTATTTTTGGTCCCAGACGAACGGGGTTCCCTTCTTCATCAGGTGGCTGTAAGGACGACACTTGCCTGACAGGTTGGCGATAAACCGCCGGATGTACGCAAGCTTCCCCTGGAGAGACCGTAGCTGTTTGAGAGTCCTTGGGGATGGCATTTCAATGATCGCCTTAATCTTAGATGGATCTATTTCGATACCTCGGTGTCTGATGATGAATCCCAGGAATTTACCCGAGGAGACTCCGAACGCGCATTTGAGGGAATTCATCTTCAAATTATATTGCCGAAGGCGTTGAAATACGGTCTTCAGATGCTCTAAATGCTCTTCGTATGATCTGCTCTTCACTATGAGGTCATCGATATAGCACTCGACGATTTCATGTATGAGATCATCGAAGATCTTTGTCATGGCCCTTTGATAGGTAGCACCGGCATTCTTTAGACCGAAGGGCATAACTTTGTAGCAGAATATACCCAAAGGAGTCCGAAAAGCGGTGTGCTTCTGGTCTTCGGGATGCATTTTTATCTGATTGTACCCTGATGAACCGTCCATAAAGGAGAAGACCTCATGAGTGGACGTATTGTCTATCATCAGCTCGGTGATCGGTACCGGGAAATCGTCCTTCGGGCAGGCTTTATTGAGATCTCGGAAGTCCACACATATGCGCACTGTCCCATTCTTCTTCATTACCGGGACGATGTTGGCGACCCAATCAGGATACTGTACCTCCTGGATAAACCCGGAATCGATTAGTTTCTTGACTTCGGCGTTAATGCTCATTTCAAGCTCAAGCCGCATCCGTCTTAGCGCCTGCTTGACTGCCTTGATATCCGGGGATATTGCTAATTTATGCACAGCAATCTCTGGATCTAATCCCGGCATCTCGGAATAGTTCCACGCGAAGCAATCTCTATGCTGTAGAAGCACGTCTCTTAACGCCGCCACCCTTTCCTCAGATAGTAGCTTGCTAACGAATGTTGGTCGCGGATTGTCTTCCGATCCCAACTCAATATTTTTGAGGTTATCTGCAGTCGTATGTATGCTATCTTCCAGTTCTTTTGGAGCTGGTGGAAATTCTGAGATCACCTCATCATTGCTGTTCTCAAAGCACCAGGGAAGGTCATCGATGTTCTCGGGCTCTTCTTTTAATATTGTAATCATGTGACAAGTGCGAATCCGCTTCCAAGACTGATGTGGATCTGGCTCTGCTCTTGCGGTTTTGGGTTCGTGCTTTTGTGGCGGCGTTACCCTCCAGCTGCTGGATAAAGCAAAACTGCCTTGCTGGTACTGGTCTTCGACCCAGTTCTTGAACGTGAAGCAGTCTTCGATAGGGTGTCCTATGGCTCGGTGATAAGAGCAATAGCCCGGATGAGAAACCTCGTTAACTTGCTCAGGGTGCTTAGACTCCGGAAGTGCGATCATTTGATGTTTTATAGCGAGCTCGAGTAGCTTCTTCGTCTTGTCTCGAGGGAAGGAATACGCTCGACTCATCTTCTTCATGAGGGACAAATTCGGACCGCGCAATGCCCGATCACATCACTCTCTAATCCTGCATCGCTGTTGTCGACTTCTTTTTCCGCCTCTTGACTTACTTCTGCCTCTGCGTTGGGCCTTTTGTACAACGGGTTGACAGGGAGGAGTACCTTTGTCTTTTGCAGCCCGTTGAAACAGATGTTGCGTCCTGGCCTTCTCGTAGATGGCCATCTCGCGGTTGTGATTTTCCCGAGCCGTTTGACCCGCTTTCCTGATAAGCCTGCCCGTTCGTTCTTCAAATGACGAACTCGGCATTTCGCTCGTAGGATCCAGTTTTAATGAGGGGTTGGCATTGCTGGACAGGGCGTTTTCCTCCTCATCGAAGTTATATACGGCGTAACTACCGTGGATTCGCTCCCGTTTACCGGATCTCACGTATCCAAGGCCGAGCGTTTCCATTCTCCCGTTGGGCAATTTGCGCTGAGTTCCAGGGACATCCCAAATCCTGTTGTAGAATCGAGCTTGTTGAATAGTCTGTTTTAAGGGTACCCCTTGGTGCTTCAATAGCTTCTTTAGTCCATTTGTGTAGTATCTGGGCAAACGGATGGGTTGGAGCCTGTCAAGTGTAACATCCACACCATGCCATATCTCTTTCTCCACTCTCGTTTCTGTGGATTGGTAGAATAGGATCACCTTTTCACCCTTTCTCCTGGGAGGGACGTAAAACGTCTGCAGGTCCTGCACATTGTGAGCCTGAAGTGCGTCGAGATCCTTGTAGTGTTTCCACGGCACCATGGTGATTTGCAAACTCTGATCATCGCCAGGGGATGCTTGTATTGACGGCCGACTGGAGAACACGGCATTAACCTCATCTTCCGAGTCACTTCCGAAGATCAATATGGGGGCGGACGGTCCTGGGTTGTTGCGTCGGGATGGACCCGCGTAAACTATCTCTTCTCCTTCTTCGGTATCGCTCCCGAAAACAGGGATGGTGGCAGTGGCTTTGTTCTCCGGCTTGCGACACCTTTCTGTATCCTCGAAATCTGGCAAAAAGTACTTCGCATTTTCGCACTTGCGGACTTCGTTCACGGAAAATGGGTTCAGCTCACCTGTTACGGTATATTCGAAGCCATCCTTAAAATACTTCATACACTGATGCTGTGTAGAAGGGATAATGTTGTACTCATGTAACCAAGGACGACCGAGCAAGGCATTGTAGTAGGTCTTGGCGTCAATGACGTGAAATTTGATGTCCGTGACGAGTAGTCCAAAGCGTAATGTTAGTATCACGGATCCGAGAGTCCGTGACGACTGGGAGTCGAAACCGGAGATGGTAATTTTGTCACGAGCGAGGTGCTGCACGCTCATGCAAATTTCCTTCAACACCCGAACATTAAGGAGATTGACGGAGGATCCATTATCAACCAGGATTTTGCCTATCTTGATATCGTGGCAGTATCCGGAGACGTATAGGGGACGGTTATGGTCGCACGTCCCGAGGAGAAGTCTTCGTCACCGAAAGTGATGTCGGCCGTGTGCACTTCTTCCAGTTCATCCTTCATCCCTTCCGCGGCAAGGAAGGCTTGGAATTGCTCGGGTTCTTGTAACGCCTTGATTAATAAATCTCGCGCTTCTTTTGATAATAGGAGGGCGTCGAGAATGCTGAGCTGAGAAGGCAGCTTTCTTAGGTGTGCTAGGATGTTGTAGTCCATTTTACCCTTCCTGGGGGATCTTTGGCAGCCAACTCCTTCGTAACATGATCATCTAAGGTGATATCCTCAGTGGCCTTCTCCTTTCCCTTATCTTTTCTATTCGCGGGTCCGAGATTCTTTTCCAGGAGCGTGCGATTGCGCAGCTGAATGTTTTCGCAGGCCTCTGGTTCTTCCTCTTTGCCTAAAACGGATTCCTTAAAGAGAGGGCCCAGAGCCATTTCTTCATCAGAGTCGCTTCCAAAGGTGAGAACTTGTGACCTTCCGGCGTTAATCGTGTAACAATTGCCGGCAGTTCTTTTGTGTTCTTCGGCCGTATTTCTTCGTTCCTGACGAGTCTTGTGTTTCATGCGCTTAAAATGTTGCCGGTGAGCAACATATCCTTGCCACCACATCTTAAAAGCGTCGCACTCCTCAGTGGGGTGCGAAATTTTCCGATGATATGAGCAATAATTAGGGTGCATCTCCACCCCATCGAACGTCTTCTCTTCCGAAGGTGGTAGCTTCATCCCCATTGACATGGCTTTGGCAAACCTTTTTCTCGTCTTGAACACGTTTTTATTCGCATCGGATATCTTTTGATCTGGCGTGAGTGCTCCGACTCTTTCGTTTGGTCGCTTGCGTTTGGCTCCTTCCAATGCGGCCCTCTCACGCTCTTGATCGGCTTTACTCTTCAAACGAATCTCGTCTAGAAAGGCGTCGATCATTTCATCTGTTGGCCATACAAGTTCTGGCTCAGGGTGTGCCTCCAGTTTCTCAGTGCCAGGAGTTCTTTCATCGTCTGTAAATGAATGGGAGATCATATGACAGCTTGCCACATATCCCTCGGATTCATCTGACGAGCTTTCTCCATCTTCTTCCTCCTGAAAGACGTGGTTGAAGAACTCTTGCAGTGTGACGGGAATTCGCGCCTTTTGATTGTACTCCTCCAGCGCATCAATCTGTTTCTGTAAATCCGTGCGCTTGTCTCCAGGCTTCACGGGCTTTTTGGATTCCTTCTTCTTTTTCTTCGAAGATTTTGATGGTTGGGTGTGAGTATTCGGGCCATCACCACGAGTCTTCGTAGTTGGGCGCGGCTTCAACATTCCTTCGATGATTTGAGGTTCAAGCGGGTCCTTCCATTCGACCGCCGGGCACGCCTGAAAGTCCCTCAGCATTCTTTTGGTTTTAGTTGACAGCGCGACCTCCCATGGAGCTTCTTCAATAAAGGAACAGGTTGCCCCCGGTGTATCTGCTTTCTTAGGAGTATGCGGCTGTGGCGGGTTCACCTTCCACTTTTCGGATAGTGCAAACTTCCCCTGGAGGTATTGATCTTCAATCCATCCTTTAAAAACGAAGCAATCCTCAATCGGATGGCTTACCGTTTGATGGTAGGGGCAATAGTTGGGGTTGTTCACCTCAATAGGTTGTGGCGGCCGTCTTGGATTTGGCAGGTTTATAAGTCTGTTGCGTACTGCCAACTCGAATAACCGTTTCGTCTTATCCCGCGGGAACGAGTAGGGGCGCTTCATCTTCTCGTTGTAATACCGCCGCCTTTCTTCCAGCTGATCCGCCAGCTTTGGGGCACTGGGTTGTTGCTGTGCGTTCACAACGAAGGTTGCCTTCCCTTTACCCTTGTCATTCCGAGGTTTTGGTTTCAGGGGAGACGGCCTGTGACCCATCTGGTCCATCTGGGCCAACTTGTCGATTAGAGCCTGGAATGTGGTTGGCTTAAAGAACATCATAAACTGGGAGATAGTTGCATGAGGGTCTAGGGTACCCACGAACATGCCCACCGCGGGCGCTTCCTCAATGCGTTATTCGCATTTCGACCATAAATTTCGCCAGCGTATAGCATACTGGACCCACGTTTCGCCTGGTTTCACCCTGGCATTAATCAATGCCGTTATTGGAGTGCGTTCGCTGGCGCTTGCGAATCGCTGAGTGAATAGCAACTCCATTTCAGCGAACGTCTTGACGGAATCATTCGGGAGTTCCGAATACCATTCGAACGCTGTTTCTGATAAGCTGCCCACGAACCGGCGAAGCAACAGTTTATCATCACCGCCGGTGTTACCGCAAAGGGCCCTGAACTGGGCAACATGTTGGTGGGGATTGCTGGTCCCCTTATACACGTGGAATTTTGGTATTGTATACCCCGGCGGATAATTGATTTGGTCGTACCAGCTCGGATATGGTCGCCCCGTTTTTACGACTTGACCAGCTGCTTCAGTCGCATGATGAACCCGGATCTGCTGGGCTATATAGTCGTCCAAGTCAGCCTTGGAGATTATCTCCTCCTTGGCCGTTGAAAGAGCCGGTGGTGGATTCGATGTTTCTCCTCTATCATCTTAGAGGACGGTCGGGGGATCTTCCGCTGGAGGATCCTGTTGAATCATCATCCCAACCATGTCTTGAAATAAGTGGGCTATTTGCTTTATATTGGCCGCTTGTTCCGCAGCCTCTTTGTCTTTCTTTTCCAACATCCTCCGGAGGAACTCAGCGTCGATTTCCTGTTCTTGTTGCTGATCCGAGGACGCCTCGGGGCTTTCTTTCGGCCCAGTAAGCGCGGCCATTGTGATCATCATTTCCTGGAGCTTTTGCTGTTGCTCCTGAGCTTTGGTCACCGACCGTGTAAGTGGTCTATGACCTGCAGACGCACGGCTGTCTTCCTTCCCCGATGCCATGTATACAGTATGGACCATCCTGCCCCCAGCCTTAGGGCGTCTGGGCTCAGCGCTTTTAGCTTTCGTTGCAGGCCCGGGGGTTTTCTCCGGCTTCCTCTTTTTATGAGCAGTGGAAGTTGAGGGGGCCGTTGAGGTGGGCATCCAGACTGCTTTTCGTGGCTTAGCCTGGTGACTGACTTCCTGTTGGATTTTCAGCTTCTTGTGCTGGCGGGAGAAATTTGGGTCGATCGCCGAGTCTCGGGTTTGCCGCCAGACTTTATAAATTCGGGAGGACAGCCGTTGAGGAGATTGGGGCTGTTCTGGCTTTACTTCTATAGCCCTTTTCAGTGGATGGGGAGACTTCTTTAGCACCGCGGTAGGAGAATTCCTACGCATCTTATTTAGCATCTCGAAGCTGTTCCTAGTTGTAACAGCAGCATTAACTTCTGTCGTCGGGGCTGGAGGAGTTAGCCCAGAAGGGGAGTTGCCTCCGGCCTTCCTCACTCGGCGCCAGTAACGACGTCGAGCGTGTCGTGCTGATGGCATGGCTCGGTGATGGCGATAGCCTCATCCTGCCCCCTGTGTAGGTGGGGGGTTGCTGCTAGTGTCATCCTGTTAAAGACTGATGTCCTTCGGGTAGCAGGAGCGAGAGCTGGAACAGTCAATCTTGTAAAGACCGACTTTTTGGAAGGAGAAGCCGCCTTGACGACTTCAGGAGCGGGACTGGTTATTTTCTTAGGAGCAGCCTTCTCTGGGATTGTAGGCCCCATCATGGTTTCACAGGAGCTCTGGCCTAGTCTGGAGAAGACCGACTTCTTAGGAGCTTCCGCTGTCAGCACCGGAGCAGTGAAGCTTGTCGGCGGGAGCATGGTCCCAAAAAACAACCCTGTGGTGGCTCAAGTGACCTGTTCCATGGGCATTGTGAATAGCGAAGCAGCTTGGGGTCCGTAAGCTATACCTCTTGGTGAGGCAGAGCGTTGGTTGCAATTGCAGTTGGAGCATGTCGCGCAAGCGGAAGCCATTGATTCTTTGCTTTCTGCAATAAGCAAGACGCCGAATCTTAGTACCTTGAAACCCAAGGGCAACCATAGCGAACCGCGTTTGGTTCGCGAACATGACACACGAAGTGTGGAGTAGAAAGAGGAAAAGATCCCACCGGGCGTGCCAGAATCTGTTCCCCTCCGAACGGCGGCGCGACGGCGGACGTCTTGCCTGAGGTTCGGGGCAGATGCTAATTGGTGCTATCCGTCTACCTCTTCGAAAATGCCAAGTTGATTTATGGCACCGTGTATCGAAGGTTTAGACGGATGCGTCCGATGTAGCAGACTTCGTCAGATTCCCACTCGCTTGAGGGGTTTTTGATTGTGGGGACGCTCTTCCCTGCAGGCGCAAGCCCCTGCAGTTAATTATGCTACCGCATCGCGGTAACCACTTTCTCCTTCTCCAGATTGTCACTTTGTGTCGTGTGTGTTTATTTTGTGTTTAGTTGCCCATGGGTTGTAAACGGAGACTGAATTATGTCGTCGCCCGTAGGGCGTGGACTAGTCCAAATCCGTATTATCTTAGATTTGGGTTTGGGGGTTTGGGTTTAAGGATACGTTAGCCTCATTGGAGACTAAGATCGACTTAAACGTTTGTTAAGGACACATTAGTCTAATTTTTAGAGTAAGATCGACTTAACGGGATCGTTTAGATCTAACAATAGAGCCATTAAGGGAGCCCTGTTGTTTAGTTTAGTGACGTTGCGGTCAATAGGTAGTTTAAGGACATTGCGGTCCAGTGTTAGTTTTAAGACGTTGCGGTCAAGGTTAAGGACGTCGTAGTCCGTGGATCTAAGGACTCCACAGTCCGATATTAGTTTTAAGACATCACGGTCAAGGTTAAGGACCTCATAGTCCGTGGATTTAAGGACTCCACAGTCCGGCGTTAGTTTTAAGACATCACGGTCAAGGTTAAGGACCTCATAGTCCGTAGATTTAAGGACTCCACAGTCCGGCGTTAGTTTTAAGACATCACGGTCAAGGTTAAGGACCTCATAGTCCATGAGTTTAAGGACCCCACAGTCCGTATCAATATGTGGTCATCGGGACCCGTCACCTCTTTGAAGACGTTGAGGAATTACAACGCCAAGTATCAAAGGAGTGAAGAGATGTACCCTTAAACCAAGGTAGATTAAACAGTATTTGGCCCAATTTGGAACCAAGACCAATTAATTATATTATAAGCTCCTTGGCTCAGTTGAATTTGAATTGAGGACTTATGGCCATCTTGGGCTAAGTCCAATCATATTTAGGATATTGGCCCTCTGTTGGTCCATTAGAGGAGAGGCTTTGTCTCTAGACACTTAGCCAATGGGGCTAAAGTTAGTGTTAAACACTAAAGATCAATTAGTGTTGAACACTGAGAAAGTTAATATTAAACTCTGTTAACAGAGATTTAGTTTAGTGTTAAACACTCAAAAATTCAGTGTTAAATACCGCAAGTAAAGCTCTTTAATTAATGTTGAACGCCAAGGCAAAACAGTGTTAAACACTGGGTTCAGAGGTTCCAATTTAGTGTTAAACACTAAGGCAAGAGGGGTCACGTGGTAGCACGTGAGGGCACCCTCCATTTATTTGTTCTGCTGAGAATATTGAATACTTTGGAGCATCATGTGCTGTCACGTGATGGGCATTTAAGTGTTTGTGCGTTAAAGATTCTGCCAAGGGTCACGTGGGTCACGTGAGGCATTGCCTAAAAAGCCCTTCTCTGTGGATCTTTCCGGGGGTCACGTGGTAGCACGTGACCCTGCCTCTTTGTAATTTCTGAATAAATTCTTCATTAAATCCCCATTTTCCTCTGAAGAATTATATTCTCTGACAGAATTGAACTCTGATTTTCCTGTAGGAATTAAATTTCTCCTATATGTGAAGAACTGAATTTTATCATAGGGTTAAACCCTAATAAAAGCTTTAGAGGAATTATATTCCCATTCTCTTTTAGAGAATTATTCTTAAATAGGGTTAAACCCTAATTTCTTCTTTCTTAAGGGAATTAAATTCCTGTTATTTTGACAGAACTAAGTTCTTAACTAGGGTTAAACCCTGATTCTGTTCATTCTGAAGGAATTAAATTCCTATAATATAGGGTTAAACCTTAATTTTATCTCAAGGAAATTAAATTCCTATAATTCTGTGAGAATTAAATTCTCAAATTTCCATTCCCTCTCTATGCTTTGGATCTGCATGGCAGGATCTCAACCCAATGAGAATTAAATTCTCCATTCATGGGGAGATGTGCACTTTGCAGATCCTCTACTAAAGAGAGAACTATGTTCTTCTTTTAATATAAGAGTTAAACTCTTTTTGAGAATTAAATTCTCTTTTAGAGGCCTTTCCTTTCTTACCTAATATTTTCTTCTGCAGAAGACCCAATTCTTCCCAAAGTTTCAAGGCTCTATATTTCTCTTTTCCTATCTCTCTTTTTCTGTATATCCCTCTCTATCTCTCTGTATATCTGTTGGCTCCTATTTATAGGAGAAGGAGCAGAATCAATTAGTCTTAGTGAATCTTTCATTGAGAGATTTGATTTGCATTCATTCAGAGATTTGATTTGCATTCATCATTCATCTGGTCATTTGGATTATTAGGTGAATTTTATTTACCATTGGATTTTAAATCCAGAGATTTCCCTTTGTTATTTCAGTTAGATTTTAAGGGGAAATCTTTCCAAGTTCAAGATTTTGCCATAGATAGGTGAAATTTAATCACCTTTAAATCTTTAATCCAATCGGTTCCAAATAATCTTTCTCCTTTGGAAAGATTTGAGAGATCTTTTCACAGAATTTAATTCTGTCATAAAAATAAGGCTCTTGAAGCTGGTCACGTGTGGCCACGTGACCCATGGTCACGTGTAGGCACGTGACCCCCTGGAATGGGCTTCCCTTCCTTCTGCGCTCTGTCCTTTGCCGCTGCTTGGTCATCACGTGCCAACATGTGACCACTGGTCACGTGTGCACACGTGATGCCTTTTCTGGAGCTTTTTTCTTGATTTACTCAGGGAACAAATGTGCCTTGTGCCGCCGCTTTTACATGTCACGTGTCAACACGTGACCGCTGGTCACGTGCTAGCACGTGATGCTTTCTCTGTAGGTTTTCCTGATTTTAAATCAGGAAACAAGGTGTAACAGTAATGTAAGTCAGGGCAGTGCAGGGTAGTGTGCATTGAGTAAACTAAACTGTTCTATCAGGCTTTCTGTTCTAGAGTCTTTGAAATCAAATTGATGAATCATCGATGTAACTCAATAGTATCCCGTGCATACCCGGGACCACGGTCCAGATTCTCGGGCTGAAACCGAGACATGCCGCTAGGCAGTAAAATAGGAATATGTACAGATGAATGATGTCAGCAGCATCATCCCAAGGCTGGCCTAGCCTCTAAGACCGATCAGAACAAGTATTGAACTGTTGAGTTACAAGTCAAGTTTCACCATTGATTTCCCCATACCCCCAAGTTATATGTGTATGTCAATTCAGGTATTCAGTAATCAAGAACTAATGCCAACACAGGATCGGGTAAGCAGGTTTGTCTGGATAGACAACAGAAACGGTCCGTGAGGACTACATGTCAGGTTTGATGGCATTAGACACAAGATCAGGTAACGGGTCAAGTCATGGTACATCAGGTCAAGTCAAGTAGCGAACGGTACCATGTCGAGTCAATCAATATGTATGTAGCAAGTCATGTCAAGGTGTAAACGATATCATGGGTGTGCTCATAATCAGTTACATAATCAAGCATGGTTATCAACAACATGATCTAATCAATGAGTTAAGCAATAAAGCAGATTTGTTTATTTAGCTGTACAGTTATCAATTGTGTTAAACAGACAGTGTCAACATAATGTGATTACAGAATGATAGATGTAACTGCTGGAAATAGGTCAATAAATATTGAGTGTCCCAAGAATGCGACGACATGTATAATCTGTTTAATGAATGCAATTGTAATTAGACCGGTTAAAGTTGCACATGAATGTCTGATAGGCTAAACTGGAATAAAAGTACCATAGCAGTAAACCAAAATGTGATCCATCATGTACAGGTGATTGTTAGATGTAAATAATCAGATGCAAGATTAAGTTTCACGTTCGGAATCATAAAATGTGTAACGGAACCCTATACGGTTAACTTGAAATTCATTTCTATCAATTCTAATTAGGGGTTTAACAGGAAATAATTAATTTAGCATATGAATAGTTTAAAATAGCATGTAGCAAGTTTCACTTGCCTCGACGGGTCGCGAAACGAAAAACGGAACGTTACACGTCGGCGGGGAAAACTCGCAACGTGCGCACGGTTCACGGAATGAACCCAAACGACGAACAGTGGAGCCACACGGGTCAAGGTTCCTCGCTGGATCGTCGGGAAACGTCGTCGGCACGGTCGGATTCCGGCCAACACAAAAACAGTGAACACATACAAAATCAAGAATGCATGGAAAAGAGAAAATAAGAAGAAAGAAGGGAAGGAGGATAGAGAAGAGGGTGCTCACGATAATCTGTAGAGGGGTTGAGATCATCGATTGCGTCGACGGAGCTCCGGTGGACAGCCTACAGTGACGGCGACCAAAACCATAGATCACAAATAAAACTAAAAGAGATGAAGGAAGGAAAGAAGAAGAAAGAATAAAAGGAGAGGAAGGCTATGCTCACAGAGGAGGGTGCGCGAGGCCAGGGAACGGATCAAGATCGCCGGCGACGATCCCACTACGTGCTGCGGCGTGCAGGTGGGTGTGCGGTGCTCGTGCAGGGTACTCGGGGAGAGGAGGAAGGAGGAAGAAGATGAGGTGGAAGCGACGAGGGCGAGCAGCGGCGTGGAACGGCGGTGAGGGCGTCGTCGCGAGGGTCACCGCGAGAGGAATGGAAGGCGGCTAGGGTTTTATCGCGAGGTGGGTTCTCTGGAAAAAGAAGTTGAGGAAAGAGAATAAATATATATAGGAGAGACAGAGAGACGGGGAGAGAGAGAGAGAGAAAGAAAGTGAGAGATCGAGAGGAGAGAGAAAGCGGAGAGGAGAGAGAATCTTGGCACTTAGCGCGGAGAGAGAAAAGAGACGGTGGAGCCCCCGGGGTTAAGGTGAACTCTGATTGGCTCGTGGCCAAATTAAGGAAAGAATGAAAAAGATTTGTGGGGGGGTTTGCAGTTAGGAAAAACTTTTAAAAAGATTTTAAGGTAATAGGAAAAATATTATATGGGGTTGAAATTATATTCGTTGGTTTTTAAAAATATTAGAAAATAGGATTTGGCGCAAATGCAAAATATTTCAGAATTGCGCCCGGGTCGAGGCCAAAATTTGAATTTGAAATAAGAAAATTATTGGCGGGTTCCAAAAATTAAAATGAAGGGTTTTTCAATTAAAAAAGCATACCCCCAAGAACGGACGCACGCACGTGCGCGTAGCCGTCCAAGCACGTCCGTTTCACTGAACGGGACGAAAACACGGTGCAAGGACGCTACCACAGGGTTAGGGGTGTCGAGCAGGTCATGACAAGTATTTTTAATTTATTTTAAACGACTTAAATTGTGATATGCAAGAATTTGAATTGTCGGATAAATTACAATAAGCAATAGTCAAGTAGGATCAATAAATGCCATACACCATTCATACGGTAACAGAAATTTGTAGAACTGGACTTGGTTGTTACACTTATATAGCCCACTGTGCAGCCCAACGGTCGCCCGCTTTCACCCAGGGGGTCGCGGCCACGCGGCAGCCATCGAGCTTTCTCCGGTGAAGTCGAAGCGGCGCGCCCTTAGCGCTTCGCCTCCCCCCGTGTTCAATGCACTGGCTACGAGCGCCGTCGCCCCGACCGTTCCCATTCCCCGCACCTACAGTAGGACGGGATGGTACACCTCATCAAAGATTCAACCCAGCAGCTACCCTGCTCGGTCGTCCCCAGCGGGCAGCTTCCCTGCCTCAACGTCGGGGATCAAAAAGCCCTCCCAGAGGCAGTCGAGCCCGAGGTTCCCTCGCTCGGCTATTCCCAGCGGGCAGCTTCCCTGCCACAACGCCGGGGATCAAAAAGCCCTCTCAAAGGCAGTCGAGCCCGAGGTTCCCTCGCTCGGCTGTCTTTCAGGACAAAAGCCCTCGCCAAGAGGCACCGAGCAGTAACCCTGCCGGCCAAGGGTTCTTGGTAGGCTTCTTATAGCCTTATAGCTCTTCCCACGCCAAGGACTAAAGTCCTCCCAGAGGCAGTCGGGTCCTTGCTCGGCTATCCCCGGCTGATAGCTTCCCACCACAATCGACAGGGATCAAAGTCCTCGCCAAGAGGTACTGGGCAGTAACCCTGCTCGGTCCCCGTCCTGAAGGATCAAAGCCCTCACAAGAGGCAACCGAGCAGCTACCCTGCTCGGTAAAAACTCCGGCTGGTAGCTCCCTACCCGCGACGCCAGGATAGAAGCGGCTGCCTTGCTCGTTCATCCCTGGCTAGTAGTTGCTTACCCACGACGCCAGAGGTTAAAGCCCTCGCCCAGAGGCCGCCGCGCAGCTCCGTTGCCCGGACATCCTTAGTGGGCTTCTTACAGCCCCTCAAACGCTAAAGACCCAAGCCCTCGCAAGAGGCAACCGAGCAGCTCCCTGCTCGGTCACCCTTGGTGGGCAACTCCCCTACCACCGCGCCAGGAAGCATAAAGCCTTTGCAAGAGGTGACGGGGCAGCTACCCTGCCCAGCCACCTCTGGATGGTGACCAATGCTCGGAATCAGAGATGCTCTGTGGCCGCGGAGGACCCGAGACCCCAGTGACAGGCGTCAGGTCTGTCCAAGTCTAAATGATCTTCCCTCGACTCCGGGGCCCAGGCAGATACCTCCTCAGAAGTGCTCGTCGGCAAGTGATTGCAAACAACTCGACGGACGGTCGCTAGACAAATGGCCAACCTGACGTAAAAGCACAACGGTACAGGCAAAAAAATATTCCACAAGCATTCTTCACAAACAGATGGCAGAACGCAATTCTATGGAGCTGAGAAAAACTTTATTACTACTGCCAAAGACAAGTTTTTTTTTACAAAAGGTATTTTTTGGGCTCCCCGGCCTTACAAGATTCAAAAGAAAAACAAAATGAAGATAGGAGAACGGGGGCTCTACACCTCGGGTCCGGGCGCGTCCTCGAGGTCCTCGACCTCCACCACTTGGGGCGCTGGGTCCTTGGCCACCTCCTCGCCGGGAGCCTCTACCCCTTGCTCGTCGGCGTCCACGAGGGGGAACTCGGCCTGGAGATCCGCGTCGTCGAACCCCGGCATCCGAGACTTGACGGCATCGAGGGCGTCGTGCCAAATGCGGGTCATGGCTCGTCATAAAAATCCTTGGACCCTTTATAGCTCGCCACGGCCCTTAATTCAGCTGACTTAAAGGACTCGGCCACCGCCCCCGGCTCTTTTCGGAGGGCATTCACCATCCTCTTCAGGTTGCCGGCGAGCACCTGGGAGTCCTCGAGCTTGCCCTCGGCGATCACGGCGGCCTCGCGATGCCGGGCGACCTCCCTTTTCCCGGCATCCACCTCGCCCTCCAAGGCGGCGATCCTCGCCGATATCGCCTCCTGCTCTCGCCTGGAGCTCTCTTGCAACACGGCGAGCTGGCCCGCGGCCTCCACTACCGGGGCTACCACCTCGGTCTCTATGCGAGGGGTGAGGGCCACGTGCTGGAGAACCTGGGAAGACATAAAAAAGATCAGAGAAATGAAGGAGACACTAAATCTCACAATGCACTGGGGGCTTACCTGCACGGGCTCCTAGGCGATCGACGACAGCTGAGCCCTGAGGGTTCCCCCAGGAACCCGACCCCCGGCCGAGGTCTCTATTTCGTGCAGGAGGCTGTCCGCGACCGACAGCCCTGACGACACCGCGAACCGGAGCCCCCCTTCTTCTACTACGGTCGGCGAAGACCGGCCCCGGGAAGGTCTCCGGGAACTCCTCTTGAGCGGCTCCGAGGGGGAGCTGATCTTCTCTTCCGAGGCCGTGTCCTCTAGAATAAGGGCCCACTTCCGACCCGATGCTCTACTGGGGCCCGGGGCGGGATCCGCCGCCGAGCGTCCTCGGGGAGCCTCCACTGGGGCGGTAGGAGCCGGGGCGGGCTGCGCCCGAGAAGAACCGGCCCCGCCGGCCTTGGTAGGCAGCCTCGGCTGGCGCATAGAATCTCGGAGGGAGCCGAAGTCCATGGATCCTGCACGAAACAAACACCCAACTAATCAGCAACACGAGTAAAACATAAACCCAGAAAGCAAGCCTAACTTACCGACGAACTCGATGGGGCTAAGCCCGGCCCAGCTCAAGACCCTCTCGGACAGCAGCACGTCATGTCGAGGGATGGGCTCCCACGACGCCACTCTCACCGCGGCGGGGTCGTCGGACTGGTTCCCCGGCAGACACTTCTCCCTTAACCATTTGGTGGGCACTGGCCAGTCCTCGCCCTCGGGAGGGGAGACGAAGAAAAATTTCTTTTTCCAATCATGAATGGAGGAGGGCAAGGCCATGACCCCGGTCCCGGCAGCGACCCCGGTCCGCTTCCTAAAAGTAAAGTAAACCCATCTCGGGTCGCCAGCATGACCACCAGGGTGACTCTTGAAAATGAGGGAGGAATCGAGAAGGGAAAGACTGAAAAGAACCGCCTGCAGCCTCAGGCAGATCAAGAACCCAAGGAGAATCCTCCACGCGTTCGGCACTAACTGGCCGGGGGCCAAACCGAAGAAGTTCACAGCGGCGATGACCTCGGGAGAGAAGGGCAGGCGCATTCCCTCCCAAAAAGCTTCCAAATACAGGGCAATCTCCCTGCCCCATACCTGGTCTGCCTTCTCTCCCTTCTCGGCCAGACGGAGCGTGTAGCGCGGGGGAAAGTGAAAGCGAGCTCGAGCATTGGCGAGCTCGTCCTCATGCCTCACCCAGCACGAGGTGCTGGGGGCCACATCTGCCGCTTCCTCCCTGGAGGCGGCCCCCGCCTCACAGCCCCGGGGGGAGGGTCCAGCCCCTGCTCCCCGAGGAGACTCAGACACATCTAAACGAACCCTAGCATATACTCCTACAACGTCTACTGATTCTACAAAGGAAGACATCTAACCTGGGAAAAGAAATTCTTCAAATGTTGAAAGCGAAAGGGGGGAGACGAGCGCCGAGCAGCTGAGGCTTGGAAGAAGAAAATATGAAAGAGTAAGGGCCCTAGGGCGGACCCCACCCATATTTGTTTCCGCATACGGCCTCATCCAACGGCGCCCATCGTCTCCTGCCGAAACGGCTCCTTGCGCCCAGCGGCTCCGATCGTTCCACGTGGCAGCCCAGCGTTGGACCGCGTCCCATCAGATACCGTAGATCTGCGCACGTCGCATCGGCTAATCGACGCTCGACACGTAGACCGTCGCTTCGACTGCAGAGTGTATGAACCAGCGCACCTTCTTTAAATGCAAAGATCCCGCCTCGATTCGCTAGCGGAAAAGACAACCGACGACCCGAGGACTCGTCCCGACGAAACCCTAGAAGGGATCTCACCTCGGGAGGCCCGGAAGTCCACTCCTGACCCGACCACTATCTGGTCGGGACAAGAGTGGGGGGCTAATGATAGTGCTCAATATCGGCGATTCCCAAGATCATGACACGTGGCGGGTGACGTGCCCTAAAACTCAGGAGAAGGGGCCCACGGGGGCCGACCAGGCCACCCTTTACCCGACCCGCAAACACAAGCTGGTCCTCCTCAGGGCTCCCTGCAGGTTGGTCTCCTCGGTCCCATAGCTCACGCCGAGCTGTCACAGGGCCAGGGCTCCTCGGCTTCTTCGCTCGTCCCCGAGCCCCCGGCTGAGACCGTCTTTCTCGGCCCTCTAACCGAGGCCACCGCTCACAGGCGTAACCGCCGATCCGCGAATCTCGCCATGCGCTGATTCTACGCCAACAACATCCCACGTCCCACGCCATCATGATCCCCGTTAATGGGCGATCCGCTTTCTACGTGGGTGTGACGTCGGGGGGCGTAACCGCCGGCGAGATTCTCGCGTCCGCTGCTGCGTGCTACGCCGCTATATAAACCCCCATCACAGAGGGGTCAAGTAAGATATTTTTTACACTTTTATGCCGTTACTCTACTCAGATCTCATCACTAACTTGAGCGTCGGAGGGTCCTTGGTGGTACCAAACCACCCCGGAACTTCTTTGCAGGTGCTCAACAACAGCTTACTCACCTCACCTCTTCCTCCAAAAACCCATTGAGACCCACACGCAACGAAGGGTAATCAGCTAAGTTCACCGCGAGATTTACGGAAGACAACATCTGACGGAGGCTCGAAAAGGAGCTCCATCAGAAAGGAAGGGACAAAGGAGGAGAGATAACGAGGCAAATAAAAAAGGATAAAGGAGAGGAAGACAGGAAAGAAAAGAAAAGAGACTTGTGAAATCATTACACTGTAAATATTTTTTCCCCTAAAAGATCCATGTAAAAAAGGCTTGATTTGATGAAATGGAGACGAGGGTGTTTTGATGAAAAACTCCATGGTGGTTAAAAGGCGTTTTTCTTGAGGACATCTCATTGTAATTTGCCGTACATGTCTTTCAGGTATCACATGCAACCGCTTAGATGTTAAAAGTAGAAATATATTTTTGAGGATTCTGACAAGAAAGAAGTATATTTGGCGGGATGCAAATTTCCTACATGTCTCAATAATAAGGGTTGAGCCTCGTCTCTCTACATGTCTCAATAACAAGGGATGCAATTTCTCGCCAGACAAGGGTGATACTCTTTCAGGGACAAGTGCACCAATAATAAGGGTTGAGCAATGCCCTACACATCTCAATAATTTTATTTTGAAGTTGATGGGTGTCAATTCAAATAGATTTAAGTTTATGGGTCATTGACCGATGAGCACCGATCAGTTCGGATGTACATTTTTTCTTTTGGGAAGAGTGCGGGGTTCGAACCCCACGAACCCCAAGAAGGAAAGTGGCCACAAATTAATGTTTTCGGGACAAATCCGTGGGCCTCCTGGGTGCATGCGTGTGTGATGTGAGTGGATGTATTGTGTGTGGTGTTTGATTAGGGTAGGGTTTACCGGCCAAGACCAAAAAAAAAAAAGGTTTGTGGGTCATTGGCTCTTGAGATGACCCCACCAATCAATTATATATCTGGCATGGATTTTTTATAATTCATTTTTATTTTTTTAAATGATATTAATTTGAGACAGGAATATTGATGATTAAGCCTTGTTAGTGACTTACTCAATTGCAGAAAATAATTTTTTTTTTCCGCTATAAAATACCGTTGGAGAAAATCTCTTCCGGCTTCATTAAAATAACTTCATGAAAACAAATACTATACCAAAATATATTTTTGAGCTACATTTTTACCTGGAAAAAAAATTACTATATGAAGAGAGCCACTATAAATGTCTAAGGAGGGGGAAAAAGAACATATGGTTATCAAATTATAATGTTAACAAATGCTCCGGTTTTCTCCCAAATTAGCTTTTGCTGAGCGCGTGTCTCGTATCCGTAAACGTCCATGAGCTGTTTGAGCTGGGCTATCTATTGGTGTGGGCTAACAAATGTTGGCTTTTGTGATGTAATTGTTGTGAGGATATGTGTTTGTGTCCTCTCTTCTGATGTGAAAGGATAGGAAGGAGATTGTCAAGTGTTGTGGGTACTTTGTAATCTCTTTTGTGTGTTAATGGAATACTCATGTTTAACATCGTGGATGTAGGTCGAGGTGGTCGAACCACGTTGAATCCAGCGTTCATCTTTTTTGGCGTGATTGTGCTATCTTGTGTTCTTGACGTGCTTTATATGGTGAGGGGGTCGAAATCCCCAACAGTTTTATAGGTGGTATTTCTTCTCATCTTGTCATGTTCGTCTTCCAACATTCCCAACTTCCGGGTATTTACATCTCGGATCGTCACAAGTCCTGCATCTTCAAAAGTATAAAGAATGAAAGCTCCCTGCTCTATTTTGTGCAACTTTCGATAGGACTCCCAAGTCTTCGATTGGACATGTCCCTCGTTCCGAATCTGATTCGAGGTCCTTGATCAGGTCTTTTTCCGCCAAATCTCCACTCCGTGAGCTCGAACCGACCTCATCTTCGCCACATCGGACTCCACATTCTGGATCGGACGTCATCTCCCAAGCTTTTTGTGCACTAACATATATTATGAAGCAACAATTGAAGTGGCAATTAGTGATCAACTTTAACTTTAAATTTTACCTACAGTTAATTAGTTCCTGATTAGGTTAATGGATGAATAGACCCTAGGCAAGTGTCATAAAGTGGAATATTGGGACTGGATTCCTAAATCAGCAGATAAGATACATTATGCAAAAAAAAAAAGGGCAGGATTTAATTGACTTTACACAATCACCTTTTTATTTTGTGGCATTAAATCAAGAATCATGCCTTTTCAGTATATGTTCTTCCACCTATTATTAAAGTATCAGATACTAAAAAACTACTCACAACAAATAATCTAATTTTTGCAAGAGATAAACACTCGCGAATAAAATTTGCATGAGACGGACTTTTTTTTGGCCCTGCTCTTTCGTGTACACCGGTATTATTGTTGGTTTTTTATATTTATTTGGTCCCTGATACTTGCAGATATTTTTCTCTTAAAAATTTATCAATTTTTTTAATAAATAAAACTGTTTTGTTAACACTTTATGGAAATTTGTTTATATGATGATGAGGTGCCATCACCACAAGTTTGTTCAAGCTCATTAAAGGTTAATCATGAAAGTAAGACAAGTATGTGATTGGTCGTATTCAATTTTATGATTTTCTCAAACTATGTACAATTTGATGAATTATATGCTTGTCACTGTGATTCAATAATATTTGTACTCATAGCAGTACCAATCAAATTCAAGATAGAGTTTTCTTGAAGTACTTTGGTCTAACCATTCCAAACCTAGACATCTTAAAAAAGACTATTCACAACTTAATTCACCCGTAACTCTCTCTATTTTTCATCTTCAATCTAAATCTAAAAAAAGACTGTGATGGATCTCTGGATCTCTGGATCTCCTTCAGATGTTACCTTCTGTTGACCTGCAGCGAGCATTGATAGGCGGCTGAGATTGAGTTGGAGGGTTGGCTCCTGAAACGTGTGGATCTCAATGGGTTTTATGTGGTTGAGGCCGAGCTACCTGCAAGAAAGTCCGGGGTGGTTGTGCCACCGAGGACGCTCCGCCGATCAAGTTAGACGGGGTATTTTGGCAGAGTAACGGCCTATTGGGGTCAAATTGGCTTACCTGAGTCGTCTGAGAGAGGGGTTTATATAGTGGCGGCCATGGGCAGACGGACGCGAGATTCATGCCGGCCGTTACGCCCGCGTGATAGGCGGGATTCCCCATTAATGACGGGATATGCTCGTTAATGGGAGATCGTAATGGCATGGAACGCGGGATCATGGGCGGCGGATATCTCGCGCCTGGCGAGATTCGCGGAGCCGTGGCGGAGGCGCCTGTGATTGGTGCCGTGGGTCGGTCGGTGAGACCGAGGAAGATAAGCTCGGCGGGAGGCCGAGGAATCTTGGTTCTGTGATAGCTCGGAGGCGAGCTGGGGGTGGTCTGGAAAGCCACCGAAGGTCGGTAACATCCTCGGATCAAAGGCCCGGGGTATGCTTCTAACGTACCGTTCTTGATCCTTTCTTGTAAGCTCTGGGACACGTCATCTGCCACGTGTCATGATCTGGGGAGTCACCGATATTGAGCATCATCATTAGCCCCCCACTCTCGTCTCGACCCGTTCTTGGGTCGGGTCGAGAGTGGTCTGACCGGTCACCCGAGGTGAGCTCTTATTTGAAGATATCGTCGGTGCGTATTCCCGGGCAATTAGTCGTATTTTCTTGATGACGTCAGCGGATCAGGGGAGAGATCTCGCATTAAAGAGGAAGCGCCGGTTTGTGCGTATGTTCGTCAAAGCGTCAGCCCACGTGCCTGGCGCTGGTTGGCTGACGAGACGGGCCGCAGGTGTTTCCGCGCCCGATGGGACGCGCCCGTTGTGAGTGCGACAGGTGGAATGTTGTCGGCCGTTGGTTGCAAAGCACTGTCTTGGCGGGAGGCGATCGGAAACGTAGGATGTGTACGCCGGCAGCTATAAATAGAGGTGGGATCCCCATCAGGGCCCATACCTCACCATAATTTTCTCGTCCCTAGTCGTGTTAGCTCGGCGCTCTTCTCCTCAGGTCGGATTCCTTGCGTTCTCTCTTCCGAGAACTCATCCCTTTGATCAGGTTAGATGTCTTCTACCAAGGAGTCTGTAGAAATAGTCCGGGAAGAGTTTAGGGAGTCATCTGTAGCTTCCTCTTCTTCTTCTTCTTCTTCTTCTTCTGCTTCTTCCTTTTCCTCGTATGAGTCGGAGTCCCCCCGGGAAGTTAGGGTTAGTCATGCTTCCCGGGGTCGTGCGCCGGGGGCGGTCCCCAGAGCGCAGGTCATGGATGCTCTTGGCGCGTCATCCATGCCGAGGCATGCGGATGAGCTCGCCACCATCTAGACTCGTTTCCACATTCCTCCCGGCTACTCGCTTCGTCTGGCCGAGGAGGGGGAGAGGGCAGACCAGGTACGGGGCAAGGAGATTGCCTTGTACCTGAAAGCCTTTTGGGCCGGGATTCGCCTGCCCTTCTCCTCCGAGGTGAGTGTGGCGTTGAATTGTTTTGAGTTAGCCCCGGGCCAGTTAGTGCCGAACTCTTGGAGGATTCTCCTTGGGTTCCTGGTCCGGTTGAAATTACATCTGATCCCTTTCAGCCGGAGCCTTCTCGTTTCTTCTCTTTGCTACAAAAACTACCCCGGCACTCACAGGGGCTAGCCAAGCTGGGTATACATCACTTTTAGAAAACACCGGGGAGATGTTGCCAGGTCGGGGGTCGTCGTAGTACCTTTATCCATTCACGAATGGAAGAAGAAGCTTTTGTTTATTGGGCCGCCTGAAGGTGAGGATTGGCCTATGCCCATCCAGTGGCACAGGACCAACTGCCCGTGGGTGAGGCGGTCGAATGATCCCGACACGGTGGCGGTGTCGGAGTGGGAGCCCCTCCCCCGGGCTGATGTGTTGCTGTCTGAGCGGGCCCTCAGTTAGGCCGGGCTCAGCCCCGCCCAGTTCGCGGGTAATGTCACGCCCCGCTTCCCAGAGTACGCAAGATTGGGCACGTGACATAGCCAACCATGCTACCTGTGGGTAGGAAGTATCCATCCACAGTCACATCACGGCTGTAGAGATATCAAGAACAAGATAAATAAACTAATCTAACACATGTCCAAATCCATAATAACAAGAGTCAATGAACAATAAGTGCGGAAGCAAATGATCCAATGCAATAATAGAAAGGTACGTCCCGTAATGCGGGATCACACCGGGAAATAAAATGCAATAAATAAACTAACCACTACAGAACTCACAAATCAGCCTGCTGGCTGAAGTACTCCTGCTCGGTCGGCGACAGTGGTAAAGAATCTGGGCCATGCAAAACCCAGACGTCAGCGCGTCATGTCAACCAATAATATAATATGAACATGGTAATAAGCAATGCAGAAAGTAAACATGAATAAGCAGTAATATAGAACAACAGTGCAGGGTAGTGTGTAGTGGGTAACTAAACTGTTCTATCAGGTTTTCTATTCTAAGGTCTTTGAAATCAATTGATGACTCGTCGATGTAACTCAATAGTATCCCGTGCATGCCCGGGACCACGGTCAAGACCCTCGGGGCTGAATCCGAGACGTGCCGCTAGGCAGTAATAGGTAGCAGGATGGACGAGTGATGTCAGCATCATCACTCCCGGACTGGCCAAGCCCGTAAGACTGATCAGAACAGGTATCGAACTGTTGAGTTACAAGTCGGTTTCACCTTTGATTTCCCCATACCCCCAAGTTATGTATGTCAGGTCAGGTATTCAGTAATCAAGAACTAATGCCAACACAGGATCAGGTAAAAGCAGGTTTGTCTGGGTAGACAACAGGAATGGTCCATGAGGACCCCAAGTCAGGTTTGTTGGCATTAGGCATGAGATCAAGTAACAAGTCAGGTCATGGTACATCAGGTTGAGTCCGTAGTAAAGGGTACCATGTCCGGTGCATCGGTATGTATATATGTCATGTGTATCAAGGTCAGGTCAATATGTAATGCAATCGAAGGTGTGCTTACAACAGGTATATAATCGAATAAGGAATAACAGCAGGGAATAAAGTAACAACAACAACAGTTCATTTAATCACAATGGTGCATTAATATGGTGCAGTTGTATTATCTTATTAACAGGTTCGAACACCCTTGGGGTGCAATAATCACAAGGTAGTGCAATATCAATAACAGAAAGTAATGAAGCTATATGTGTACAATTATCGTCCTTTAAGTAGCAAAATGATTAACTGGTAGTTTTGTTATTAGGGTTACAGTGGCAAAATACGGTTTAGGTTACTGTATCGTGATATATATCATATCTCGTCCAAATGAGAAAAGTAACAACACTAGTTAATCTTAACAGGTTTTATGAGTCAAGCACACTTGATTAGTATCACATAGCATGTAGCAAGTAATACTTGCCTCGACGGTTTCGCAAACCGGAAAACACGAACGTAGCGTCGGCGGAAAACACGCGACGGATGCACGGGTCACGGATCGAGTCCAAACAACGAACATCGGGGCCACGCGGACCGGAGTACTTCGCTGGAAAGTCGGGTCAAGTCGTCGGCACGGCCGGAATCCGGCGAAATGTCAAAACGGCGACGAAGTTAGCAAAATACAAAGCATGGACACGACGCGACCAGCGAAGGAAAAAGGGAAGGGGAGAGGTCAAGAGAACCTACTGTTGTGGTGTTCTGTGGCAGAGACGAGGCGAGAGATGACGACGGGGTCGACGGAACTCCGGCAAGAAAGGTTGGATGCTAGGGTTTCGGTTAGGGTTAGGCTCGGGTGCAAATGGGGTGCAGGGATTGGTTGAGTCGGAAAGGAGAGAGGTGATGGAGGTGGAGGTGATGAAAATGAGGACATGGAGACGACGGGATCGGCGGTGGCGGCGAGTGGCGACGACGAGGTGCTGCCGGTGACTGTTGCGAGGGTGGAGGCTCGGGTAACCAAGGAAAAGAGAGGAGATGGCGAGGAGAGGGAGACTCAGGTGAGGGGAGCATGGCACGGTGTTGGTCGGCGGTGCAGGTGATCGCCGGCAGTGACTCACGCGACTGCAGCGAAGGCTGCAAGTGGTTGCAGTGCGCGGGGAGAAAACAGTGCTGAGATGGAGAGGAGGAGGCGGAGGCGAGGGTGACGGTGGTGGCGTCGTCGGCGTGGGGCTGCGGCGGCGATGGGCACGGCGAGGTTAGGGTTCGGTGGGGTTAGGGTTCTCGCGAGGTTTCTCTGGGAAGATGAAGGAGGAATATATATATATATTGGGGTTAGAGAGAGAGAGAGAGTTAGAGAGAGAGAGAGAAAGAGATAGGGAAAGGATTTATGAGAGATAGAGAGAGAGAGGAGGCGGGCCCACGAGGGATTTAAATCCCTCGTGATTGGCTGCGCAAGAGATTGAGAAGGAGATTAAAAGGATTTGAGAGATTTAAACGTTACACAGTAATATAAAATATATATTATATAGTTTTAGATTATTAAATTAAATGGGTATTTTGGCGCTAAATGAAACATTTCCAAATCGCGCCCGGGTTGCGCCCAAATATTTGAAATTCAAATAATAGGATTTTAAGCGAGTTCCAAATTTTAAAATGAGATGTCTTATGATTAAAATGCATGCCCCCAAGTCGGACACTTGCACGCGCGCGTAGCCGTCCAAACTCGCCCGTAGCCGTCCAAACTCGCCCGTTTCACCGAACGGGACGAAATCTCGACGCGCGGATGCTACCACGCGACTAGTGGTGACGAGTAGGCCAACATGGATATTTTTAATTTCATTTTAGGTGTTAAAATTTGTTATAGGCAAAAATGACTTAGCCGGTTAAAATTTAGCAACAAACACCAAACAAGCAAGATAATTGAAATGAGCAATGTCTAACACTCAACTAGTAACAGAAATAGTACTATTGGGCTCGGGTGTTACATCATACCCAACTACAAAAAGAATTTCGTCCTCGAAATTCCAAGAATACAAGATAGATAGCTACAGGAAGAGGTGAGGAAATTTCTGCCGGATCTCGTCTTCTCGTTCCTAAGTGGATTCTCCATGCGATCGATTACCCTAAGAAACTAGCACAAGAGGGATAACCTTGTTCTTAAGAACCTTTTCCCTTCGATCCTTGATTTCAACCGGTCGCTCCTCAAAAGTTAGGTCTTCACGTACTGTTAGCTCCGAATGATCCAAAACGTGTGTTCCATCTCGAACATACCTTCGTAGTTGAGATACGTGAAACACGTCATGCACGTCCGCCAAGGACTGCGGTAACGCCAAACGGTACGCTACCTCTCCAACGCGCTCCAATATCTCGAAGGGTCCAACGAATCGAGGACTAAGCTTCCCTCAACTCTCAAAACGAATCACTCCTCTAGTCGGTGATATCTTCAAGAATACCAAATCACCCACGGCGAACTCTAGAGGTCTTCTTGACGTGTCAGCCCAACTTTTCTGTCTGTCTTGAGTTGCCTTCAAATGCTTCCTGATTGTATTCACCTTCTCGACTGTCTGTACCACCAAATCTGGTCCTAGTAACCTTCGTTCACCAACATCATCCCAACAAACAGGTGAACGGCACTTACGACCATACAACGCTTCAAACGGAGCCATCTGAATAGTCGCTTGGAAGCTATTGTTGTACGAAAACTCCACCAAGTGTAGATGATCCTCCCAAGAACCTTTGAAGTCCAACATGCATGCCCTCAACATATCTTCAAGAGTCTGGATCGTTCTCTCCGATTGTCCATCAGTTTGAGGATGATAAGCTGTGCTAAACTTCAATCGAGTCCCCAAACTTTCTTGTAAACTCCTCCAGAAGTGTGACAAGAACCGAGTGTCCCGGTCGGACACGATGCTTACCGGTTCTCCATGCAATCTTACAATCTCCTGCATGTACCGCTCTGCCAAAGTCTCCGTCGATTGACCAACCCGAAAAGGAATAAAGTGAGCCGCCTTGGTCAATCGATCGACAATCACCCATACTGCATTGTTGCCCTTTGGACTCCGCGGTAAAGCCGTCACGAAATCCATGGTTATATGTTCCCACTTCCACTGAGGAATCGGAAGTGGTTGCAACAAACCAGCAACCCTTTGGTGTTCAGCCTTGACTTGCTGACACACCAAGCACTTAGCCACGAATCGAGCAATCTCCCGTTTCGTACCTTCCCACCAGAAGTGCTGTCGAATATCTCGGTACATCTTTGTCCCTCCTGGATGTACAGAGTAAGCTGAACTGTGGGCCTCCTTCATAAGCTCTTCACGTACATCCCTTTTTAGCACACACACACGGCTACCATACCTCAACGAACCATCTTCGTGGATCAGTAAATTGGTTCGTAGTCCGGCTTCAACCTGCTCTCGAAACCTTTGCAGTCTAGGATCCTGCGATCGTGCCGCTTTAATCTTCTCAACTAAGAACGACTGTACTTGCAACTGCATCAACTGTCCCGTAGCATGTGGTAGCACAACCTCCAAGTCAAATCTCCGAAAATCCGCAATGATCTCCCTCTGTGCGGTCAATACCTGAATCGCTGGTAACCGACTAAGCGCATCCGGCACGACGTTAACCTTTCCCGGATGGTACTTAAGATTAAGGTCGTAGTCGGCCATCAGCTCCAACCATCTGCGTTGCCTCATGTTCAACTCCTTCTGAGTGAATACATACTTCAAACTCTTGTGATCTGCAAAGACTTCGACTTCCTCGCCCAAAAGGTAGTGTCTCCAAATCTTCAAGGCGAAGATCACGGCTGCAAGCTCCAAGTCATGAGTCGGGTAATTCTTCTCATGAGTCTTCAGTTGTCTTGATGCGTAAGCTACGACCTTCCCATTCTGCATCAAAACACATCCCAATCCTTTTCCAGATACGTCGTTGTGAATCACTAGTCCTCCGGAATTATCTGGTACGGTCAGGATAGGGGCGGTTATCAATTTCTGCTGCAACGTCTTGAAGGCCAATGCATATCCCTCCGTCCAAATGAAAGGTACTTCCTTGCGCGTAAGCTTGGTCAACGGTTCTGCCAAACGAGCGAAGTCCTCCACAAATCTCCTGTAGTATCCGGCCAAAACAAGGAAACTTCTTGTCTCAGCCACATATCTTGGAATAGGCCAATCTCGAACCGCTGCAATCTTTTCGGGATCGACGGCGATCCCACTGCCCGACACAACGTGCCCCAGAAACTTCACTTCTTCCAGCCAAACTTCGCACTTACTCATCTTCGCATACAATTTCTCTTGTCTCAACGTCTGCAGTGCGATCTTCAATGCTCAGCAAGCTCCTCAAAACTCCTCGAGTAGACCAGAATGTCGTCCATGAATACCCCAATAAACTGGTCCAAGAACGGTGAAAAAATTCGGTTCATCAAGTCCATGAATATTGCCGGCGCATTCGTTACTCCGAAGGGCATCACCAGATACTCGAAATGTCCATATCGAGTTTGAAACGCCGTCTTGCAAATGTCTTCAGCTTTCACTCGGACCTGATGATATCCGGATCGCAAATCCAGTTTCGAGAATACTCTCGCGCCACTAAGCTGCTCAAAAAGTTCTCCAATGCGAGGGATCGGGTACTTGTTCTGAATAGTCACCCGGTTCAATTCTCGGTAATCAATGCACGTCCTTCTCGTGCCATCCTTCTTCTTTACTAAAAGAACTAGAGCTACCCAAGGCGAGTTGCTGCTTCGAATCCAACCCTTCTCAAGTAATTCACCAACTTGCTTCTTAACTTCTTCCAATTCCTCTGGTGCCATCGGATAATATGATTTCGATACTGGCGCTGCACCAGGAATAAGGTCAATCGCGAACTCCACGTCTCGCTTCCGCGGTAAGCCCGATATATCCTCAAACACATCCATAAAGTCGCGACAACTGCCGGCTCTTCACCACTATCAACTTTCATTGCTGCAAGAATATTTTTTGTCGGCCTAGCCCTAAACTTGACTGGCCCGACAGAACTGCTTCTTTACCGCAACTGCTGTCTGCATCGTTGGCCGCGAAAGGTCCAGCGAGACTACTGAGTCTCGTCCATTCTGCTGCATGCACGTCCACGGTTGCTCCATTCTGCCTTAGTCCGATGAACTTCTCTTCCATTTCCTCCCGTGCAGTCCGCGGGAAGAATTTCTCCAGGAAACTTTCGGAGAAATCCGCCCAACAGATTGGCTTGGGCAAGCGGGTCTCCTCCATAAGCCATCACTCTCGGGCGTCATCCACTAGCTGAATGCGCATCACATCAACTCCTTTGTCCTCTGGAATCTGTGCCGCAATCAGCAAATTCTCCGTGTCACTAGCCACTGCTCGGCCGGCAACGGCTCCTCCAGACCAGTGAAAGCAGACGGACCCAAAAGTCTGAAATCTGCTACAGTCCCTACTCGTTCGACTGGTCTAGTTCCATCGTTGTTTACAGACTGCTGAACGATCTGCAAACCTTCCTGAAACGAATCTGCTATTGCTGAATCAGCTCAGTCTGTCTCTTTGATTTCCAGCATTTCTCTTATCACTCCAAGCATGGCGGCTTCCTTCACACGCCTCTGGTACGTCTTCAACTTCTTACCTGTCATCATCCTGAACTCAAAACACCCAACATTAGCATGATGATAGATTCTGAATATGGATCAAGGCTAGAACTCCAAGATACTTAAATAGAGTACCGCATTGTAGCTATGCCGCGGTATCATAGCCGCAATTACTTAACTCCAACCAAGTCGCCCAAGTCCTAGGGATAACAAGAAATCAGGTTCCGAGTCGACATGCAAAGTAAGTCTGCACGTCGTAAAAGTTATAATCCGGAAGAATGTGATTCAAGAATGGTAAAACGGTCAAGGTGGCAGGACATGTTTCCTAAACACGGGTATTCTGATTCGTGTATTGGGTACAATACCCAACTACAAAAGAATCAACCCGACTAACCTATGTCTCTTATACCAAAAGAACCATGTCACGCCCCGCTTCCCAGAGTACGCAAGATTGGGCACGTGACATAGCCAACCATGCTACCTGTGGGTAGGAAGTATCCATCCACAGTCACATTACGGCTGTAGAGATATCAAGAACAAGATAAATAAACTAATCTAACACATGTCCAAATCCATAATAACAAGAGTCAATGAACAATAAGTGCGGAAGCAAATGATCCAATGCAATAATAGAAAGGTACGTCCCGTAATGCGGGATCACACCGGGAAATAAAATGCAATAAATAAACTAACCACTACAGAACTCACAAATCAGCCTGCTGGCTGAAGTACTCCTGCTCGGTCGGCGACAGTGGTAAAGAATCTGGGCCATGCAAAACCCAGACGTCAGCGCGTCATGTCAACCAATAATATAATATGAACATGGTAATAAGCAATGCAGAAAGTAAACATGAATAAGCAGTAATATGGAACAACAGTGCAGGGTAGTGTGTAGTGGGTAACTAAACTGTTCTATCAGGTTTTCTATTCTAAGGTCTTTGAAATCAATTGATGACTCGTCGATGTAACTCAATAGTATCCCGTGCATGCCCGGGACCACGGTCAAGATCCTCGGGGCTGAATCCGAGACGTGCCGCTAGGCAGTAATAGGTAGCAGGATGGACGAGTGATGTCAGCATCATCACTCCCGGACTGGCCAAGCCCGTAAGACTGATCAGAACAGGTATCGAACTGTTGAGTTACAAGTCGGTTTCACCTTTGATTTCCCCATACCCCCAAGTTATGTATGTCAGGTCAGGTATTCAGTAATCAAGAACTAATGCCAACACAGGATCAGGTAAAAGCAGGTTTGTCTGGGTAGACAACAGGAATGGTCCATGAGGACCCCAAGTCAGGTTTGTTGGCATTAGGCATGAGATCAGGTAACAAGTCAGGTCATGGTACATCAGGTTGAGTCCGTAGTAAAGGGTACCATGTCCGGTGCATCGGTATGTATATATGTCATGTGTATCAAGGTCAGGTCAATATGTAATGCAATCGAAGGTGTGCTCACAACAGGTATATAATCGAATAAGGAATAACAGCAGGGAATAAAGTAACAACAACAACAGTTCATTTAATCACAATGGTGCATTAATATGGTGCAGTTGTATTATCTTATTAACAGGTTCGAACACCCTTGGGGTGCAATAATCATAAGGTAGTGCAATATCAATAACAGAAAGTAATGAAGCTATATGTGTACAATTATCGTCCTTTAAGTAGCAAAATGATTAACTGGTAGTTTTGTTATTAGGGTTACAGTGGCAAAATACGGTTTAGGTTACTGTATCGTGATATATATCATATCTCGTCCAAATGAGAAAAGTAACAACACTAGTTAATCTTAACAGGTTTTATGAGTCAAGCACACTTGATTAGTATAACATAGCATGTAGCAAGTAATACTTGCCTCGACGGTTTCGCAAACCGGAAAACACGAACGTAGCGTCGGCGGAAAACACGCGACGGATGCACGGGTCACGGATCGAGTCCAAACAACGAACAGCGGGGCCACGCGGACCGGAGTACTTCGCTGGAAAGTCGGGTCAAGTCGTCGGCACGGCCGGAATCCGGCGAAATGTCAAAACGGCGATGAAGTTAGCAAAATACAAAGCATGGACACGACGCGACCAGCGAAGGAAAAAGGGAAGGGGAGAGGTCAAGAGAACCTACTGTTGTGGTGTTCTGTGGCAGAGACGAGGCGAGGGATGACGACGGGGTCGACGGAACTCCGGCAAGAAAGGTTGGATGCTAGGGTTTCGGTTAGGGTTAGGCTCGGGTGCAAATGGGGTGCAGGGATTGGTTGAGTCGGAAAGGAGAGAGGTGATGGAGGTGGAGGTGATGAAAATGAGGACATGGAGACGACGGGATCGGCGGTGGCGGCGAGTGGCGACGACGAGGTGCTGCCGGTGACTGTTGCGAGGGTGGAGGCTCGGGTAACCAAGAAAAAGAGAGGAGATGGCGAGGAGAGGGAGACTCAGGTGAGGGGAGCACGGCACGGTGTTGGTCGGCGGCGCAGGTGATCGCCGGCGGCGACTCACGCGACTGCAGCGAAGGCTGCAAGTGGCTGCAGTGCGCGGGGAGAAAACAGTGCTGAGATGGAGAGGAGGAGGCGGAGGCGAGGGTGACGGTGGTGGCGTCGTCGGCGCGGGGCTGCGGCGGCGATGGGCACGGCGAGGTTAGGGTTCGGTGGGGTTAGGGTTCTCGCGAGGTTTCTCTGGGAAGATGAAGGAGGAATATATATATATATATATATTGGGGTTAGAGAGAGAGAGAGAGTTAGAAAGAGAGAGAGAAAGAGATAGGGAAAGGATTTATGAGAGATAGAGAGAGAGAGGAGGCGGGCCCACGAGGGATTTAAATCCCTCGTGATTGGCTGCGCAAGAGATTGAGAAGGAGATTAAAAGGATTTGAGAGATTTAAACGTTACACAGTAATATAAAATATATATTATATAGTTTTAGATTATTAAATTAAATGGGTATTTTGGCGCTAAATGAAACATTTCCAAATCGCGCCCGGGTTGCGCCCAAATATTTGAAATTCAAATAATAGGATTTAAAGCGAGTTCCAAATTTTAAAATGAGATGTCTTATGATTAAAATGCATGCCCCCAAGTCGGACACTTGCACGCGCGCGTAGCCGTTCAAACTCACCCGTTTCACCGAACGGGACGAAATCTCGACGCGCGGATGCTACCACGCGACTAGTGGTGACGAGTAGGCCAACATGGATATTTTTAATTTCATTTTAGGTGTTAAAATTTGTTATAGGCAAAAATGACTTAACCGGTTAAAATTTAGCAACAAACACCAAACAAGCAAGATAATTGAAATGAACAATGTCTAACACTCAACTAGTAACAGAAATAGTACTATTGGGCTTGGGTGTTACAGGTAAGTTAGGAGTTTTTAGGCGACATGTTTAGACTTGTGTATTCTTTCACTTTTTCTGGCATTGCTGACTCCTTTGTACTTTTGTCTTATGCAGAATCCATGAACCTAGGCAAATTCGGGCAGCCCTGGTCGAACAGAAGAAGAGGAAGAAGGCTGGAGGCGTCGGCCCTTCTCGCCCGTCGTCGGCTCCGGTTCCACCGGAAACCGCTCCATCCAGACGCTTAAGCGCGCCCCGGCCCCCGGAGTCCAGCCATGCGCCAATCCGGAAACACGTTCGGGAGCAGGAGCCCCGGGGTCCGTAGGTGGGAGGCGAGACGGGCTCTCCTGCGTCTCTCCTCAAGAGGTACTACAGGACGGCACCCCGTTCCCCGGCTTCCCCGATCGTCGTGGATGAAGGGGAGCTTCGCTTTGAGGCACCCTCAGGGATTTCTGTCACCGATAGTCTGCTCTCGGAGATGGAGAGGTCGGCCGGGGGAAGAATCCCTCGGGGGACCCTCCGGGCCCAGATGGCGGCCATAGCCCAAGAGGGCATGTAGGTCAGTGTTTGCACCCCACTCAGGCCTTCATTCAGTATTTTTGTTCGCAAGGTTGGGTGCCCCATTTTCTTTTTAACCCCTCCTTTGTTTTCTTCAGGTCCTCCAGAACATCGCCCTCGTTGTCAACATGGAGGACGAAGAAATTGCCCCGGCGATACAGGCTGTGAGCGTGTTCTCCTCGAGGGAGGAAAGCTCAAGGCTGGAGCTGCAAGCGGCGATGGAGAGGGTCGCTGCCCTCGAAGACCGGGTGGCGGCCAGGAATCGGGAGATCGCCAAGTGCCGTGAGGTCGTCCGATCCGCCGAGGCTAAGTTGGAAGATTCCAAGGTGCTTGTCGCGACCATGAAGAAGACGGCGAACACTCTCCAGAGGGAGAAAGAGGTGGCGAAGGAGGGAACGAGGCGTGCCGAGCTCCGAGCGTCAAAGGCGATGGAGAGCTACAGGAAGTCGGACTAGTACTACACCGACCTCGCTGGAGCCGCTGCCATCGTTTGGCACGATGCCCTTGACACCGTCAAGGACCTGATGCCGGAGTTCCCTGACGGCGAGCTCCGGGTTGAGTACCCTCTCGGGGATGAGGTGTAGGGGAATGCCCCCGGAAGAGCTGCAGGGGGAGAGGCCCCTGGTGGGAGCGTCGGGGAGAAGTCGGTCGCCCCGGCCACCGGCATCGAGGCTCCTGCGGTGGGCGCCGACCTTCAAGATGCCACCCCGGTTATCGTGGTGGAAGCAGAGTTCATCGAGGCTCTCCCCAGCCCCGAGGCCTGAACCTCCTCACCCCCTTATTCTCTTTTTGCGCTGAAATTTTGTAAGCCTCCGGGCGTTTTTGTAAGGCTGGGGAGCCTATAATACCTCTATAAAGACTTCTGACTTTATGAATAAAAATATTTTTGTAGTTTTCTTTGCGTGCGCATTTTCACTTTGTTTGTGGTAAACATTTTTATTTGCGCGGTACTGCTTTCATGTTAGGTCGGTTTTTCATCTAGCGATCGCACGTCGAGTTGAATTCGACCATTTGCCAAGTTTGCAAAGACCGGTGAAAGGTCGGCATCTCCATGGCCCCGAAGTCGAGGTGGAGATCGCTGTTTCCCTCAATCAGAGCAAAAATCTTTTCAAAATTCAAATTTTGAAATGAAGCAACGCTTCAGATGCAGCGCCAAGTGCGCTGTGCTCTAAGTAGCGCACCACGTGCAAAGCACGTATGCGCCAGCGCCAAGTGTGCTGCACTCTAAGCAGCGCACCACGTGTGCGCTAGCGTTAGGTGCGCCGCGCTCTAAGCAGCGCACCACGTGCAAAGCGCGGATGCGCTAGCACTAGGTGCACTACACTCTAAGCAGCGCACCACGTGCAAAGCACGGGTGCGCTAGCGCTGGAACTAAAAGCTCCCCACCGTCAGATCTAAGATCTAATAATAATGATAAATCATTAATTAATCTATTAAGGAAAGATTTCTCAAAATCTTTCCAAATAACAAGATTGTGCTCTGTAAATCAGAGCACCATTGGATCAATGATCCAATGGTGATTAAAATTCACTAAAATACAGAATAAATTCTGTATGGAAAGATTTCTCATTCTTGTTAAAAAAATAAGAAGATTGCCTTTTGTAAATCAAAATTCCTTTGATCAAAAATCCAACGGTGGGGAAATCCCCAAATCAATTGGAGAAAAAATCTCCTTAACTGATTGAACAAAGCAGCTTGCCCTATATAAAGGCCCCAAGACTTCAAGTCTCAAACAGAGAACCCCCTCCCCCCCCGCCCCCAAACTTTAAGAAATTCAAAAAGAAGAGCAAGCTCTCGGAAGAAAATTCTTTTTATTCAAGGTAAAAAAAATGATGATGAACATAGAGATGAAATCATCTCATAATTAAAAGAAGAATTTACTTCTTTCTCATAGATCATAGATCTACAAGACGAAAGTCTTTTACAAAAAGATAAAAAGATCTCATCATAAAATAAAAAGAAGAATCTAACTCTTCTCACAGATCATAGATCTATAAGACAAATTGTCTTCTACAAAAAGAGATCATGAACATCTCATTATAAACAGAGAGGGGGAAAGAATAATTCAATTCTCTTAAGGATAATAGATCCATAAAAGCAAAGCCTTTCATCAATACAAGAGATTGAAGCATCTCCTATAAAATAAGAGCTTTTGTTCTTAGAACCTTGAGACAAAGTCTCTTTTGGGATCAAAAAATTGATCAATTAGCGCTTGCGCTCATAAGATAGCGCTCTGCGCTCAAGACTGGCACACAGCACCAAGCGCGCCACGTGCTTCTCACATGCGTGCTGGTTAACAGAAGTGCCTCAGCGCTGCAGAGCCTTAGCGCTCTAAATATAGCGCGCCGCGCTCATTTATTGGTGCTCAACGCCAAGCGGGACATGTGTCCCTCATGTATGCGCTACTTAACAGAAGCGTCTCAGTGCTCAAAGACTAGTGCAAAGCGCTGCAGAGCCTTAGCGCTCTAAATATAGCGCACCGCACTCATTGACTGGCGCTCAGCGCCAAGCGCGACACGTGTCCCTCACGTATGCGCTACTTGGCAGAAGCGCACTGCGCTCTTTGACTGGCGCAAAGCGCCAAGCGCACTACGTGTTGCGCTGATAGAACATAAATTGTTCTATAATAAGCCCAAGGCTATGAGGAATGCTCAGCATTCAGTAAAAGACAAAAACGCTGTCAGGGCCAAGCCCAAATAAAGGCTCAACAGCCCAAAATAAATGTTAAACATTTTAACTTGATTGGATTTAGCCCAAGATTGGCTATAAGTCCTCAACTCAGATTAATTGAGCCTATATGCTCATAAATCTCAGATCCTAGTCCCAACTGGACTGCAGATCTCCCAACCAAAATTGGTTCAAGGGTACATCTCTGAACCCCTCTGATATATGTCATTGTAATCCTTCAACGTCTTTAGAGAGGTGACGAGTCCCGACAACTATACATTTCATAGACTATGACGTCTTTAAACTGGACTGTGAGGTCCCTTTAAACCCACGAACTATGATGTCCTTAACCTCGGACTGTGGGGTCTTTAAACCCATGGATTATGATGTCCTTAAACTTGGACTGTAATGTCCTTAAACTAATCGACCGCAACGTCCCTAAACTAAACAATAGAGTCCAAATGCTTTTTTGTTGGATCTAAACGATCCTGTTAAGTTGATCTTAGTCTAAAATTAGACTAACGTATCCTTAACTAACGTTTAAGTTGATATTAGCCTCAAATGAGACTAACGTATCTTTAAACCCAACTCCAAACCCAAATCTAAGAAAATGCGGATTTGGACTAATCTACGCCCTACGGGCGACAACATAAATTAGTCTCCGTATACAATCCACGCGCAACCAAAAACAAAACAAACACCCACGACACGAAGTGACCATCTGGAGAAGGAGAAAGCGGTTACCACGATGCGGTAGCGTAATTAACCGCAGGGGCTTGCGCCTGCAGTGAAGAGCGTCCCCATAATCAAAAACCCCTCAAATGAGGGGGAATCTGACGAAGTCTGCTATAGCGGCCGCATCCGTTTAAATCTTCGATACATGGTGTCATAAATCAACTTGGCATCTTCGGAGAGGTGGACGGATAGAACCAATTAGTATCTGCCCCGAAATTCAGGGAAGACGGACCTACGCGGTTGCATCTCCATTTTCGGCGGGGAACAGATTCTGGCACGCCCGATGGGACCTCTTCCTCTTTCCACTCCACACTTCGTGTGTCGTGTTCGCGAACGAATCGCGGTTTGATATGGTTACCCTTGGGTTCGAGGTACTAAGATTTGGTTTTGCTCCCATGCAGAAAACAGAACACCAATGGCCTCCAATTGTTCCAGTTGCAACTGCAACTCCCGTTCCATCTCATCTGGAGGTGTAACCAACGGGCCCCAAGCGCCCTCCTTGTTCAAGATGCCAGTGGAGCAAGTAACTCAGGCCACCACTGGGCTGTTGTTTGGGACTATGATCCCACCGATGAGCTTCTGTGCTCCGCTGCTGTCGCAAGAAGCCCCAAAGAAGTCCGTCTTTGATCGAATTACCACTGCCGCGGCTCCTCTCAACGGGTCACCCAACTTCAATGCCTCAGTTTTCAACAGACTGGGCCAGAACGTCAACAAGCCCACGATACCTGAAGTAGCCATCCCGAAGCGGATAGCCATCTCGGCACAAGCGGACGGAATCATCGAAGAGGCTTCTTCTGTTAAGAAGTCAGTCTTCACAAGGCTGGCCATTCCGGCTCCCGCTCTAGGCGAAGTCCTCAAAGCTGCTTCCCCTGCCCAGAGGTCTGTCTTTGACAGATTGGACATTGCTCCTCAACGGACATCGGTCTTCAAGAGGTTGACGCCGACGACAACTTCTGACCAACACAGGGGGCATAAAGAGGTCACCCCTACGGCTGAACCAACTCCATCCGCACGACATGTTCGCCGTCGTCACTGGCGACGAGTAAGGAAGGCTAGGGGCAGCTCCCTATCTGGACTGACTCCGCCAGCTCCCATGGTGGAAATCAATGCTGCTGTTCCAACTGGGAACAGCTTTGAACCGCTTAGGAGGGTTCACAAAAACTCTCCAACTGCCGTGCTGAAAAGATCTCCTCCACCTATGGAGATTGCTACAGAAAAGAAGCCGGAGCAGCCCCCTCAGCGGCTTTCTTCCAAGATTTACAAAGTCTGGCAACAGGTCCAGGAATCGGTGATTGACCAGGACTACTTTCGTCGGCCAAAGAAGCTTAAAGCTCGGCAAGAAAAGAGCCATCCCGTGGTACCACAGAAGATGTCATCCGTCTGGGTGCCCGCTGCAACGGCTCCCTCAACATCAATCGCTCACAAGAGAAGGAGGCCGGAGAAAGCCCCTTTGACCGCGGCGAACCGCAAAGACGCTGAGTCTAAACGCCCCAAGTCTGGGGGCATGGTAACACATACCGTTTATATGGCTTCCGGAAAAGAGGAAAGTCGTACTTCTACGGGTCATCGACCGCTTACTCGATCGATAACAAAGGCTCAGGAGCAGCGGCAACAAAAACTTCAGGAGATGCTAACTGCAATGGCCGCACTCACTGGGCCGAAAGAAAATCCGGAGACCTCAGAGCAGCGTCAAGAACAAGAAACTGATGCTGAATTCCTCCGAAGAATGCTCGAGAGGAAAGAAAAAGAGGCTGCGGAACAGGCGGCCAATATAAAAGGAATGGCTCTTTTGTTTCAAGACATAGCCGGGATGATATTACATCCGGAACCTCCAGCTGAAGACCCCCCGATTATCATCGAAGACGACAGAGGGGAGACATCGAACTCTCCTCCTCCTCTTTCAGCAGCCAAGGAGGAGACCATCTCCAAGGCTGCTCTGGATGATTACATCGCTCAGCAAATACGAGCTCATCAGGCGAGCGAAACAGCTGGGCAAATTGTTAAGACTGGACGACCTTATCCAGGCTGGTATGACCAAATAAGGTACCCGCCGGGATATACGATCCCTAAATTTCATGTATATAAAGGGACGGGCAATCCCCACCAGCATGTCACCCAGTTCAGGGCTCTATGTGGCAACACTGGAGGCGACGATAAATTGCTACTTCGCCAGTTCGTCGGCAGCTTGTTGAAGACAGCATTTGAATGGTACTCTGAACTCCCAAACGACTCTGTCAAGACATTCGCAGAGATGGAATTGCTATTCACCCAGCGTTTCGCAAGTGCTAGCGAGCGTACCCAGATCACATCATAGATTAATACCAGGGTGAAACCTGGAGAAAGATGGGTTCAATACGAATACGATGGCGGAATTTATGGTCGAAATGCGAGCAGCGCATCGAAGAAGCGCCTGCGGTGGGCATGTTCGCGAGCATTCTTGACCCTCAAGCGACCATCTCCCAATTCATGATGTTTTTCAAGCCGACCACGTTCCAGTCCTTGATTGATAAACTGGCCCAAATGGACCAGATGGGTCATAGACCGTCTCCTTCAAAGCCGGAGCTACGGAATGAAAAAGGGAAAGGGAAAGCGACCTTCGTTGCCAATGCTCAACAGCGGTCCGGTGGTCCAAAATTGACGGATCGCCTAGACGAGAGACGGCGATACTATAGTGAGAAAATAAAACGTCTTTATTCGTTTCCCCGGGACAAAACGAGGAGATTGTTTGAGCTAGCGGTACGCAACAGACTCATTAATTTGCCGAGTCCAAAATGCCCATTGCAACCCGGTGATGCTAATAGTCCCAATTATTGCCCCTACCATCAAGCGGTAAGCCATCCGATTGAAGATTGCTTCGTATTTAAAGGCTGGATCGAAGACCAATACTAACAGGGCAAGTTCACACTGTCCGAGAATTGGAAAGTAAGCCCGCCGCAGCCATACGCTCTCAAAAAGACGGACACACCAGGGGCATCATGCTCTTTTTTCGAAGAAGTTCCATGGGAGGTCGCTCTTTCAGCCAAAATGAAAAGGATGCTGAAGGATCTCCAGACATGCCCGGCAATCAGATGGAAAAATCCACTGGAACCTGAGATCATCGAAGGAATGCTGAAACCGCGCCCAACTCCAAAGATTGGTAGTGATAGTCAAAGCGCTCGCACTCAGCCGTTAAAGTCTTCAAAGAAAAAGATGAAGACCAAAAAGCCCGTGAAGCCTGGTGACAAGCGCATAGACCTGCAAAAACATATTGACGCGCTGGAAGAATATAATCAGAGGGCGCGGACCCCAGTCACGCTCTAAGAATTTCTCAACCACGTCCTATAGGACGGAGATGATGACAATGGAGAAGATTCTTTGGATGAGCCTGAAGATTATGGGCAAGCTGCCATGTGATCTCTCACTCATTAGGATGAAGAAGTTTCTTACGCAGAGAAACTGGGGGCAGATCCTGAGCCGGAACTTCTAGGACCATCAGACGAAATGATTGATGCATTCATGAACGAAGCTCTTCTTAAAAGAAAAGCCGATCGAGAGCGCGAGATGGCCATATTTGAAAAGGCCAAACGCCGACGACTGGACGAAAGGGTCGAGGCATTCCCGCCAGATCAAACTACATCTGCCGCAAATAAAATCAGATTCAAGACGAGGAAAAGGTTCGCCAAAGCCATATTGATGGGAATCAAACTGCCACCCTCCGAAGGAAACACTCCTGATGAAGCGGATGTACATCCTACCTACTGCTTATATCATCGAAAGATTGCGCACCCCACCGAAGAGTGCAATGCTTTTAAAAACTAGTTGCCGGGATATGTTGCTCACCGACAACATTTCAAGCGGATGAAATGCAAGGCTCGTCAGGAGAAAGAAATACAACCGAGGAGCGCAAAAGAACGACTGGCAACTGTCACATGGTCGACGCTGGGGGATCACAAGTTCTCACATTTGGGAGTGATTCTGATGAAGAAATAGCCCTTGGCCCTCTCTTCAAAGAACCCACATCCGAAATAGAAGAAATAAAGACCTGTGAGAACATTCAGCTGTGCAATCGTACGCTGCCCGAAAAGAATCTCGGGCCCGCGAACAGTGGGTCGAATAGAAAAGATAATGGGAATGAAAAAGCCCCTGAGGACATCGCCTTCGATGATCGAGTCGTCGAAGAGTTGACAGCCAAGGACCCGCCAAAGAAAAGTAAGGTGGACTACAATGTTCTGGCACACTTGAGAAAGCTACCTTCACAGCTAAGCATTCTCGATGCCCTCTTGTTATCAAAAGAAGCAAGAAATTCTTTGATCAAGGCACTGCAAGAACCCGAGCAATTCCAAGCTTTCCTCGCCGAAAAAAATATGAAGGACGAGCTGGAAGAAGTGCACACAGCCGATATCACCTTTGGCGATGAAAATCTCCTCCTCAGGACATGCGAGCATAACCGTCCCCTTTATGTCTCCGGATATTGCAATGACATTAAGATAGGGAAGATCCTGGTCGACAATGGGTCCTCCGTCAATCTCCTCAATGTAAGAGTGTTGAAGGAAATCTGCATGAGCGTTCAGCACCTCGCTCAGGATAAGATCACTATCTCCGGATTTGACTCCCAATCATCACGGACGCTCGGGTCTGTGATACTGACGCTGCGCTTTGGGCTGCTAGTCACTGACATCAAGTTTCACGTCATTGACGCCAAGACTTGCTACAATGCTTTGCTCGGTAGGCCTTGGTTACACGAGTACAACATCATCCCTTCTACACAACATCAGTGTATGAAGTATTTCAAGGATGATCTCGAGTATACTGTGACAGGGGAACTAAACCCATTCTCCGTGAATGAAGTCCGCAAATATGAGGATGCCAAGTACTTCCTACCAGATTTCAAAGACACAGAAAGATGTCATAAACCAGAGAACAAGAACAAAGCTATCACCACTATTCCGGTCTTCGGGAGTGATACCGAGGAGAAGGAAGAGATAGTTTATTCGGAGCCGCCCCAATGCAACAAGCCAGGACCGTCCACCCCTATTCTGGACTTTGGCAGCGACTCAGAAGATGAGGTCAATGCCGTATTTTCTGTTCGGCCATCAATACAAGCCTTTGCTGGCAATGATCAGAGTTTGCAAATTGCCATGGTTCCGCGGAAGCATTACAAAGAGCTCGATGCACTTAATGCCTATAGTGTGCAGGATCTGTAGACATTCTACGTCCCTCCCAGGCAAAAAGGTGAAAAGGCGATCCTATTCTACCGATCCGAGAAAACCAAAGTGGAGAAAGAAATTTGGCATGGTGCGGATTCTACACTAGACAGACTTCAGCCCATCCGTTTGCCCAAGTACTACACAAACGGCTTAAAAAGGCTATTGAGGCACCAAGGCATACCCTTTAAGTAGACTGCTCGACAAGCTAAGTTCCATGACAGGATCTGGAATGTCCCCGGAACTCAGCGAAAGTTGCCCAACGGGAGAATGGAAACGATCGGGCTTGGATATGTCCAATCTAAGAAACGCGAGCGATTCCGTGGTTGTTACGTCATACATGACATCGATGAAGAAGGAGATGCTCTGTGGGAAGATGCTAACCCTGAACCAAAACGAGCTCCCGTCGTAAAAATGCCAAGCCCGTCGTTCGAAGAACAAATGGACAAGCTTATAAGGGAAGCAGGTCAAAAGGTTCGAGACGACCATAAACGCAAAATGACCATCTATGAGAAAGCCAGGAAGCAGCGCCTCCTTCAGCAGGCTGCGGAGAATGACGATGCCCTTCGTCGCCAACCCGTCACAAAGAAGACCCGGCGCAGAGGCAAAAATAAACCCAAGAACAGAAAAAGCGTTCAACAGCGACAAAACGGGTCCAAGAAACCACGTGATCGGGAATCGAGCAACCAGGATTCGTCTCTTATAAAGAAGATGGGTCGAGCGTACTCTTTTCCCCAAGACAAGACAAGGAAGATATTCGATCTTGTCATAAAATATCAGATGATAACACTCCCTGAGTCCAAGCACCCCGAGCAGGTAGGTGAAGTTAATCATCCAGATTATTGCTCCTATCACCGAGCAATAGGACATCCTATAGAAGATTGCTTCACATTCAAAGACTGGGTAGAAGACCAGTATCTGCAAGGCAGGTTCGCTCTATCCAGCAGCTGGAGGGTAACCCCGCCGCAGAAGCATGAACCGAAAGCCACTAGAGTAGAACCGGATCAACATCGGTCTTGGAAACGATCCCGTACCTGTCACGTGATAACGCTGTCAGAAGAAGAACCCGAGGATATGGATGACGTCCCTTGGTGTTTCGAAAACGATGATGACGAGGTGATCTCAGAGTTTCGGCCGGCGTCAAAAGGGCTGGAGGATGAAATACATACTACTGCAATTAACCTCAAGAAAATTGACTTGGGGACAGCAAGTGACCCGCGGCCTACGTTCGTCAGTGAGCTGTTATCTGAAGAAAGGGTGGCTATGCTCAAGGACGTGCTTATGCAATATAAAGATTGCTTCGTATGGAACTATTCGGAGATGCCCGGATTGGATCCAGAAATAGCCGTCCACAAATTGGCGATTTCTCCAGACATCAAGCCGATCAAACAAGCACCGAGAAGAATGCGGCTCGAGCTTGAGATGAGCATCAACGCCGAAGTCAAGAAGCTAATCGATTCCGGCTTCATCCAAGAGATTCAGTATCCTGACTAGATCGCCAACATTGTCCCATTAATGAAGAAGAATGGAACGGTGCACATATTTGTGGACTTCCGGGATCTCAACAAAGCTTGCCCAAAGGACGACTTTCCAGTACCGGTCACTGAGCTGATGATAGATAATACGTCCACTCACGAAGTTTTCTCCTTCATGGACGGCTCATCAGGATACAATCAGATAAAAATGCATCCCGAAGACCAGAAGCATACCGCTTTCCGGACCCCTTTGGGCATATTCTGCTACAAGGTGATGCCTTTCGGGCTAAAGAACGCCGGTGCCACCTATCAGAGGGCTATGGCATAGATTTTTGATGACCTCATACATGAAATCATCGAATACTATATCGATGACCTTATAGTTAAAAGCAAATCATACGAGAAACATTTAGAACATCTGAAGATCGTGTTTCAGCGCCTTCGGAAATACAGCTTGAAGATGAACCCTCTCAAATGCGCGTTCGGAGTTTCCTCGGGCAGGTTTCTAGGATTCGTCGTCCGGTACAGAGGCATCAAGATAGACCCGTTGAAGATCAAGGCGATCATGGAAATGCCTCCGCCAAGAACACTCAAGCAACTGCGGTCTCTCCAAGGAAAGCTCGCGTATATCCGGCGGTTTATAGCCAATCTCTCAGGCAAGTGCCGTCCTTACAGTCACCTAATGAAGAAGGGATCTCCAATCGTCTGGGATCGCAAATGCCAAAGCGCACTGGACGAAATTAAGCAATACCTGCAAAATCCACCGGTGCTGACTGCTCCGGTCAAGGGAAAGCCTCTCATTCTGTATACAACCGCCCTCGAAGGTTCCTTAGGTGCGCTATGGGCACAAGAAAACAACCAAAGGAAGGAGAGGGCCCTTTACTATTTGAGTCGAGTTTTACTGGGGGCAGAAAGCAACTACCCCCCATCGAAAAACACTGCCTGGCATTGATTTTCGCGATAACGAAGCTCAGACACTACGCGTTAGCACATGAAGTCCATCTCATATCAAAGGTGGATCCTCTCAAATATTTGATGTCAAAAGCCATATTAACGGGACGACTCTCTAAATGGGCCCTACTTTTAATGGAATTCTCGGTGACATACCGACCCCTCAAGGCAGTGAAAGGCCAGGCCATCGCCGACTTTCTCGCTGAACATCCAATACCTGCCGATTCTCCTTTGAACTGCGAACTGCCCTACGAGTACGCGTTTGACACGATCGACGGGGAGAGAAGAGAGAATGATACCCAGTGGGAACTCTACTTCGATAGAGCATCTTCCATAAAGAAGCGCAAACAAAGCACCCCCATAATCAAATCTGGGGTGGGCCTCATATTCGTAACTCCACAAGGAGGGATAATGCGCTTTGTTCTCCTTGACAGAGCCGAAGATGAACAATGAAGCCGAATATGAAGCTTTAATAGCAGGTCTTGAGATCGCCATCGACATGGGAATTGAGAATCTCCTCATATATGGAGACTCCCAGCTGATCGTTAGCCAAGTAAATGGCGACTATCAAACGTGCAAATCAGAGTTGGTAAAGTACAGTGAGAGAGTGCAGCAATTGCTGACTCGAATCCCTTCCTACACCCTGGAAAGCATACCGCGTGCAGAAAATAGTAAGACGGATGCATTAGCCAAGCTCGCTAAAGAACCGACCGACGAGAACCTCCATGACGTAAGGATCGTTGTGCAAAACCGTCGGGTTCTGGCACCGGCAGAAATATCTCTGGAGTCGTCCGAAGAAAAGGGAGCGACCGAGCAAACGACCCTGCAAATAAAAGACCAGGAAAAAGATGAGAATTGGAGAGAAGTCTTTGTAGACTACTTCAAATCCCGTCGAACGCCTAAAGATGCGTCTTCAAGACGTCAGCTCATGAAACGAGCTCTTTCTTTTGCATTCGTCAGTGATACTCTGTATAAGAGATCGTTTGACTCTTTATGGCCAAGATGCCTGGGACCGGAAGAAGCAAAAAGAGTCGTCCAAGAAACTCACGACGGACTCTGCGGTTCTCACCAAGCCGGGCTGAAGATGAAGCTGAAAATCAAAAGGATGGGCTACTATTGGCCCATGATGATCCAAGACTGCCTTGAATACGTGAAACAGTCCCACTCGTGCCAGATCCACGGGGACTTTATCCATTAGCATCCAAATCCGTTACATCCAACGGTGGCTAGCTGGCCATTCGAAATGTGGGAAAGTGACATTATTGGCCCCATCGAACCAGCAGCGTCCAGAGAACATCGATTCATTTTGGCGACAACTGATTACTTCTCCAAATGGGCAGAAGCAGTACCGCTGAGGGAAGTGAAGATGGAGAATATCCTCTATTTCTTCATGACGCACGTTATTTACCGGTTCGGCACTCCGCGACGGATTATCTCCGATAACGGGCCAGCCTATAGAAGCCACAAGATCAGCCGCTTCGCACAACAGCATAATATAGACTGAAGATATTCATCGGTCTATAATCCACGAGCTAACGGTCTAGCTGAGACTTTTAACAAGACCTTGACGAAAATCGTGAAAAAGACGGTGTCTCGAAATAAGAGGGACTGGCATGAGAGACTACATGAAGCTCTTTGGGCGTATCGAACTACGTTCAAAACAGCCACAAACACAACGCCATATGTATTGGTATTCGGAACAGAAGCGGTACTCACCCTCGAGATAGAGTTACCCTCTCTATGAGTGGCGGTTCACTACGAGCTAACAGACGAAGAAAATGCTCACCTTCGGCTTGAGGAGCTCGATTCCCTTGATGAAACCAGGCTCATGGCGCAGCAAAATCTGAAGGCTTATAAAGCAAAGATGACGCGCTCATATGAGAGATTGACTAGGCCGAGAACATTCCGCCAAGGCGAACTCGTGCTAGTGGTCAAAAGACCTATGATCCCCAATCGTGCCAAGCGGGGAAAATTCAAGCCGAGCTATGAAGGCCCGTATATCATAGACAAAGTCTACCAGGGTGGAGCATATCTACTCATGGACATGCATGGTGAAAGAACTTTCAGGCCAATAAACGGTCGCTTCCTAAAAAATACTACACCTGATGAGTCACGGCCTAGGTCAACGATAGATGACAATACCTATGTCCGCTCGCTATCTTCCTAAGCCTAAACTCTATAAGTAGTAGCCGGCTTCTTTTTCTCGGACCGAAACGTCTTTAAACTAACAATGGACCACTATGTCCTAAAACTGGCGTCCGACCGAAACGTCCTTAAACTAACGATGGACCACTATGTCTTAAAATTTGTTGTTGACCGAAACGTCGATAAACTACTACAGGCAGCAGCATCCCAAGGCTAACACAAAAAAAAAAGAGAAGAAAACGGTATGTCCATAAGCAAAATGGGCATGGATGAAAACTTGAAAGGGCTCCGTGAGTAAAAACAGCAGGGCTACCGGCGAGTTTTGTGAAAACCCGAAAGGGCGCAATCTCGTTAAAAGACACTTGCAAGGTCCTCTCGAGCTTGTAAGGAGAAACCACCTACGTGAGATCCTTACGACTCACAAAGGAGCAACACATTTAGGGATCCCCACGATGCCTAAGGAGAAACGCACTTACGAGATCCTCACGACTCGTAAGGAGAATTCCCCCTTTGAGACCCTCACGGCTCATAGGATTCAAAAGCCTTAAGCTACAGGGATCTGAGCCTGTTCTTAAGCAGCCATCACAACCTCCAATGCTGCCCTACAAGCGGTTCAGTATTGACCCTTGTATACAATCCATAGGCGCGAATAAACATTTCCCTAACAAAGTCCCACCCGCGGCTAAGGATATGTTTACACAGTGGACAACCCTTGTAAGCCCTCTCGACTTATAAGGAGAAAATACTATCGTAAGATCCTTACGAGTTATAAGAGAACACACACTTCGGAATCCTTACGATTCCTAAGGAGAAAGTACACCTACAAGATCCTCACGACTCGTAGGGAGAAATACCTTTATGAGACCCTTACGGCTCGTAAAGTCAAAAAGCCTTAGTCGACATGATCCTAACCCTGTTCGCTAAGCCACCTTTGTTCGGCATCGACAGAGGCAAATGATGATTCGCTCCTGGAAATATCCCAGTTGTAGCGATGTTGATGCCGAAATCAGTGTCAAATCCCAAATTCGCAGTGAAAAGCCAGCGAGCCATAAATGCATACGAAATAGCCGAAATGATGGGGTAACTTGCAAATCAGCAAGTAAAAATGTATGCATATAAAATAGCCGAAATGATTGGGCAACTCGCAATAAAAAGTAGCGAGTAAAAATAAAGCAAATAGACGAAATGATTGGGCACTGCGAAAAATAGCCGAAATGATTGGGCAATCGCGACTTTCGCAATATAAAAAGCTGAAATGATAGAGCATCGCGGAAAGAAAAATATATAAAATGAAACTTTTTGCCCTACAGGTGAGACCACATCGATCCCTGTATACTATCCAGGGGCACAACAAAGAGGGAACCATACCTTCCCACCAGGCTCCATCTGAAAGAGAGCCAAGTTTTGATGGTTCACAGACAGCCTAGAAATTATCTCAACATTCGTCTCATTGCAACAGACGCAATATCAGCAAAGCGGAACCGTAACAATTCCCAGTTCCATGACTCGGCAGTGCTCAGACAACCAAGAGTCAACCCCCGACTCCGTGAAATGCGGATAAAGTCAACCAATCCTGATCCTTGCGGAACACGGCTAATGTCAATCCTGACCCCGTGGGAAGCATCCAGAGCAAATCCTGGTCCTTGCGGAACATGGCTATGTCAATCCTGACCCCGTGGGAAGCATCTGGAGCAAATCCTGGTCTAGTGGAACTTGGCTATGTCAATCCTGACCCCGTGGGAAGCGTCCAGAGCGGAACCTGGTCCTTGCGGAACACAGCTATATCAATCCTGACCCCGTGGGAAGCATCCAGAGCAAATCCTGGTTATGTGGAACACGGCCTATGTCAATCCTCACCCCGTGGGAAGCGTCCAGAGCGGATCCTGTTCTAGTGGAACACGGCTATGTCAATCCTGACCCGTGGGAAGCGTCCAGAGCGGAACCTGGTCCTCGCGGAACACGGCTATGTCAATCCCAACCCCGTGGGAAGCATCCAGAGCAAATCCTGGTCACGTGGAACACGACCTATGTCAATCCTGACCCCGTGGGAAGCGTCCAGAGCGGATCCTGATCCTTGCGGAACACGGCTATGTCAATCCTGACCCCGTGGGAAGCATCCAGAGCAAATCCCGGTCACGTGGAACACGGCCCATGTCAATCCTGATCCCGTGGGAAGCATCCAGAGCAAATTCTGGTCATGTGGAACACGACCTATGTCAATCCTGACCCCGTGCTGTAACAACCCCAAATTTCCAATACAAGTTTTTACAAAAAAGTTTCAAAAAAATCCGTAAAGGGGTATTTTTGCCTGAGCACAAGTTATAAGTAATTATTTTTCTTTTTAATTACAAGTTAAAAGAATGTAACAACTCCATTTTTAGTGTACAAAAATTTGCTTTAAAATTAATGTATACTTGGGGTATTTACATTTACTGTTATTACTTTAAGTAATTAATTAGCTCCATAATTACAAGAAGGAGCTTGTAGCTCATTGGTAATACCTTGCACTGCTGAACCAAGCCACCAGAGTTCAAATCCTATACCCCACATTATTTTTAATATTGTTTTTATTTTGAACCTTTAGAATACCAAAAGTTTACACGTGCATATCTCACAAAAACCCTACTATACCCAAAGATGTAACATTACCAGAGGGTAGATGAACCGTCGGGGGGATCCCGGCGGCCTGACTCGGCCGGGAATCGGCCAAATCGGCCCCGACTCGGCCGACTCAGTCCTCCGACCGAGTCACGGCCGATTCCGGCGACGACTCCAACATGAAAGTTGTGTCTTTTCATATTCCCTATGCGCCTGCAAAATTTCAGCCTCAGACCATTTCCAGAGCTCTTTTAAAACCCCAATTACTCCATTTTTAATACATTTTATCACATTTTTCATTTTAACCTTCCACCTACCCTAATCCTAGCCTAACCCTATAAATACACCCCATACCCTTTACCCTCTCACCTCAAAATTCTGTGCCCACTCTCTCAAAATTCCAAGAAAACTTGTGTACTTTGAAAATAAGCTCGAGGCGAAGCTCCGGCGAAATCTACGGCAAACTTCCGGCGATTGTTTTAGGAACTACCGTCGACGACGCAACACATCGGCGATTCCTCTACTTCCCTCTCACCCTCTTGTGTGATTTGAAACCCGTAAGTCCCAATTCCTACTTATCTGTTCTATCAAAAAAATACGGTTTTACAAAACCCGACGGAATCGGAACAAATCCGATTTCCGATTCGGTTTCTTATAAAATTCCACTTCTCACTAATACAATCATACTTAAACTTGCTCATGTTGACTATTAAACACTAATCAACCAAATTGATCAAATTTCATCACATGAAATGATGGCTATTTCAATTTATCGTATTTTTCACTTAAATACCATATTGTTTCAATTCTACATTTAACTCCATTAAACTTGCTATACCTTTAAAGTAGAGCACGAGGTAACGACCTACCTCCTTACACACTCATATACAACCTAACACGATACCATCGAAAATTTAGAATACGGGAAAAACAAACATTTTCATTTAAATACCCTTTACTAAATAAAGCCATTTCTAAAAGATTTAGTATTGATACACTTTTTAAATAAATACCACTTATTATGAAAATAGGATAAGTTGTGGACATCAGTCGTTTATCTAAACCTGACTTTGTGGTGTCTAGGCTAGGCAAGTGAGAAAGGTAACTTTAAAAGCCCCCGTCTAACGGTGATTCATAAGCGAATCCCTTCTTTCTTCACTTGTACTTACCTGCCCACAATTGGCGGTGAAGAGGCGATTTGAGGCATCTCATAACTTGTCGATTTGGACCAGTTAGGAATAGTCTAGTTGACTTAGGAGACCCTAGAACATAGAATACTGAAAATTAACATCTTTACAAATAAATACCACTTACTTCATAAAACCGTTTTCTAAAGTATTAGTATTTATACAATCTTTGCAAAGCGCTTCTACAATCCATTTTGGGAAACCCGTTCGGGATGGTGCGGATTATCGCACATCCTCGGGCTTAGTAGTGCGAGATTAAGACCTCCGCAAGGAGCATTCGGTCTCGAAAGGTTTAAAATACGATATCTTAAGAAAATGAGATTTTTAGAATATAAAAAAATATATTAAAATTATTTTTGTATAAATATATGTATATTTATCATTAAAATACCTATTTTGTTATGATATAAATATTCCACCTTTTTCTAAAAAACACAAGAATCAATTTTACACTAAAATTCCATGAATTCCATATAAATCAATATTACAAATAAATAGCTTTATTTCTGAATTTAGGATATTTTCATTAAAAATATCACAATATAAAATCCACATTCATTACAACCCTAAAAACGAATAATAAATGCTTGGGGTATATTTTGAAAAAGTATATAAAAGTATTTTTACATAAAACCCCTCTCAAGTTCTATAAATTACCCTAAAGATCCTAGTAAACATAGGTTTAAGCGGAACCAATCTCTTGAGCCTCAGGGAGTCGGAGAAGTGGGTGCTTGCTTATCTAAGGTAGACAAATTAATAAAAGCAATCAGGACTTCAAGTTAATTTGCTGATTGTCTGACTCAATTTGAGTCTCAGTATAATCTGACTTGAATATGATTCAAGTACAATCTACAATCTACAATCTTCAATATTACAATTCAACCTGAATTCATGAATCCAATTATCAATCTATACAACTTGATTGAACCGAACCATGGATATACATTCCATTTACATGGTTCTCCAGTTATTCCATTTACATGATTCTACGGTTACATCCGTTTACTGATATCATGGTATTGCTCAATCAACCAATTATACAATCAATACAATTTACAAGACAAACAATACAATCAAAACACTACGGGGTTTAAGGGGTAGATTGGTACGGAAGGTGTTAAAAGTGGCACGAGACTGTAAGATTTAATAGACCTAACATGAATCCGGTTGCTGTTGTATCGTGGCATAAACGGTTCCTTGTACTATACGTGTCTCTAGTCCCTGGCATATAGAGACTCCTCTCGTATACACTGGCATCCTTCTGTACCAAGCTAAAAACAACAGCGTTAACACTAAATATAACAATATAATACAACTGTAAAAGCTACTCTCTCTCTCTCTCTTACTCTCTGTCTATTCTATTTCTCCTCTTATTTTTGGGACTTACCGAGCGATCTGTTCGCTGACGACATTCTATTTCTTTCTTCTTTGAATGTCGTCAGGTGTTTTGGACCCGGCAGAGATCGAGCCATCTGCAGAAAACTTGGATCAGTTTGCTGAAGAGCCAGAGCTCTAGTTTCCATTCAGTATTTTTCATTTTCTGTTATGCCATTGTTTAGGCATCGCTTTTATTTTAGTTGTATTTCCTTTTCATGCATTGTATAAAAGAATGTTAATAAATAAAAGTTGTTGCTTTTATTATACCTTGTCTCTTATGTATATTTTCTTTTATATTGCTTAGCTACTCTTAGCGTATTTGCTTCTGAGTAAATACGTAACGGACCAGTCATGTCCCTTTCGCCGTATACCGGGAAGGGGGGCGTGAGACGTGCGAAGCGTCCAAAGCGGAACCTGGTCCTTGCGGAACACGACTATGTGACCCCGTGGAAAGCATCCAGACCAAATCCTGGTCACGTAGAACACGGCCTATGTCAATCCTGACCCCATGGGAAGCGTCCAGAGCGGAACCTGGTCCTTGCGGAACACGGCTATGTCAATCCTGACCCGTGGGAAGCATCCAGAGCAAATCCTGGTCATGTGGAACATGGCCTATGTCAATCCTGTCCCCGTGGGAAGTATCCAGAGCGGATCCTGGTCTAGTGGAACACGGCTATATCAATCCTGACTCCGTGGGAAGCGTCCAGAGCTGAACCTGGTCCTCGCGGAACACGACTATATCAATCCTGACCCCGTGGGAAGCATCCAGAGCAAATCCTGGTCTAGTGGAACACAGTCTATGTCAATCCTGACCCCGTGGGAAGCGTCCAGAGCGGAACCCGGTCCTTGCGGAACACGGCTATGTCAATCCTGACCCCATGGAAAGCATCCAGAGTAAATCCTGGTCTAGTGGAACACGGCTATGTCAATCCTAACCCCGTGGGAAGCGTCCAGAGCGGAACCTGGTCCTTGCGGAACACGGCTATGTTAATCCTGACCCCGTGGGAAGCATCCGGAGCAAATCTTGATCAAGTGGAACATGGCCTATGTCAATTTTGACCCCGTAGGAAGCGTCCAGAGTGGATTCTGGTCCTTACGGAACACGGCTATGTCAATCCTGACCCCATGGGAAGCATTCAGAGCAAATTCTAGTCACGTGGAATATGGCCTATGTCAATCTTGACCCCGTGGGAAGCGTCCAGAGCGGAACCTGGTCCTTGCGGAACACAGCTATGTCAATCCTGACCCCGTGGAAAGCATCCAGAGAAAATCCTGGTCACGTGGAACACGGCCTATGTCAATCCTGACCCCATGGAAAGCGTCCAGAGTGGATCCTGGTCCTTGCGGAACACGGCCATGCCAATCCTGACCCCGTGGGAAGCATCCAGAGCAAATCCTGGTCATATAGAACACGGCCTATGTCAATCCTGACCCCGTGGGAAGTGTCCAGAGCGGAATCTGGTCCTTACGGAACACGGCTATATCAATCTTGACCCCGTGGAAAGCATCCAGAGCAAATCCTGGTCACGTGGAACACGGCCTATGTCAATCTTGACCCCGTGGAAAGCGTCCAGAGCGGATCCTGGTCCTTACGGAATACGGCTATGTCAATCCTGACCCTGTGGGAAGCGCCCAGAGCAACTCCTAACTCCGTGAAATGCGGATAATGTCAATCTCATCAAACAATTATGGGTCCTCTCGACTCGTAAGGAAGAAAACTCTCTTGTGAGATCCTTACGACTCTCAAGACACTTAGGAATCCTCACGATTCCTAAGGAGAAAATACACCTACGAGATTCTCTTGACTCGTAGGGAGAAAAGTCTTTATGAGACCCTCACGGCTCATGAAGTTGAAAAACCTTAGGCAGCTGATCTGAACCTGCTTCCTAAGCCATTGCTACCTCTCGAAGAATTCAAAACGGAATGCTCTCTCTATCATCTACAGGCTACGCTTACTAAAGTGACATGCCGGTAACAAAGAAGAGAAGAAAGCAAGAGATGACACAGGATATTACGAAAGAAATGTATCTTTTATTCATAAATTCAATTGGGTACAAAATACATCATATGAAAGAATAAAAAATGGATATATATTATTCAAAATTTACAAATTGGTACAAGAACAACTATTGGGAGGGAAGCGTTTTCAATAGGCCAATCAGTTGCTCGCGCACTCCCCTCAGCCCCTTTTCACGGTCAGCTGCCGCGGCCAACTCCGCTTCAACTTGAGCCCGTTGCTGCAAGTAGGATGAAAGTTGCTCGTCAATGACCTGCTGAGCCGCCCCACGACTCTGCGCATCCCGTTCAATGAGGTCGAGCTTCTGCCTCAGCGTTAGCCCGTCAGAAATACATTGTAGAAAGCTTTCGAAGATGGCTTTCAGTTGTGCAACGTTTGCATCAACTTGAGCATGCAATCGAGCAGATTCGCTTGAAGTCTCTTCGCACTCCTTACATTTTAAGGCCGCTTCTTTTTCAAGATGGCGGAAGTAGGAAGTGCTCCCCTCGACCCATGCAACCCGTTGAGAGTTCACAGCCAGGACCTCGGGAGCAGGACGTCCGACCTCGAGATCATGCAGACAAGTCTCGATTCTCTTGCAGTGACTAACCCAAGACTCAACGACGCCCTCACTATAAAAGTTCACGAGCGTCGCCAGCATAGGATTAACCTCGGCAGCAAAATCTGCAGCAAGGGCAGGGGTCTCCGCGTCAAGCTCCTTAAGGTGATCGATCAACATGCGCAGACTATTCACAACGCCCTTTGAAGAGGGATGTCGAGAAAAGGGGCCTGCTGGCATTATGACTCGAGATTCGAACGGAGCTGAAGTCGGTATCACCGCTGCAAAACAAATCACAGTCAAATGACGGTTCAAGAAATAGAGAAGGTTCATGAATAACGAAGTTTACTATATCGGCTGCAACAGGTGGCAAGGCCGGGAGTACCGGTGGTGCAACTGTTCTTTCATCTCCTCTTTCAATCTGTAGTGCTGCAGTCAAAACAAAGAAGAATTAGAAACGATTTGGCTGCCCATAAAAGAAAAGAGAAGACATTAGCTAAAGGCTGTACTCATCAGCGCCACCAGATAAGGCAATCTCTGACTGGAAGGAGAAATGTGGGTGCAGCACCTGATACAGGTGATAAAAAAGGACTCCTGCAAGGATGAAATAATGCAGTGTCGGTACATAAAGTATACTGCCTACAACGAAACCGATAGGTCACAAATCCATACCTTCCAGCATTTGAGAGGATACGAGAGAAGGCAAAGGGACGGCCACCGTCAAAGTAGCAACTGGCGATGCTTCCTCGGGTGGCACAACCTCAATGCTCGGCACACCTGCATTTAGAAACGAGATAAATACTGTCAGGAGAGAATGAAAGAGATTGCAGAACGAAAAGGAAATCAATGACCCAAAATCAACCTGGTGAGTCGCCGGTCAAGACCGCGACAAGGGCGTCACTGGATGCAGCGAATGCTTCACCCTCTTCCACCGGAACGGTCTCGCTACCCGTAGCCTCATCCCCCGACTCCATGAGAATCGTCATGATACTCGCAATGCCCGGCAACGGCAAGGAACCGCAAGGGGAAAGAGTGGCGATTGGGGCAGTGCCAGACTCTTGAGAAAGAGTGGCTACCTCAAGCTCGGCGATTGCCGCCATCTCACCTACCGCTATCTCATCAAGACTCGGCCTTGCAGGATAGGATATATGAGAATCTGAAAATTAAAACTTTGACAAAAAGAACTCAATGTCACGTTACCTTGGGTCGGTCTTTCGACTGCTTCCCAAGCCGCACGTGCTGCCTGTCTGTGGGCGATAGACAAGGCGGCCGAAGCATCCTCTGAAGGAGTAGGGGTAGGGGTAGCAGCGCTCGAACCTGCACCCACGACCAAGGCAGCGTTACACTACCTTACTACGCGCATTCTACGCTTCCTTTCCGTCCGGGCTGTGAGAGCGGATCATCTCAAGACCTCCGTCAACGGGACGTCATCGTCCGCACTTAGAGCTACCTCTGGAGCCGTTATGGCATCCGTCATCGGTTGCTTAAGTAAAGCCTCTTTTGGCAGTGCTGAGGAGGCCGGGACTTCGATAGCCGGTGTTTCCAACAAAAAATTTCCGCGCAAAAGAGCCTAAGGTATCAAATGGCAGCGACACGTTTAAAAATATGTGAACCAGTATTTTCCAGGCTGCATTTTGATAAACTTCCGAATGAGAAACAGCTAAATTCTGATGGTATCAAAAGCGTCTCAAAAAATCTTTCGATTTGATATATTATGGCCTTCATAATTCACCCGGGATCAAAAGTTATGAGGCATCACGTGACCGGACATCATGTGCCCACACGTGACCGGGCATCACGTGCAGACACGTAACCATTTACAGGCAAAGCCTGTAGGCACTGAATAAAATAAATAATTGGAAATAATTAATCAATGGGGTCACGTGCCAACACGTGATGGGTCTTTAAACCCACTGAAAAGAATTAAAGGTATAATAAAATAATAAGGAAAAACCCAAATGGGGCATCACGTGCCAACACATGACCAAGGGTCACGTGCTGACACGTGATAATTTCTGAGTTCTTTAAAACAACAGAATTAAATTCTGGTCAAATGCTTAATCACGGGGTCACGTGCCAACACGTGATGGGTTCTTAAAAATCTATGAATTAATAGAATTAAATTCTAATTAAGAGGGAATCAAAAACCCTGACTGGAAAAATATTTCTCTAATCTTTCCAAACAAAATAAGATGGTGCTCTGTAAAATGGAGCACTGTTGGATTAAAAATCCAATGGTGATTAAAAATCACCAATTTATGGAAATATTTTATAAAAGGAAAGATTTCCCTGAAATTTGCCAGGAATAACAGATAAAAGATCTTTTGGATTAAAAATCCAATGGTGAATAAAATTCACTGTGTGATCTAAAAGATCACGTTGGTTACAAAATCAATTAAAATTTTTCAATGAAAGATTCACAAAACAAATTGATTTTTTTCTTTCTCCTATAAATAGGAGCCAACAAAAGAAGAGAAGGGATCTACTTTTTTGGGAGATAACAACAACAGAGAGAAAAAAGAGAGAAGAATTTAACTCTCAAGAGAGAAAAAAAAGATCTCTTCAGAGAAATGAAACCCTAGGTGAGAAAGGGGAAATAGATCTAAGTTCCGTAAAACAAAGAGAATTTAAGAGTTTAACTCTTCTGAAAAAGAATTTAGTTCTTCCTCTGGTTGAAGATCTGCAGAAGCAAATCTCCCCATAGATTGAGAATTTAATTCTCATCGGGTTGAGATTCTGCCATGCATATCCAAAACTTAGAGGGAGAATTGAGTTTAGGGAATTTAATTCCCCTCAAAATTAATAGGAATTTAATTCCTCCAAAACAGAACTAGGGTTTAACCCTATATGAGAATTTAATTCTCCCACTTTCACAGGAATTTAATTCCTTCAAGATAAAACTAGGGTTTAACCTTATATGAGAATTCAATTCTCCCAATTCATAGGAATTTAATTCCTCCAAGACAGAACTAGGGTTTAACCCTATATATAAGAATTTAATTCTTTCACATACATGGGAATTTAATTCCACTAAAACATAATTAGGGTTTAACCCTACAGAGAATTTAATTCTTAAAATAAAGAGACTTGAAAGATCTCCATGCACGTAAAGAACATTGGTCACGTGATGATACGTGACCCCAATCCGCAGTGATCAGAAGGAAAGAATAAAGCTAGGTCACTTGCCCCCATGTGACCCCTAAACAGATCCCCCAAAAATGAGAAGGAAAAAGCTTTGAGGCAATGCTTCACGTGCCCCCACGTGCCCCTCATAATATAGGGAACAAAAGCAAAGGCAGTATTGGTTTTGGGCGCTCTCACGTGTTACCACGTGACCCCTAATAAATGCTTTAATAATCAATGCACAAATATCCATCACGTGTTAACACGTGATGGTCAGAACATTAAAAGTGTTTAAACACTTATTTGCAGAACAAAGTAAAGGAGATCTGGCCCCACCTTTGGGTGTCCTCACGTGTCCCCACATGACCCCTTCCTCTCTAGTGTTTAACACTAATTTGAGAGTTTTATTCCCCAGTGTTTAACACTGTTGTCTTCTAGTGTTTAACACTACTCTGAGTATTTCATTTCCAGTGTTTAACACTATTGTCCTTTAGTATTTAACACCATTTTTAGCCAAATTGGCTAAGTTTCCAGAGGCAAAAACCTCTCCTTTAACCAAATCTCAAAATTGAATAAAATTCAGAGCTATAATGTTTAATGCTCAGTCAAAGACAAAAATGTTATCAGAGCCCTCAAACTCTTGTTTAGCATTGCTAAATAATATGGGTTGAAACAAGACAAATGTCTAATGGTCCAACAAAGGGCCAAAATTCCAAACTCAATTGGACTTAGCCTAAGTTGGCCATAAGTCCTCAATTCAGACTTAACTGAGCCATTGTGCTCATAATATAATTAATTGGTCTTTGTTCCAAATTGGACTACAGATCACTTGATCCACCTCGATTTAAGGGTACATCTCTTCACTCCTTTGATATTTGTCGTCGTAATTCCTCAACGTCTTCAAAGAGGTGACGGGTCCCGACAGCCACACATTTCATGGACTGTGGGGTTCTTAAACTCACGGACTATGATGTCCTTAAACTCGACCGTGATGTCTTTAAACTAACATTAGACTGTGGGGTCCTTAAACTCACGGACTAGATGTCCTTAACCTCGACTGTGATGTCTTTAAACTAACATTGGACTGTGGGGTCCTTAAACTCACGGACTATGATGTCTTTTACCTCGACCGTGATGTCTTTAAACTAACATTGGACTGTGGGGTCCTTAAGCCCATGGACTATGATGTCCTTAACCTCGATCGTGATGTCTTTAAACTAACATTGGACTGTGGGGTCCTTAAACTCATGGACTATGATATCCTTAATCTCGACCGTGATGTTTTTAAACTAACATTGGACTATGGGGACCTTAAACTCACGGACTATGATGTCCTTAACCTCGACCGTGGTGTCTTTAAACTAACATCGGGCTGTGGGGTCCTTAAACTCATGGACTATGATGTCCTTAACCTCGACCGTGATGTCTTTAAACTAATATTGGACTGTGGGGTCCTTAAACCCATGGACTATGATGTCCTTAACCTCGACCGTAATGTCTTTAAACTAACATTGGACTGTGGGGTCCTTAAACCCATGGACTATGATGTCCTTAACTTCGACCGTGATGTCTTTAAACTAAACATTAGACTGTGGGGTCCTTAAGCCTACAGACTATGATGTTCTTAACCTTGACTGTGAGGTCTTTAAACTCACGGACTATGATGTCCTTAACCTCGACCGTGATGTCTTTAAACTAAACATTGGACTGTGGGGTCCTTAAGCCCATGGACTATGATGTCCTTAACCTTGACTGTGAGGTATTTAAACTCACGGACTATGATGTTGTAGCGCCTTGAAAAGTCGTTTTGGTGTTTTCCTGAAAATCGGTGAAAATTCGGTATTTTTCCGAAAACCGTCTTTTTTGTTATTTTGCAGTTTAGGGCTAATTATACCTAAAATGGATAGGTAATTGCTTGTTTTTAGTAGCTAATGAGTTACTTATTAAATTTTGGGCATTTAAAATTTTTTCCCTATTTTTCAATTTTTTAATATTATTTTAAGCCGGTAAGAAAATACATTAAATTAGCGATAAATACAAATTTTTCCGGGCTAATTTTAATCTTTAAAATTATGTTAATTAAAATCTAGTTGTAACATAAATTTTTAGTATTTTATTTTGATTTTTAACTAATTTTTATTATAGAAAACGAAATTTATTGAATTTAAGCTTAAACTTGCAATTTTGGACTTGTCGGGGGTCTTTTTGCATAAAATTTCTTTTGTAAAACCCCTCTCTCTCTTCCCTCAGCCCTAGGACAGCCCCCCTTGATCAGGTCCAGAAATTTCTGGCCTCACCTTGATTTTCTTTCATGTGTTGAATTGGTTTGTTTAGGAATTTATTTTAAATATAGTTTGTTGAAGTATGGTGCTTTGACTTTTGGGGGAGTTGACCAATGACTTTTCCCACACACCCACACCCTCCCCTTACCTCTTCTCTGGCCGAAACCTGCTCCTCCTCCACTTCATCTCTTTTCTTTTCATTTTCTTCAAAATTCTTCAAGTTTAATTCAACAAAATTGCAATTTAAAGCTTACAAATTAAACCCATCCTTCATCTTTCTTTTCCTTCACCTCCCTAGCTTGGATCTTGATGCTTGAGGCCATCATTTGAAGCAAATTTATTCTTGCTAGATCTCTAGTTGAGGTATAATTTCCCTCTACTTAAATTCTTTTGATTTAGTTTCTTAAGTTAAATTTTTGTAGTGTTAATTTAGTGTAGTTCTAATCTAGTTTTTTTTTCTCCTTAGGTTATGGTTGAAAAATTGAACTAGGGTTCTTGAAACCATTATTAGGTTAATTAAATTATTTTGCTATCTAGTTCCTACACAACCTAATCTAAGAGGTTACCTTGTTATGTGGTCTTTAAACTATGCTAATTTATTAAATTTTAAAAGTGTGATTTTGGTTGTAAATTGTTGTTTTAGGAAATTCAAGAAAGGGTTTATGTATGGAAAATGGGTTTTGAAGCATGATAAATGAGTTGAATTTATGTGATTGTGGCTAACTAGTTGTGTGGTTGGATATTGTGTTGGATTGTGATAACCGTATCGCTAATTTTCGATATTTGCACCAAAATTGCAAGTTTTGTGCTTACTAGGTTTTTATTAAAATTAATTGGTGAATTATTTGTGATACCTTGGGGATATTTTTAGCATCTCCTTTGACGTTTAGGATGCGTGAGTGCGGAGTTTTGAGTAATCGGGTTTTAGTTTTGCCGGGCGACCAAATCGGCGATTTTTGGCAGTTTTTGCGATTTTCGCGTATGTTCCGCGCACCTTGTGCACGCTGTACCTAGCTAGTGAATATTAGTAGTTTCGTTTGGGTTTTGCTTCGTTCTTGATATGTAACCTTATGTTTGGTATTGATGTAAATTCCAGGTTCGGTCGCGGAGACGTCAGACGCGGCACGAAAGGGGAAAGCGGTGATTGGACACAGCTAGCCAGGGATTCCGGTGAGTAGATGTAACATCTACGGGGGACTATCGTTGGATGGCGCAAGCCGCCCGATAGTTTTAGTAACTTACAAGATTCTTAGTGATGTTAGTAATTAGGGGTGAAATACGTATATGATTATTTGCTGCATCCATGCATTATATTGACATACATATGCGAAACCATTTTATAGGACACCTGCACCATTGCCAGGTTTTTATATGCAGCACGAGCACTATTCATGCTTACACACACACCCTGGTAATTGCCATGCCACCACACTAGATAACCTTTAAATTTAAACCTCTTACTAATTGATACTTAAACTTGTGCTATTGCCTTTAATTCCTTAAAATGAAACCGTAGGATTGCTATTCATGTGCATGTACTTCATCATATTAATTGTTCATGCCTAATCTATTAATCACACATCGCAACTTGATTATTGATACCATATGCATTCATTATCATTGATATATGCACTTATGAGGATTTCTTGAGATTTTATGATATTTCTGGATTTCGGGGGAAAGCCGCAAAATTTCTAAACTTATTATATTTTTAAAACATGTAAATTGCGGTTTTCTAGTGATGTAAGTGTCGTCCACCATGAGTTTGCTGTGGTTTTTGAGACCCGTTTCGAGGAGTTGGATGAACCGTCTCGGGTACATGGTGGGCCCGGTAGGGTACCCCGGGGCAAGAAGCTCGTGGTGCTGACGATGAGCCTGGCAGGGGACGGATTACCTACCGGTGACTTCATTGGGCACGGCGGATATCCAGAGGATACCGACCGGGGCCGCGAGAGGATGAGATATTGATATTGAGATGGATCAGCCGGATGGCTGAGGCCAGAGACACTATGACATGGATTTATGAGATTTGAGACAGCTTTTAGGTGTCGTTGCTGGACACCGGTTCTCGTCGATTCCTTGAGTATTATGCTGGCATTCTAAAAGAGTTTCAAAAACAAAAAGAGATAAAATGTTTCTTATATATACCTATTGAGACCTCAGATATTCATGTTGCATACATATTAGTACACTGATGTTGTATACACACCTGCTAGTGCATCCAGTCTTACCTGTATTTTCGATGCTAGGATGCTTGTGTGCATGCATACGATAGCCTTTGTAGATGTTATTTATTACTCACGAGTTGGAAACTCACCCCCGTTGTGCCACAGCCTTTTTCAGGTCCGCTCCGTCAGTACAGTAGCGGCGGGCGCACTTGTTCTTTTGCCTCCTTTGCTTGGACTCGAGGTTTTGCTCCTAAGTGGGTTATATCATTATTTTTGTACCACCTTGTATATTCTTTGTATCTAGTACACTCCATCTACTGTATCTACCAGTATTATTGTATATTGACCTAGAGATGAGACTGTGAGGTTTGTGGACTTTTTATGCTGTATTTTGGGGTCGAGCTCACTTGAGCCGACATGCTGCTTTTCTCATGCTTCCTTATGATTATTTTCGCATGTTGTTGCTTTATATTGCGTGGGATTTGTGACCGCCTTGTGGCCAAGAGCTAGCGCCCGCTTGGGGATGCCCTATTTGTTGGATTCATATTTATTCTTATTGTACCCATTTTGGGGGCCAGTATTTACAAAGGAGACTCTGCCGAAATTTTCGGAAAAATTGGTATTGTTTTTAAAAAGGGTTTTACATGACTTATTTGATAAACTCGCTTTCAATTGATTGGGTTCTCTTCACTCTTTTGCTTAATTGGTTTTGTTTTCTGGGCTTTGGCTTACTTACTTTACGGACGTCTTTAGACGTTTCGTAAACTTAAGTGCCAGTCACGTTCCATACCCTGCGGGTCGTGACAAAGTTGGTATCAGAGCGATAGGTTTTACCTTTTTGAGTGTAGGATGACCCTTGGTAGATGGAGTAAGTGACTTAAGTAGGGTAACGTAGCGTGTGTATGTCCGCGGCATACTTGCGATACGGTACTCCGCCTAAGTGACTTTAGGATACTTGCTTGAAATTCCTTCTTCAATTCCGTGTATCCTATGATTCTATTGCACTGTTCTTATTATCCGTTTTCTTGTAACAGCCACTATGCCGGCGAAGGCTACGAGGGCACAGAGGGCTGCCGCCAGAGACGAGATTCGAGCTGGCTCGTCCGAGACTAGGACTGAGCAGGGTGGTATGCCTACGCCGCAGGGACAGACCGATCCACCTTCCTCAGGCCGTATGGATAGGCTCGAGACTGGTATGGAGGAGTTGCGACAGATGATGGGAGGCATGCAGGAGCTACGTCAGATGGTAGGATCCCTAGTTGCAGCCAGTCGTACACCGAGGCCGGATGACGTACCTACTACATCACAGACGACCATGATACCTGCTCCTACTACTACCACCGTGACCATCCCGGTTTCACTACAGGATTTCATGAGGCTGAGACCTCCAGTATTCACCGGCACCGAGGCAGCGGAGGACCCACAGACGTTCCTTGACAGTTTAGCCAGGATCTGCCGTTCGCTGAGATGTTCGGATGATCGATGGGTAGAGCTTGCGAGTTTCCGACTAGAGGGTCTCGCTCAGACATGGTGGGAGTCAGTCTTGAGAGGTCGAGCTGCAGGTCTACCGCCTATGACTTGGGTCGAGTTTACAGCGGTCTTTCTAGCCCGTTTCCTTCCAGAGAGTGTTCGTGACGCCAGAGCTCGTAGCTTCGAGGCCTTAATCAAGACACCTGGGATGACGGTGTCTGAGTATGACATCCAGTTTACACAGTTATCCCGATATGCTCAGTATTTGGTGGATACCGAGGAGAAGATGGTGAAGAGGTTCGTACAGGGACTTGATGCTCAGCTATATCTTGCCATTGGCGCCCAGCACTACGACACTTATTCAGCTGCTATGGATACGGCATTGCGGATGGAGGCACGCATATCATAGACTTCGGCCGTTTCTGGGCCGAAGAGGATTCGCACCGATGTACCGTCTCAGAGGCAGCGCGCCAGATTCTTTCCGAGAGATAGGCCTGGCAGAGGATTTGGGCGGGGACAGTTATATGGTTCTTATCCCCAGGGGCAGCAGCCGTCGCCAGGGTGTTTTGGGTGCGGGAGTTTGCACCATCTTGTCAGAGACTGTCCGGCGAGACGACAGGGAGCAGCGACAGTTCCGCATGTGACCCTACCACCATCGCCACCCCCTCCACAGAGAGCCCTACTTCCTACCACAGGCGATGCTCCACGCCAGTTAGGTGCACCCAGAGGCCGTGGACGCGGCGGTCCTGTTCAGAGAGGACGAGGAGGTAGAGGCCGAGGTCGAGGTCAGCCCGCTATCGGTGGAGGACAGGCCCGAGTATTTGCTTTGACACCGCAGGATGCGCAGGCATCCAATGCCGTTGTGACAGGTACCTTGCCAGTTTGTTGTTTCGACGCACGGGTATTATTCGACCCAGGTTCCACACATTCGTACGTATCTACACACTTTGCACCGATGTTGGGCCGTGAGTCGTCGTCGTTAGATCATCCGCTTGTTGTTGTTACTCCGGTAGGCGAGTCGTTTGTCGCTCGGTTTGTATTTCGTTTGTGTTCCGTTCGTATCGGGGAGAGGGATTCATCAGTTGATTTGATTCTCCTCGATATGTTGGACTTTGATGTGCTTCTGGGCATGGATTGGCTAGCCACTTGTTATGCTTCGGTGGACTGCCGTGAGAAGGCAGTCAGATTTAGCTTTCCGGGAGAGCCAGTCCTTGTTATTCAGGGAGACCGCAGCATCACCATTCCCAGCTTGATTTCGTCTCTTCGCGCTGGTCAGCTCTTGCGGAAGGGATGTCAGGGATTCTTAGCGTATATTTGTGATACTCGAGCTGCAGAGGTTCCGTTAGAACGGGTCCCGGTAGTTTGTGAGTTCCCTGATGTTTTCCCTGATGAGCTACCTGGGCTACCGCCTGAGCGCGATGTTGAGTTCTGCATTGATTTGATTCTCGGTTCGGGGCCTATTTCTATACCGCCTTATCGGATGGCCCCGGCAGAGCTTCGAGAGCTGAAGGATCAGTTGCAGGATTTGTTAGATAAGGGGCTTATTCGACCTAGTGTTTCTCCGTGGGGTGCTCCGGTCCTGTTTGTCAAGAAGAAGGATGGAAGTTTGCGCTTATGTATCGACTACCGCCAGCTGAACAAAGTTACCGTTCGGAAAAGGTATCCGTTGCCGCGCATTGATGATTTGTTCGACCAGCTTCAGGGTGCGGGGTATTTTTCGAGGATCGACTTGCGATCAGGATACCATCAGCTGCGAGTTCGACAGGAGGATATACCGAGGACAGCTTTCCGTACGCGCTACGGCCACTATGAGTTTTTGGTGATGTCGTTCGGACTCACCAACGCCCCAGCAGCATTCATGGATTTGATGAACCGTACATTCAGGCCGTATCTTGACTTGTTCATCATCGTGTTTATCGACGATATCTTGGTGTACTCCCGGAGCAGAGAGGAGCACGAGCAGCACTTGGGGATTACGTTACAGACTCTGAGGGAGCACCAGCTGTTCACGAAGTTCTCCAAGTGTGCATTCTGGCTGGACAGCGTCGGATTCTTGGGTCACATGGTTACGAGAGACGGCATTTGTGTGGACCCGAAGAAGATTGAGGCTGTTCAGCAGTGGCCCCGACCTACATCGGTTACTGAGATCCGTAGTTTTCTAGGCCTGGCAGGCTACTACAGGCGTTTTGTTCAGGACTTCTCCCGTATAGCTGCACCTTTGACCGGTTTGACCCGGAAGGGAGTTCCTTTCGTCTGGACAGAGGAGTGCGAGCGCAGTTTTCAGCAGCTACGGACTTGTTTGACTACGGCGCCGGTATTATCTTTGCCTTCGGGATCAGGCGGATTTGTTGTCTACTGTGATGCTTCGCGAGTGGGATTAGGATGCGTATTGATGCAGCATGGCCGGGTGATCGCTTATGCTTCTCGGCAGTTGAAGAAGCATGAACAGAACTACCCCACTCATGATTTGGAGATGGCTGCAGTGGTCTTTGCACTGAAGATTTGGCGACATTACCTGTACGGCGAGTCGTGTCAGATATTCACCGATCACAAGAGCTTAAAGTACATATTTCAGCAGCGAGACCTGAACCTCAGACAACGTCGTTGGATGGAGTTGGTGAAAGACTACGACTGCGAGATCTTATATCACCCCAGCAAGGCGAATGTGGTGGCAGATGCGTTGAGTAGGAGGCCCGGGGGTAGTCTATCCTTTTTGCGCGCAGTGCAGAGGCAGTTGTCAGCAGATTGGCAGATGTTATGCGACAGTCGAGTTGAGTTCGAGTTCACTCAGACAGGGGGACAGCTCGCGCAGGTTCGTGCACGCCCACAGTTGCTTGACCGTATATATGAGGCACAGCGCAGTGACGACCGTTGCTCAGAGATCATGGCACAGATGGGACATGGCAGATTTTCCGAGTTCGTGATTGACGATCAGGGGATTTTACGATATGGATCTAGACTGTGCGTACCAGATGCTGATGGATTGCGGCGCGACATTCTTGAGGAGGCACACCGATCAGTGTATAGTGTCCACCCCGGTTCCACCAAGATGTACCATGATATGAGAGAGACCTACTGGTGGGACGGGATGAAGAGGGACATTGCGGAGTTCGTTTCGAGATGCCTGACTTGTCAGCAAGTCAAGGCCGAGCACCAGAGGCCCGCAGGAGAGCTACAGCCGTTACCCATTCCAGAGTGGAAATGGGAGCAGATTTCGATGGATTTCGTTGTGGGTCTACCCAGGACCAGTCGAGGGTACGACTCCATCTGGGTGATCGTGGATAGATTGACGAAAGCGGCTCACTTCCTACCAGTGAAGACCACTTTCAGCTTCGCTCAGTATGCTCAGCTCTATATTGACGAGATCGTGCGACTACATGGCGTACCGACTTGTATCTTGTCAGATCGAGGCACTCAGTTCACCAGCCGACTATGGCAGAGACTCCAGGAGGCTTTAGGCACTCGTTTGAGCTTCAGCACAGCATTTCATCCGCAAACCGACGGACAGTCAGAGCGGACCATTCAGACTCTCGAGGACATGCTCAGAGCGTGCGTTTTAGACTTTGGTGGTAGCTGGGATCATCATTTACCTCTAGTGGAGTTCTCCTACAACAACAGCTTCCAGGATACTATTCAGATGGCACCTTTCGAGGCATTGTATGGGAGGAGATGCAGATCGCCCGTCTGTTGGACAAAGCTCAGCGAGAGCAGCATTTTGGGGCCGCAACTTGTTGAGGAGACGACAGCGAAGATACAGTTGATTCGAGACCGGATGAGGGAAGCTCAGAGCAGACAGAAATCCTATGCAGACAGGCGCCGTCGCAGATTAGAGTTCGCAGTTGGCGACCATGTTTTTCTGAAAGTCTCTCCGATGAAGGGCGTGATGCGTTTTGGGCAAAAGGGGAAGCTTAGCCCTAGATTCGTAGGTCCCTTCGAGATCCTCGAGCGTGTCGGCGCTGTTGCTTATCGTTTGGCTCTTCCTCCCAGCTTTCCCGATGTTCACCCTGTCTTCCATGTTTCGATGCTCCGCAAGTACCTTCACGACCCTTCGCATGCGATTCAGCACCCGACAGTCCAGCTAGAGCGCGACCTTTCTTTTGCAGAGCAGCCGGTGGCCATCCTAGATCGGCAGGTGAAGAAGTTGAGATCGAAGATTATACCAACCGTCAAGGTCCTTTGGCGTAGCCCGAGCAGCGAGGAGGTTACCTGGGAGACCGAGGGCGAGATGAGGAAGAAATATCCCCATCTCTTTGAAGGTACGCGTAGTTATATTTTTAAATTCGGGGACCGAATTTCTTTAAGGGGGGAAGATTGTAGCGTCTTGAAAAGTCGTTTTGGTGTTTTCCTGAAAATCGGTGAAAATTCGGTATTTTTCCGAAAACCGTCTTTTTTGTTATTTTGCAGTTTAGGGCTAATTATACCTAAAATGGATAGGTAATTGCTTGTTTTTGGTAGCTAATGAGTTACTTATTAAATTTTGGGCATTTAAAATTTTTTCCCTATTTTTCAATTTTTTAATATTATTTTAAGCCGGTAAGAAAATACATTAAATTAGCGATAAATACAAATTTTTCCGGGCTAATTTTAATCTTTAAAATTATGTTAATTAAAATCTAGTTGTAACATAAATTTTTAGTATTTTATTTTGATTTTTAACTAATTTTTATTATAGAAAACGAAATTTATTGAATTTAAGCTTAAACTTGCAATTTTGGACTTGTCGGGGGTCTTTTTGCATAAAATTTCTTTTGTAAAACCCCTCTCTCTCTTCCCTCAGCCCTAGGACAGCCCCACCTTGATCAGGTCTAGAAATTTCTGGCCTCACCTTGATTTTCTTTCATGTGTTGAATTGGTTTGTTTAGGAATTTATTTTAAATATAGTTTGTTGAAGTATGGTGCTTTGACTTTTGGGGGAGTTGACCAATGACTTTTTCCACACACCCACACCCTCCCCTTACCTCTTCTCTGGCCGAAACCTGCTCCTCCTCCACTTCATCTCTTTTCTTTTCATTTTCTTCAAAATTCTTCAAGTTTAATTCAACAAAATTGCAATTTAAAGCTTACAAATTAAACCCATCCTTCATCTTTCTTTTCCTTCACCTCCCTAGCTTGGATCTTGATGCTTGAGGCCATCATTTGAAGCAAATTTATTCTTGCTAGATCTCTAGTTGAGGTATAATTTCTTGCTACTTAAATTCTTTTGATTTAGTTTCTTAAGTTAAATTTTTGTAGTGTTAATTTAGTGTAGTTCTAATCTAGTTTTTTTTTCTCCTTAGGTTATGGTTGAAAAATTGAACTAGGGTTCTTGAAACCATTATTAGGTTAATTAAATTATTTTGCTATCTAGTTCCTACACAACCTAATCTAAGAGGTTACCTTGTTATGTGGTCTTTAAACTATGCTAATTTACTAAATTTTAAAAGTGTGATTTTGGTTGTAAATTGTTGTTTTAGGAAATTCAAGAAAGGGTTTATGTATGGAAAATGGGTTTTGAAGCATGATAAATGAGTTGAATTTATGTGATTGTGGCTAACTAGTTGTGTGGTTGGATATTGTGTTGGATTGTGATAACCGTATCGCTAATTTTCGATATTTGCACCAAAATTGCAAGTTTTGTGCTTACTAGGTTTTTATTAAAATTAATTGGTGAATTATTTGTGATACCTTGGGGATATTTTTAGCATCTCCTTTGACGTTTAGGATGCGTGAGTGCGGAGTTTTGAGTAGTCGGGTTTTAGTTTTGCCGGGCGACCAAATCGGCGATTTTTGGCAGTTTTTGCGATTTTCGCGTATGTTCCGCGCACCTTGTGCACGCTGTACCTAGCTAGTGAATATTAGTAGTTTCGTTTGGGTTTTGCGTCGTTCTTGATATGTAACCTTATGTTTGGTATTGATGTAAATTCCAGGTTCGGTCGCGGAGACGTCAGACGCGGCACGAAAGGGGAAAGCGGTGATTGGACACAGCTAGCCAGGGATTCCGGTGAGTAGATGTAACATCTACGGGGGACTATCGTTGGATGGCGCAAGCCGCCCGATAGTTTTAGTAACTTACAAGATTCTTAGTGATGTTAGTAATTAAGGGTGAAATACGTATATGATTATTTGCTGCATCCATGCATTATATTGACATACATATGCGAAACCATTTTATAGGACACCTGCACCATTGCCAGGTTTTTATATGCAGCACGAGCACTATTCATGCTTACACACACACCCTGGTAATTGCCATGCCACCACACTAGATAACCTTTAAATTTAAATCTCTTACTAATTGATACTTAAACTTGTGCTATTGCCTTTAATTCCATAAAATGAAACCGTAGGATTGCTATTCATGTGCATGTACTTCATCATATTAATTGTTCATGCCTAATCTATTAATCACACATCGCAACTTGATTATTGATACCATATGCATTCATTATCATTGATATATGCACTTATGAGGATTTCTTGAGATTTTATGATATTTCTGGATTTCGGGGGAAAGCCGCAAAATTTCTAAACTTATTATATTTTTAAAACATGTAAATTGCGGTTTTCTAGTGATGTAAGTGTCGTCCACCATGAGTTTGCTGTGGTTTTTGAGACCCGTTTCGAGGAGTTGGATGAACCGTCTCGGGTACATGGTGGGCCCGGTAGGGTACCCCGGAGCAAGAAGCTCGTGGTGCTGACGATGAGCCTGGCAGGGGACGGATTACCTACCGGTGACTTCATTGGGCACGGCGGATATCCAGAGGATACCGACCGGGGCCGCGAGAGGATGAGATATTGATATTGAGATGGATCAGCCGGATGGCTGAGGCCAGAGACACTATGACATGGATTTATGAGATTTGAGACAGCTTTTAGGTGTCGTTGCTGGACACCGGTTCTCGTCGATTCCTTGAGTATTATGCTGGCATTCTAAAAGAGTTTCAAAAACAAAAAGAGATAAAATGTTTCTTATATATACCTATTGAGACCTCAGATATTCATGTTGCATATATATTAGTACACTGATGTTGTATACACACCTGCTAGTGCATCCAGTCTTACCTGTACTTTAGATGCTAGGATGCTTGTGTGCATGCATACGATAGCCTTTATAGATGTTATTTATTACTCACGAGTTGGAAACTCACCCCCGTTGTGCCACAGCCTTTTGCAGGTCTGCTCCGTCAGTACAGTAGCGGCGGGCGCACTTGTTCTTTTGCCTCCTTTGCCTGGACTCGAGGTTTTGCTCCTAGGTGGGTTATATCATTATTTTTGTACCACCTTGTATATTCTTTGTATCTAGTACACTCCATCTACTGTATCTACCAGTATTATTGTATATTGACCTAGAGATGAGACTGTGAGGTTTGTGGACTTTTTATGCTGTATTTTGGGGTCGAGCTCACTTGAGCCGACATGCTGCTTTTCTCATGCTTCCTTATGATTATTTTCGCATGTTGTTGCTTTATATTGCGTGGGATTTGTGACCGCCTTGTGGCGAAGAGCTAGCTCCTGCTTGGGGATGCCCTATTTTGTTGGATTCATATTTATTCTTATTGTACCCATTTTGGGGGCCAGTATTTACAAAGGAGACTCTGCCGAAATTTTCGGAAAAATTGGTATTGTTTTTAAAAAGGGTTTTACATGACTTATTTGATAAACTCGCTTTCAATTGATTGGGTTCTCTTCACTCTTTTGCTTAATTGGTTTTGTTTTCTGGGCTTTGGCTTACTTACTTTACGGACGTCTTTAGACGTTTCGTAAACTTAAGTGCCAGTCACGTTCCGTACCCTGCGGGTCGTGACAGATGTCCTTAACCTCGACCGCGATGTCTTTAAACTAACATTGGACCACCATGTTCTTAAACTGGTAATTGACCGCAAAGTCCCTAAACTAGAACAATAGAGCCCAAATACTCTTTTGTTGGATCTAAACGATCCCGTTAAGTTGATCTTAGTCTAAAAATTAGACTAACGTATCCTTAACAAACGTTTAAGTTGATCTTAGTCTCAAATGAGACTAACGTATCCTTAAACCCAACCCCAAACCCAAATCTAAGAAGATACGGATTTGGACTAATCCACGCCCTACGTACGACAACATAAATTAGTCTTCGTATACAATACACGGGCAACCACAAACAAAACAAACACCCACGACACGAAATGACCATATCGAGAAGGAGAAAGTTGTTACCGCGATGCGGTAGCGTAATTAACTGCAGGGGCTTGCGCCTGCAGGGAAGAGTGTCCCCACAATCAAAACCCCCTCAAACGAGGGGGAATCTGACGAAGTCTGCTACATCGGCCGCATCCGTTTAAACCTTCGATCCATGGTGCCGTAAATTAACTTGGCATATTCGGAGAGGTGGACGGATAGCACCAATTAGCATCTGCTCCGAAATTCAGGCTAGACGTGCACCGCGTCTTCGTCGCGTCTTTCTGCGGGGGATAGATTCTGGTACGCCCAGTGGGACCTTTTTCTCTTTCCACTCCACACTTTGTGTGTTGTGTTTTTCCCGCGATCAGATAATCGCGGTGTATATGTGTTTTTGGTTGCCCTTAGGGGAGTGGATACTGAAGTCTGCATTTCGTCTCTATGAAGAATGGCGTTTGCTCCCACCCTAGCAACTCAAGCTCTGTCATATCTGGTGGAGTCAAGTACGGGCCACTTGCAGCCTCAAATCTCTGCAATCCGGCTCTTTAAGAAATCAACGGGCTTCTCTTTGGGTCGATACTCCCACCTCCCATCCTCGATACCTCAACGCCGATGGAGGAAGCTCAGAGAAAGTCTATCTTCTACAGGCTGGCTCCCCAAGCAGCAGCTTTTCCTACGGAATTAGTCCTCAAACAACTGGCACATGCCAAGGACCAAGGTCGACGCAGGGGGCAGAATATTCAAGCTCTCAAAGGAAATGGGGGGAAGGCTCGGCAAAATCCCAAAGCTAATCAAATCCCGGCCGTAAGAAATGGTCGACGTCGATATCAGCGTCATGCAAAATGAGCTGGGGGCAGCTCTCCTTCTGGATCGACTCCGCCGGCTCCAACGGTGGAAATTGATGCTACTGTTCTAACTGGGAACAGCTTTGAACTACTTAACAGGGTACGCAGGAATTCGCCAACTGTCGTGTTGAAGAGATCTCCTCCACCTGTGGAGAATGCTACAGAGAAGAAGCCGGATCATCCCCCTCAGCGGCTGTCCTCGAAAATTTACAAAGTTTGGCGACAGGTCCAGGAATTGATGATTGATCAAGATTACTCTCGCCGACAGAAAAAGGTGAAAGATCAGCGAGAAGAGGACCATCCTGTCAAGCCGCAAAGGGCGACGGCTACTAGGGTGTCCACTGCAACGGCCCCCTCAAGCTCGACCGCTCACAAGAGGAGAAAGCTGGAGAAAATCCCGGTGTCTGCAACAAATGTCAAGGGCATTGAGCCTAAACGCCCTAAGTCTGGGGGCATGGTAACACATACCGTTTATATGGCTTCCGGAAAAGAGGAAAGCCGTGCCTCTACGGGCCAGGGACCACTCACCAGATCCGTAACAAAGGCCCAGGAGCAACAACAGAAGCTCCAGGAAATGTTAACAGCTATGGCCGCACTTACGGGACCGAAAGCAAGCCCGGAAACATCTTCGGAGCAGCGCCGTGAGCAGGAAACTGATGCCGAATTCTTTCGGAGAATGCTTGAGAAGAAGGACAAAGAGGCCGCAGAATATGCGGCCAACATAAAATAAATGGACCTTTTATTCCAAGATATGGTGGGCCTGATGTTACAGCCGGAACCTCCAGCCGAAGACCCCCCGATTATCATTGAAGACGACAAAGGGGAGACATCGAACCCTCCTCCGGCTCTTTCAGCAGCCAAGGAGGAGACCATCGCCAGGGCCGCTCTGGATGATTATATCGCTCAACAAATACGAGCTCATCAGGCGAACGAAGCGGCCGACCAAATTGTTAAAACTGGATGACCCTATCCGGGTTGGTACGACCAAATAAAGTACCCGCCAGGATACACGAGCCCTAAATTCCATGTATATAAGGGGACGGGAAATCCACACCAGCACGTTGCTCAATTTAAAGCCTTGTGCGGTAATACTGGAGGTGACGATAAGCCACTGCTTCGCCAATTCGTTGGCAGCTTGTCGGAGACAGCATTCGAGTGGTATTCTGAACTCCCGAATGACTCTGTCAAAACATTTGTAGAGATGGAGCTGCTATTTACCCAACGTTTCGCGAGCGCTAGCGAACGTACCCCAATCTGGCACTCATCAACGCCAGAGTGAAGTCGGGAGAAACCTGGGTTCAATACGCCATTCGGTGGCGGAACCTATGGTCGAAGTGCGAGCATCGCATTGAAGAAGCGCCTGCGGTAGGCATGTTCGTGGGTACTCTTGACTCTCAGGCGACCATATCCTAATTCATGATGTTCTTCAAGCCGACCACCTTCCAGGCCTTGATCGACAAGCTGACCCAAATGGACCAGATGAGCCATAGGCCTTCCTCTTCAAAGACGGAGCCTTGGAATGAAAAGAGCAAAGGGAAAGCAACCTTCGTCGCCAACGCTCAACAACAACCGAGTGGCCCGAGACTGGTTGTTCGCCAGAGCAACAAGCGGCAATCCCTCGATGAGAAGTTGAGACGTCCTTACTCGTTTCCCCAGGATAAAACAAGGAAATTGTTTGAACTGGCAGTGCGCAATGGGCTCATCACTCTACCGGAGTCGAGACACCCAACGCGACCAAACGACGTCAACGATCCCAATTACTGCCCCTACCACCGAGTATTGGGCCATCCGATCGAAGACTGCTATGTCTTCAAAAACTGGGTTGAAGACCAATACCAACAGGGCAAGTTCGCGCTATCTGAAAACTGGAAGGTGAATCTGCCACAACAACACACTCCTAAAAGGGTGGGCACACCAGGGGCATCATGCTCATTCATAAAGGAAGCCCCATGGGAAGTTGTTCTTTCGGCAAAAACGAAAAGAATGCTGAAAGATCTCCAAACATGCCCGGCAATCAGGTGGAAAAATCCACCGGAACCCGAGATCATCGAGGGGATGCTGAAACCACGCCCAACATCGGGAATTAATAGCAATGGGCAAAGCACCCAGGAACAGCCGTCACAGTCTTCGAAGAAAAAGAAGAAGACCAAAAAGCCTGCGCTGTAAACGACAAGCGCACGGACCTGCAAAAGCATATTGACGTGCTGAAAGAATACAACCAGAGGGCGCGAACCCCAGTCACACTTCAAGAGTTCCTCGGTCACATCCTTGAGAATGAAGATAACGACAATGATGAGGGAGACGACTTGTCAGAAGAATCCGAAGATTATGTGGCAAGTTGACACATGATCGCTCATTTGTCGTTAAGTAACAAAGCAGCTCACTCGGCGTTAGGAGATAACGTAGAGGAGCTGGGGGCAGGAGCAGTGCCAAAACCCTTGGATTATGTGACAAGGTTTATCAAGGTGTAACCTACTTATTCATAAAGCATATGGCGAAACTTCACCTCAAAGCTACAGTGGACCGAAACGTCCCTAAACTAACAATGGACCGCAATGTCCTAAAACTTGCAACTGACCGAGACGTCTATAAACTACTACGGACCGCAGCATCCTAAGGCTGACGTGGTAAAAAAAAAAAAGAAAAGAAAAAAAAGGTATGTCCACAAGCAAAATGGGCACGGATGAAAACCCGAAAGGGCGCCGTGTGTAAAAACAGCAGGACTACCGGCGATGTTTGTGAAAATCCGAAAGGGCGCAGACTCGTAAAAAAACGGTATGTCCACAAGTAAAATGGGCACGGATGAAAACCCGAAAGGGCGCCGTGAGTAAAAACAGCAGGACTACCGGCGAGTTTTGTGAAAACCCGAAAGGGCGCAATCTCGTTAAAAGACACTTGCAAGGTCCTCTCGACCCTGTAAGGAGAAACCACCTGCGTGAGATCCTTACGACTCACAAAGGTGAAATACACTTAGGAATCCTCACGATTCTTAAGAAGAAACTACGCTTACGAGATCCTCACGACTCGTAAGGAGAATTCCCATTTGAGACCCTCACGGCTCATAGGGTTCAAAAGCCTTAAGCTATAGGGATCTGAACCTGTTCTTAAGCCATCACAACCTCCAATGCTGCCCTATAAGCGGTTCAATATCGACCCTTGTATACAATTCACGGGTACGAATGAACGTTTCCCTAACAGAGTCCTACCAGCGACTAGGGATATGCTCACACAGTGAACACACACTTGTAGGTCCTCTCGACGTGCAAGGAGAAAACACTCTTATAAGATCCTTACGACTTATAAGAGAACACACACCTAGGAATCCTCACGATTCCTAAGGAGAAAAAGCATCTACGAGATCCTCACGACTCGTAGGGAGAAATACATTTATGAGACCCTTACGGCTCGTAAAGTCAAAAAGCACAGGATCCTAACCCTATTTGCTAAGCCACCTTTGTTCAACATCGACAAAGGCAAATGATGATTCGCTCCTAGCAATGTCCCAGTGGTAGTGATGCTGATACCTAAATCGGTATCAAATCCCAAGTCCTTTCATGGCAAATGATGATTCGCTCCTGGCAATATTCCAGTCGCGGTGATGCTGATGCTAAGATTGGCACCAGATTTCAAGTTCCACACTAGCGATAAAAAATCAGCGAGCCAAAAATGCATATGAAATAGTCGAAATGATTGGGCAACTTGCAATGAAATCAGCAAGTAAAAATATATGCATACAAAAATAGCCGAAATGATTGGGCAACTCGCAATAAAAAGCAACGAGTAAAAATAAAAATAGTCGAAATGATTGGGCACCGCGAAAAATAGCCGAAATGATTGGGCAATCGCGATTTTTCCGATATAAAAAGCTGAAATGATAGAGCATAGCGGAAAGGATTAAAAAAATGAAAGAATAAAACTTTTTGCCCTGCAGGTGAGGTTACATTGACCCCTGTATACAATCCATGGGCATAAACACAGAGGGGAACCATATCGTCCCACCAGGCTTCGTCGAAGCGAAACCAAATCTCGACGGTTCATAGACAACCTAAAGACAATCTCGACATTCGTCGCAACATTGCAGACACAATGTCAATAAACGAAGTGAAGGAAGATCCCTAGTTTCAGGGTCTCAACGTCAACATTGACAACTTAGAGATCAACACCAGCGTTTTTCCTCCCTCCAATCGGATGCAGACGCAACATCAGCAAACGGAGCCATGGCAAAGTCCCCTAGTTCCAAATCTCGACGGCTCACAGACAGCCTAGAGATCACCAACGGCGTTTCTCCTTACTCCAGCAGGATGCAGATACGACGTCAATAAACGACCCCAGGGTCAAAACAACGGAACCATGGCAAAGTCCTCTAGTTCCAAATCTCGACGACCATGTCTACAGCCTAGAGAACAACAAGGCGTTCCTCCTCATTCCAGCAGGATTTATACGCAAAAATCAATCTCGGAGCCACGGCAAAGTCCCTAGTTCCAAATCTCGACGTTCATGTCTAAAGCCTAGAGAACAACAATGGCGTTCCTCCTCATTCCAGCAGGATTTATACGCAAAAATCAATCTCGGAGCCACGGCAAAGTCCCTAGTTCCAAATCTCGACGGCCATGTCTACAGCCTAGAGAACAACAATGGCGTTCCTCCTCATTCCAGCAGGATTTGGACGCGACATCACCAATCGGAGCCATAGCAAAGTCCCTAGTTCCAAGTCTCGACGGCCACATCTACAGCCTGGAGACCCACGACGGTGTGCCTCCTCATTCCAGCAGGACGCAGATGCTACACCATCAATCGGAGCTACGGCAAAGTCCCCAGTTCCAAGACTCTACGGTTCACAGACAATCTGGATCATCCAATGACCTCGTCTCGGAATTAAGTCAATTCAAAACCCCTCGATTCAGGGAAATCAACGTCCTTGATGAGAGCATTATGATTCGCGTCGACCCGCAGAGAAATCAGTGTCTTTGCAGGAATACCTCGATTCGTCTCAACTCCGAGGAAATCAATGTCCTTGGCAAAAACCTCGATTCAGGGAAATCAGTGTCCTTGACGAGAGCACCTCGATTCGCGTCGATCCACAAAGAAATCAGTGTCTTTGCAGGAATACCTTGAATCGTTTCAACTCCGAGAAAATCAGTGTCCTTGGCAAAAACCTCGATTCAGGGAAATCAGCGTCCTTGACGAGAGCACCTTGATTCGTGTCAACCCGCAGAGAAATCAGTGTCTTTGCAGGAATACCTCAATTCGTCTCAACCCCAGGGAAATCAGTGTCCTTGGCAAAAACCTCGATTCAGGGAAATCAGTGTCCTTGACGAGAGTACCTCAATTCGTGTCAACCGGCAAAGAAATTAGTGTCTTTGAAGGAATACCTCGATTCGTTTCAACTCCGAGGAAATCAGTGTCTTTGGCAAAAATTTCGATTCAGGGAAATCAGCATCCTTGACGAGAGCACCTCGATTCGCGTTGACCCGCAAAGAAATCGGTGTCTTTGCAGGAATATCTCGATTCGTTTCAACTCTGAGGAAATCAGTGTCCTTGGCAAAAACCTCGATTCAGGAAAATCAGCGTCCTTGATGAGAGCACCTTGATTCGCGTCCACCCGCAGAGAAATCAGCGTCTTTGCAGGAATACCTCGATTCGTTTCAACTCCGAAGAAATCAGTGTCCTTGGCAACCTCCTAGATTCAGGGAAATCAGCGCCCTTGATGAGAGCATCTCGATTCGCGTCGACCCCCAGAGAAATCAGCGTCTTTGCAGGAATACCTCGATTCGTTTCAACTTCGAGGAAATCAGTGTCCTTGGCAACCTCCTCGATTCAGAGAAATCAGCGACCTTGACGAGAGCATCTCGATTCGCATCGACCCGCAGAGAAATCATCGCCTTTGCAGGAATACCTCGATTCGTCTCAACCCCAGGGAAATCAGTGTCCTTGGCAAAAACCTCGATCGAGGAAAATCAACGTCCTTGACGAGAGCATCTCGATTAGCATCGACCCGCAGAGAAATCAGCGTCTTTGCAGGAATACCTCGATTCATTTCGACCCTCAAGGAAATTGGTGTCTTTGCGAGAATCTCTCGATTCGTCTCAACTTGCGGGGAAATTAGTGTCTCTAAGCATAAAGAAAATTCTCTTGTGGGATCCTTACGATTCTTAAGAGAAAACGCACTTAGGAGTCCTCACGACTCCTAAGGAGAAAAGACACCTACGAGATCCTCACGACTCGTAGGGAGAAAAGACTTTGTGAGATCCTCATGGCTCATAAAGTTGGAAAGTCTTAGGCAACAGATCCTAACCCTGTTTTCTAAGCCATCGGTACCTTATAAAGAGTTCAAGATGAACTGTTATTTACCATCTATGGGCCACACTTGCCAAAGCTACATGCCACTGAAATGGAGAAGTTACCTGTGAAGCATATAAATTACTTCATGCCAGAGTAAGACATAAAGAAACAGAAGGGTGCGGCTCATGGAGCTGAGGGTTTGGAACTATATCCCTTAAGAGTCGAGATTTGATTCAATGATAAATGACGACGCTTGTGTCCGCTCGTTATCTTCTCAGATCAAGATTCTGAAAATTATATACCAACCCGAAACTGGTCATACGCTATGAATTACTCTACACTACTTCACCCACGTATATACTTACGTGGGAAAAATAGTGGGGGGAATTTGTTCCCGCCAAAAAATTTCCACGCAAAAGAGCCCAAGGTATCAAATGGCAGTAATACGTTTAAGAAAATGTGAACCGGTATTTTCCGGGCTGCATTTTGACAAACTTCCGAATGAGAAACAGCTAAATTCTGATGGTATCGAAAACGTCTCGAAAAATCCTTCGATTTGATATATTATGAGCTTCATAATTCATCCGGGATCAAAAGTTATGAGGCATCACGTGCTCACACGTGACCGGGCATCACGTGTCCGCACGTGGCCCACACGTGACCGGGCATCACGTGCAGACACGTGACCATTTATAGACAAAGCCTGTAGGTACTGAATAAAATAAATAATTGGAAATAATTAATCAGTGGGGTCACGTGCCAACACGTGATGGGCCTTTAAACCCACTGAAAAGAATTAAAAGTATAATAAAATAATAAGGAAAAACCCCAATGGGGCATCACGTGCCAATACTTGACCAAGGGTCACGTGCTGACACGTGATAATTTCCGAGTTCTTTAAAACAACAGAATTAAATTCTGGTCAAATGCTTAATCAGGGGGTCATGTGCCAACACGTGATGGGTTCTTAAAAATCTATGAATTAATAGAATTAAATTCTAATTAAGAGGGAATCAAAAACCCTAACTGGAAAAATATTTCTCTAATCTTTCCAAACAAAAAAAGATGGTGCTCTGTAAAATGGAGCACCGTTAGATTAAAAATCCAATGGTGATTAAAAATCACCAATTTATGGAAAGATTTTATAAAAGGAAAGATTTCCGTGAAATTTGCCAGGAATAACAGATAAAAGATCTTTTGGATTAAAAATCCAATGGTGAATAAAATTCACTGAGTGATCAAAAAGATCATGTTGGTTACAAAATCAATTAAATTCTTTCAATGAAAGATTCACAAAACAAATTGATTCTTTTCTTTCTCCTATAAATAGGAGCCAAGAAAAGAATAGAAGGGATCTACTTTTTTGGGAGATAACAACAACAGAGAGAAAAAAGAGAGGAGAATTTAATTCTCAAGAGAGGAAAAAAAAGATCTCTTCAGAGAAAAAAACCCTAGGTGAAAAAGGGGAAAGAGATCTAAGTTCCGTAAAACAAAGAGAATTTAATTCTCAATTTAAGAGTTTAACTCTTCTGAAAAAGAACTTAGTTCTTCCTCTGCTTGAAGATCTGCAGAAGCAAATCTTCCCATAGGTTGAGAATTTAATTCTCATCGGGTTGAGATTCTGCCATGCAGATCCAAAACTTAGAGGGAGAATTGAGTTTAGGGAATTTAATTCCCCCCAAAATTGATAGGAATTTAATTCCTCCAAAACAGAACTAGGGTTTAACTCTATATGAGAATTTAATTCTCCCACTTTCACACGAATTTAATTCCTTCAAGATAAAACTAGGGTTTAACCCTATATGAGAATTCAATTCTCCCAATTCATAGGAATTTAATTCCTCCAAGACAGAACTAGGGTTTAACCCTATATATAAGAATTTAATTCTTTCACATACATGGAAATTTAATTCCTCTAAAACATAATTAGGGTTTAACCCTACAGAGAATTTAATTCTTAAAATAAAGAGACTTGAAAGATCTCCATGCACGTAAAGAACATTGGTCACGTGATGACACGTGACTCCAATCCGCAGTGATCAGAAGGAAAGAATAAAGCTAGGTCACGTGCCCCCACGTGACCCCTAAACAGATCCCCCAAAAATGAGAAGGAAAAAGCTTTGAGGCAATGCCTCACGTGCCCCCACGTGACCCTCATAATATAGGGAACAAAAGCAAAGGCAGTATTGGCTTTGGACGCTCTCACGTGTTACCACATGACCCCTAATAAATGCTTTAATAATCAATGCACAAATATCCATCACGTGTCAACACGTGATGGTCAGAAGATTAAAAGTGTTTAAACACTTATTTCTGGAACAAAGTAAAGGAGATCTGGTCCCACCTTTGGGTGCCCTCACGTGTCCCCACGTGACCCCTTCCTCTCTAGTGTTTAACACTAATTTGAGAGTTTTATTCCCAAGTGTTTAACACTGTTGTCTTCTAGTGTTTAACACTACTCTGAGCATTTCATTTCCAGTGTTTAACACTGTTGTCTTTTAGTGTTTAACATTATTTTTAGCCAAATTGGCTAAGTTTCCAGAGGCAAAAACCTCTCCTTTAACCAAATCTCAAAATTGAATAAAATTCAGAGCTATAATGTTTAATACTCAGTCAAAGACAAAAATGTTATCAGAGCCGTCAAACTCTTGTTTAGCATTGCTAAATAATATGGGCTGAAACCAGACAAATGTCTAATGGCCCAACAAAGGGCCAATATTCCAAACTCAATTGGACTTAGCCCAAGTTGGCCATAAGTCCCCAATTCACACTTAGCTGAGCCTTTGTGCTCATAATATAATTAATTGGTCTTAGTTCCAAATTGGACTACAGATCACTTAATCCACCTCGGTTCAAGGGTACATCTCTTCACTCCTTTGATATTTATCGTTGTAATTCCTCAACGTCTTCTAAGAGGTGACGGGTCCCGACAATCACACATTTCATGGACTGTGAGGTCTTTAAACTCACGGACTATGATGTCCTTAACCTCGACCGTGATGTCTTTAAACTAACATTGGACTGTGGGGTCCTTAAACTCACGGACTATGATGTCCTTAATCTCGACCGTGATGTCTTTAAACTAACATTGGACTGTGGGGTCCTTAAGCCCACGGACTATGATGTCCTTAACCTCGACCGTGATGTCTTTACACGGTCCTTAAGCCCACGGACTATGATGTCCTTAACCTCGACCGTGATGTCTTTACACTAACATTAGACTGTGGGGTCCTTAAACCCATGGACTGTGATGTCCTTAACCTCGACCGTAATGTCTTTAAACTAACATTGGACTGTAGGGTCCTTAAACCCATGGACTATGATGTCCTTAACCTCGACTGTGATGTCTTTAAACTAAACATTTGACTGTAGGGTCCTTAAGCCCACGGACTATGACGTCCTTAACCTTGACTGTGAGGTCTTTAAACTCACGGACTATGATGTTATTAACCTCGACCGTGATGTCTTTAAACTAAACATTGGACTGTGGGGTCCTTAAGCCCATGGACTATGATGTCCTTAACCTTGACTGTGGGGTCCTTAAACGCACGGACTATGATGTCCTTAACCTCGACCGTGATGTTTTTAAACTAACATTGGGCTGTGGGGTCCTTAAACTCACGGACTATGATGTCCTTAACCTCGACTGTGATGTCTTTAAACTAACATTGGACTGTGGGGTCCTTAAACCCACGGACTATGATGTCCTTAACCTCGACCGTGATGTCTTTACACTAACATTAGACTGTAGGGTCCTTAAACCCATGAACTGTGATGTCCTTAACCTTGACCGTAATGTCTTTAAACTAACATTGGACTGTGGGGTCCTTAAACCCATGGACTATGATGTCCTTAACCTCGACTGTGATGTCTTTAAACTAAACATTTGACTGTAGGGTCCTTAAGCCCACGGACTATGATGTCCTTAACCTTGACTGTGAGGTCTTTAAACTCACGGACTATGATGTCATTAACCTCGACTGTGATGTCTTTAAACTAAACATTGGACTGTGGGGTCCTTAAGCCCATGGACTATGATGTCCTTAACTTTGACTGTGAGGTCTTTAAACGCACGGACTATGATGTCCTTAACCTCGACCGCGATGTTTTTAAACTAACATTGGACCACCATGTCCTTAAACTGGTAATTGACCGCAAAGTCCCTAAACTAGAACAATAGAGCCCAAATGCTCTTTTGTTGGATCTAAACGATCCCGTTAAGTTGATCTTAATCTAAAAATTAGACTAACGTATCTTTAGTAAAACGTTTAAGTTGATCTTAGTCTCAAATGAGACTAACGTATCCTTAAACCCAACCCCAAACCCAAATCTAAGAAGATACTGATTTGGACTAATCCACGCCCTACGGGTGACAACATAAATTAGTCTCCGTATACAATCCACGGGCAACCACAAACAAAACAAACACCCACGACACGAAGTGACCATCTCGAGAAGGAGAATGTTGTTACCGCGATGCGGTCGCGTAATTAACTGCAGGGGCTTGCGCCTGCAGGGAAGAGCGTCCCCACAATCAAAAAACTCTCAAACGAGGGGGAATCTGACTAAGTCTGCTACATTAGCCGCATCCTTTTAAACCTTCGATACATGGTGCCATAAATCAACTTGGCATCTTTGGAGTGGTGGACGGATAGCACCAATTAGCATCTGCCCCGAAATTCAGGCTAGACGTTCGCTGCGTCTTCGTCGCGTCTTTCTGCGAGGGACAGCCGGCCCTGGAAGCATCTCCGTATCATCCTGCGGGATGGGCATTGTAGTCCCTGCGATCAGATGAAGAAGGGGTCAGGTTACCCATAAGAAACGGGAGTGGAGACGCGGTGAACCGAAATGTACCGATGCCTAAGGATGCTCGAAGTCTTTCCTCCTCCTCAAAAGTCTTGAGAGAAGCCGCGAGAGCTTCTTCGGTGGAAATGCCTGTTAAAGAAGGAAAAGTGTCAGTCAAAACATGATGATAAAAATATGATGCAATGACAAAAGGTACGACTGATGTTTACTTGATTACGCGAGGATGGCCAGTCCTGCTTTGTGGCTTGCCAATCGCTCGGAAGCTGCAACGGCAGCCGCCAGATCAGTATCATCTGGCGGCATGAATAGACCCTCGTTTGTCCCATACTCGCTCAGACCCTCGCTATAAGGAGCATGAGGCTCCTGGCCGAGTACAACGTCTATAGAGAGAATCGATTTCTTCTTTCTCTTTTGCGAGCGAGTGCCCGTAGCCGCTAGCACAAGCTTACGCTTGGTGGGCACCTTGGGACGACGAATCCCGATATCTGAACCCACGCCAGACTCGGGAGACACCACAGTCACCGTTTCCACGGGAGCACGGGGTATCGGCAGCTCAGACCTATTATGCGGGACCTCGACTGCATCAACTTCTCTTAAAGGAGGGCGGACAATGGTCCGTCGCTTTAGAGGAACATTTGGATTACCGGCCGGAGCGGTACCCTTGCGATCAAGCAGCAATCGCTTCTCCTCCCTAATGACGACGCCCATTGAATGTTGATACCAGGCCACATACACATTCAGGGCCTTTGGAACACAACTCGGTTCGCTAATAAAGAAGTTGGACCCTGTGTTCAGGTGCATAAAATGATGCAGCGCGCTTCGCATTCCCTCTTCTGTAGCAGCAGGTTCTGCCAGGAAAGCCTCAAGCGGGACTCCCTGATTATAGCTCAGCTGCTGAGCGAAACGATGCGGGTTGCATCTCATGAATAACGCCGCATCATTTTGCCTAAACACGAGAAAGCCCGGTCTGATGGAATACAAGTGAAGAATTTCTCGAGCTTTCAAAACAGAGGCTCCGTCTTTCAAAATGTCCCGCAATGGCTGCACCGTTGTTGTGGACTCTTTGCCGATAGTTAGAATCTTGTCGGTAAAGGTCATGCCTTCTCCAACCGTGCGAGGACGAAGGAGCAAACCCCTAACTTCCCGCGGTGACGGATTTACAATGGATGCGTCAACTGGCCGCATAATCCGGGGGAAACCATACCTGTCGTAGAAGGAATGCTTTTTATGGATACCGAAAACGCCAAGTGCATATAGCTCGAGCCATAACATGAAGTAATGCATCGAGAAGTTCACATGCTGCACTCCTGGTTCAGTAGTATCCGCCGCTTGGTTGAGGCCGTAATACAAATGAGCTAAACCAGCGACCCTGACAGCCACTTTCACCCCAATAACCATTCGGTGAGCTGGATAGAAGACAGACGGCCTCATACGGTGATGGTGCATCGGAAGCGCAAACCAGCTCAGCCATAACCCGAGAAACCCCAGAAAGAACGTTTCCTCATCGATCCTAGGAACTGCAACCTCTGCAAAAGAAATGACCGGGGTGTTGGGAAAAAAGAAACTCTTCTGATCTGCCTCCACCGTTGGCAGGTTGTCCAAACTTAAGCCGAAAGGATCGTCAAGTTTAGCGAATTTAGAGGCCTCCTTCGAAAGGACTTCCGGATGAAGAAAACGAGCGATGAAATCCGTGAAATTGACCCCACGGCTCCCGGATTCGAGGAAAAGGCCCTCATAAATATTCAACACTTTGATTAAACTAGGGAATTGGTGTTGAATGGCGTTTTCCGGGGTAAGGCCTGTCATCACTAGCTTGGCACAAAAAACGTATTCATCCGTAGGAAGCAATTTCTCATAATACTCCCCTATAACCGGTAAGCTAGAAACTTCGGCAAATTCCTCTAAAGAGATTGATACTTCTTGTCACGCCCTGCTTCCCAGAGTGCGCTAAGATAGGCACGTGACAGAGCCAACCATGCTACCTGTGGATAGGAAATATCCCTCCACAGTCACATTACGGCTGTAGAGATATCAAGAACAAAAATAAACAACTATCTAATATATGTCCACGAGCCAGAATAACGAGTCAAGAGTAAAATAATGCGGAAGCAAAAAGATACAAGTAATAATAATAATCTGGAAAGTACGGAAGTAACTGAATTAACTGGATACTAACAGGATCCTCACTGCTCAGCTTGACGGCAGAAGTACTCCTGATCAGTCAGCTGCAAAGGTAGAGGATCTGGGCCATGCAAAACCCAGACGTCGGTGCGTCATAATATCAATAATTCAAGGCAAGCAGGATATAATGAAATATGCGGGCATGAAGTATGAACAGTAACAAGTCTCAGTAACAAGTAAACCGTAACATGAATATAGATCAGTGAACAGGATATAAACAGGTGAAGTGCAGTGAGTATTCTAAACTGTGCTATAGGGCTATCTACTCTAAAGTCATTCGAAATCGATTAATGTAATACTCATCGTAACCCATCGGTCTATGCCCCGTTCATTCCCCATGGGACTATGGTAAAATGATGTGATAGACTGTGAGTCTATGTCCCGTTCATTCCCCACGGGACCACGATAAAATGATATAATAGCCCTTTAAGTTACGTTCAGCTACATTCTTGATTTCCCCATACCCCCAAGTCATGTGTGTAAGTCAGGTATTTATAAATCTGAGACTAATGCCAACACAGGATCAAGCAGGAACAGTTTTGTCTATATAGACAACATGAAATGTCCGTAGGGACAATAGATCAAGATTGTCGGCATTAGTAACAAGATCAGTTAACATGTCACGCTGTGGTACATCAGGTCATGTCAGGTGGTGTACATGTATCAAGTCGTGTCAAATAGTGCACAGGTACCAAGTCATGTCAGTAGTAGTGTATCAGGTCATATCAGGTAGTGCACAAGTATCGAGTGGGTGCTCATAATCAAACTGTAACAAGTATGGGTGCACAAAAATCAAGTATAGAGTACTAATGAAATGAACTAACATGAATGGTATACACATAGATAGAAAGTCAAAGACATGGATGCACACTATCGATTAGGGTTACATTTAATAGTTCTAAAACTAATTAGATTGCACTTTATTAAACATGGGGTGTTAATATCACAGTATTATATATTAATGTGATCTATGGATGCAATTATATATATTTTAAATGAGATGAATGCAACGGGTATCCGAAAAACAGTAAAGCTGTAAAATGGTAATGTGGGATGTACAACTAAGCAATATATGATGTAAATATTGATATGGATGCAGTATATTGTAATCTAGTATGTAACAAGATGGGTTTTCATGACTTAGATCTGAAATGATATGAATGGATGCAAACGGAACATCGAAAAGTTATAAAACTAAACATGGGGTGTACGATTTTAAATACAGGTATGATATTTATTTAAATAGGTATATAATGAGCTATATAGCATGTAGCAAGATTAACTTTCCTTGATGGATCACGATACGGATACGCGCTGCAACGTCCAATGTCGGTAAAAGTTGCAATGCACATACGGCGCACACGGGACTGAAGCAAGCAATGCAGGAATAGACCATGCTGAATAGGGATGTCCACTGGGTCGCCCGGATCACCGGCGGCGAGCACGGCTCCGGCGGCGATCGGAAACATGGATCAAGAAACAAGAAAGCAAGAAGAGAAGGAAAAACAAGAAGAAGAAGAAAGAGAAGAAAGAAGAGATGAAGGTTGTGGCTGTTCTGTGGTTTGATATGGCTCGGGTCAGGGACAGAGGAGGCGAGGAGGCGTCGACGGGGGTTTTCCGGTGATGGGCAGTGAGGTGTGGGGAGAATAAGATGGTGGTGATGCTAGGGTTTAGCTGGAGTTGGGTTGCAGCGATTAGTGTATGAGAAGCACAGAGGAGAGGGGATGAGAGCGAGGTGGTTGTGATGAAGAGGAGGTAGCTGACGACGGCGAGGCGTTGCGGCGACGGGGAGGCAAGGTGAAAGTGGGTTGCAGGCTCGGTTGGAGAGAGGAAGCTCAGGTTCTTGGGGAGAAGGAGAGAGGAAGGTGAAGTGGTGGTTGTGGAGAGGAGAGGCCGACGGGGTGGTTGGCGGTGAGGGACGAGGCGAGGTCAGGTTGCACCGTCGTGGTCGAAGGTGGTGTCGGGTGGTGATGGTTTGAAGAGAGGGGAGAGAAGGTGAGGTGGTCGAGGGAGGTGGAGACAAGGCTGACGAGGGGTGAGGTGATGGTGGAGGTCGAGAAGGCCGCAGTCGGTAAGATGGCTGCGCATGGCGATGATGGGTGCAGGCGAAGAGGTCGGGTGAGGCATGGGGTCATGGGGTCGTGGGTTCATCACGAGAGGAGTCAAGGGAGAGGAGATGAGGTCAGGGAGATGGGCGAGTCGGGAAAGGAGATGGAGTGGAGGTGGTGACGATGATGAGGGGATGGCTCGGGCGTGGGTAAGGTTTCACGAGGAGGCGGCAAGAAAGAGAATATGAAATGAAGAAGAGAAAGTGAGGAGAAAGAGAGCACGTGTGGAAATAGTATGGGTAAGGAGGAGAATTAATATATATATATATATATATATATATATTTATATAAAGAAGAGAGAGAAAGAACGAGAGGAGAGAGAAAAGATATGCGAGAGGAGAGAGAGTGAGAGTGAAACGGGAGAGAGAGAAGAGAGAGAGAGTGAGGAAAGAGATCGAGAGGAGTGAGAGAGAGGGGAGGAGAGAGAAGTTTGGAATTTAGTGGGTTAGGATTTTATTTAAGAAATCTTTACTGTTATATAAATTTCTAATAAAGATATTATATTAATTAAAATTGGATTTTCTGGTAAATACAAACTTAGTCCAAAACACGCCCGAGTCGGGTCAAAAATTCAGATTTAAAATATGAAAAAAATATGCGACGTCCAAATTTCAAGATGAATGCTCAGGTAACGAAAATGCATACCCACAAGAACGGATGCACGTACGTGCGCGTAGCCATCCAAACATATCCGTTTCACCGAACGGGACGAGAACAAGATGCGCGGATACTACCACGGGGTTAGGGGTATCTAGCAAGCCATGAAATGAAATTTTAAATTATTTTCTGTGACTTAAAATGTTATATGGTAAAAGATGCAATACTAGATAAAATGCCAGTATGTACTAAAACATGAAAATGCACAATCGTCAGGGTAATCCATAAATATAAATCAAACAAGCTCAAGTAAGCGGGTCGGGTCGAATGCAAAGCAAAATATAAAATACCATTCGCACCCAAAACACGATAAATCAAGAAAATTCCACAGATAAGTAAATACGGGAATTGGAATGAACTAGGTTGTTACACTTCTCGATCCAGAAAAAGAAAGGTGTGAGTCGGAATATTCCACTGCTCCAGAAAGGCCTTAACCCACGAGGCAGGAAGCGTAGAATACTGGAAAAGAGAAGCATAAATTGCGGGATACAACCCAAGCCTCAGCAATTGCGACTTCTTCGCTGACAGAATATAGCGGGCCCATTGCAGATAGCCAGCTGGATGACGAGGAGTTAGGCCAATCATATATGGTTGTCCCCACGGGCGTGACTCGCCTTGACAAATACGTCGCCCCAGGGTATCCAAAGCCATTGGAGGCTGAACGGGTATTGAAGCCATAGCAGGCTGAAGAAGACCTCCCGAAGTTCAGTTGACTTCTTCCACGGTATAGTTCACCGGGGGTGAGTCGGCGTAATGGATCGCCATGATGGGCTCTGAGGGTACCGCGCACGAAAAGCTCTGCCGACCCTTAACAATTTGATTGTACCATGTCTCCCATAGATGCAGATTCTTATGTTCCGGGTCATAATCTCTGATCAATGCTAAGACTTCCCTGTCCACGGGCGCTCCAGGGAACCCTCCCTCTGAACGAACAAATGGGAAAGAACGATCGAAACACATGTCACCTGCGCGAAAAAGGACAAAAGTCAACCGTCAGTGCTATAATTTAAATTTTGACACTTGGTACTTTAAAATTCATACCGCACTGCAATGCAGTAAAAAGGGGACTAAAGGGGAACCCACAAAATCTAGATGACAGTTCATCATTAATAAAACAGCATCATCATTTGATGAGACTGTCAATTAAATGAGGAAATCCTCAATTGATTCTCATTTAATGAGAAATCCCTCGGGTTAAGGAGTAAATCTCCCCTTGAGAGCAATGCTCTGTGACAGAATGACACCTGTTAAGTTCTAATGATGAAGGAATAAAAAATTTCTCAAGAGCCCTGCTCTGGAAAAAATGATGGAATAATCCATCAGAAAAATTGGAATCAATTTTATGAATGAAAAATTCTGAGATCTTTAAGATCTATGAACAAACTTTAAGAGTTCTTTATGAGCAAAGCTCTGTTCATGGGCTAAGAAACCCCAAGAAAAGATCTCTTTAGATCTATGGGTTCAAAGAGCAAAGCTCGGTTGATGAAATCCTAAAAGGGTTTTCTTTATATCAAAGATCTATGAAGAGCACAGCTTTGTTAATGGGTGAAATCCTAGATTATTAAAAAATTTAATCTTTACCTAAATTTTGACAGAGTCATGTCCTTAAGAAAGTTCTTAGGATGAAGAGTTATGCTCTGTAGGAGAATAGAAATTCTCAGAAAACAAGAAGGAAGATGAACAGAAATCATCCTAAGGGCCAAGGGTCTTATTTATAGGCACTGAAATGCCTTTTCAACTTTTGAGTTGATCCAAGGGCGCAGATGCTGCCACCGCCGCACTCACATATGGGCCATGTGAGCGCAATGTTGGGGGGGATTTGTTTCCCCCAATCAGAGCAAAGCTCTGTCCAAAATTCAAATTTTGAAATGAAGCAACGCTTCATATGCAGCGCCAAGTGCGCTGCGCTCTAAGCAGCGCACCATGCGCAAAGCACGTATGCGCCAGCGCCAAGTGCGCTGCACTCTAAGCAGCGCACCACGTGTGTGCTAGCGCTAGGTGCACTGCGCTCTAAGCAGAGCACCACGTGCAAAGCACGGATGCGCTAGCATTAGGTGCGCTACACTCTAAGCAGCGCACCACGTGCAAATCACGGGTGCACTAGCGCTGGAACTAAAAGCTTCCCACCGTCAGATTTAAGATCTAATAATAATGATAAATCATTAATTAATCTGTTAAGGAAAGATTTCTCAAAATCTTTCCAAATAACAAGATTGTGCGCTGTAAATTAGAGCACCATTGGATCAATGATCCAATGGTGATTAAAAATCACTAAAATACAGAATAAATTCTGTATGGAAAGATTTCTCAAACTTGTTAAAAAACAAGAAGATTGCCTTCTGAAAATCAGAAGCCCTTGGATCAAAGATCCAACGGTGGGGAAATCCCCAAATCAATTGGAGAAAAGATCTCCTTAATTGATTGAACAAATCAGCTTGCCCTATATAAAGGCCCCAAGAATTCAAGTCTCATAAAGAAACCCACCCATAAACTTTGAGAAATTTAAAGAGAAGAGCAAGCTCTCGGAAGAAGATTCTTTTTCTTCAAGGTAAAAAAAATGATGATGAACATAGAGATGAAATCATCTCATAATTAAAAGAAAATTTTACTTTTTCTCATAGATCATAGATCTACAAGACGAAGGTCTTTTACAAAGAGATAAAAAGATCTCATCATAAAATAAAAAGAAGAACATAACTCTTCTCACAGATCATAGATCTATAAGACAAATTGTCTTCTACAAAAAGAGATCATGAATATCTCATTATAAACAGAGAGGAGGAAAGAATAATTCAATTCTCTTAAAGATCATAGATCCATAAAGGCAAAGCCTTTCATCAATACAAGAGATTGAAGCATCTCCTATAAAATAAGAACTTTTGTTCTTAGAATCTTGAGACAAAGTCTCTTTTGGGATCAAAAAGTTGATCAATTAGCGCTTGCGCTCATAAGATAGCGCTCTGCGCTCAAGACTGGCGCACAGCGCCAAGCGCGCCACGTGCTCCTCATGTGTGCGCTACTTAACAGAAGCGCCTTGTTCCCCTCCGAAAGACGGCGCGACATGACGTCTTGCCTGAGATTCGGGACAGATGCTAATTGGTGCTATCCGTCCACCTCTCCGAAGATGCCAAGTTGATTTATGGCACCATGTATCGAAGGTTTAGACGGATGCGTCCGATGTAGCAGACTTCGTCAGATTCCCCCTCGTTTGAGGGGTTTTTGATTGTGGGGACGCTCTTCCCTGCAGGCGCAAGCCCCTGCAGTTAATTACGCTACCGCATTGCGGTAACAACTTTCTCCTTCTCCAGATGGTCACTTCGTGTCGTGGGTGTTTATTTTGTATTTTGTTGCCCGTGGATTGTTTACGGAGACCGAGTTATGTCGTGCCCGTAGGGCGTGGACTAGTCCAAATCCGTATTATCTTAGATTTGGGATTGGGGGTTTGGTTTGAGGATACGTCAGCCATACTTGAGGCTAAGATCAACTCAAACGTTTGTTAAGGATACGTTAGTCTAACTTTGAGACTAAGATCAACTTAACGGGATCGTTTAGATCCGACAAAAGAGCGTTTGGACTCTAATGTTCCAGTTTAGGGACATAGTGGTCCATCGTATGTACGGCCGTCGGGACCCATCACCTCTCTGACGACGTTGAAGGATTGCAACGACGGATGTCAGAGGAGTTCAGAGATGTACCCTCGAGCCAGAGTTAATTGGGGGGATTCATAGTCCAGTCTGTTTGAAGGTTTAAGGATACGTTAGCCATCTTTGAGGCTAAGATCAACTTAAACGGGACCGTTTAGATCCGACAAAAGAGCATACGGGGCTCTATTGTTCTAGTTCAAAGACATTGCGGTCCATGGGTAGTTTAAGGACGTTGCGGTCCATGGGTAGTTTAAGGACATTGCGGTCCATGGGTAGTTTAAGGACATTGCGGTCCATTGTTAGTTTTAAGACATCTCGGTCAAGGTTAAGGACGTCGTAGTCCATGGGTTTAAGGACCCCACAGTCCATTGTTAGTTTTAAGACATCTCGGTCAAGATTAAGGACGTCGTAGTCCATGGGTTTAAGGACCCCACAGTCCGGTATGTGCTCTGGATGCTTCACACGGGTTCACTGCCGTGCTCTGCGAGGACCAGGCTCCGCTCTGGACGTTTTCCACGGGGTCAAAGAGTGACATTATCCGCGTTCCACGTAACCAGGAATTTTGCATTAAACACGGGTTTAAGGACCCCACAGTCCGTATCAATGTGTGGTCGTCGGGACCCATCACCTCTTTGAAGACATTGAGGGATTACAATGCCAAGTATCAAAGGAGTGAAGAGATGTACCCTAGAACCGGAGTGGATTAAATAGTTCTTGGCCCAATTTAGGGTCAAGACGAATTAATTATGTTATGAGTCCATTGGCCCAGTTAATCACAAATTGAGGACTTATGGCCATCTTGGGCTAAGTCCAATCAGGAGAGGCTTTGCCTCTATCCATTTAGGCCAATTGGGCCAAAGCCTAGTGTTAAACACTACAGAGCAGTCAGTGTTGAACACTGGGAATGAGGTTGACAAGTTAGTGTTTAACACTAAAAGATAATTGGTGTTAAACACCAGCAACAAGGCTTTTCAAATTAGTGTTAAACACTAAAACAGATCAGTGTTGAACACTGCAGATAAAGCTTTTTAATTAGTGTTGAACACTAAGGCCCAACAGTGTTTTAACACTGGGTTCGAGAGTTTTAATTTAGTGTTAAACACTAAGGCAAGAGGGGTCACGTGGCAGCACGTGAGATCGCCCTCCCTTCATTTATTCTGCTGAGATTATCGCGTCTTTCAAAGCATCGCGTGCCATCACGTGATGGGCATTCAAATGCCTATGTATTAGAGCTTCTGCCGAGGGTCACGTGGGTCACGTGGGGTGCTGCCTCAAAGGGGCTTTCTGTAGATCTCTTGGGGGGGGTCACGTGGTGACACGTGACCCTGCCTCTATGTATGTCGTTTTAGAGGATCTGTTAATCTTTTCCAGGAATCAAGTTCCTCGTAGGGTTAAACCCTGACAGTGATTTCGGAGGAATTAAATTCCTACTTCCTTTCGAAGGTTTATATTCTGAATAGAGTTGGACTCTGAACTTTCTGTAGGAATTAAATTCTTCATATATGTGGAGAACTGAATAGGGTTAAACCCTAATAAAAGCTTTTAAGGAATTAAATTCCCATTTTCTGTTAAATTATGATTAAAGGAATTAAATTCCCGCTGTTTCAACAGAACTAGGTTCTTAATTAGGGTTAAACCCTGTCTCTTTTTGTTCTGAAGGAATTAAATTCCCATGATACATGGTCAAGCCCTAATTTTATTTTAAAGGAATTAAATTCCTATAGTTCTATGAGAATTAAATTCTCGTGCTTCCATTCCCTCTCTATGTTTTGGATCTGCATGGCAGGATCTCGACCCATTGAGAATTAAATTCTCAACCTCAAGGGGAGATGTGCACTTTGCAGATCCTCTATCAAAGAGAGAAAAAATATGTTCTTCTGTTTTATGTATCAGAGTTAAACTCTGTTGAGAATTAAATTCTCTTTTTCTTTCAAGGAGCCTTCCCTTTCTTACTTAGGGTTTTCGCAGAAGATCCAAGCTTTTCAAAGTATCAAAGCTCTCTTCTTTTTCTTTTTTCTCTCTCTTCTTTTGTATATCTCTTCTCTGTGTCTCTTGGCCCCTATTTATAGGAGAAGCAGCCGAATCAATCAGTTTTTGACGAATCTTCATGAGAGATTTGATTTGCATCCATCATTCGTTTTGGACCTTTGGATTACTAGGTGAATTTTATTCACCATTGGATTTCAAATCCAGGGATTCTCCTTCGTTGTTTCGGTTAGTTTTAAAGTGGAAATCTTTCCAAACCCGAGATTTTCCCATAGATAGATGATATTTCATCACCTCTGAATCTTTAATTTGATTGGTTCCAGATAGCCGCTTTCCTTTGGAAAGATTTGAATTTCTTTCAGAATTTAATTCTGTTGACAAAATGGGCTTTGAAAGCCGGTCACGTGTGACCACGTGACCCATGGTCACGTGTGAGCACGTGACCCCCTTTGGAATGAGCCTTCTCCTTTCCTTTTGCGCTGTCTTCTGGTTGTTGCTTAACCGTCACGTGCCACCACGTGACCCCTGGTCACGTGTGAGCACGTGACCCTGATCTGGACTCTTTTTCCTTGACTTGATCAGGGAACTGATATGCCTTTGAATCCGCTTTAAAATGTCACGTGCCAACACGTGACCCTGGTCACGTGGGAGCACGTGACCCTTTCTTAAGCCCTTTTTCTTTGATGTAGTCAGGAAGCTGAACTTGCTTTGCCGGTACTTTTGGGTGTCACGTGCCAACACGTGACTGCTGGTCACGTGTAAGCACGTGACCTTCTTCTCAAGCTTTTTCCATAAGCTTTCCTGATTTTAAATCAGGAAACAAATGCCCCCACAGCGTTGTTCTCACGTGTCAGCACGTGAGTGCAACGCTGTCACCTCTTGTGACCGTTGGATTCCTTTAGGGATTTGGGGAGATGAAACGTTTCCATTGCCTTCTATAAATACCTCTGTCTCTTCATAGGGGCCTTCACTTTGCTCATCTTCTTCTTCTGAGAACCCTTTCTGAGAATTTAATTCTCACTTCCAGAGCTTAGTTCTCTGCCTTGAAACAATCTTCAGAGTTTAACTCTGTTCGAAAAGATTTCTTTTCCTCAGGTAATGTTCTTGGACAAACGATGGACCTTCACATTCCTCTGGATTTTAAATCCAAAACAAGGGGTTTTACCCCCTTTTTCCCTCATGTTTTTCCATAAGAATATGAAACCGCTTAACCTTCAAACTGTAGATCTCTTAGGGTTTAGATGATGTTTGGGGAGATGATGATGGCGTTTCAACTCTATGGAATTTAATTCCATCCGAAAATATTTCTGGGAATTTAATTCCCTTTTCCTTAATAAGGAATTTAATTCCAACGAAGAACTCGATTTCTTCACACAGAGGCTTCCTGGGGTCTCTTGGCCCGAGGTTGTTCTTCTGCAGTTAATGAAACAGGAGTTTTCTAATGAATCTCATGACCTTTATTTCAGGTATCATGGATGCCCATCTGTATGGTCTTGACGAGATCATTTCCTATGGGAATATTCGTGCACTGGGCCGGAGTCAGAACCAGGAGTTCACCGATGCTCAATGTGCCGAGATTATGAGCCGCTTTGATGAGTACAACCATCGGCTACTCCCCCGTCGCTCTTCTCTTCTGAGGCTGATCGTGCTGGCGATCAGGGAGGCTCTCCCTCTATTCTGTGCTGGTGTGCCCCTTGTGGCATTGGACGCCGCCGAGGATAAAGTACACTCGGTGTATCTGATGCACTTGATCTCAAAGAGAAAGCGGGATAATCTCATTGATCTCCTGCATCAGATGTTCCAGCAGTCGGCCATACTTGCCGCCTATTGGAGGGTGGAGGACATTCGTGAGGACCCCGATGCTTGTGATCATGAGAGGAAGCATACTCGGGAGGTTCGAAATGCTTGGAAAATCTTGAATAAAGTTAATTTTGAGTTTCTCAACCCATGTCCCGCATTTGAAGTTTTACCGTTGTAAATGTGTCCTCTGTGTTTTGTATAAACCTCTTGAAGTATGAGTGACAATTGTTATTATGTCTTTCTATGTTTGCATGTCTTTTCTCCGGGATTTTATCATTTTGCTACTGTTGTTGTTGGTGCTTTCAATATGCAGGGTGCTACTCCATTTTTTTTAGTGTACATCAGGTTTAGGCCTCACGTAGTCTGCACGTGGGGTCCCTTGATGTGGCTGTTCACAAAATCTTCTCATGCCCTATTTTTGGCGCGCAATATTAGACGCAGAAAAAAAAGGCCTTGGAAATAGTTCCATCTCCTGGATTTTCGATGCCTTTCCTTTTTTGGGCCTTGGAAATAGTTTCACCATGCAAGATTTTCCGCGCACAGCACTTAATGCATTTCCTTATATATGAGGCTATAGCTTCCCTTTTCCTCTCACAAAGAGATTTATATTATTATTATTATTATTATTTTTTTATCTTGGAGGAACTTGTCTCGAGAAACAAACGAGCGCCATGGCCTGCAATCGCCCTCATGCTCGTCGACAGCCATGGGAGGTTCCTATTGAGGAAATGGTCCCTCGCTTTGCTGCTCGGTTGGTGGATCCCCTCCTTACCGACAACGAATGCGACTCAGCCATGCATGAACTCTCGATCCGTAGGGGGTCCCCCCTCCCGATGGGTTCTCTCTGGCTCCGGATGATTCTCAAGGCCGTGCTTGCCGACATCCCTCCTCACCCGGCGGAGATGACCCTGGCGATGCTCGACACGGCAGAAGAAAAGCTCGAGGGTTTTCATGACGCGTGCCTGATTACTCAGGCTTTGAAGGATTGCTCAATTTATCTGCTGAGCCAGATCAAGGCCCGGTGAGCTATTATGACTGCTTTCACGGACGAACACGGCGCCCATCGATGGGGAGCGACTCCTCGTGGGAACCGTCGCTTTGACATGCTGGAGAAAGCAGAGAGAGAGATGGAGAATTTTGTCCTCTGTTTCATTAACCCTTGTGCCGTTGATCCCATGTTTGGTGACCTTTTCCGTTAGCGTAGAACATTTTTAAATTAGTCCCTCCTTTTTTACGCTTTATGCCGAGATTCCGTGTAGGCTTGGTGCTAGTATGTATATTTCCGCTTGCATAAATAACCTTTGTATTCTTCTCATGAGAACTTTCTTTAATTGCAAATGCTACCATCACTTTCCTGCGCATCAGACCATTTTGGGTATTATGAACGTTCATGCGATTGCAAACGCTATTATTATTATTATTCCCTTTTTGAATACTCATAGGATTGCGAACGTATGCTTGAAATATGTCGGAAACTTTTCTTGTTGCCTTTCATATCAGGCGATGTGAGCGCGTTTGCTGTGGTTACGAAAGCGAGCTTACGTGGCCTGATAGAGCGATACGTAGTGAACATAAGGTTGTGGCTCTCGATAAAGCTGCCACGTTCACTTGTGAGAGGGTCGAGGCTCATAAGGCCATTGAGAAAGAGCTTGAAGCCCGGCTTGCTTCATATCAGGCCCAACAAGCTCAGGCGGAGGCTCGTCTTTTGGAGATCTTGCGTCATGAAGCCGTGGTCCAACAAAAGCAGGATGAGTTGACCAAGCTGCTGAATCGCCCGCCGGCTTGAAACGTTTGTATCTTTTCCTTCCTTTTTGTACATACTCATGGATGAGAGTATTTTCTTTTTGTTTCTTTCATGAATTGTACCTTGTACCCATTTTGGTTTATGAATAAAAGATACATTTTTTTCTCTCAACGATGTGTCTCATTTTCATTGAATGTATTCCGCGGATATTCTATCTTGATCTCCTTGCAGGACAGCAATGGCTTAGGATTCAGGGTTAAGATCTGCTTCCTAAGACTTTTGCATTTTACGAGCCACGAGGGTCTCATAAAGAGTTTTTCTCCCTACAGGTCGAGAGGATCCCATAGGTGTAAGTTCTTCTTAGAGATCGTGAGGATCCTTAAGCGAGTTTTCCCTTGAGAGTCGTAAGGATCTCACGAGAGAGTTTTTCTTCCTTACAGGTCGTGAGGGCCTGCAAGTGCCGGATGTGATCACCCTTATCCGTGTTTCACGGAGTCAGGGGTCTATTAAGGTATCGTAGTTTAAAGACATCACGGTCAAGGTTAAGGACCTCATAGTCCGTGGATTTAAGGACTCTACAGTCCGCTGTTAGTTTTAAGACATCACGGTCAAGGTTAAGGACCTCATAGTCCGTGGATTTAGGGACTCCACAGTCCGGTGTTTGGTTGCAGGGACCCGTCACCTCTTTGAAGACGTTGAGGAATTACAACGCCGGGCATCAAAGGAGTGAAGAGATGTACCCTTAGACCAAGGCAGAATCCGTAGGGAATCGGGGTGGTTGATCGTTAGTTTTAAGACATCACGGTCGAGGTTAAGGACGTCATAGTCCATGGATTTAGGGACTCTACAGTCCGGTATTTGCTCTGGATGCTTCACACGGGTTCACTGCCGTGCTCTGCGAGGACCAGGCTCCGCTCTGGACGTTTTGCACGGGGTCAAAGAGTGACATTATCCGCGTTCCACGTGACCAGGAATTTTGCACTAGATGCTTCACACGGGTTCACTGCCATGCTCGGCGAGGACTAGGCTCCGCTCTGGATGCTTCGCACGGGTTCACTGCCATGCTCTGCGAGGACCAGGATCCGCTCTGGACGTTTTCCACGGGGTCAAAGAGTGACATTATCCACGTTCCACGTGACCAGAAATTTTGCACTAGATGCTTCACACGAGTTCACTGCCGCGTTAGGCGAGGACTAGGCTCTGCTCTGGATGCTTCGCACGGGTTCACTGCCATGCTCTGCGAGGACCAGGATCCGCTCTGGACGTTTTCCACGGGGTCAAAGAGTGACATTATCCGCGTTCCACGTGACCAGGAATTTTGCACTAGATGCTTCACACGGGTTCACTGCCGTGCTTGGCGAGGACTAGGCTCCGCTCTGGATGTTTCTCACGGGGTCAAAGAGTGACATTATCCGCGTTCCACGTGACCAGGAATTTTGCACTAGATGCTTCACACGAGTTCACTGCCGTGCTCGGCGAGGACTAGGCTCCGCTCTGGATGCTTCGCACGGGTTTACTGCCATGCTCTGCGAGGACCAGGATCCGCTCTGGACGTTTTCCACGGGGTCAAAGAGTGACGTTATCCGCGTTCCACGTAATCAGGAATTTTGCTGAATATATCCGCATTTCACGGGATGAAGGTTTGACTGTTGGCGATATGTATACCACCGAGCCATGGAACTGGGAGTTGCCGCTGTTCCGCTTAGCTTGAAGTTGTGTCCGTTGTTACGAGACGAGTGTTGGGATGATCTCTAGGTCGCTTGTGGCCCGTCGAGATTTAGCTTCGTTCTTTGGTGAAACCTGGAGGAGGGAGGTACGTTCCCTTTTTGTTTATGCCATTGGATTGTATACAGGGTGTGATGGAACATCACCTGTAAGGCATACATTTTATTTTTATTTTATTTCTTTTTCCGCGACGCTCTATCGTTTCAGCTTTTATGTCGCGAAGGTCGCGATTGCCCCATCATTTCGGCTACTTTTCGCGGTGCCCAATCATTTCGGCTATTTATTTATTTTCTACTCGCTGCTTTTTTATTGCGAGTTGCCCCATCATTTCGGCTATTTTTTATGCCTTCATTCTTACTTGCTGCTTTTTATTGCAAGTTTCCCCATCATTTCGGCTATTTTTTATGCCTTCATTCTTACTTGCTGCTTTTTATTGCAAGTTGCCCCATCATTTCGGCTATTTTTTATGCCTTCATTCTTACTTGCTGCTTTTTATTGCAAGTTGCCCCATCATTTCGGCTATTTTTTATGCCTTCATTCTTACTTGCTGCTTTTTATTGCAAGTTGCCCCATCATTTCGGCTATTTTTTATGCCTTCATTCTTACTTGCTGCTTTTTATTGCAAGTTGCCCCATCATTTCGGCTATTTTGTAGGCATGTGTGGCTTGCTAGCTTTTTCGCCGCAAGCTCGGATTTTGGACACCGATTTCGGCATCAGCATCGCTGCAACTGGGATGTTGCCAGGAGCGAATCATCATTTGCCATGAAAGAACTTGGGATTTGATACCGGTTTAGGCGTCAGCATCGCTGCAACTGGAATATTGCCAGGAGCGAATCATCATTTGCCTCTGTCGATGTTGAACAAAGGTGGCTTAGCAAACAGGGTTAAGGTCCTGTCGACTAAGGCTTTTGACTTCATGAGCTGTAAGGGTCTCACAAAGGTATTTCTCCCTACAAGTCGTGAGGATCTTGCAGGTGTATTTTCTCCTTAGGGATCCTGAGGATTCCTAAGTGTATGTTCCTCTGTAAGTCGTAAGGATCCTACAAGAGGGTTTTCTCCTTATGGGTTGAGAGGACCTACAAGGGTTGGACTTTGCTGGGGAAATGTTTATTCGCGCCCGTGGATTGTATACAAGGGTCAGTATTGAGCCTCTTGTAGGGCAATATCGAAGGTTGTGGAGGATTTGCTTAAGAACAGGTTCAGGCTTCTGTAACTTAAGACTTTCAAATCTCATGAGCCGTGAGGGTCCCATAAGAGAATTCTCCTTACGAGTCGTGGGGATCTCGTAAGTGTATTTTCTCCTTAGGAATCGTGAGGATCCCTAAGTGTGCTGCTCCTTTGTGAGTCGTAAGGATCTCACGCAGGTGGTTTCTCCTTACAAGGTCGAGAGGACTCTGTAAATGTCCTTTAACGAGGTTGCGCCCTTTCGGGTTTTCACAAACACTCGCCGGTAGTCCTGCTGTTCTTACTCACGGAGCCCTTTCGGGTTTTCATCCGTGCCCATTTTGCTTATAGACATACCGTTTTTTTAATTCTTTTGCACTTTTTTTTTACAAGGTCGCGCCCTTTCGGGTTTTCACGAACACTTGCCGGCAGCCCTGCTGTTTTTACTCATGGAGCCCTTTCGGGTTTTCATCCGTGCCCACTTTGCTTATGGACATACCGTTTTTTTTAATCATTTTTTTATCTTCTTCTTTTTTTTTATCCATCTCGTCAACCTAAGGATGTTGCGGTAGTAGTTTAGGGACGTTTCGGTCCGTCGTTAGTTTAAGGACGTTTCGGTCCGTCGATGGTTTAAGGATGTTTCGATCCGCCGTTAGTTTAAGGACGTTTCGGTCCGTCGATAGTTTAAGGACGTTTCGGTCCGCCGTTAGTTTAAGGACGTTTCGGTCCGTCGTTATGGGAAGGCCGGCTGCTGCTTGTAAAGTCTGAGCCTAGGAAGATAGTGAGCGGACACAGTCGTCGTCATCTATCATTGACCCAGGCTGCGGCTTATTAAGCGTAGTATTTCTTCAAGAAGCGGCCGTTTATTGTCCTGAAAGGCCTTTCACCATGCATGTCCATGAGTAGGTAGGCTCCACCCTGGTAGACCTTGTCTATGATGTACGGGCCTTCATAGTTTGGCTCAAATTTTCCTCGCTTGGCACGATTGGGGATCATAGGTCTTTTGACCACTAGTACAAGTTCGCCTTGGCGGAATGTCCTCGGCCTGGTCAATCTTTTATATGAGCGCGTCATCTTTGCTTTGTAGGCCTCTAGATGTTGTTGCGCTATGAGCCGGGTTTCGTCGAGGGCATCAAGCTCCTCAAGCCGAAGGTGAGCATTTTCTTCATTCGTCAGCTCATGGTGGACTGCTACTCGTAGAGAGGATAACTCTATCTCGAGGGGGAGCACTGCTTCCGTCCCAAATACCAACGCGTACGGCGTTGTGTTTGTGGCCGTCTTGAATGTAGTTCGATAAGCCCAACGGGCTTCTTGAAGCCTTTCGTGTCAGTCTTTCTTATTCCGGGAAACGGTCTTTTTTATGATCTTCGTCAAGGTCTTATTGAAGGCCTCGGCCAGGCCGTTAGCTCGTGGATTGTAAACCGAAGAATATCTCCAGTCTATATTGTGCTGCTGTGCGAAGCGGCTAATCTTATGGCTTCCGTAGGCCGGCCCATTATCGGAGATAATCCGCCGTGGGGTTCCGAACCGATAGATGACGTGCGTCTTGAAGAAATGGAGGATATTCTCCGTCTTCACTTCCTTCAGTGGTACTGCTTCTGCCCATTTGGAGAAGTAATCAGTTGTTGCCAGGATAAAACGGTGTCCTCGGGATGATGCTGGCTCAATGGGGCCAACTATATCAGTCCCCCACATTTCGAATGGCCAACTAGCCAGCGTCGGGTGCAGTGGATTCGGATGTTGGTGGATGAAGTCTCCATGAATCTGGCATGAGTGGCATTGCTTCGCATACTCGAGGCAGTCTTGGATCATCGTGGGCCAGTAATAACCCATCCGTTTAATTTTTAACTTCATCTTTGGGCCTGCTTGGTGAGAACCGCAAAGTCCGTCATGAACTTCCTGAATGACTCTTTCTGCTTCGTCAGGTCCTAAGCATCTCAGCCATAGAGAATCAAACGATCTCTTGTATAGAATATCGTTGACAAAAGCGAAAGATAAAGCTCGTTTCATGAGCTGATGTCTTGAGGACGCTTCTTCGGGCACTCGGTGGGACTTAAAGTAGTCTATGAAGACTTCCCTCCAGTCTTCGGCCTTCTCATGGTCTTTTATTTGTAGGGTCGTCTGCTCAGTCGTTCTCTTTTCTTCGCATGATTCCGGAGATATTTCTGCCGGGGCGAGCACTCGGCGGCTTTGTACCACGATTCTGACGTCGTCGAGGTTCTCGTCAGCCAGTTCTTTAGCAAGTTTAGCCAACGCGTCTGCTTTGCTGTTTTCCGCGTGCGGTATGTTCTCCAAAGTATAGGAGGGAATTTGGGTCAATAGTTGTTGCACCCTTTCGCCGTACTTCACCAACTCCGGCTTGCACGTTTGGTAGTCACCATTTACTTGACTAACGACCAGCTGAGAATCCCCGTATATAAGGAGGTCTTCAATTCCCATGTCGATGGAGATCTTGAGGCCTGCTATCAGAGCTTCGTATTCGGCTTCATTGTTTGTCCTCGGCTCTGTTAAGGAGAAGGCGAAGCGCATTATCCCTCCTTGTGGAGTTGTAAAGATGAGGCCTATCCCTGATTTGATCATTGGGATACCTTGTTTCTGTTTCTTTATGGAGGACGCTCCATCGAAATAGAGTTCCCATCGGGTGCTTCCGCCGCTAATCGCATCAAATGCATGCTCGTCCGGCAAATCACAGTTTAGAGGAGAATCGGCCGGTATCGGGTGCTCGCGAGGAAGTCGGCAATGGCCTGGCCTTTCACTGCGTTGAGAGGTTGATACGTTATCGAGAACTCCATCAAGAGCAGGGCCCACTTAGCGAGTTGTCCCGTCAATATGGCTTTCGACATCAAATATTTGAGAGGGTCCACCTTCGAAATAAGACGGACTTCATGTGCTAATGCGTAATGTCTAAGCTTTGTTATTGCGAAGATCAACGCCAGGCAGTGCTTTTCAATGGGGGAATAGTTGCTTTCTGCCCCCAGCAGCACTCGACTTAAGTAGTAAAGTGCTCTTTCTTTTCCCTGATCGTTCTCTTGCGCCCATAATGCGTCCAAGGAACCTTCGAGGGCGGTCGTATAAAGAATGAGGGGCTTTCCTTTGACCGGCGCGGCTAACACCGGAGGGTTCTGCAGGTATTGCTTGATCTCGTCTAGTGCACCTTGGCATTTGTGATCCCAAACGAATGGAGTTCCCTTTTTCATCAGGTGGCTGTAATGACGGCATTTGCCTGAAAGATTGGCGATAAATCGCCGGATGTATGCGAGCTTCCCTTGGAGAGACCGCAACTGCTTGAGGGTTCTTGGTGGAGGCATTTCCATGATCGCTTTAATCTTTGACGGATCTATTTCAATACCTCGGTATCGAACGATGAATCCCAGGAATTTGCCTGAGGAGACTCCAAACGCGCATTTGAGGGGATTCATTTTCAAATTATATTGCTCTTTACTACGAGGTGGTTTAAATGCTCTTCGTATGACATGCTCTTTACTACGAGGTCATCGATATAGCACTCGACGATGTCATGTATGAGGTCGTCGAAGATCTTTGTCATGGCCCTTTGATAGGTAGCACCAGCGTTCTTTAGACCAAAGGGCATAACCCTGTAGCAGAATATACCCAAAGGGGTCCGGAAAGCGGTGTGCTTTTGGTCTTCAGGATGCATCTTTATCTGATTGTATCCTGACGAACCGTCCATAAAGGAGAAAACCTCGTGAGTAGACGTGTTATCTATCATTAGCTCGGTTACCGGTTCTGGGAAATCATCCTTTGGACAGGCTTTATTGAGATCCCTGAAATCCACGCATATGCGTACCGTCCCATTCTTCTTCATTACTGGGACGATATTGGCGATCCAGTCGGGATATTGGACTTCTTGGATAAACCCAGAATCGATCAGCTTCTTGACTTCGGCGTTGATGCTCATCTCAAGCTCGAGTCGCATCCTTCTTGGCGCCTGCTTGACTGGCTTGATATCTAGGGATATTGCTAATTTATGCACAGCAACCTCCGGATCTAATCCTGGCATCTCGGAGTAGTTCCACGCGAAGCAGTCTTTATGTCGTAGAAGCACGTTCTTTAACGCTGCCACCCTTTCCTCAGAGAGTAGCTCGCTGACAAATGTCGGTCACGGGTCATCTGCCGATCCCAACTCAATCTTCCTGAGGTTATCTGCAGTAGTATGTATACCATCTTCCAGTTCTTTCGGAGCTGGCGGAAATTCTGAGATCACCTCATCATCGCCGTTCTCAAAGCATTGGGGAAGGTCATCCATGTTCTCGCGCTCTTCTTTTAATATCGTAATCGCATAACAGGTGCGAATCCGCTCCCAGGACCGAGGCGGATCCGGTTCTGCTCTTGCGGCCTTGGGTTCATGCTTTTGTGGCGGCGTTACCCTCCAGCCATTGGATAAAGCGAATCTGCTCCGTTGGTACTGGTCCTCGACCCAGTTCTTGAAGGTGAAGCAGTCTTCGGTAGGATGTCCTATGGCTTGGTGATAAGAGCAATAGCTCAAACGAGAAGCCTCGTTAGCTTGCTCAGGGTGTCTAGACTCTGGAAGCGCGATCATTTGATGTTTTAAAGCGAGCTTGAGTAACCTTTCCGTCTTGTCTCGGGGGAAGGAGTACGCTCGACTCATCTTCTCCATGAGGGACGAATCCGAGCCGTACCGTACCCGATCACGTAACCCTCTAATCCTGCGTCGTTGTTGTCGGCTCCTCTTCCCACTTCTTAATTTATTTCCGTCTCCGCATTGGGCCTTTCGTACAACGGGTTGACAAAGATGAGCATCTTTGTCTTTTGGAGCCTGTTGAAATAGGCGTTGCGTCCTGGCCTTCTCGTAGATGGCCATTTCGCGGTTGTGGTCTTCCCGAGCTTTCTGACCCATTTTCCTGATAGGCTTGTCCGTTCGTTCTTCAAACGACGGACTTGGTGCTTCAATCGCGGGATCTAGTTTTGATGAGGGGTTGGCATCTCCTGACATGGCGTCCTTTTCTTCATCAAAGGTATATATAGCGTAGCTGCTGTGAGCCCGTTCCCGTTTTCCAGTTCTCGCGTATCCATGCCCGAGTGTTTCCATTTTCCCGTTGGGCAATTTGCGTTGAGTCCCAGGGACATCCCAAATCTTGTTGTAGAACCGAACCTGCCGGAAAGTCTGTTTTAAGGGTACTCCTTGGCGCTTCAATAGCTTCTTTAATCCATTTGTATAGTATCTGGGCAGACGGATGGGTTGGAGCCTGTCAGGCGTAGCATCCGCGCCATGCCAGATCTCTTTCTGTACTTTCGACTCCAAGGATCGGTAGAATAGGATCACCTTCTCACCCCTTTGCCTGGGAGGGACGTAAAATGTTCGCAGGTCCTGCACATTATGAGCTTGCAGCGTATCGAGATCCTTGTAGTGTTCTCGCGGTACCATGGTGATTTGCAAACTATGGTCATCGCCAGGAGGTGCTTGTATTGACAGCCGATTGGAGAACACAGCGTTAACTTCATCCTCTGAATCACTTCCGAAGACCAGCATGGGGGCGGGTGTCCCCAGGTTGTTGGGTTGAGATGGCCCTACATAAACTATCTCTTCCTCTTCTTCGGTATCGCTCCCGAAAACAGGGATGGTGGCGGCGGTTTTGTTCTCCGGGTCGCGACACCTTTCTGTATCCTCGAAATCTGGCAAAAAGTATTTCGCATCTTCGTATTTGCGGACTTCGTTCACGGAAAATGGGTTCAACTCACCTGTTACAGTATACTCGAAACCATCTTTAAAGTACTTCATACACTGATGTTGTGTAGAAGGGATGATGTTGTACTCGTGTAGCCAAGGACGGCCGAGCAAGGCGTTGTAGCAAGTCTTGGCGTCGATGACATGGAATTTGATATCCGTGACGAGAAGTCCAAAGCGTAATGTTAGTATCACCGATCCGAGAGTCCGTGACGATTGCGAATCGAAACCGGAGATAGTAATTTTGTCACGAGCGAGGTGTTGCACGCTCATGCAGATTTCCTTCAACACCCGAACATTAAGGAGGTTGACGGAGGATCCATTATCCACCAGGATCTTGCCTATCTTGATATCATGGCAGTATCCGGAGACATATAGGGGACGGTTATGGTCGCACGTCCCGAGAAGGAGGTCTTCATCACCGAAAGTGATGTCGGCCGTATGCACTTCCTCCAGTTCATCCTTCATTTTTTCAGTGGCGAGGAAGGCTTGGAATTGCTCAGGTTCTTGTAACGCCTTAATTAGTGAGTCTCGCACTTCTTTTGATAATAGGAGGGCATCGAGAATGCTAAGCTGAGAAGGTAGCTTCCTTAGGTGCGCGAGGATGTTATAGTCCACTTTACTCTTCCTAGGAGGGTCTTTGGCAGCCAGCTCTCTCATGACTTGGTCATCTAAAATGATATCTTCAGTGACCTTTTCCTTTCCCTTATCCTTTCTATTCCCGGGCCCGAGATTCTTTTCTGGGAGTGTGCGATTGCGCAGCTGAATGTTCTCGCAGATCTCCGATTCCTCCTCTTTCCCCAACACGGATTCTTTGAAGAGAGGGCCCAGAGCGATTTCTTCATCAGAGTCGCTCCCAAAGGTGAGAACTTGTGACCCCCTGGCGTTTACCATGTAACAGTTGCCAGTAGCTCTGTCGTGCCCATCGATAGTACTTCTTCGCTCCCGACGGCTCTTGCGTTTTATGCCCTTAACATGTTGCCGACGAGCGACATATCCTTGCCACCATATCTTAAAGGCGTCGCACTCCTCCGTGGGGTGTGAGATTTTCCGGTGATATGCGCAATAGTCAGGGTGCCTCTCCACCCCATCGTGTGTGTTTCCTTCCGAGGGCGGTAGCTTCATCCCCATTGACATGGCTTTGGCAAACCTTTTTCTCGTCTTGAATATCTTCTTGTCTACTTCGGATACCTTTCGCTCTGGCGGAGGTAGTTCAACTCTTCCGTTCAGTCGCCCGCATTTGGCTCTTTCCGATGTGGTCATCTCACGCTCCTGGTCCGCTTTACATTTTAGACGAATCTCGTCTAGAAAAGCGTCGATCATTTCGTCTGTTGGCCATGCACGCTCTGGTACAGGCTCTGCCTCCAGCTTTTTAATGCCAGGAGTTTTCCCATCATCGGTAAACGAGTGGGAGATTACATTACAACTCGCCACATATCTTTCGGATTCATCCGACGAGCTTTCTCCATCATCTTCCTTTTGAAAGATGTGGTTGAGGAACTCTTGCAGTGTGACAGGAGTTCGCGCGTTTTGATTGTACTCTTCCAGTGCGTCGATTTGCCTCTGCAAGTTCGTGTGCTCGTTTCCAAGCTTCACGGACTTCTTGGATTTCTTCTGCTTTTTCTTCGAAGATTTTGACGATTGGGCGTGAGTATTTGGGCTGTTATCGCGAGTCTTTGTAGTTGGGCGGCGCCTTGGCATCCCTTCGATAATTTGAGGTTCAAGAGGGTCCTTCCATTCGATCCCAGGGCACGCATGAAGGTCTCTCAGCATTCTTTTGGTTTTAGTTGATAGCACGACCTCCCATGGAGCTTCTTCAATAAAGGAGCAGGTTGCCCCCGGTGTATCTACTTTCTTAGGAGTATGCGGTTGTGGTGGGTTCACCTTCCACTTTTCGGACAGTACAAACTTCCCCTGGAGGTACTGGTCTTCAATCCATCCTTTGAAGACGAAGCAATCTTCAATCGGATGGCCTACCGTTTGATGGTAAGGGCAATAGTTAGGGTTATTCGCCTCGGTGGGTTGCGGCGGTCGCCTTGGATTTGGTAGGCTTATAAGTCTGTTGCGTATTGCCAGCTCGAATAACCGTTTCTTCTTGTCCCGTGGGAACGAGTAGGGACGCTTCATCTTCTCATTATAATACCGACGCCTTTCCTCCAGTTGATCTGCCGGTTTCGGGGCGTTAGGTTGCTGTTGGGCATTCGCAACAAAGGTTGCTCTTCCTTTACCCTTGTCATTCCGAGGTTCCGACTTCGGGGGAGGTGGTCTATGACCCATCTGGTCCATCTGAGCCAACTTGTCGATCAAAGCCTGGAATGTGGTTGGCTTAAAGAACATCATAAACTGGGAGATAGTTGCGTGGGGGTCTAGGGTTCCCACGAACATGCCCACTGCGGGTGCTTCCTCAATGCGTTGTTCACATCTCGACCACAAATTCCGCCAGCGTATAGCATACTGGACCCAGGTTTCGCCTGATTTTACCCTGGCGTTAATCGGTGCAGTTATTGGAGTGCGTTCGCTGGCACTTGCGAATTGCTGAGTGAACAATAACTCCATTTCAGCGAACGTTTTGATAGAATCGTTCGGGAGTTCCGAATACCATTCGAACGCAGTTTCTGATAAGCTGCCCACGAACTGGCGGAGCAACAGTTTATCATCACCGCCGGTGTTACCGCAGAGGGCCCGAAACTGGGCAACATGTTGATGGGGATTGCCGGTCCCCTTATACACGTGGAATTTTGGTATCGTATAGCCTTGCGGGTATTTGATTTGGTCGTACCAGCTCGGATACGACCACCCCGTTTTCACGACTTGACCAGCTGCCTCAGTCGCGTGATGAACCCGGATTTGCTGGGCTATGTAGTCTGCCAAGTCAGCCTTAGAGATTGCCTCCTCCTTGGCCGTTGAGAGGGCTGGTGGTGGATTTGACGTTTCTCCTCGGTCGTCTTCAAGAACGATTGGGGGATCTTCGGCGGGTAAGTCCTACTGGATCATCATTCCTATCATATCTTGCAAGAGAAGGCCTATCCGTTGTATGTTGGCCGCCTGTTCAGCAGCCTCTTTGTTCTTTTTCTCCAGTGTCCGGCGAAGGAATTCAGCGTCGGTTTCTTCCTCCTGGCGCGCATCTGAGGACGTTTCTGGGTTTTCTTTTGGCCCGGTAAGTGCGGCCATAGCATTCATCATTTCCTGAAGCTTTTGTTGCTGCTCCTGGGCTTTCGTCACGGATCGGGTTAGCGGTCGGTGGCCCGTAGAAGTGCGGCTTTCCTCTTTTCCAGAGGCCATGTAAACAGTGTGCACCGCCATGCCCTCAGACTTAGGGCGTCTGGGCTCGGTGCTTTTAGCCGTCGTTGCATGCTGGGGGGTCTTCTCTGGCCTCCTCCTTTTATGAGTCAGTTGATCAACAGCCTTTTGGGATTTAGCCTGGTGACCAGCTTCCGGTTGGATTTTCAGCTTCTTGTGCTGGCGGGAGAAGTTTGGATCGATGATCGAGTCTCGGGCCTGCCGCCAAACTTTATAGATTTTGGAAGATAGCCGTTGAGGAGATCGGGGCTGTTCGGGTTTTATTTCCACAACTTTTTTTAATGGGGGAGGAGACCTCTTCAGCACTGCAGTAGCAGAATTCCTTCGCACCTTGTTTAGCATTTCGAAGCTGTTCCCAGTTGGAACAGCAGCATTAACTTCTGCCACCGGGGCCGATGGAGTCAACCCGGAGGGGGAGTTGCCCCCAGCCTTCCTTACTCGGCGCCAATGGCGACGTCGAGCGTGTCGAGCGGACGGCATAGGGTCAGCGGTAAGAATGGTTTCGTCTTGCCCCCTGTGTAGGTGGGGGGTCGCTGTTGGTGTTAGCCTGTCAAAGACCGACGTCCTTTGGGCAGCAGGAGCGGGAGCTGGAGCCGTCAATCTTGTAAAGACCGACCTTTTGGCTGGAGAAGCCGCCTTGACGATTTCGGGAGCAGGAGCAGCCACTTTCTTAGAAGCAGCCTTCTCTGAGATTGTAGGCCCCATGATGGGTTTGCAGGATTTCTGGCCCAATCTAGAGAAGACCGAGGCGTTGACGTCGGGCGACTCGTTGAGAGGAGCCGCGACAGGGGTGAGACGATCAAAGACCGACTTCTTGAGAGCTTCCGTTGTCAGCACTGGAGCGGTGAAGTTTGTCGGCGGGAGCATGGTCCCGAAGAACAATCCTGTGGTGGCGCGAGTGACCTATTCCACGGGCATTGTGAATAGCGAAGCAGCTTGGGGTCCGTAGGCTATACCTCCTGGCGAGGCAGAGCGTTGGTTGCAATTGCAGTCCGAGCAGTTGGAGAATTTCACGGAAGTAGAAGCCATCGATCCTTTGCTTTCTGCAATAAGCAAGACGCCAATTCTTAGTATCTTGAAACCCAAGGGCAACCATTAGCGAGCCGCGATTGGTTCGCGAGTCATGACACACGAAGTGTGGAGTGGAAAGAGGAAAAGGTCCCACCGGGCGTGCCAGAATCTGTTCCCCTCCGAAACACGGCGCGACATGACGTCTTGCCTGAGATTCGGGGCAGATGCTAATTGGTGCTATCCGTCCACCTCTCCGAAGATGCCAAGTTGATTTATGGCACCATGTATCGAAGGTTTAGACGGATGCGTCCGATGTAGCAGACTTCGTCAGATTCCCCCTCGTTTGAGGGGTTTTTGATTGTGGGGACGCTCTTCCCTGCAGGCGCAAGCCCCTGCAGTTAATTACGCTACCGCATTGCGGTAACAACTTTCTCCTTCTCCAGATGGTCACTTCGTGTCGTGGGTGTTTGTTTTGTATTTTGTTGCCCGTGGATTGTTTACGGAGACTGAGTTATGTCGTGCCCGTAGGGCGTGGACTAGTCCAAATCCGTATTATCTTAGATTTGGGTTTGGGGGTTTGGTTTGAGGATACATCAGCCATACTTGAGGCTAAGATCAACTCAAACGTTTGTTAAGGATACGTTAGTCTAACTTTGAGACTAAGATCAACTTAACGGGATCGTTTAGATCCGACAAAAGAGCGTTTGGACTCTAATGTTCCAGTTTAGGGACATAGTGGTCCATCGTATGTATGGCCGTCGGGACCCATCACCTCTCTGACGACGTTGAAGGATTGCAACGACGGATGTCCGAGGAGTTCAGAGATGTACCCTCGAGCCAGAGTTAATTGAGGGGGATTCATAGTCCAGTCTGTTTGAAGGTTTAAGGATACGTTAGCCATCTTTGAGGCTAAGATCAACTTAAACGGGACCGTTTAGATCCGACAAAAGAGCATACGGGGCTCTATTGTTCTAGTTTAAAGACATTGCGGTCCATGGGTAGTTTAAGGACGTTGCGGTCCATGGGTAGTTTAAGGACATTGCGGTCCATGGGTAGTTTAAGGACATTGCGCTCCATTGTTAGTTTTAAGACATCTCGGTCAAGGTTAAGGACGTCGTAGTCCATAGGTTTAAGGACCCCACAGTCCATTGTTAGTTTTAAGACATCTCGGTCAAGGTTAAGGACGTCGTAGTCCATGGGTTTAAGGACCCCACAGTCCGGTATGTGCTCTGGATGCTTCACACGGGTTCACTGCCGTGCTCTGCGAGGACCAGGCTCCGCTCTGGACGTTTTCCATGGGGTCAAAGAGTGACATTATCCGCGTTCCACGTAACCAGGAATTTTGCATTAAACACGGGTTTAAGGACCCCACAGTCCGTATCAATGTGTGGTCGTCGGGACCCGTCACCTCTTTGAAGACATTGAGGGATTACAATGCCAAGTATCAAAGGAGTGAAGAGATGTACCCTAGAACCGGAGTGGATTAAATAGTCCTTGGCCCAATTTGGGGTCAAGACGAATTAATTATGTTATGAGTCCATTGGCCCAGTTAATCACAAATTGAGGACTTATGGCCATCTTGGGCTAAGTCCAATCAGGAGAGGCTTTGCCTCTATCCATTTAGGCCAATTGGGCCAAAGCCTAGTGTTAAACACTACAGAGCAGTCAGTGTTGAATACTGGGAATGAGGTTGACAAGTTAGTGTTTAACACTAAGAGATAATTGGTGTTAAACACCAGCAACAAGGCTTTTCAAATTAGTGTTAAACACTAAAACAGATCAGTGTTGAACACTGCAAATAAAGTTTTTTAATTAGTGTTGAACACTAAGGCCCAACAGTGTTTTAACACTGGGTTCGAGAGTTTTAATTTAGTGTTAAACACTAAGGCAAGAGGGGTCACGTGGCAGCACGTGAGAGCGCCCTCCCTTCATTTATTCTGCTGAGATTATCGCGTCTTTCAAAGCATCGCGTGCCATCACGTGATGGGCATTCAAATGCCTATGTATTAGAGCTTCTGCCGAGGGTCACGTGGGTCACGTGGGGTGCTGCCTCAAAGGGGCTTTCTGTAGATCTCTGGGGGGGTCACGTGGTGACATGTGACCCTGCCTCTATGTATGTCATTTTAGAGGATCTGTTAATCTTTTCCAGGAATCAAGTTCCTCGTAGGGTTAAACCCTGACAGTAATTTCGGAGGAATTAAATTCCTACTTCCTTTCGAAGGTTTATATTCTGAATAGAGTTGGACTCTGAACTTTCTGTAGGAATTAAATTCTTCATATATGTGGAGAACTGAATAGGGTTAAACCCTAATAAAAGCTTTTAAGGAATTAAATTCCCACTTTCTGTTAAATTATGATTAAAGGAATTAAATTCCCGCTGTTTCAACAGAACTAGGTTCTTAATTAGGGTTAAACCCTGTCTCTTTTTGTTCTGAAGGAATTAAATTCCCATGATACAGGGTCAAGCCCTAATTTTATTTTAAAGGAATTAAATTCCTATAGTTCTGTGAGAATTAAATTCTCGTGCTTCCATTCCCTCTCTATGTTTTGTATCTGCATGGCAGGATCTCGACCCATTGAGAATTAAATTCTCAACCTCAAGGGGAGATGTGCACTTTGCAGATCCTCTATCAAAGAGAGAAGAAATATGTTCTTCTGTTTTATGTATCAGAGTTAAACTCTGTTGAGAATTAAATTCTCTTTTTCTTTCAAGGAGCCTTCCCTTTCTTACCTAGGGTTTTCGCAGAAGATCCAAGCTTTTCAAAGTATCAAAGCTCTCTTCCTTTTCTTTTTTCTCTCTCTTCTTTTGTATATCTCTTCTCTGTGTCTCTTGGCCCCTATTTATAGGAGAAGCAGCCGAATCAATCAGTTTTTGACGAATCTTCATGAGAGATTTGATTTGCATCCATCATTCGTTTTGGACCTTTGGATTACTAGGTGAATTTTATTCACCATTGGATTTCAAATCCAGGGATTCTCCTTCGTTGTTTCGGTTAGATTTAAAGGGGAAATCTTTCCAAACCCGAGATTTTCCCATAGATAGATGATATTTCATCACTTCTGAATCTTTAATTTGATTGGTTCCAGATAGCCGCTTTCCTTTGGAAAGATTTGAATTTCTTTCAGAATTTAATTCTGTTGACAAAATGGGCTTTGAAAGCCGGTCACGTGTGACCACGTGACCCATGGTCACGTATGAGCACGTGACCCCCTTTGGAATGAGCCTTCTCCTTTCCTTTTGCGCTGTCTTCTGGTTGTTGCTTAACCGTCACGTGCCACCACGTGACCCCTGGTCACGTGTGAGCACGTAACCCTGATCTGGACTCTTTTTCCTTGACTTGATCAGGGAACCGATGTGCCTTTGAATCCGCTTTAAAATGTCACGTGCCAACACGTGACCCTGGTCACGTGGGAGCACGTGACCCTTTCTTAAGCCCTTTTTCTTTGATGTAGTCAGGAAGCTGAACTTGTTTTGCCGGTACTTTTGGGTGTCACGTGCCAACACGTGACTGCTGGTCACGTGTAAGCACGTGACCTTCTTCTCAAGCTTTTTCCATAAGCTTTCCTGATTTTAAATCAGGAAACACGCCTCAGCGCTCAAAGACTAGCGCAAAGCACTGCAGAGCCTTAGCGCTCCAAATACAGCACACCGCCTCATTGACTGATGCTCAGCGCCAAGCGCGACACGTGTCCCTCACGTATGCGCTACTTAACAGAAGCGCCTCAGCGCTCAAAGACTAGCGCAAAACTCTGCAGAGCTTTAGCGCTCCAAATATAGCGCACTGCGCTCATTAACTGATGCTCAGCGCCAAGCGCGACACGTGTCCTTCACGTATGCGCTACTTGGCAGAAGCGCACTGAGCTCTTTGACTGGCGCAAAGCGTCAAGCGCACCACGTGTTGCGCTGATAGAACATAAATTGTTCTGTAATAAGCCCAAGGCTATGAGGAATGCTCAGCATTCAGTAAAAGACAAAAACACTGTCAGGGCTAAGCCCAAATAAAGGCTCAACAGCCCAAAATAAATGTTAAACATTTTAACTTGATTGGATTTGGCCCAAGATTGGCCATAAGTCCTCAACTCAGATTAATTGAGCCCATATGCTCATAAATCTCAGATCCTAGTCCCAACTAGACTGCAGATCTCCCAACCAAAATTGGTTCAAGGGTACATCTCTGAACCCCTCTGATATATTTCGTTGTAATCCTTCAACGTCTTCAGAGAGGTGACGGGTCCCGACAACCATATATTTCATAGATTATGATGTCTTTAAACTGGACTGTGGGGTCCCTTTAAACCCACGGACTATGATGTCCTTAACCTCGGATTGTGGAGTCCTTAAGCCCATGGACTATGATGTCCTTAACCTTGGACTGTAATGTCCTTAAACTAATCGACCGCAACGTCCCTAAACTAAACAATAGAGTCCAAATGCTCTTTTGTTGGATCTAAATGATCCGGTTAAGTTGATCTTAGTCTAAAATTAGACTAACGTATCCTTAACTAACGTTTAAGTTGATCTTAGCCTCAAATGAGACTAGCGTATCCTTAAACCCAACTCCAAACCCAAATCTAAGAAAATACGGATTTGGACTAATCCGCGCCCTACGGGCGACAACATAAATTAGTCTCCGTATACAATCCATGGGCAACCAAAAACAAAACAAACACCCACGACACGAAGTGACCATCTGGAGAAGGAGAAAGTGGTTACCGTGATGCGGTAGCGTAATTAACTGCAGGGGCTTGTGCCTGCAGGGAAGAGCGTCCCCACAATCAAAAACCCCTCAAATGAAGGGGAATCTGACGAAGTCTGCTATATCGGCCGCATCCGTTTAAACCTTCGATACATGGTGTCATAATCAACTTGGCATCTTCGGAGAGGTGGACGGATAGCACCAATTAGCATCTGCCTGAAATTTAGGAAAGACGGACCTACGCGGTCGCGTCTCCGTTTTCGGCGGGGAACAATCGCTTAGTAAAGACGTGTAGGAAGTTGAGCAGTGAAGCTACTCGGTGGCCTCTTGATGAGGGCTTTGATCCTTGGTGTCGTGGGGTAAGAAATTACTAGCCAAGGATGGACCGAGCAAGGTAGCTGCTCGGTGGCCTCTTGATGAGGGCTTTAATCCTTGGCGTCGTGGGGTAAGAAATTACCAGCCAAGGATGGACCGAGCAGGGTAGCTGCTTGGTGGCCTCTTGATGATGGCTTTGATCCTTGGCGTCGGTGGGTAGTGAACTACCAGCCATGGATAGACCGAGCAGGGTTGCTGTCCGGTTGCCTCTTGGCGAGGGCTTGGATCCTTGGCATCGGTGGGTAGTGAACTACCAGCCATGCATGGACCGAACAGAATTGCTGTCCGTGGCCTCTTGGTGGGGGCTTTGATCCTTGGCGTCGGTGGGTAGTGAACTACCATCCATGGATGGACCGAGCAGGGTTGCTGTCCGGTTGCCTCTTGGCGAGGGATTTGATCCTTGGCATCGGTGGGTAGTGAACTACCAGCCATGGATGGACCGAGCAGGGTTGCTGCCCGGTGGCCTCTTGGTGAGGGCTTTAATCCTTGGCGTCGGTAGATAGTGAACTACCAGCCATAGATGGACCCAGCAGGGTTGCTGCCCGGTGGCCTCTTGGTGAGGGCTTTGATCCTTAGCACGGGAGGGAATTAAGAGACCTGCTAAGGATGGACCGAGCAGGGTAGCTGCTCGGTGGCCTCTTGATGAGGGCTTTGATCCTTGGTGTCATGGGGTAAAAGCTTACCAGCCAAGGATGGACCGAGCAAGGTAGCTACTCGGTGGCCTCTTGATGAGGGCTTTGATCCTTGGCGTCGTGGGGTAAGAGATTACCAGCCAAGGACGGACCGAGCAGGGTAGCTGCTCAGTGGCCTCTTGATGAGGGCTTTTATCCTTGGCGTCGTAGGGTAAGAAGTTACCAGCCAAGGACGGCCCGAGCAGGGTAGCTGCTTGGTGGCCTCTTGATGAGGGCTTTGATCCTTGGCGTCGTGGGGTAAGAAGTTACCAGCCAAGGACGGACCGAGCAGGGTAGCTGCTCGGTGGCCTCTTGATAAGGGCTTTGATTCTCGGCATCGTGGGGTAAGAAATTACCAGCCAAGGATGGACCGAGCAGGGTAGCTGCTCGGTGGCCTCTTGATGAGGGCTTTGATCCTTGGCGTCGTGGGGTAAGAAGTTACCAGCCAAGGATGGACCGAGCAGGGTTGCTGCTCGTTTTTTTGAGGTTTTGTCCGACCTTCCCTGGTGTGTGAACATCGGGAAGGGTGACCATCGTGGGCGACACGTGTCATGAATCATGGAGGAGATGAAGTGTAAGAGCCGCGTCGCTCCGACTTCGGTTCGCCGAGAAAGAAGGGATACCCGCCGCGTGGCGGTACAGTATTGGAAGAAACGAACGAATATTGGACTCTTGGGGGCACCGCGGGGCTATAAAATAGAGAGGCGTGTTGATCATTCCTTTCTCCATCTTCAAAATGTAAGAATGGATCAATTCCCTTTCTCTATACCCGAGATCATTTCTTTCGAGGACATATACTTGTACGACCAGCTGTGCTCCGAGGAGACGCTGCAGGCAGTGATCTGGCGCGTCGAGGAGACGCTTCCCCGGCGATCACCCCTACTCCAGCTGCTGATGTACTCGATCTGGAGGGCATCGCCGGGGATGCACAACCCCTTGTCCGAACAACTTAAGGACGAGGCGGTTGGCAAGCTGAGATCGTTATGTCATCTCGGCCTGATCTCGATGAGTCGGCGGGATCGATCGGTGGCACTCGTCCTCGAGTGTTACCAATTAAGGCATCTCTTCGATGGGTGCCCGCCTGCAGATCTTTCTGGCCCGTCCGTGGCCACGAGGGTTCGCGGACAGCATCAGAGGCAGAGGTCCGAGGCGGCAAGGGCTCGACTAGCGGAAATTTGTTCGGAGTACCACGAGAAATGTTTCTTGCACCTCCTTCATGTAATTTTTTTGTTTAAGCAATGTAAGGTTGAGGAGCCCACAATACCTTTTGAATGAATAAAATTCTCCTTTTTGCAATGCTCTGTCTTGCCCTTCTTATTATTTAAATAAAAAGAACTTAGAAGAATTTACATCGCTTTAGTAAAAGAAGAAATACACATTCATAGACATTCTTTTTAGAGGTATAGCTTGAGCTTCTCGGCGTTGTAAGGCCGTGGAAATTTACGACCATCCGTATCTTGTAGGCGATAGGCTCCCCCGGGCAGGACCTCGGAGACGAGGAAGGGACCATCCCATTTTAGGGAAAACTTATAAAGCTTGCTTTGATCGACGAACTCGTTCCGCCTTAGGACTAAATCTTCGGTTTTGAAGTAACGACGCTTGACTCACGCGTTGTAGTAGTGGACGGTTTGCTGTTGATAGGCGGCAGCTCTGATTTGAGCCCGGTCCCGTCTCTATAACAAGATGTCCAGGTTAGTTCGGAGGGCCGAGGTGTTCGCTTCGTCGTCGAAATGCTCGACCCGGTTACTGGGGAGCCCAATCTCCGCTGGGACCATCGCCTCGGTACCGCAGCAGAGGCTGAAAGGGGTCTCCCCGTTAGGGGTTTTCTTCGACGTGCGCAGGGCCCATAAGACCTGGGGTAATTCTTCGACCCAACTGCCTTGGAGTCCTTATAGGCATGTCCGAAGAACTCGGAGGACGTCCCGGTTAGTGACCTCGGCTTGCCCGTTGCATCGGGGATGTGCGACCGTGGCAAACTTCATAAGGATACGATATTCGCTGCAGAATTCCTTAACTTTTTCGTTTTCAAAATTTGTCCCGTGGTCGGCGATGATACACCTCGGGATGCCGAACCGGAGTATCACATTGTTCTGCAGGAACTTGATAGTCATGGTGGGGTCCGGTTTCCTGATGGGGATGGCCTCGATCCACTTCGTGAAGTAGTCCACTGCGACGAGGACATACTTGTGCCCGCCCGCACCGGTAGGGAACTGGCCTATCATGTCCAATCCCCACTTGACAAACGGCCATGGGGAGGTTAGGGTAGTTAGCTCGGTAGCCGGAAGGCGATGTATGATTCCATGGAGTTGGCAGCTTTTGCATCTCCTAACGAGCTTCTGGGCGTCCTGATGAATTGTCGGCCAGTAGTACCCCTGGAGCAGTGCCTTTTGGACTAAGGTGCGGGCCCCTTGGTGCACGCCACCGACCCCTTCGTGTATCTTACGGAGGACGTAGTCGGCCTCGTGGGGGTCGACGCACCGGAGCAGGGGCTGAATGAAGGATTTCTTGTAGAGGTTCCCATTGCTCTAGACGAAATGGCGAGCTTTGGCTCGGCGACGGTGGGCTTCTCCCCGATCTTCCAGGAGCGTACCTTCCCTCGGTAATTCCACGAGGGACCTTCTCTAATCCCAGTATTCTTCCCAGGGGCTGTGTACACTTGAAGTGGCATTGCCCCGTCTTCCACGCTGGGCCGTGGCAAGATCTCGAAGTGGATGTTCCTCTTTTTGTTGGCCGTATAAGATGAAGCCAGCTTACTCAAGGCGTCGGCCTGGGCGTTTAGCTATCCGGGGATCTGCTCCACCTAGACTTCGTGGAAGTCCCTTCACAATCTTCTCATCTCGGCCAGATACTTCATTATCAGAAGCTCCCGTGCCTCAAATTGGCCGGTCACTTGGCCAATGACTAGGGCAGAGTCGCTGCGGATCCGGATCGTTTTCAGCCCCAGTCCGAAGGCTATGCGCAGTCCGGCCAGCAAGGCCTCGTATTCCGCTACGTTATTTGAGGCTTTGAACCCGAGCTTTATAGAATACTCCATTTCTGCCTTGTTCGGGTCCCGAATGATGAGGCCGGCACTACAGCCTTCCTCAGTCGAGGAGCCGTCGACGTAAAGGATCCAGTCAGGGACAGAGTCGGGCTTTCCATCAACTGAGGGTTGAGCTCCGGGGGCCGGTGTAGATTCCGGCTCTTTGCTGAGGATGGTGCACTCGACGATAAAATTGACCAGAGCTTGTGCCTTGATAGCCTGCTTCGGGCGGTATTTTATGTCGAACTGGGACAACTCCCATCTCCATTTCTCCAAACGACCAGAAGACTCAGGGGAAGCGAGGATAACCCCCAAAGGCCGCTCGGTAAGAACGAGGATGGTGTGCGCCTGAAAATAGTGCCGTATTTTCCTCGATGCCACGATGAGTGCCAAGACGATCTTCTCTATGGCTGGGTACCTCGTTTCCGCGTCCTTGAAGACGTGGCTCTCATAGTATACCGGCTTCTGGACTCCCTTGACCTCTCGGAAGAGCACCGAGTCTGCAGCTTGGTCGGACACCGCTAGATATAGCGATAGCTTGTCCCTTTCAACTGGCCGGGTGAGCAGCGGGGGAGTCATAAGGTGCCTCTTTAATTGCTCAAAGGCGGTCTGGCACTCCTCCGACCACTCGAACCTTGGTATCTTCCTTAGAGCTTTGAAGAAAAGGAAGCACTTCTCCCCAGACCTTAACATGAAACGACTCAGAGCGCCTACCCGCCCTGTCAGCCGTATGATTTCGACGTTAGTATTGGGCGCGGCCATGTTAAGGATGGCGCTGATTTTCTCCGGGTTAGCTTCGATTCCACGGTGAGTGACCATGAAGCCGAGGAACTTTCCACCGGTGACCCCGAATGCGCACTTGGCGGGGTTTAGTTTCATCTTGTATTTGTGGAGGATGTCGAAGGCCTCGCCCAGATCCTTGGCGTGTTTGTCTGATGAGACTGATTTGACGAACATGTCGTCGACGCAAACTTCCATGTTCCTGCCGATGTGCGGCTTGAACATGCGATTGACCAGGAATTGGTATGTAGCTCCGGCGTTTTTGAGGCCGAAAGGCATCACTTTGTAGCAGTATACCCCCCGGTCCGTTGTGAATGCGGTGAGATCCTCGTCTGCTAGATTCATATGGATCTGGTTGTAAACGGAGAAGGCATCCATGAAGCTAAGTAGCTCGTGGCCTGCCGAGCTGTCGATGAGCCGATCTATCCGAGGGAGGGGATAGTTGTCTTTCGGGCAGGCCATGTTGAGGTCGGTGAAGCCGACGCACATGCGCCACTTCCCGCTTGATTTTTTAACCATGACTACGTTCGCCAACCATTCCGAGTAAGACACATTCCGAATGAAGTTGGCGGCGAGGAGCATGTCTACCTCATTCTCGATTGCCTTTTGCTTGATCGGGGCGAAACTTCGTTTTTTCTGCTTGACGGGTCGGACCGTAGGGTCTACCTCGAGCTTTTGAGATATGATTTTAGGGTCGATCCCGGGCATGTCGGCAGGTGCCCAGGCGAACACGTCAGAGTTGTTTCGAAGGAAGTGAACCAGGTCGTTTCGCTGAGTCCCCGTCAAAAGCGATCCGATCTAAACGGTTCGTTCATCGTCCCCTTCTACGAGGGGGACCTCTATTAGTGGCTCCACCGGGGTCCCTCGGTCCTCTTTTTGCTCATCTCGAGTGTCCAGAGAACCCTTGATATCACCTTCGCCCTCAACGTCATTGTTTGGGCGCTCATACGTAAATGTTGCGGTGAAGCAAACCTTTGCGGTTCGTTGGTCCCCGTAGGCCCGATCTATACTGCCTTGGTCGAGCGAGAATTTCATCGCTAGGTGGTAAGTCGATATCTGGGCCCGGAGGGAGTTCACCATCGGGCAAACGAGGAGGACGTTGTAGGCCGATGGGATTCTCGCGATGATAAACTGCACAGGCACGGTGCGCGTACGGCCCGCCTCCCCGATGTTAAATTGGAGGGTGATTACCCCTTCCGTCGGGATATAGTGGTTAGTGAACCCTGACAGGACATGGGCGGTCGGCCTTAGGTCCGACGGGATGAGTCCCATAGGCAGAAAGCAGTCATAAAAGAGAATGTCCGCCGAGCTTTCCGAGTCGATAAATATCCTCTGCGCTTCATAGCGGTAGACCCGAGCTGTGATCACCAGCGGGTCGTTCTGAGGCAGGGATATACCGTAGAGGTCCTCGTCGGAAAAGATGATCAGCTCGGCTGCTTTAGCCTTCTTCTTCGGGTGGCCGCCAGTCCCCCCAATCGGTGAGGGGCGCTGAGTCTCGTCAGTTCCCGTTATACCCCCTGCTGACACGACCATGAGTTGGCCGATTGTGAACTCGCCGGGAGGGGGATGGTGCTCTTGCTAATGGTCGGCCTGCCGCTTTTCTCGCAAGTACGCTGCTAGGTACCTCGAGCGGATTAACTCCTCGATGTAGTCTCGGAATTGCTTGCAGTTCTCGGTGGAGTAGCCCTGCGACCTGTGGAAACCACGGTAGGGGTCCCGGGAGCGCTTTGCCGCCCTATTCAAGACTGGGGGGAGTTTGAAGAACCTCTCGCCCTTAGCCTCCTCCAACAGTACCGTCTGGGAGACGTTGAGCGGGGTGTACTCTTGAAACTTCGGGGAGTAGGGCTTTGGCCGCTCAATCTTCTTTTTCTCCTCCCTGGCCCTTTTCTTCTGATCGATTTGCTCTGTCCGGGGGAGATTGGCGTTCACCTCGGACTCGAGCTGGATCTCACATTCGGTCCAGGCCTTTACCTCGGCCATGGTCTTAGGTTGCGCTAATGCAAAGGAGCGTGGCCACTCCTTGTGCCTAAGACCCGACCTAAGGGCCGTAATGACCGTCTCGTCCCGGTGTTCTGGGACCTCAAGGAGGGCATTGTAGAAGCGGGTGACGTATCCTTTGAAGGATTCTTTGTCCCCGCTCTTTATGGTGAAGAGATGGTCAACGGTCCGCTTCTGCCGTCTGTTCCCGACGAAGTGGCCGAGGAATTGGATGGCCAGCTCATCAAAGGTAGAGATTGAGCATGGCACAAGCCCTTGGAACCAGTCTCGTCCGGATCGGATGAGAGTGCAGAGGAAAGCGCGGCATTGAGCAGCGTTGGAACAGTCCTGGAAACTCATCCCGGCTGTGAACGTGTCCAAATGTTCCTTTGGGTCGGACTTCCCGTCGAAGAGTGAGACTTTCGGAGGCTTGTTCCGGGAGGAGACGTGGACGGCGAGTAGCTTTTTGGTGAAGGGCTTCATGAGCGAGTCGGCGGCATATTTAGCCTCGTCGCTTGAAGGACGATTTTCCCGATGCATGCCTTCGATCTTCTTTTCGAGGGCGTCGAGTCGGCCTTGGTATCCCGATGATTCGGCATATTCTAATTTTTGGCCTCTGCTGCCGAAGACCTGCGCCTGGCCACGACCCCGGTTCCGTTCGATGAGGTTCCTTAGGTCCCCTGGCGAGGTCGTCTTCGAGCTACCGTGGTGAGTCCTGTCCGCGTGACCCCGTCGAGGGAGGGGGTGCCGGTCATGTCTGGGCGCAGGCGAGCTGACCGACACCTCCTTGGAAGGGACAGGGGCGTGATGGGCCTCGGGACGAGACGCTCTGGCGAAAGACCTTGGTGTTGAGCTGTGTAGCGCTCAGCGGGTCATTGAATACGTTTGCCCAGGGGATCTGCGACCGCTGGAGACAACGAGGTGGTGTCCGGTCGTGCCGACGCGGGCAGAGTTTTCTCTCCCTCTGTAGGGGTCTCGGCCCCGAGGTGGGGGAGCGACGACCTGGGGGGCTTGCTCAGCCGTTTGGACACGGACGAGTGCATCCACGACGGACGCGGGCCGATCTATCCGAGCGGATAGGGCGTGAATGGCGTTCGGGGGAAGAGAGGATTCTCCCTCGTCTCCACTGCGGGGAGGGCAACGGCTGGTGCTTGGATCGTCGCGGTGACCACTCGCCATGAAGTTGAGATTGGAAGGTGAACTTTACTTGAGTGAAACTAGCTTTCCCACAGACGGCGTCAACTGATGGATCTCTAGATCTCCTTCAAATGTTACTTTCCGTTGACCTGCAGCGAGCACTGATGGATGGCTGGGATTGAGTTGGAGGGTTGCCTCCTGAAGCGTGTGAATCTCAATGGGTTTTATATGGTTGAGGCCGAGCTACCTACAAGGAAGTCCCCGGATGGTTGTGCCACCGAGGACCCTCCGACGATCAAGTTATACGGGGTATTTTGGCAAAGTAACGGCCTATTGGGGTCAAATTGGCTTATCTGAGTCGTCTGGGAGAGGGGTTTATATAGTGGCGGCCATGGGCAGGCGGGCACGAGATTCACGCCGGCCGTTACGCCCGCGTGATAGGAGGGATTCCCCATTAATGACGAGATATGCTCGTCAATAGGGGATCGTGATGGCGTGGAATGCGGGATCATGGGCGGCGGATATCTCGCACCTGGCGAGATTCGCGGAGCTATGGCGGAGGCGCCTGTGATCGGTGCCGTGGGTCGGTCGGTGAGACCGAGGAAGATAAGCTCGGCGGGAGGCTCGGGAACGAGCGGGAGGCCGAGGCATCTAAGTTCTGTGATAGCTCGGAGGCGAGCTGGGGGTGGTCTGGAAGGCCATCGAAGGTCGGTAACATCCTCGGGTCGCAGGCCCAGGGTATGCTTCCAACGTACCATTCTTGATCTTTTCTTATAAGCTCTGGGACACGTCATCTGCCACGTGTCATGATCTGGGAAGTCACCGATATCGAGCATCATCAGACTGACATTCTACAACATGGGCAGTGAGAATTAGTTTTGATCCACGACATGACGCAATTCAAATAGAACTGGTGAGCACATTGAAGGTGCACCAAGACGTCACCGCTCCTGGAATTTTCAAGACAAACCATGCATTCTCTTTGTTCCGATGCTTTCCATCCAAATTTTCTCCAGCTAAACTTTTTTGAGTTTCTCTTAGAGAACACCTCTCTTTGCACGCAACGTTCCTGCTATAATCCATGAAATCGAAATAGTTTAGTATAATTCATATTGGTATATTTTTGGATGAGTAATATTACTGTGAGAAAATAGAGCAAGAACTGAGTGCATCCACAACAACGAAACAACAAGCAGTTACAAATATTATATTAATTAGTAGGCTGGAAGAAAAAAAGGTCGACTTCGTCAAAACTCGACCATGCTGAAATTTCTTGATGTTCTTTCAAATGCAAATTAAACTTTATGGAGATATGCTATGCTTTCTTCTTATAGAACCACTAAAGATCGATGAACACAGTGACTTCCCAAATCTAGGCTAAGTTTTATAAAAGACCATCGAATATAGCACATATTTGAGAAAGCTTATCCCATGACACAAAGATCCCTATGCTGGTTAAGAAGCCGTCTTTTCTACTCCACTGCTCTATGAATGGTTACGGGCTGAATTAATTATCATGACTCAAGCGGATTGTGTTCAGTACTCAGTACTTTGATTATGTATATGGATGGTTGTGTTTGGAAATTGCACTAGCAAGTAAAAATAATAATCATTATTTGGACTTCATATATATTATTCACCTTTGATTAATCTCTTCTTTGTTGAGTCCCCAACCTCTCATCTAACCTCTCCTTTGCTTCTCTAGCAACACCTCCAAGCTCCCCTCCATGGACCAATCCTTTACTGAATGAGCTTTTCCTTTGCTGCACAGTTCAATTATTATACAAATTAGCAATTAATTAACAACTAATGAACTCTTAGTCACACACAAAAAAAAAATTTAAGCAAGATACATACTTACGATAGAGCTAGAGCTAGAACTCAAGTGAGGTTCAACCCCTTTTGCGAACAGGCTAAAGTTCGACCTCCTCGATCCGCCGCCGGATGAATTCGTGTGAAACCGCCGCCTTCGGGCGCTCACGACACCGGGGAGCATCCCAGCCATGGCTAGCCATAAACAATCATTAGCCATACCTCTCTACATACCTCCAACCATGCTCATGCCACCTCATCTTCCACCTCATTTCCAAATGACAAATGATTTTCTAAAAAGAAAATCATATAATGAGATGTCCATCTTGTAGAAGATATTCCGTATAAATACGGAATACAATCCGGTATACGTATCGAAATACATATGCGCGCATTCGTATAAAAATACAAATAGCCAAGGGAGAAAATGAATAGTAAACAATAATCCTAGAAAACACACACACACACACACACACACACACACACACACACATATATATAAATTATTAAATCAAAACTTGATTTAATAACCCGGCTCAATTCTAAGCCGCTAGTATTATCAACCGTCCGATAAAAGCCTGTAGCATGTACACATATTTAATCGGACATATGTATGTACCAACATACGTCATCTACATCATATCGCCTGAACCGTGAAAATCCTCTGTGTGGGACTCTAAAGACTCGTCAATACGCTGGCAGCGGGTTTAACCACAAGCACGTCCGCGGCGCTAGCTGTACGTAATGGCCATCCAGGTATTGAGCGAAAGGAAGGCCGACGAGCAAACTCATCCGAACCCCTATAGAGCCTGTCAGCGATAATCTCCGTATAGTCCGGTCTGTTCGTCTAAGAGTATCGCATATCGAGTCTAAGGGGGTGGATAAAGTCAGACCCCTAATAACGCAATATTTTGTGTCGGTATGAAGCCCATCACCCACTGAGAAACTACTGATCCAAATCAGTAATTTTCGTCTACCTTGGCCAAGGATATCTGGTGATGGCCACCCATGCACAACGCGACATCAACCCCCAATACTGAGAGAGACGAATCTCTGACGATCCGCTCACTGCCTCCATATGGCTCGGGACTGTACCCAACTAAAACCTGTTTGCACGACTCGTTTGAGCCTTGGTAGGATAGTAATCAAAACACAGTGGGAACTCACACGAGACAAATGACGATCACAGGTCGACAGACGAACCTGTACTCATGTCACCTGGGAACTGCTATCTGATAATAGGTATACTACCAACTAGCATGTTCCCGGCGAGTCCGTCCAGTGTACTCATAACCCAATGAGCACCTATATACTATCTTAGGTGACTAACCGACACCAATGGCTTGTGAGACCGGCCACCGCCCTTCGTCGGGGTCTCGATAAATATACACTATTCTAATCTGGAGTATCGATACCCAGTCTCGATACTCTCTCGACTAGGGACATTTTAGGATGTGCTTATAGACCACCCAGCTCTTACGTATATGATCGTCATCATAATACTGGCAGTCAAGCAAGAATCCTATGGGCTCTATCAATATGTAATAGTGATCTGTAATATCACATAATGCGTGTACATGATGATAAAGACAAACCATATAGCATACTATCATCTTGAGTAAGACTGTTCTACCCGTATAGGTCATCCCTCAATCATCACAATTGCGTGCCTACGATTACAATATTTGACTTGAGAGAACTATAGCCAACAGAAATTGCAAATGCAAATACGAATCTTTTATAGTGGTTCGGGAGATCCCCTGGTCCACTTTCTTTAGGTGCACAAGCCCATTCCACTAAACACGTCTTCACCGAAACAACACGTTGCACACTCACAACCAAACACATCACTCGACATACGAGCGACTCTTCCCTCTTACAAGCTTCTCTCCTATACAAAGGCACCCTTGCACTCAAGGATCCTCACACAAAAAAAGAAAAACTTCTCACTCTTCTCTCTTACAAAGACATTCTAGCACTCTAGAGTTCTCACACAAAAGAAGAAGAGGGTTATAATAAACATAATTACTCTCAAAAGGGTTTTATAATTGAAGTACTAAATACTCAAGAAGATGGATAGCAAATAGAAGCTCTTGAGTGTGTGTTTATGAGAGATTGGATAAGCAAATAAAAAACTATTTTAAACTCTCACAAGATGTGGGATTTCTCTCTCTTAATCACTTGGGAAAATAGCCACTGAAATTATCAAGCGATTGAGACCAGAAAACCATAGGCAAAACATATATATGCCTCAAAGAAAACTAGTCGTTATAAGTCAAATCAGTCATTTTTCAGTATGAACAGGCATCTGAAGAACAATAGGACAGACATCTAAAGTTTTAACAAAATAAATCCCAACAGCTATATTTTCAAGAACTTTTCTTCTTCAGACGTCTGAAGTTAAAACTATTTTCAGCCAGAGACTTTAGCATAGACGTTTGAAGTACAAATGACAAACGTCTGAAGGTATAAAATATTCATTTTCAAAACCTTATTCAAACGTCTATCAAATTGACCTTCAGACGTGTGTTGTCTCTATGGGTTTCTAGCATTTCCAAATATTTAAAAAAAACAGTGTACAGAATTCTGAAGTTCAACGAGGCAGACGTCTAGCTAAGCACAAAAACCGCAATTTGGGTTTTGAATGAATACATAAACTTTAAACTCGAAAACCCGATATTTGTAAAACTTTTTTGAAATCGTGTGTGAGTGTTCAAGAGCTCTAAATGATATAACCATGGTCTATAGAGTACTTACAAAGATTCCTATGTCGGTTTCGCAAATCTTCGAATTCTTGAATCCTTGTCGTCTCCAGCTCTTGAACCTTGGCGATCCGCTTGGTTTGAACTTTACGTTAGTCGATTGATCTTCAATTGGCTTCAACACTTGACGCTTCAAGCTCGAATACGCACTCAAAAACGTCTTGAAGTCGATATACGCATGCACAAATCTTGAACATCGACTTTTGACGCTTTAATCTCGGACTTCGACTTCTATAGCTATTCATAGCTTGAATTAGGCAAATTGAGAAGCTCTCGTCCGTATCCTCCAACATCCATTAGATATTCCATTTAAGCTCAATTTTCCTCCATTCTCCTTTATACGCTTGTGCCGTGAGATATCCGATATCCTGAAATGCAATCTCAAACGATCAAGCATATCATATATAGTGTTATGAAATAAACAAGTTATTAAACACAAGTATATGAAATATTCATTGTTTCGATTATCACAAGCTATGAATAGTATATCAATATCAAAATATAAATCTAACTCAAAGCATGAGATACTGATACACACACGTGATATATGAAAACCAAGATAGATAAGCACACGTGTGTTTGTGTATTTCATATTGTGAATAATCAAAACAATGAATGTGAATAATATATCGATATCAAAGGATATAACATAAGTAAAGTATGTCGATGTCGATATATTACTCGATATATACAAGATATAGGATATGCAAGCTAAATATCAAGTTGTTCACCACTGAAAAACAGAGACCGAGACGTTGAGGAAATCTGGACTGAATCTGGGGGCAGATACTATTTGGATTTATCCATCCACCTCTCCAAAGATGCCAAGTTTATTTATGGCACCATATATCGGAGGTTTAGACAGATGCGGCCGTTGTAGCAGGCTTCATCAGATTCCCTCTTATTTTATGAGGGTTTTTTTTATTGTGGGGACGCTCTTCCCTGCAGGCACAAGCCCCTGTAATTAATTACGTTACCGCGTTGCGATAACCACTTTCTCCTTCTCCAGCAGTTCACTTCGAGTCGTGTGTAAGTTCTGTTTGTTTTGGTTGCCCGTGAATTGTATACGGAGACTAGTTTATATCGTTGCCCGTAGGGCGTGGATTAATCCAAATCCGTATATTTTAGATTTGGGTTTGTTTTATTTAAGGACCGTTAATATAGTTTGAGATTAAGATCAACTTAAACATATGAGCATTTGGGCCCAATTAGTTTCATTTAAGGACATCACGGTCCATTATTGCCATATTTGAGACGATATATTAGTTTAAGGACATTTCTGTCCAACATTCCCATTTTGGAGACGAATGTTAATTTAAGGAAATTTCGGTCCAACATTCCCATTTTGGGGACGAATGTTAGTTTAAGGATATTTTGGTCCGTTGTTCATCTTGCGCGCACGTGTATTTGTTACGTGGCGGAGTGAACGACGGTGGCATGGAATGCGCCTAATTTGGGACGCTATCCGATTTGAGGTGTGCACGTCAATTTGGAAGTGTATCAATATGGGATGTGATGGAGGTCTGGATCTCCTTCAGATGTTATCTTCCGTTGATCTGCTGCGAGCGGTGATGGACGGTTAAGATTGAGTTTGGAGGGTTGACTCCTAGAGCGTGTGGATGTCAATAGGCTTTGTGTGGTTGAGGCCGAGTTACCTGCAAAGAAGTCCTAGGGTGGTTGTGCCACCGAGGACCCTCCGACGATCAAGTTAGAAGGAGTATTTTGGCAGAGTAACGGCTTAGTGGAAAGAAAATTGCGTACCTCGATCGTCTGAGGGAGGGGTTTATATAGTGGCAGCAATGGGCAGGCAGGCGCGAGAATCACGCCGGCCGTTACGCCCCTGACGTCACGCCCGCGCGATAGGAGGGATCCCGCATTAGTGACGAGACATGATCGTTAATGGGGGTCGTGGTGGTGTGGAACGCGGGGTCGTGGGCGGCGGATATCTCACGCGTGGAGAGATTCGCGGAGCCGTGGCGAAAGCGCCTGTGATCAGTACTGCGGGTCGGTCGGTGAGACCGAGGAAGATGAGCTCAGCGGGAGGCTCGGGTATGAGCGGGAGGACGGGGCATCTTGGTTCTGTGATTGCTCGGAAGCGAGCCAGTGGGTGGTCTGGAAGGCCATCGAAGGTCGGGAGACTCCTCGGGCCGTAAGCCCGAGGTGTGACCTCAGTAGAGGTTCTTGATCCTTCCTCATAGGTTCTAGGACACTCCTTTGCAACATGTCAGCATCTGGTGAGTCGTCGATATCGAGCATCATCATTAGCCCCCCGCTCTCGTCTCGATCGTTCTCGGGTCGGGTCGAGAGTGGTCTGGTCGGTCACCCGGGATGAGTTCTTACTCAAAGATATTGTCGGTGCGCATTCCAGGTCAAAGAGTGGTATTTTCTTGCTGACGTCAGCAGATCAGGGGAGAGATCTCGCATTAAAGGGGAAGCGCCGGATCGTGTGTACGTTCGTCAAAGCGACAGCCCGCGTGTCTGGCGTTGGTTGGCTGGCGTGACGTGCCGCAGGAGTTTGTTCCCCTCCGAAATACAGAGACGCGACCGCGTAGGTTCGTCTTGCCAAAATTTTGGGGCAGATGCTAATCGGTGCTATCCGTCCGCCTCTCCGAAGATGCCAAGTTGATTTATGGCACCATGTATTGAAGGTTTAAACGGATGCGGCCGATGTAGCAGATTTTGTCAGATTCCCCCTCGTTTGAGGGGTTTTTGATTGTGGGGACGCTCTTCCCTGCAGGCGCAATCCCCTGCAGTTAATTACGCCACCATATCGCTGTAACAACTTTCTTCTTCTCCAGATGGTCACTTCGTGTCGTGGGTGTTTGTTTTGTTTTTGGTTGCCCATGGATTGTATACGGAGACTAATTTATGTCATCGCCCGTAGGGCGTGGATTAGTCCAAATTTGTATCTTCTTAGATTTGGGTTTTGGGGGTTGGGTTTAAGGATACGTTAGCCTCATTTGAGACTAAGATCAACTTAAACGTTTGTTAAGGACATGTTAGTCTCATTTTAGACTAAGATCAATTTAACGGGATCGTTTAAATCCAATAAAAGAGCAATTGGACTCTATTGTTTAGTTTAGGAACATTACGATCGATTAGTTTAAGGACATTACGGTCCATTGTTAGTTTAAAGACATCACGGTCGAGGTTAAGGACATCATAGTCCGTGAGTTTAAAGACCTCACAGTCAAGGTTAAGGACATCATAGTCCGTGAGTTTAAAGACCTCACAGTCAAGCTTAAGGACATCATAGTCCGTGAAATGTGTGATTGTCGGGACTTGATCGAACGCTTTTGGCGTGTTGGATGTTCAAAGTTCCAAAGTTATAACCGCGATCAGGACGGTGTCGCTATGCAGCTAGCCGGTTGAGCACGGGTTGATCCACAGGGAGATGGTTGTATGTCCGTTCGAGTTTTAGACGAGTCAATGAAGAATTTGTATATGTTTGTTCAAATCTAACCTATGTGTTTTATATGCAAGTATAAAGTTGTTAAGAAAAAGATACAAAAGTGTAAGCTAAGGAAATCCGCACTCAAAACCTTTGAGCCGAGTCTTGACCAATTGAAGCTAGAGCAATCGGCAACAACGTGGATTAGGGGATTTAAGCACGGTGTTCGTGGAACCCGGCTTATTTACCCTTGTCCTTCCGTTCTTGTCTCTTGCTTTCGCCTCCGGCCAAACCGAACGCAACCGGTCGCGTTTTAGGAATCACCGTTACCTTGGTAGGGTAGGGTGCCTAACGGAACGCTTGCGTAAAATTTGGGCGGAGTTCAAAGGAAAATAACGGGAAAAGGAAATGAGCAAAGAAACATTAACTTACAATATCGTATTCATTCTTAACAACACATATTACAACCATTCACAAAACGAACCAAAAAGAGCAAAAGAAAAGATAAACAAAGAAAAGAAAAGATTACAAACAAGTAATTAAAAGTGCATGGAATTTAAGTGCATGAAAGTAAAGCAAGGTAATAAAAAGCAAGAAAGAAATAAGTAAGAAAATAACAACAAGAACCATAGAACCAAATACAAGACATGGGTTCAATAACCAAATTTTAAACCTGCAAGCTCAATTAAGAGATTGCAAGATCAAGAAGAGGCAAGGAACTCATGGTGAATGAAGCACAAAAGAGAGAATAAAATGATACAACCCCGTGAGATCAATGACCAAAGCTTAAACTTGCAAGCTCACTTAAAAGGTTGCAAGATCAAGTTAAGGTAGAGAGCTCAAAGGGGAAGCTAAGTAAAAGAATGATACAAAAACCCTCATCTTCATTTAACATCCACTCAAAAGCTCTCACAACAATTTCATGGAGGAAACAATGAAGAAGAAGAAGAAGTAAACTAAAACTAACAAAAAGTGAGCATGAAAAAGAACACCCTTGGCTTGGCAAGTTCTGAGATATTTATAGGCAGGGAACTGGAAACCTAAGGCAACAATATGCCTCATCATGAAATGACCAAAAAGCCCCTAAAATTTCATCCACTACAGAGCCTATATGGCCGCGGTTCCGCGGCCTAAGCGTGCTTATGCCGCGGAACCGCGGCCATAAAGAGGGCTTGGGCCTTCATCTTTTGTCGTATGCCCTGGTTGTCTGTACTCTTCAGTTTGGTATAAGTTGTTTCTCAGAATCTATTCACAATGTTTCCAGAATTTCAGCATATCAATAAGGTGATGTGATGTGGATCTTTTGCCATGATTTCCTTGAGCTCCGCGTAGATTTCTTGGATTTTGTGTTGACATTGTACTTTGTGCATGAAAATGACAATCGATTTGCCATTTTGTCCCTTAAACTGGTGTGCGGCAACACGGATAGAGGGCGGAGACCCGTATTTTATCTGTTGTTGGCAGTAATCCGGAATTTGTCGTACTTTTCCATGAATTTCACTGTTTAGAGCTGAGAACCAGTATCCTGCAATTAACTAGCAAACACGGCTCAAGAGTACCTACCGATAAACAAACGAGCGTAAGAATGGTCGGTATAAAATACAATATTCTGGTATGAACAAATACCCCCAAACTTAACTTTTGCTCGTCCCGAGCAAAACCAATTATTCACAAAAAAGAATCCTAACCTTATTTTCGCAGGGAACGCGATTGCACTGAGCATATCTAACAAGCCGTTAAACCTCTAGGTGTCCCTAGTAGGAGGAGTGTTGTCTTCTGAGGGTTTTCAGCGGATACTACCCACAAAATCCGGTCAAGCTAGTTTTGCGAAATAACTATGATTCAAACTCTAAAGTTTTGTTTTAGAAAATAACAATTGTATGATCCTAAGTCTAGACTATCGAACCTTTATTTTTCACACCTCGCTTCTTATTTAACTAAAGATGTTATATGTCTTTACGTGCAGTGCAAATAGTGTCGTTAAGTTCCAGAAGGATCGATTAAAGTCATCATGTCACACAATAAAGCCCAGATAAAATTTTAAAAGGATCATATAAGTTTTATAAAGAGTTAAGTATTTTTCAAGTTTCGTTTTCCAGTAAATTTTCAACTTCAGAATTTCTATCTTTCCTAACAGGAAACTAGGTCTTATTTTTCACTCCACCTTTTTCTTGTTTTCATTTCATACACACCTCTGTGAACGTGCAATAGTCTTTATCATAGAATAAAACCTTCATATCTCCGCTAGAAATATTTTTTATAAAAACCTGTCTTTTGTCAAGATTATTCTCACACAAAGAACCGTTAGGAATTTTAACTCGGAGAGAACACTTGCTTGCCTTTGTTTTAATCTGGACTTTCTAGGCTTTTTAACGAGTTTTGGGCCAATGCACCCAAACCAGTTGGTTTTAGGGCATTAGGTGTAGAGACACCCCAGCGGACTTAATCACTCAAGTTACCTAGGCCCAAAAATAAAAGACAATTTAGCGTGAAAATCATGATGATTCAATGCGAACGGAGATATAACCGGCAGTTCAGTTATTTTTTGGATAAAAGACGTGTTTTAGTGGGTTAGGTGTGTAATCATTCCAATCAAGTTCCAGATGGGTTATTTTTCAGAATTAGTTCCAATTAAGGCATCAATAACATTCCTTCATTTTCGCTTCACTTCATAAACTATTCTTGATATTACTTATTTCAGAACAAACCTATTTGATCCTCAGAAAATCATTTATCCATTTAAAAGTTTTTAGACATAATAGACTTTTCATCTAATTTCCAAAACTCACGACACGTGTAGTGTGATGTAAAGACGTATATCAGCTATAGTTAACTTCAAAGGAGAGTTATCTTTCAGGTTTTCAAAATCTAAAAATAAGATTTAGTTATTCTTATCTTATCAAACAAAACCGTCAAAATGTTGAATCAGAGTTCTCCCACTAGCTAACTTGACAAAAAGTTTTTATGTTTTTAGAAAATTTTCTGATTTTTATGGATTTTTAAATAGGTATGCAAATGCAAAATATACAAATGAATGCGAAGGTAGAAAGCTTACCGAGCACACCCCTAAACTTAAACTTGATAGTGCCCTCACTGTCAGGCTACACCAAGAGGGTCAAAATTGTCGGCTCTCTCCAAAAGAAAATTTTATACAAAACAAAAAGAAAACCAAAAAAGATATATACAAAAAAGGGTTCCCCCCAAACTTAAGTGAAACAGTGTTTCCACTGTTTAAGCGGTGAAGTTCAGGATTAGGGGGAAAGAAAACAGTTTCAAACTATACAAGGCCCTACACAGGCCAAAAGTGAGCACCAACCATTTAAAGATTTTATCACTATAATGTACATGTTGGTGAAAGAAGGCGTAGAGAAAAGAGAGGGAGAATACGCGAGACCGTATGGAGATAGAAGTGGTATACGGTCTAGGTATATGAGAAGAAGAATGGCGGAAGAGAGAAAGAAGTGGAATATGAACATGAGGGTGGAAATGGAGCGAATAAATTAGCACAATTCGTGATGACCGATGTGTAAAAAGCGATTGTGCTAATCTATTAACCCGTTGAGAAATGGGATCAAATCCCTCAAGATTCGTGAGAAACCATGGGTACGCCGAACTTGGTAAACCAGACACTGGAAGTGAAAATGATATGGTTTCTTGCAATGTCGGAACGATGGAAAGGATGGAGGTAGGTGATTGATGAAGGTTATCGGTTAAAGGTTCAGGAGGGTGTACACAGTCAATGAAAGGAACAGGATGAATTGGAAAATCCGACTCATCAATTAAAACTGGTTCATCCTCAAAAATATCCTCAATAGTCTCCTCAATGTTAAGCACATCCATGCGTTTATCCTCAAAATCCAGACGCATATGGGGTTCGGGAAAAACATTTAATGACTCAGGATGATGAATTGGAGAGAAAAACTCAGCTAAATCTACGGGTTCATCATCCAAAATATTCCCAGCGTCAATATCCTCAATCAAGTGAAAATCTATATTCCCAGACACCTCAACAAAAGCATGGATATCAATCAATTCAGGTTCTAAGATGGAGGTGTAGAGGTCAAAAGGGTTGGGTGCGGTTTCACTCGAAAGGGACCCTTCACAATCGGGCAAATCAAACACTACAAGGTCACACAACTCATTATCTGTTCTATCTTCAATTGATAAATCATTTGGGACACTCGATAGACTTTCAAAACAGGAGTTGTGGGATTCAAGTTGAAACGGGTAGGTTTGATTTGGAAGGGTATATGACCCACTCTCTCCGTTCAAATTCTCAACCTGCCCTACCGCCTCTTCATACATTGGAAAATTTGGAGCTAGTTGAAAACTAGCTACCGGGTCACTAGGTTGTATGAGGGCAGCCATGGAAGCATTCAAATCCATCATCTGTTGGTACGACGCTACCCTAAAGTCTTCCAATGACTGTTCCAGACTAGACATGGGTTGTGAAGGGGTTTCAGTAAAAGATTCAAAGTTGTTTTTCTACTGGAAACTCCCAAATGACGGTTCAGAAGCAATGTTTAGGGAAGGTGTAAAAGTCGGGTAGGACTGGTAGGAATTGAATGGCTGGACAGGGGTAGGATCAACATTTGGATACGAAAGTGAATGGAATTGTTGATCCCAAGAATTTGAAGTGGTGAAAGCAGTGAAAGATCGGCTATGAGATTGTTCAATACGTTCAGCGATGGACAAAGAACGACTTGCAAAAGGGGTATCAACATAAGCGGGTGCGGGAGGTTGAAAATGTTGATACAAAGTGGAATGCGGAGGGCAAGTGTTTGTCCTAGATGCGTCTATGCGATCTTTCAATAACATTTTGGGCATGGAGGGGTTGTTCGATGTTCGGCCAAAGCAAGAACCGTAAGAAGTAATGTCTGGTTGTGGGTACCAAAGTTCGGCAAGAGTTTTGCGAGGTGGGATACCCATAATACGAAGAGAGAAAGAAAGAAAGGCAGAGAAAAGGAGGGGAAAAAGAATGTGATTTTTTTTAGTTAGCTATTAACAAAAGATTGAAATATACACACAAAAAGAATCTGGACCAAAAATAATCACGACACAAAAATACCACACACCTGATCGTTCTAGGGTTCACCTAGGTCAACTAGACCTGCTCCAGAACTTGATTGTCGAAGTAAAACTGTGTTAAGAAACGGGCTCAAGATACACTGATCACGAGGCCAGGTAAGTGCAGAGATAAGGGGAGGTTTTCCGACGCTTTCGCGAAGGTCCTTAATTAAATAACCCTTTCTCTTTTGGCGGTTTCGCCGTTAACACTTTCCTAGACACCCCGTAAACAATGTACCGTTAAGCGAGATTCTAAACACAGTTAACTTCTCCTAGTGAGCGCGAAGTCCTTAAGGGTTAAAGTCTAGTTTCTTTTAAAGTTTGTGCGGGTAAACGTTATGCTCAAGTTCGTGATTTGTGGGCCATGGAAAAGGTGATGAAATCCTTTACCGTATGTTATGGGGTTCGCTTGCCCTTAAGTCCGTATTAATGTATGCAATGCGCAATTCAATAAAAATTCTATAAAGAATCAAACAATCATTTTTTTTAGTTTAAGCGCGGCACTGCAACAAATACGGGTTAGTCAATTTTTTAGCATTTGCTAGCGAACTTGCAAAGAATTCTGCAAAGAATAGTATATTGGATGCGTCGGATTTGAGAAGAAGGTGTTTAAGAAATACGTACCGTTAAGTTTTTGGGTTAGGAAACCCCCGTTGAATCAATTCCGGTAAGCTTGAAAAATTCGCTTGCGCGGGTCAAACTTCCCGGATCTTTGGCACTGTACTTCGTAATCACCTTAACATTGAACGTACACTTTGCTCCCCACAATCGCAGTTTGCAAATCCGCAAAAATCTGCACACTTGCACACAAAAATGATCAAAAATAACAAAAAGATTTTTTTTTATTTATAAATATATACAAAAAGAATATTAACCCGAATAACAAGAAAGAAAATACACTACCGTCTCCCCGGCAATGGCGCCATTTGATCGAACGCTTTTGGCGTGTCGGATGTTCAAAGTTCTAAAGTTATAACCGCGATCAGGACGGTGTCGCTATGCAGCTAGCCGGTTGAGCACGGGTCGATCCACAGGGAGATGGTTGTATGTCCGTTCGAGTTTTAGACGAGTCAATGAAAAATTTGTATATGTTTGTTCAAATCTAACCTATGTGTTTTATATGCAAGTATAAAGTTGTTAAGAAAAAGATACAAAAGTGTAAGCTAAGGAAATCCGCACTCAAAACCTTTGAGCCGAGTATTGACCAATTGAAGCTAGAGCAATCGGTAACAACGTGGATTAGGGGATTTAAGCACGGTGTTCGTGGAACCCGGCTTATTTACCCTTGTCTTTCTGTTCTTGTTTCTTGCTTTCGCCTCCGGCCAAACCGAACGCAACCGGTCGCGTTTTAGGAATCACCGTTACCTTGGTAGGGTAGGGTGCCTAACGGAACGCTTGCGTAATATTTGGGCGGAGTTCAAAGGAAAATAACGGGAAAAGGAAATGAGCAAAGAAACATTAACTTACAATATCGTATTCATTCTTAACAACACATATTACAACCATTCACTAAACGAACCAAAAAGAGCAAAAGAAAAGATAAACAAAGAAAAGAAAAGATTACAAACAAGTAATTAAAAGTGCATGGAATTTAAGTGCATGAAAGTAAAGCAAGGTAATAAAAAGCAAGAAAGAAATAAGTAAGAAAATAACAACAAGAACCATAGAACCAAATACAAGACATGGGTTCAATAACCAAATCTTAAACTTGCAAGCTCAATTAAGAGGTTGCAAGATCAAGAAGAGGCAAGGAACTCATGGTGAATGGAGCACAAAAGAGAGAACAAAATGATACAACTCCTTGAGATCAATGACCAAAGCTTAAACTTGCAAGCTCACTTAAGAGGTTGCAAGATCAAGTTAAGGTAGAGAACTCAAGGGGGAAGCTAAGCAAAAGAATGATACAAAAACCCTCATCTTCATTTAACATCCACTCAAAAGCTCTCACAACAATTTCATGGAGGAAACAATGAAGAAGAAGAAGAAATAAACTAAAACTAACAAAAAGTGAGCATGAAAAAGAACACCCTTGGCTTGGCAAGTTCTGGGATATTTATAGGCAGGGAACTGGAAACCTAAGGCAACAATATGCCTCATCATGAAATGACCAAAAAGCCCCTAAAATTTCATCCACTACGGAGCCTATATGGCCGCGGTTCCGCGGCCTAAGCATGCTTATGCCGCGGAACCGCGGCCATAAAGAGGGCTTGGGCCTTCATCTTTTGTCGTATGCCCTGGTTGTCTGTACTCTTCAGTTTGGTATAAGTTGTTTCTCAGAATCTCTTCACAATGTTTCCAGAATTTCAGCATATCAATAAGGTGATGTGATGTGGATCTTTTGCCATGATTTCCTTGAGCTCCGCGTAGATTTCTTGGATTTTGTGTTGACATTGTGCTTTGTGCATGAAAATGACAATCGATTTGCCATTTTGTCCCTTAAACTGGTGTGCGGCAACACGGATAGAGGGCGGAGACCCGTGTTTTATCTGTTGTTGGCAGTAATCCGGAATTTGTCGTACTTTTCCATGAATTTCACTGTTTAGAGCTGAGAACCAGTATCCTGTAATTAACTAGCAAACACGGCTCAAAAGTACCTACCGATAAACAAACGAGCGTAAGAATGGGCGGTATAAAATACAATATTCTGGTATGAACAGGACCCGTCGCCTCTCTGAAGACGTTGAAGGATTACAACGACAAATATCAAAGGAGTGAAGAGATGTACTCTTGAACCAAAGTTGATTGAGAGATTTATAGTCCAGTTTTGGAACTAAGATCAATTAATTAGATTATGAGCACATTGGCTCAGTTAAATCTGAATTGAGGACTTATGGCCAACTTGGGCTAAGTCCAATTAGATTAGAAATGTTGTCCTTTTGTTGGACCATTAAACATTTGTTTGAGTTCAACCCCCCATTATTTGGCACTGCTAAACAGGGGTTCTGATAATATTTTATCTTCTGTTGAGTGCTGAGCACTCATATGCCATATAGGATGCTCAATTTTGGAAGGCAAGGATGTATTTGAGATTTAGTATAAAAAAAATCTTGCCTCAGAAGGATTTAGCTAATTTAGGCTAGGATTGATTTGAATATAGTATTAAACACTAACATATATTTTATGGTCACGTATTCCCATGTGATGCGCTGAAAAATGGTGTTAAACACCATGAACAAAATGCTCAAAAATAGTGTTAAACGCTGGAATGGGATTGGTAGTGTGGGGCCCTGTGAGACCTCTGAAGGTAGGGACTGGTCTTCCTTTATTTTATTCTCAAATCTGCAAGTAAGTGTTAAACACTTTTATTTTTCTGGCCATCACATGTTGGCACGTGATGGATACTCATTCACTAATTTGTTAAGGTGTTTATTAGGGGTCACGTGAGGACACGTGAGGGCGCTCAAATTAGAATCTGCCTTTGCCTTTATTCTCTTTGTTTTGGAGGTCACGTGGGAGCACGTGAGGCATTGCCTCTGGGCTAATTCCTTCTCATTTTGGAGGGTCTTTTTAGGGGTCACGCGGGGGCACGTGACCTGGTTTTTTACATGTATGGAGATCTTTCAAGTCTCTTTATTTTTAAGAATTAAATTCTCTGGTAGGGTTAAACCCTAATTTCGTTTTCAGGGGAATTAAATCCCTATGCATGTGGAAGAATTAATTTCTTATGTAGGGTTAAACCCTAATTTCATTTAGAGGAACTGAATTCTTTATGAATTTGGGAGAATTGAATTCTCATATAGGGTTAAACTCTAGTTCTGTTTAGGAGGAATTAAATTCCTATGAATTTGGGAGAATTGAATTCTCATATAGGGTTAAACCCTAGTTTATTTGGGGGGAATTAAATTCCTGTGAATTTGGGAGAATTAAATTCTCATATAGGGTTAAACCCTAGTTTTATCTTAAAGAAATTAAATTCCTGTGAATTCGAAAGAACTAAATTCTCATATAGGGTTGAACTCTAGTTTTATCTTTGGGAGAATTAAATTCTCTAAACTCAATTCTCCCTCTAAGTCTTGGATCTACATGGCAGAATCTCCCCGTTGAGAATTAAATTCTCAACCTGTGGGGAGATTTGCTTCTGCAGATCTTCAAACAGAGGAAGAACTAAGTTCTTTTGCAGAAGAGTTAAACTCTTAGATTGAGAATTAAATTCTCTTTTTGTTTTGTGGAGCTTTGATCCCTTTTCCTTTTCTCACCTAGGGTTTCTTTTCTTGAGAATTAAATTCTCCTTTCTTTTCTCTCTGTTATTTTCTTTCAGAAAATTCCAAGATCCAAAATTCTATATCTCCTCTTCTCTTCTTGGCTCCTATTTATAGGAGAAAGAAAAGAATCAATTTGTTTAGTAAATCTTTCATTGAAAGATTTTGTTTGTTCTTGTAACTAACATGGTCTCAGTGAATTTTATTCACCATTGGATTTTTAATCCAAAAGATATTTTGTTTGTTATTCTTGGTGAATTTTAGGGAAATCTTTCCTTATATAAAATCTTTCCATGAATTGGTGATTTTTAATCACCATTGGATTTTTAATCCAATGGTGCTCCACTTTATAGAGCATAATCCCTTTTTGTTTGTTTGGAAAGATTTAAAAAAATACTTTCCCAGTTAGGGTCTTTGATTTCTCTTAATTAGAATTTAATTCTATTAACTTATAAGGCTTTTAAAGCCTATCACGTGTTGGCACGTGATCCCAATATTTGACCGTTGAAATAGAATTTAATTCTATCAATTAAAGAGCTGGGGGACCTGTCATGTGTTGGCACGTGACCCTCTTTCATTCAGAATTTAATTCTGTCTTTTAACAGAGCTAAAGGACCATCACGTGTCAGCACGTGACCTTTGGTCACGTGTGAGCACGTGATGCCCCATTGTGGTCTTTCCTTAGCTGCTTTGTTTACACTTTTGTTTGATTTATAATTTATTCTATAAAGTGGAGATCATAGGAAACTATCACGTGTCAACACGTGACCTTTAGTCACGTGTGAGCACGTGATACCTCATTGAGGTATTTCCTGATATTTATCAGGGAACAAATGCCCCCACGGCGTTGTTCTCACGTGTCTGCACGTGAGTGCAACGCTGTCACCTTTGTGACCGTTGGATCTGTCTAGGGAATAGGAGAGATGAAACGTTTCCCATCACATCCTATAAATGCCATCAGAAGCGCCTCCACTTTGCTCATCTTCTTCCTTGCTTACTTTTTTCCTTTGAGAATTTAATTCTCTTTTCTCAGAGCTTAGTTCTCTATTTCGAAAATTTCTAGAGTTTAACTCTGTTGAAAGATTCCCTTTTCTCAGGTAATGATCTTGAACGACTGAAGAACTTTTGCAGAAATCTTCGTTGGATTTTAAATCCATACCAAGTGTTTTTCCCTTTAACAAGAACCCATTTTTTTCTTAAGTTCTTTAAAAAGAAAACCATTCAATCTTTAAACAACAGTCCTTGTTAGGGTTCTCTGATCTTTAGGGATCAATGGCGATGCTTGTCTTTTCTGTGGAATTTAATTCCACCTCAAAGAGCTTTGGCTCTGAAAAAATATTTCTGGGAATTTAATTCCCTTGTTCAAAAGGAATTTAATTTCTCTGAAGAACTTAGTTCTTCCCAGAGAACTTCTTGGGGTTTTCTTGCCCTGAGTTGTTTCTTTGCAACAAAAAGAAAAGATTTGCAGTAGGGTTTTCTAGGAATTTAATTCCCTTGCTCTACTTGATTTTTGCAGAGTCCAAGATGGATTTCTTTTTGGGGAATGTGTAGGGTCATTTGAAATCCAGTGTTCATTTATTGAGAATCTTCTTTTTGTCTCATAGTAATTGCTTTGCCTCATCATTAGCAAGCCGCTATCTTGATTTTGTGGGACCCATTTGTTTTGTAACCAATGGTCCCATAAAACGAGTCCTTTGTCTCTTTCTTCCACTGTCTTTTTATATATGCATTTACAAACACACACACACACACACACACACACACACATGTTGGCTTCGCTTAACAGTTTCCCCTTTTTTTTTATTTCAGGCACAATGACTTCTGTTTCATACTTCCCTTTCACTCGCTCGGAGGCTGCTTTTCCTCAGTCATTGTCTGATGAGGAAGTGATGGCGATGATCAGGGCTCATGACCCGAATCACACCAATTTGATTTTATGGGGGACCTGGTACGGCCACATCATCCGTGGTCGCCGCAGTTTTCTTTGCGAAATACCGACGGAGCCTACCTATCCATTCCTACCGATGGATCCTCCACGGACTACCTTTGCTGTGGAGATGCCGAATTGGACCTCTATGGGACGGCTTGAGCCTTCAACAACTGGTATTCCGAATCATCCGGTGCCGGCTATAGATATTCTAGTGCGCCGCATTTGCCAGGGCGAAGCCCAGCCATGGGGACAGATTTACAAGATAGGGCTTACCCCTTGACATCCTATGGGGTACCTCCTCTGGGCCCATTACATGCTGTCCGCTCATCGCGCGCGCCTGCAGAGGGTCGGAATCTATCAGGCGATATATGCGTCCCTTTTCTACTACCAACCTCCCCATGTCTGGTGGGTTAAGGCCTTCTTGAACCAATGGAATCTTACCACCACCACCTTCCTTCTAGGGGACCGCGAAGTTTCAATTTCTCTGGAAGAAGTTCGCGAGATCTAAGGGCTGCCGGTCAGGGGGACACTTTATGAAGAATTACTGCCTCCTGATGAGTATGTCTTCGAAACCGAGCCTGCCATGCTTGACGGCCTGTCTACCGAGAACGCCGTCTGCCACAAGCGCCCAAGTTTGATCAAGACCCTGAGTATTTTTGACAAACTGTTCACAGAGTCAGAGGAGCAGGGCGTCACTTTTAAAAGTTTTATCTCTTGCTTCCTTCGCGAGGATGTCCTATCAAAGACGGCTCCAAAGTTCGCGAACATTAACGACTCCTTTGGGTTTGGTTTAAACAGGCGGCCGACTAAAGAAGAGGACTTGCCGCAGTATTTCATTCCCATCATGTTGGCGGTATCTTTCGAGTCGATTGCAGCTCCTGGTATGGATGAGGAGACTTTCTTCATGGGCTTTATCAGCGTTTGGCTTAGCTGGTTCGTCATTCCCATGCATTGCCGATTCATGAGAGCCTCGGTTATTTACCCTGCTCATCGCATTGCTGAGGGAACGCGACTAGCTGTGGGCATTCCAGGGCTAGCGCATCTATATCATGGGTTAAGTGCCTCAGCCAATACCTCAACTCCAGGCGTAGATATGGTAAATTTCTCTCTTCATTACTTTACTTCCTGGATTGAGATGCACGTGTTGGGGGCTTTTGCTGCGCACCAAAGGCCCAAATTTTATGACGCCTGCACTTTTCCGTGACTCATGCGGCTGGTGGACACTTTTGCTCCTGACCCGACTTAGTCTGGGGCTATTCGTGTGCTGATCGCTCCCTATGCTAATACGGGCGGAATGGTATTCATCGATCGAGCCCTATCTACTCCCTCAGGACCGATTCAACAGCTCTGCGACTTGTCGAAAGGGGGGGTACCTTCTCTGAAGCCTAGGGAAGCCATGCACCTATACGCGATCAGACCAGCTTATCTGGTATTTCGTCAGAACGGTGCGGCCCTTTTTATGCAGTACAACCCACACCGCTTTGCTTGGCAACTTGGATATGATCAGGGCGTCCCCTTCGAGGCATTTACAGTGGCACCTAGCCCATCGCCTGAAGTTGTTCGTGACGCCGCTCATCACTTCGTGCGGCTGAACACTGGTTCTCTCTTCATGATTCTTGAAGCTGATCATATTCCTCGATGTGTGTGGTCTTTCACGGGCTGGTACCTCCACCGGGTCAGTCCAATTATTACCGAGGAGAAGAGGGTGCTTCTCGGATACAGCGCTCCCATTCCAATTCAAGCCACGGGAGTTCCGCCGCAACCGCGTGCAACGGTTCGCCCTCCCTTGAGGGATACCAGTGTCGTACTTATTCCGGAGGCGGCGAAAGTGGACTTAACTCCCACAGCTGGTATGCCACTGCGTACTCGGGCTTAAACAAGGGCTAATAGGGCGCCAGTAGCAGTGTCATCGTCCGCGGCGTCAACAATGGCCGTGTCGTCCTCGGTAGCACCACCGAGCGAGGACATTGAAGGCGAAGTGGGTCAGCGCCGTACAAAAACTCCACGGGGGAGGAAACGATCATCTTCGGCGGTTAGTTCTGGTCCCAAGAGGCGGAGGAAGACGGTCACCAATCTGCTCGACTCTTTAATAGAGTCCAATCCTATTCTTCAGGATGAACCACTAGCCATGCAAGAATCGGATGGTGGTCTACTTTTCCCGGGTTCATCTACCGAGGAAGCCGCACAATTGGCTGAGGCTATAAAACGCTCACAAGACGAATCCGAGAATGTAAGGGTCCCGAAGAAGCCTTACCCTGCCGTCATCTTTTATCAAGACCCTCCGTGGATACGGCGGCTATTCATAGGCCCTTTGGAAGAATGGGGTGAAAGGGCTCTTAAGCAAGCTGTCTCAGCCGACGCTGAGGATGCACTTTCATTGTGGACCGATGTCCACAAGTCTACTCTCGCACCTCGGCGAGCATATCTCCTCAGGAAGGAGCGTCGGCTTGAACAAGCCATACTAGAAGCTCCCTTGCGCATTGGTATGTTCATGTATCTCTTTGTAATATTTTGTATTGCTTGTATATATATGTATCCTTATCCTCGTACAAACTTTGCAGGGACTTCGACGGCGATGGAGGCTCTGAGTCGCGCTTTGACCGTAGATTCTGCTGATATTCCTAATGAAACACCAATCAGTGTGGAGGGGGTCGATGCAACTGTTGCTCCTGCGATGGAGTCTCTCTCGGTGATTCCCGCTCCCCAAGCGCTTGCTTCCTCGGGAGAGGCATCTTCATTGGTCGCCGCTCCAATGGATCTTTTTGGGGACGGCCCGGAGATTAGGGGACAGGTAGTTGAGGCTACCGTCCTTCCGTTGGAGCATGCATTGGCAGCCACTGCTCCTCGCTCGGAAGTCGCTACACTGGTCCACATCTCCGATGATGTGCCTGAGGTCATGGAGGAGGCCGCCGAAGCTGCTATCCTTCCAGCTCAGAATGGGAGAAGTATCGAAGGTAACCTTCTATATTTTACATTAACAATCTTTCCATTATCTAAACCCTTCTGTCTCTTCAGAATTGCGCGGACTGGCGGCATCTATCGCTGATCTATCTCCCAGGCAGTCCTTTCAGCGCCTGTTGGAGATGGCTGCTCCGCAGGCGATATCTCCTCAATGGATCGTCCTCTCTTCCGGGCAAGGTTAGTGTCATTTGCCTTCTTCTCACAGCATTATCACTATTTCATATAATGACATTGATGTCTTTTACAGTTTTGGAAGCCGACAATGAGGTTGAGATTCTTGACGGGCCTGGGAGCCTTCAGATCCCTCGTGCATGATTGTGGGTAAGTAAAGTCTCAACGTCGTTCCATTTGTTCTTTGCTTACAAGTCTCGCTGACTGTTTATAAATCTGAACAGCTCTGCCAGTTCTCACCACGGTGGAGTCTCGCATTGCCATGCCACCCGACCCCTATGCTCTGCGTGCCTCGGAACGGATGGCAAAGCTAAGCCTTCACTCCCTATCAGCTTTGATTGAAGACCTTCGCGCTGGCAGTCTGATCACGGCCAAAGCGTTTGCCGCTAAAGCTAACGGTTCTCTTCCTTTTCTTGCCACCTACCATAGCGAAACATTGGTGCAAGTCTGGGTTGAGTTTTGTCGGCAGGTGGAGGCTTGCTTGCATGTTCTTGAATGCACATGCCTTCCTTCAGAGGTTGTGGCCGCGAAGGCGAGCTTACAGGGGCTGATTAAGCGGTGTGCTGCGAACATGACATCATGTGAGAAAAGGCTCAGCCGCAAGTTTTCGGAGAGGGAGCTGGCTTCCAAAGCGCCGCGGGAGCTTCAAGCCAACCTTATGGCCAATGCCACTAAAGCATATGAACTTTGGCGAGTGCTTCAAGAGGCTATCAAGGAGGTGGTAGCCATTGATAAGGCCGCTGTGTTTACTCGTGAAATGGTAGAAGCCCATAAGGCCACTGAAAAAGAGCTTGAAGGCCGGCTTGCCTCATACCAGGCCCAACAGGCTCAAGCGGAGGCCCGTCTTTTGACGATACTAAATCATGCCAGCGAAAAAGGGATGAACTGGCAAATCTACTAAATCGCCCACCGACTTGAAGAATTGTATATACACATTTTTTTATTCTTCTTTTGTACACACTCCTGAATGAGAGTATATTTTTTTCGTTCTTTCATGAATTGTACTTTGTATTTATTTTGATTCATGAATAAAAGATATATATTTTTTTTCTTCATGATGGTGTGTTCCTTTTAGCAAGGGTATTCTGCAGATAGTCTATTTCGATATCTTTGCAGGACAATGATGGCTTAGGATTCAGGGTTAAGATCTGCCTCCTAAGACTTTTCAACTTTATGAGCCGTGAGGGTCTCATAAAGAATTTTTTCCCTACAGGTCGAGAGGATCCCGTAGGTGTAATTTCTCCTTAAGAATCGTGAGGATTCCTAAGTGTGTTTTCTCTTGAAAGTCGTAAGGATCTCATAAAAGAGTTTGCTCCTTTATGAGTAGTGAGGACCCGTAAGTGATGGGTGAGGGTACCATTAGCCGCATTTCACGGAGTCAGGAGTTGCTCTGGATGCTTCCCACGGGGTCAAGATTTACATAATCCGTGTTCCACGTAACCAGGAATTTGCTCTGGATGCTTCCCACGGTGTCATAGCCGTGTTCTACGAGGACCAGGATCCGCTCTGGATGCTTCCCACAGGGTCATTGCCGTGTTCTGCGAGGACCAGGATCCGCTCTGGACGTTTCCCACGGGGTCAGGATTGACATAAGCCGCATTCCACGTAACCAGGAATTTTGCTCTGGATGCTTCCCACGGGGTCATAGCCGTATTCTGCGAGGACCAGGCTCCACTTTGGATGCTTCACATGGGGTCATTGCCATGCTCTGCGAGGACCAGGATCCACTCTGGACATTTCCCACGGGGTCAGGATTGACATAAGCCACGTTCCACGTAACCAGGAATTTGCTCTGGATGCTTCCCACGGGGTCATGGCCGTGTTCTGCGAGGACCAGGCTCCGCTCTGGATGCTTCACACGGGGTCATTGCCGTGCTTTGCGAGGACCAGGATCCGCTCTAGACGTTATTAGTTATATGTATGCCCTAGAGGCCATTACTGTACATTGGATGTATATTGTAGTGGATGCTGGGACATATATAGGGAGGACTTTCTTGCTCGACATGATAGTATGCTATCTGGTCACTCTTTACCTTAACGTGTACATTGATTGTCTCTCTGTTACATGTTGGTAAAGCCCTTAGGATGTGTACTTGACTATCTGGACTATGATGCGGATCATACTAGTGGGGACATGGTAGTCCATAAGTACATCCTTCAAAGTCCCTAGTCGTGGGTGTATCGAGACGGGGCATCGATATACCAGAGTAGACTAGCGTATACCTTCTCCACCCATACAGATGGGCGATGGATGATCCCATATCCATTGGTGTTTGACATCAGAGATGATATACGGGTGCTCAGTGGAGACTGGGTACACTGGACGGACTCGCCGAGAACTCCCAGATGGTATTATACCTTACGTCAGATGGCAGTTCTCTGATGACACTGGTACAGAGTAGTCTGTTGACCCGAGATCGTCATAGAGTCTTGTGTGGTTCCCACTGTGCTTTGATTTCCATCTTACCACGTCCAAGAGGGCGTGCAAAACGGTGGTTTTTGGGTACAGTCCCGAATCACATGGAGGCAATGAGCGATAGGAGGGGATTCGTCTCTCCCGGTATAGGGAGTTGATGTTGCGCTGTGTTCGATTGGCTATAACCGGAAATCCTTGGCCAGGGTTGCTGAGATTTACTGGTAAGTGTTACCAGTAGTTTCTCGAATTGTTATAGACCTCATATCAACACGACTTATCGAGCTATTGGGGTCTGACGTTTACCACCCCTAGGCGAGATATGCGACATATCAGACGATCAGACCGGACTGTACGGTAAGTGTTACTGGTTGGATTCACAGGAGTATGAGCGGGCTTGCTCGTCGATCTTCTGATCGCTCAATACCCGGGTGGCCGTTACGTTTAGCAGACCGCTTGCGGCTTGTGGATGCTTGATATGATCATCATCTGCTGCCGGCGTATTGACGAGTCTTTAGAGTCCTACACAGAGGTTTCCTGGCTCAAGCGAAACGAAATAGGAGCGCATATGAGATATGTGCGGGACCGAGAATAGTGCGTGTATGTGATACCGTATTTCATTCTCGAGATGAATGTGTCGAATGGTTGTATGCGATATAACCTAGTTATCGAATCAAGGATTGATTCGATAAATCGATACATTATATACTAGTCGGTTGTGTGCGACATGACCAGATCATTGAATCAAGTGTTGATTTAATGATTTAATGCATAATTATATATTTGATATATTACTTTGCATTAACTAGTATTGGTTCACTTTAAAGGATTTTCTCACTTGGATGTACAAGTTGTATATGTGATATACTTTTTGTGCAAATGATTGTATCATGTTTGATGATACATGTTTACTTGGTTAAGTGTAAAGAATTAAACCATGGTTAAACTTATGATTAGGGTTTTGTTTTCTTTTTCATTTATTTGTCTATTTATTCTTTTTGGAGAAATGATAAGAAAAGAATGGTGGCTTTATTTGTAGTTTAGTTGAAACTTCATGAAGGTTTGACCTAGTCCACCATTCTTATCTCATCCTTAACCCTAACCATTCTTTTAACCTTGGTCAATTCTCTACACATAACTATAGTTAATATTATGATAAGTATTGATTTTTCTATTCTATTCAAAATAACTTATCATAATTCCTTCATCTTCTTCTTCTTCTTCAAGATGAAAAACCTAGACTTCATCAATGGTGATTGATGAAAAAGAGTGAGAAATCCAATTCTAAAGTCTACCCACTTCCTATTTCTTCATTCTCTACCTCTTGCCAAGTAGTAGAGTGTGTTTTCTTCACAAGTTTCATGACTTGGTGAAGTTGGAGCTTGATCTTGTGATGCCTCGACGTAGATCATCTTCGGCATCGTAGTCGATGACCTAGCCCGTCCTTTCTCCGATGAAGCCGACGCTAGAGCCCAAGATCCGATTAGTACAGCGAGGAGAATTCATCGCGGAGCCATGGAGGTGGAGAACCGAATCTACAAAGGTTGTATTTCCGTTTACCATTTAGTTCAGTTGTTAACTAGTTTCTTTTTCGCCTAAACTTCTAGCCAACGATCCGTATTAGGGTTTCTCGGCACTTGTAAAATTTGAAATTGGCATGGTTGATGCCTTGTGAGATCTCTTGAGAGTGCCTAGGAACCCTACAGTGGTATCAGAGCCTAGCTAGAGCCTTAGGCGATACGTAGACGAAGTTTGAAACCCGATCGAACCGAAACCCTAATTGGAATTTGCTCTCTGGACATTTTTGAAATTCGGGGATTTTTCAGAATTAAAAATATGCAGAAAAACCAGCAGGAATTTATAAGAATTACTGTGAAGTTCGATGACCTAATTCCATAAAAGTGCGGCGGAACCGCGGCATTAGCATGCTAATGCGGCGGTTCCGCGGCCCTTTTGTCTCTTCTCCCATTAAATTTTGCACAGTAATTCCTATTTGGCAGTGCTGGTTTTCCTGGGAATTTTTAATCTGATATCAAGAGTTGAGTATTTTGGGTTGTATTGGGAGTTCGTACATTCGATCGGATTGTCAAACTTTGTCTATGTGTTTTTCCGGATATTTTTTAGAATATGTTAAAAAGTTCGACCGGATATAAATACCCAATTTTTCCCCTGTCGGGAAATTTCCAAGTGTTGGATTTTTCCGTGGTTTAAAGACGTTCTAAGTAGTGCAAGTAACGCGATGGTTCCTCTAGAAGACAACAAACCTTAACTCGATTATGTGACCGTCTTGAACTGCCATTTGAACCTTTGGGTTTGGGGCAGTACGGCGTGCCACATGTGAGGCGTTGGCTTGACCCTTCTACGGCTGGACCGTTGGTACTGAGGCACGAACTGAATGTTTTTAGACTTGTTTCATGTGTTGATCTGTATCGGGAAAACTTGGGTGTTTGAATGTTCGATCGGAAAGTTTAACATTTTCTAATTATCTGGAATGGGATACAATAATTGGAATTCACAATAAGTTATGAGATAACTAAATGAATGTTATAAACATAGCAGTTTAGTCTCACTTGATCGGTTGCCACGGAATTTTGATGTGATCGAAAGTTTGTCGCAATCACGTAGCGTACGCGGATACTCGCCGGGTAAACTTAATAGACAGCCTCACTCCATAGCCCCGACCAAGTGACTGTAGGAGAACCCCGTCGCTGAAAGCATCCGTTCGGGTGCTCGCGGCAGCGGTGTTCCGCCTTGGTGCACTTCGTCGACGGTATCGGGGGTGCGGCCACCTACTAAAGTTTGCGACGAGCATTCGATCAGGATGTCGGGAATCCTGTTGAATTGCCCGACTTGGTATTGAAAAGTGTTTTCGATTTTGAGACTAAAATGCGGGGTTTATAATTGTTAGGCATGCGATGTCTAAGTAATTCATTTGTTCAGGCATGCGATGTCTGAGGTGGTTGCGGATTCCAACTGTTGTAGTTTTACACTTTCTTTTCTGTGACCGTAAGTGTAATATGTGATATCGCCGGTTTCGTTGCTATATGTCAACGACAATTGGGATGGACATATTTACTTACGTTGATGACATGTGATGTTATGTGTTGCTGGATATGTTATATTGGATCGTCATGTTTGAATAGCCGGGGGTTTTTATGTGAGATGAGTGTTTTTCATTTTCATTCATGTAAAAACTTGTATGTAATATTCTTTTATTGAGGCACTTCCAGGTTGCAGAAGATGTCACCCTTTGTATATTATTTACTTTTCCGCACTAGGATAGACCCAAGGAGGAGGGCACAAGTAACCGGGTTCTGGAGTCCAGTGGGAGACCAACTCGAGGAGTCGAGTCCGGGTCTCCTAACTCCAGAATTGGTAGGGTTGCTTGCCGCTCTCGTAGGGGTCTTGGGGTGTGGGTTTGGCTATTCATCGCGACCGTGGAATCCGTGTTTTATACTGGCTCGTATTGAAAACACGGACGTCCTAGTATATCCAATATTTCATATGATTCTTCTGCTGCGATATCTGTGAAGTGATCATGTGATGTTCTGTGATAGATACAGTATATAGTATATATGATATATTATATAGGCGTTACTTATGTTTTACATCCGCCCTAACCCTGCCCTGCTCTGCCGTTAGTTACCTAACCTAACGATGCACGAGGGGACATCGAGGCAAATGCGGATGGCATAAGTGTACGTCGTATTTATCTGTGATGTTTAGGTAATTTAAATAATGGGACTTCATTAATGAGATTAATGAAATAAAAGAAACCTAAGATGTTGTAGAATTGAATTTCAAAATAAAACAGGTAGCTACAGTTCTTGCTTTGCACAGCGGTATATCTGATATATCCTGCACCTTATTCGATAAGGAAAGGACCGAGATCCCTTCACCGGGAGTGACTCCTTTAGCAATAACTGGCAGATGCTACACACTCGGTTTGTCTTTTGATTACTTTTAAGAGTTTTTGCTTTGCACAGTGATATATATGATATATCCCGCACCTCATTCGACGAGGAAAGGACCGACGATCCCTTCACCGGGAGTGACTCCTTTAGCAAAACTAGAAAAACCTCAAAGACACTCCATTTCAAAATTCATTCAATCCTACAACGATATCAAGTTCTTTACGCAATAGGTTTTCAGAAAAACATGTCGTAGCCCTCCGTCATTTCAGATAAGTCCTACTTAGTATTCGTGCTACGTTTGTTGACCTCCGTCAAGGCGTAGTGTGCGGCAGCTAACTAGTATTTATCTGCTTATGCATATGATGCAGATTGGATTAGGGTAGTCGTGCGGCCTTGTTGACCTCCGTCAAGGGTCGTGCGGGTGGGTTTAATTCGATCAAGAAATGACGGGTTGAACTTGACTAGTAGCCTATGGTTTGTTGACCTCCGTCAAGGTCATAGGGTGCTGGGGGCAAAATATTATCGGGAATTTTAAGTGTTGAAATTTGCAATGAGATTGCATACCTTCTATGAGATAGTTGGATCCCGATACCCGCTGCGAGTAATTGTTACTCCTGGGAGAGTTTTGCACATTACAATTAGCCGATCAAGTAGGTGTCTAGAAAGGTGTCAACGAGGTTACGCCTCAGGGAAAACGAGGTTTACATTAATTAGGTTCGTGCGAAAGCACGGGGGACGTCCCTCAAAGTACCGACACTGGCTTGGCTGAAAGATTGGCGAACTTGTAGTGTGTAATTAATCCCGGCTAGTCTTTCCTTTTAGGGTTTGAAGGAAAATTTGATAAAAACAGTGGGAGCCATCCTGATTAGATAAAATAATAACCAATCTATTCTTGCCAGAGCGCACGCTGAGTGTTTTCTTCTCTCTCTCTCCTGGTAGCGACCATATCACGCCTTAATCAAGATAATAATACGGAATATTGACCGAACCCGCTTGTTTTACTGAGCTGGGGAACGTTGGTCCCACTCCAACTTATAATTGTTATAAGACAGAGCAGGAAATTGGGGAATACCAGATTTCCCGTGCCGCCCAAACGAAGAGAGTGCATGCTGATGCATCATCTTCGGGTGTGTTCATTACAAAGAATTGTTTCTCTGTATCCTCTACGTCCTGGGTATGTGATACCAGATCAGGATCTCAGATATGTAATCTGTTACATAGGGCTACAGAAAGGTAGAGAACTAAGAACGGGTGATAAGTTTCATGAGAGAGAAAATGGGGCAAGTGTTGCAGCCAAGTCTGTTGGTCACTGTCACCCTGTATTACCAATACATTGATTCTGAACAAATGCTATTAGATACCGAACCTGATATACAAAATCATATCAGTCTCTTTATTAGTAAAGAAATGATAAAATTTTGTATTGTTGGATAATGTTTTGAACATTTCCTATATCAAAAGTTGATCGGTTCAGGCACGTTACCTAAAAGCATTGACGTTCTAAATCAAACTACAGTTCTTAGTATACGGAACACACATAAGAGGGAGTAGTTCAGAAATGAACGGATCCTTCTTAAGGCATTGTAGACTAGGTCATATCAATGCGACCCGACTGGCTGAAGTTACATTTTAGATGCATATTTAAATCAGTTTAAATTTACATCTTATAAAACTTGCGAGTCATGTCACAAAGACATAATGACCTCAGCTCTGTTTATTGGAAACAGAGAAAGAGTTAGTAAACTCTTGGGATGATACATGTTGATGTATGTAAGGTCCCCTGTCTACATATGCCAAGACCGGTTCTTTATACTTCATTACATTCTTTGATGATCTCTCGAGACTCAGACATATGTTCCTGTTGAAACACAAGTCTGAACCTTTTGAGATATTCACAGAATATAAGCTAGAAGTAGAGAACCAAAATACGGGTATAAGTATTATGTCCTTTGAAGTGATCAAGGAGGAGAATACTTGAGCACGGAAATCCTGGATTATTCTAAAAGAAGAATAAGATTCTCTCTCAGTATTACTCCTCTGAATACACCACAGCACAACGGTGTATCCGGGTGGAGCAATCACACCCTATATGATAAGGTGTGCTCTATGATGAGTACTACTGAGTTACCTATTTCCTTTTGGGAGTTATGCACTTGAGAAGCTGCATACCTATTGAATAGGGTTTGAATCAGATCACAACCTACCACTCCATATGAGATATGGTATGGGAAGAGCCCATGTCTTAAACTAGTTAAGATTTGGGATTGTCCGGCCTATGTCTAAAAGCAAAATCCGGACAAGCTCGAGGCAAGGTTAGTTATGTAGAACTGGAAAGGTTCCAGCTATGCAAACTATAGCAGATGATTTGGTACAACCAAAGGATTCAGTAGAAACCAACGAACCTCAGCCTCTCCGCCGATCTAGTAGTAAGGTTCCTCACCCACCTGAGAGATACTTCGGTTTCTCTATGACAGTGGGAGCGAGGATTGCATCATGAGATGATGACCCAACTAGCTTCGAGCTGGCTATCAGGAGTAAGACTCTGTAAGAATAGCTGGATATTTAGTGATCTGAGATGGAATCCATGTACACCAACAAAGTATGGACTTTGGTTGCTATATCTGAAGGGTTAAATCCCTATCAGGAGCAAGTATATCTTGAGAAGATTACTTGGTGTAGATGGAAAAGTTGAGACTTTCAAAGCTAGACTTGTTAAAGGTTTTCGTCATTGACCAGGCGTGGATAATGATGAAACCTTTTTCCAATGGCTATGCTTAAGTCCATCCAGATCCTACTTGCCACGGCTACATACCATGACTACGATATCTGGTGGTTGGGTGTCATGACAGCTTTTCTAAATGATGTTTTAGAAGAGAACGTCTGTAAGTACACAGCCAGAGGGCCTCGTAGACAATGGGAGCAGTGGAAACGTGTACAAGATGCTTTATAGGATAAAGCAGGCATCGCGGAGTTGGAACATCTGTTTTGATGTAGTAGTCAAATAGTTTGACTTCATCAAAATGGTAGATGAACCTTGTATAAACAAAAAGGTAGTAGGGAGTATGGTGACGATCCTCGTAGAGTACGTGGATGACATACTCTTGATAGGGAAAGAGTTTCCTATGCTACGCTCGATCAATCTCCGCTTATCACAATGATTCTCCATATAGGATCAAAGTGATACCTACTAAATCCTGGGTTTTGGATCTATGAGATAGATCTAAATGGATGTTAGGATTCTCACTAGTTGTAGTGAGATGGTATCAATTGATCCTGGGAAGAATCACTGGAAGTGTTCCAGGATGATAAAGTCGACTGAATGTCAGTCACAGGCATTGTCTTTACCCTCAGTAAAGGGACGGTATGTTGGAAGAGTTCCAAGCTAAATACCGTGGCATACTAGACGATAAAGGCTGGATACATCGCTACTTAAGATGCTACCATAGAGGCTGTTTGGGTGTATGTTGGTTCATGAGATGAACTAGGTTCCTACCATTGTGAGACAATGGAGTTGTGGCTTATGCCAAGGAACGTCGGTCCCATCAGTGATCCAGACATATTCTAAGGCAGTATCACATGATCATGGAGATGGTTGATCTCTAAGGGATCGAGGTTAGGAGAGTAGACTCAGAGGAAGACACGGCGGATCCACTCACGAAGGCCTATTCCCAGAGAGAGACTTTTATGGGATGGTTGAGTATGAGATACTACAATCACTGCTATCAGATGGCCCTAGTGCAAGTGGGAGATTGTTAGTTATATGTATGCCCTAGAGGCCATTACTGTACATTGGATATATATTGTAGTGGATGCTGGGACATATATAGGGAGGACTTTCTTGCTCGACATGATAGTATGCTATCTGGTCACTCTTTACCTTAACGTGTACATTGATTGTCTCTCTGTTACATGTTGGTAAAGCCCTTAGGATGTGTACTTGACTATCTGGACTATGATGCGGATCATACTAGTGGGGACATGATAGTCCATAAGTACATCCTTCAAAGTCCCTAGTCGTGGGTGTATCGAGACGGGGCATCGATATACCAGAGTAGACTAGCGTATACCTTCTCGACCCATACAGATGGGCGATGGATGATCCCATATCCATTGGTGTTTGACATCAGAGATGATATACGGGTGCTCAGTGGAGACTGGGTACACTGGACGGACTCGCCAAGAACTCCCAGATGGTATTATACCTTACGTCAGATGGCAGTTCTCTGCTGACACTGGTACAGAGTAGTCTGTTGACCCGAGATCGTCATAGAGTCTTGTGTGGTTCCCACTGTGCTTTGATTTCCATCTTACCACGTCCAAGAGGGCGTTCAAAACGGTGGTTTTTGGGTACAGTCCCGAATCACATGGAGGCAATGAGCGATAGGAGGGGATTCGTTTCTCCCGGTATAGGGAGTTGATGTTGCGCTGTGTTTGATTGGCTATAACTGGAAATCCCTGGCCAGGGTTGCTGAGATTTACTGGTAAGTGTTACCAGTAGTTTCTCGAATTGTTATAGACCTCATATCGACACGACTTATCGAGCTATTGGGGTCTGACGTTTACCACCCCTAGGCGAGATATGCGACATATCAGACGATCAGACCGGACTGTACGGTAAGTGTTACTGGTTGGATTCACAGGAGTATGAGCGGGCTTGCTCGTCGATCTTCTGATCGCTCAATACCCGGGTGGCCGTTACGTTTAGCAGACCGCTTGCGGCTTGTGGATGCTTGATATGATCATCATCTGCTGCCGGCGTATTGACGAGTCTTTAGAGTCCTACACAGAGATTTCCTGGCTCAAGCGAAACGAAATAGGAGCGCATATGAGATATGTGCAGGACCGAGAATAATGCGTGTATGTGATACCGTATTTCATTCTCGCAATGAATGTGTCGAATGGTTGTATGCGATATAACCTAGTTATCGAATCAAGGATTGATTCGATAAATCGATACATTGTATACTAGTCGATTGTGTGCGACATGACCGGATCATTGAATCAAGTGTTGATTTAATGATTTAATGCATAATTATATATTTGATATATTACTTTGCATTAACTAGTATTGGTTCACTTTAAAGGATTTTCTCACTTGGATGTACAAGTTGTATATGTGATATACTTTTTGTGCAAATGATTGTATCATGTTTGATGATACATGTTTACTTGGTTAAGTGTAAAGAATTAAACCATGGTTAAACTTATGATTAGGGTTTTGTTTTCTTTTTCATTTATTTGTCTATTTATTCTTTTTGGAGAAATGATAAGAAAAGAATGGTGGCTTTATTTGTAGTTTAGTTGAAACTTCATGAAGCTTTGACCTAGTCCACCATTCTTATCTCATCCTTAACCCTAACCATTCCTTTAACCTTGGTCAATTCTCTACACATAACTATAGTTAATATTATGATAAGTATTGATTTTTCTATTCTATTCAAAATAACTTATCATAATTCCTTCATCTTCTTCTTCTTCTTCAAGATGAAAAACCTAGACTTCATCAATGGTGATTGATGAAAAAGAGTGAGAAATCCAATTCTAAAGTCTACCCACTTCCTATTTCTTCATCCTATACCTCTTGCCAAGTAGTAGAGTGTGTTTTCTTCACAAGTTTCATGACTTGGTGAAGTTGGAGCTTGATCTTGTGATGCCTCGACGTAGATCATCTTCGGCATCGTGGTCGATGACCTAGCCCGTCCTTTCTCCGATGAAGCCGACGCTAGAGCCCAAGATCCGATTAGTACAGCGAGGAGAATTCATCGCGGAGCCATGGAGGTGGAGAACCGAATCTACAAAGGTTGTATTTCCGTTTACCATTTAGTTCAGTTGTTAACTAGTTTCTTTTTCGCCTAAACTTCTAGCCAACGATCCGTATTAGGGTTTCTCGGCACTTGTAAAATTTGAAATTGGCATGGTTGATGCCTTGTGAGACCTCTTGAGAGTGCCTAGGAACCCTACAGACGTTTCCCACGGGGTCAGGATTGACATAAGCCGCGTTCCACGTAACCAGGAATTTGCTCTGGATGCTTCCCACGGGGTCATTGCCGTGTTCTGTGAGGACCAGTCTCCGCTCTGGATGCTTCACACGGGGTCATTGCCGTGCTCTGCGAGGACCAGGATCCGCTCTGGACGTTTCCCACGGGGTCAGGATTGACATAAGCCGCGTTCCACGTAACCAGGAATTTGCTCTGGATGCTCCCACGGGGTCATTGCCGTATTCTGTGAGGACCAGGATCCGCTCTGGATGCTTCCCACGGGGTCAGGATTGACTTGAGCTGCGTTCCACGTAACCAGGAAGGGTTGACTTCATCCGCATTTCACGGAGTCGGGATTTGACTCTCGGTCATCTATGTACCATCGAGTCATGGAACTGGGAGTTGCCGCTATTCCGCTTTGCTTGATGTCGTGTTTGTTGTAATGAGACTAATGCTGAGATGATCTTCAGGCTATCTGTGAACCGTCGAGATTCGGCTTCTTCTTCTGATGAAGCCTGGGGAGGGAAGGTGTGATTCCTTCTCTGTTTGCTCCCCTGGATTGTATGCAGGGATTGGTGTGATATCATCTGTAGGGCAAAAAATTTCATTTTTTTCCTTTCCGCGATGCTCTATCATTTCAGCTTTTATATCGCGAAAGTCGCGATTGCCCAATCATTTCGGCTATTTTTTCGCGGTGCCCAATCATTTCGGCTATTTTGTATGCATATATTTTTACTTGCTGATTTTGTTTGCAAGTTGCCCCATCATTTCGGCTATTTCGTATGCATGTGTGGCTCGCTGGCTTTTCGCTGCAAGTTTAGAATTAAACACTGATTTCGGCATCAGCACCGCTACAACTGGGATATTGCCAGGAGCGAATCATCATTTGCCTCTGTCGATGTGGCTTAGCAAACAGGGTTAAGATCCTGTCGACTAAGGCTTTCGACTTCATGAGCCGTAAGGGTCCCATAAAGGTACTTCTCCCTGTGAGTCGTGAGGCTCTCGCGGGTGCGTTTTCTCCTTAGGAATCGTGAGGATTCCTAAGTGTATGATCTCTTATAAGTCGTAAGGATCTTACAAGAGTGCTTTCTCTTTATAAGTCGAGAGGACTTATAAGAGCTATTCACTGTGTAAACATATCCCTAGTCACGGATGGAACTTTGTTAGGGAAATATTTATTCGCGCCCGTGGATTGTATACAAGGGTCAGCATTGAGCCGCTTGTAGGGCAGTATTGGAGGTTGTGGTGGCTGCTTAAGAACAGGTTCAGATCCCTGTAGCTTAAGACTTTTGAATCTTATGAGCTGTGGGGCTCTCATAAGAGGGTTCTCCTTACGAGTCGTGAGGATCTCGCACGTGTAATTTCTCCTTAGGAATCTTGGGGATCCCTAAGTGTGTTGCTCCCTTGTTAGTCGTAAGGATCTCACGCAGGTGGTTTCTCCTCACAAGGTCGAGAGGACCTTACAAGTGTCTTTTAAAGAGGTTGCGCCCTTTCGGGTTTTCACAAAAACTCGCCGGTAGCCCTGCTGTTTTTACTCATGGAGCCCTTTCGGGTTTTCATCCGTGCCCATTTTGCTTATGGACATACCGTTTTCTTTTTCTTTTTTTTATTCCTTTATTCTCTTTTTTTTATCAGCCTTGGGATGCTGCAATCCACAGTAGTTTATCGACGTCTCGGTCAACGGCCAGCTTTAGGACATAGTGGTCCATCGTTAGTTTAAGGACGTTTCGGTCCGTGGTTAGTTTAAGAACGTTTCGGTCCGTCGCCGGTTACTACTTATAGAGTGTGGACTTAGGAAGATAGCGAGCGGACATAGGCATCGTCATCGATCGTTGACCAAGGCCGTGACTCGTCAGGCGTAGTATTTTTTTAGGAAGCGACCGTTTATTGGCCTGAAAGGTCTTTCACCATGCATGTCCATTAGTAGATAGGCTCTACCCTGGTAGACTTTGTCTATGATATACGGGCCTTCATAGTTCGGCTCGAATTTTCCCCGCTCGGCGCGATTGGGGATCATAGGTCTTTTAACTACTAGCACAAGTTCGCCTTGGCGGAACGTTCTCAGCCTAGTCAATTTTTCATATGAGCGCGTCATCTTTGCTTTATAAGCCTCCAGATTTTGCTGCGCCATGAGCCGGGTTTCATCAAGGGCATCGAGCTCCTCAAGCCGAAGGTGAGCATTCTCTTCGTCCGTTAGCTCGTAATGAACCGCCACTCATAGAGAGGGCGGCTCTATCTCGAGGGGGAGTACCGCCTCTGTACCGAACACCAATGCATACGGTGTTGTGTTCGTGGCCGTTTTGAACGTAGTTCGATACACCCAGAGAGCTTCATGCGGTCTCTCATGCCAGTCCTTCTTATTTCGAGACACCGTCTTTTCACGATCTTCGTCAAGGTCTTGTTGAAAGCCTCAGCTACACCGTTAGCTCGGGGATTATAGACTGAGAAGTATCTCCAGTCTATGTTATGCTGTTGTGCGAAGCGGCTGATCTTGTGGCTTCTGTAGGCTGTCCCGTTATCGAAGATGATCCATCTCGGAGTTCCAAACCGATAAATAACGTGTGTCTTGAAGAAATGGAGGATATTCTCCGTCTTCACTTTCCTCAGCGGTACTGCTTCTGCCTATTTGGAGAAGTAATCAGTTGTCGCCAAAATGAATCGATGTCCTCTAGACGATGCTGGTTTGATGGGGCCGATTATGTCAGTCCCCCACATTTCAAACGGCCAGCTAGCCGCTATCGGGTATAGTGGATTTGGATGCTGATGGATAAAGTCACCGTGAATCTGGCACGAATGGCATTGCTTCGCGTATTCGAGGCGGTCCTGGATCATCTTGGGCCAATAGTAGCCCATCCTTTTGATCTTTAGCTTCGTCTTCGGGTCGGCTTGGTGAGAACTGCAGAGTCCGTCGTGAGTTTCTTGGACGACTCTTTTTGCTTCTTCAGGTCCCAGGCATCTTAACCACAGAGAATCAAATGACCTCTTGTACAGAGTATCATTCACGAAGGCAAAAGATAGGGCTCGCTTCATGAGCTGATGTTTTGAGGACGCATCTTCAGGTGTTCGACGGGATTTGAAGTAATCTATAAAGACTACCCTCCAATCCTCAACCTTTTCTTGGTCTTTTACTTGTAGAGCCATTTGCTCGGTTGCTCCCTTTTCCTCGGATGATTCCGGAGATATTTCTGTCAGTGCAAGAATCCGACGGCTCTGCACAATGATTCTCACGTCATCGAGGCTCTCATCAGCCGGTTCTTTAGTGAGCTTGGCTAATGCATCCACCTTGCTATTTTCCGCACGCGGTATGCTTTCCACGGCATAGGAAAGAATTTGAGTCAGAAGTTGCTGTACCCTCTCGCTGTATTTCACCAACTCAGGCTTGCACGTCTGATAGTCGCCGTTTACTTGACTAACGACCAGTTGGGAGTCTCCGTATATGAGCAGGTTTTCAATTCCTATGTCGATGGCGATCTCGAAACCTGCTATCAAAGCTTCATATTCGGCTTCATTGTCCGTCCTCGGCTCTGTTAAGGAGAAGGCAAAGCGTATTATCCTTCCTTGCGGAGTCACGAAGATGAGGCCAACCCCTGATTTGATTATAGGGGTGCTTTGTTTGCGCTTCTTCATGGAAGATGCTCCATCGAAATAAAGTTCCCACCGGGTATCACCCCCGTCGATCGTGTCAAACGCATGTTCGTCTGGCAGTTCGTAATTCAAAGGAGATCGGAAGGTATCGGATGCTCAGCGAGGAAGTCGGCGATGGCCTGGCCTTTCACTGCCTTAAGAGGACGATAAGTTATCGAGAACTCCATTAAGAGCAGGGCCCATTTAGCAAGTCGTCCTGTTAGTATGGCCTTCGACATCAAATACTTGAGAGGATCCACTTTTGATATGAGATGGACCTCATGCGCCAACGCGTAGTGTCTGAGCTTCGTTATCGCGAAGATCAACGCCAGACAGTGTTTTTTGATGGGAGAATACTTGCTTTCTGCCCCAGTAGAACTCGACTCAGATATTAGAGAGCTCTTTCTTTCCCTTGGTCGTTCTCTTGTGTCCACAGCGCGCCTAAAGAACCTTCGAGAGCTATTGTATGCAGAATGAGAGGCTTTCCCTTGACCGGAGCGGTCAGCACCGGCGGATTCTGCAGGTATTGCTTAGTTTCGTCCAGTGCGCCTTGGCATTTGTGGTCCCAAACGAAAGGGGTCCCTTTCTTCATTAGGTGACTATAAGGACGGCACTTGCCGGAGAGATTGGTTATGAATCGCCGGATATACGCGAGCTTTCCTTGGAGAGACCGCAGTTGCTTGAGAGTCTTTGGCAGAGACATTTCCATAATCGCCTTGATCTTTGACGGATCTATCTCGAGGCCTCGGTGTTAGACGATGAACCCTAGGAATTTGCCTGAGGACACTCCGAATGCGCATTTGAGAAGGTTCATCTTCAAATTTTATTTCCGAAGGCGCTGAAACACGATCTTCAGATGCTCTAAATGTTCCTTGTATGATTTTCTTTTAACTACGAGGTCGTCGATATAGCATTCGACGATTTCATGTATGAGGTCATCGAAAATCTTTGTCATGGCCCTCTGATAGGTGGCACCGGCGTTCTTTAGACCGAAAGGCATCACCTTGTAGCAGAATATACCCAGAGGGGTCCGGAAAGCGGTGTGCTTCTTGTCCTCTGGATGCATTTTTATCTGATTGTATCCTGATGATCTGTCCATGAAGGAGAAGACTTCGTGAGTGGACATGTTATCTATTATCAGCTCAGTGACCGGTACTGGAAAGTCGTCTTTTGGACAAGCTTTGTTGAGATCCCGGAAGTCCACACATATGCGCACCGTCCCATTTTTCTTCATTACTGGAACAATGTTGGCGATCCAGTCGGGGTACTGAACCTCTTGGATGAAGCCAGAGTCGATTAGCTTTTTGACCTCGGCATTGATGCTCATCTCAAGCTCGAGCTGCATTCTTCTTGGTGCTTGTTTGATCGGCTTGACGTATGGAGATTTTGCCAATTTGTGTACATCAATCTCTGGATCTAATCCTGGCATCTCGGAATAATTCCATGCGAAGCAATCTCTATGCTGCATAAGCACATCCTTTAGCGCAGCCACCCTTTCTTCAGACAACAGCTCACTGACGAATGTCGGTCGCGGGTCACTTATCGTCCCCAAATCAATTTTCTTGAGGTTATTTGCAGTAGTATGTATCCCGTCTTCCAACTCTTTCGCTGCCGGTGGAAATTCTGAGATCACCTCGCCATCATCGTTTTCGAAGCACCAGAGGAGGTCATCCGTATTTTCAGGATCTTCTTCTGACAGAGTTATCATGTGGCAGGTGCGAGATTGTTTTCCAAGATCGATGTCGATCTGGTTCTACTTTCGCTATACCCGTCGCTTTTGGTTCATGCTTCTGTGGCGGGCTTACCTTCCAACTGCTTGATAGAGCGAACCTGCCTTGTTGATATTGGTTTTTTACCCAGTTCTTGAAGGTGAAGCAGTCTTCGAGGGGATGCCTTATTGCTTGGTGATAGGAGCAATAGTCTGGGTAGGAGAACTAATTCGCTTGCTCGGGATGTTTGGATTCCGGGAGTGTCATCATCTGATGCTTTATGACGAGATCGAATATCTTCCTTGTCTTGTCTTGGGGAAAAGAGTATTCCCGACCCATCTTCTTTATAAGGGACGGATCCCGGCTACTCGACTCTAGCTCGCGTGGCTTCTTAGACCTGCTTGGCTGCTGTTGAACGCCTTTCCCGCTCTTTGATTTATTTTTGCCTCTGCGTCGGCCCTTTTGTATGACGGGTTAATGAGGAAAAGCATTGTTATTCTCCGCGGCCTGCTGTAGGAGGCACTGCGTCCTGGCTTTCTCGTAAATGGCCATTTCACGGTTATAGTCATCCCGGACCTTTTGACCCGCTTTCTTTATAAGCTTGTCCATTCGTTCTTCAAACGACGGACTCGGCATTTGGATGGTAGGATCTTGTTTTGGTTCAGGGTCAGCATTTTCTAACAGGGCGTCCCCTTCTTCATCGAAGTCATATATGACGTATCTACCATGAACTCGTTCCCGTTTCTTGGATTGGACATATCCAAGCCCGACCATTTTCATTCTTCCGTTGGGCAACTTTCGCTGAGTTCTGGGGACATCGCAAATCCTATTGTAGAATCGAGCTTGTCGAGTAGTCTGTCTGAAGGGTACCCCTTTGCACTTCAATATCCTTTTCAAGCCTTCCGTGTAATATCTAGGCAGACGGATGGGCTGGAACCTGTCGAGCACAGAATCGGCGCCATGCCATATTTCTTTCTCCACTTTGGTTTCCCCAGATCGGTAGAATAGGATCGCCTCTTCACCCTTTCGCCTGGAAGGGACGTAAAATGTCTGCAGTTCTTGCATACTATAAGCTTCAAGTGCATCGAGCTCTTTGTAATGTTCTTGTGGAGCTATGGTAATTTGCAAACTCTGATTATCGCCAGCGAAGGCTTGTATTGACGGCCGAGCGGAAAATATTGCGTTAACCTCATCTTCCGAGTCGCTGTCGAAGATCAACATAGGGGTGGACGGTCCCGGATTGTTGCGTTGGGGCGGCCCTGAATAAACTATCTCTTCTTCTTCTTCGGTATCACTCCCGAAGATCGGAATAGTGGTGATAGCTTTGTTCTTCGGTTTGTGACATCTTTCCGTGTCCTAAAAATCTGGTAAGAAGTATTTTGCATCTCCGTACTTTCGGACTTCGTTCACGGAGAATGGGTTCAACTCCCCCGTTACAGTGTACTCGAGACCATCTTTGAAATACTTCATACACTGGTGTTGTGTAGAAGGGATGATGTTGTACTCGTGTAACCAAGGCCGGCCGAGCAAAGCATTGTAGCAAGTCTTGGCCTCAATGACGTGAAATTTAATATCCGTGACGAGTAGCCCGAAGTGCAGCGTCAGTATCACAGACCCAAGAGTCCGTGATGACTGGGAGTCAAAACCGGAGATGGTGATTTTATCATGAGCGAGGTGCTGAACGCTCATGCAGATTTCCTTCAACACTCTCACGTTGAGGAGATTGACGGAAGACCCATTGTCAACCAAGATTTTGCCTATCTTTATATCGTGACAGTATCCGGAGACATAAAGGGGACGGTTGTGCTCGCACGTCCCAAGGAGGAGATCTTCATCGCCGAAGGTGATATCGGCTGTATGCCCTTCTTCCAGCTCGTCCTTCATCTTTTCTTCGGCGAGGAAAGCTTGAAATTACTCTGGCTCTTATAGCGCCTTGATCAATGAATCTCTTGCCTCTTTGGATAACAGAAGGGCGTCGAGAATGCTGAGCTGCGAGGGTAGCTTCTTCAAGTGTGCCAGAACGTTGTAGTCCACCTTACTTTTCTTCGGCGGGTCCTTGGCTGTCAGCTCTTTGACGACTTAATCTTCTAGGGCGATATCTTCAGGGACTTTTTCTTGCCCCTTATCTTTTCTATTTGACCCACTATTCGAGGGCCCAAGATTTTTTTCTGGCAGCGTAAGATTTCGCAGTTGAATATTCTCACAGATCTTCGGTTCTTCCTCTTTTCCCGAGGTGGATTCTTTAAAGAGAGAGCCAAGAGTCATTTCTTCGTCAGAGTCGCTCCCGAAGATGAGAACTTGCGATCTCCCAGCGTCAACCATGTGACAGTTTCCGTTAGTTCTTTTACGCTCCTCGGTCGTATTTCTTGTCTCCCGACGAATTTTGCGTTTCATCCGCTTGAAATGTTGTTGGTGAGTAACATACCCCCGCCACCATCTTTTAAAAGCGTTGCACTTTTCGATGGGGTGCGCAATCTTTCGATGATATAAGCAGTTGCTAGGATGTATTTCCGCTTTACCAGGAATGTTTCCTTCGGAGGGTGGAAGCTTCATTCCCAATGATATGGCTTTGGCGAACCACTTCCTCGTTCTGAACCTGCTTTTATTCGCGGCGGATGCACTTTGATTTGGCGGGAGTGTTTCAACCCTTTCGTCCAGTCGCCGACGCTTGGCTTTTGCAAATATGCCCATCTCACGCTCTCGAGCAGCTTTGCTTTTAAGAAGAGCTTCATTCAGGAATGCATCAATCATTTCGTCCGATGGCCCTAGAAGTTCCAGCTCAGGATCTGCCCCCAGTTTCAGTGTGTAAGGAGCTTCTTCATTGTTTATTGACGAGTAAAAGATCATATGGAAACTTGCCACATAATCTTCAGACTCATCTGACGAGTCTTCTCCGTTGTCATCACCTTCGACTTCAAGGACGTGGCTGAGAAATTCTTGGAGTGTGATTGTTGTCCGCGCCTTCTTGTTATACTCTTCCAGCGCGTCAATCTGCTTTTGCAGGTTCGTACGCCTGTCACTAGGCTTCACAAGCTTCTTGGATTTCTTCTTCTTCTTCAAAGATTTTGACGGCTGGGTATGAGCACTTTGACTATCACCAGCAATTTTTGAAGTTGGGCACGGTTTCAGCATTCCCTTGATAATCTCGGGTTCCAGTGGATTTCTTCATTTGATTGCCGGGCATGTGTGGAGATCCTTCAGCATTCTTTTTGTTTTGGCTGAAAGAGCGACTTCCCACGGAGCTTCTTCAACAAAAGAGCACGATGCCCCCGGTGTGTCCTTCTTCTTAGGGGTATGTAGTTGTGGTGGGCTTACTTTCCACTTCTCAGACAGCGCAAACTTGCCTTGCTGGTATTGGTTCTCAATCCAACCCTTAAAGACGAAGCAATCTCCAATTGGATGGCTTACCGTTTGATGGTAAGGGAAATAATTGGGACTATTAGTCTCGCCAGCTTGCAGTGGTCGCTTTGGATTCGGTAGATTGATGAGCCTATTGCGCACCGCCAGTTCGAATAGTCTCTTCGTTTTGTCCCAAGGGAATGAATAAGGACGCTTCATTTTCTCATTATAGTATTGTCGTCTCTCTTCCAGTTGATCCGTTAGTTTTGGGGCACTGGGCTGCTGTTGAGTATTCTCAACGAATGTCGCCTTCCCTTTACTCTTTTCGTTCCGCGACTCCGGCTTCGGAGGAGACGGTCTATGACCCATCTGGTCCATCTGGGCCAGTTTGTCGATCAAGGCTTAGAACGTGGTCGGCTTGAAGAACATTATGAATTGGGAAATGGTTGCCTGAGGGTCCAGAGTGCCCATGAACATGCCCACTGCCAGAGCTTCTTCGATGCTCTGTGCTCATTTTGACCATAAATTTCGCCACCGTATTGCGTATTGTACCCAAGTTTCGCCTGGCTTTACCCTGGCGTTAATTAATGCGGTAATTGGGGTACGCTCACTAGGGCTCGTGAATCTCTGTGTAAACAGCAGTTCCATCTCCGCGAATGTCTTGACAGAGTCGTTTAGAAGTTCAGAATACCATTCGAATGCTGTTTCTGACAAGCTGCCGACAAACTGACGAAGGAGCAGTTTATCATCACCTCCGGTGTTACCACATAGAGCCCTGAACTGGGCGACATGCTGGTGCGGAGTTCCCGTCTGTCACGCCCCGCTTCCCAGAGTGCACTAAGATCGGCACGTGACAGAGCCAACCATGCTACCTGTGGCTAGGAAACATCCTTCCACAGTCACATTATGGCTGTCTGGGAGATATCAAGAACAGTTAATAAAATAACTATCTAGTACATGTCCATATGTCAGAATAAACGAGTCAAAAAATAATATGCGGAAGCAATAGATCCAATAAACAAAAACCTGGAAAGTAAAACTGGATACTAACTGGATCCTCACTGCTCGGCCTGACGGTAGAAAATACTCCTGATCAGCCTGTGACAAAGGTAGAGGATCTGGACCATGCAAAACCCAGACGTCAATGCATCATAATATCAAGCAATAATAAAATCAAGGAGTAGAAAGGCATGCAGGTACGAGTATGAACGGTAAAGCAGGTATAACAGTAATGTAAATAGTGACAGTAAAGGGTAAGGCACAGGTGATGTGCAGCGAGTAATCTAAACTGGTCTACTGGGTTAACTACTCTCAAGTCTTTGAAATCAATTTGATGAATTATCGATGTAACTCAATAGTATCTCGTGCATGCCCGCGATCACGGTCAAGATTCTCGGGCTGAATCCGAGACGTGCCGCTAGGCAGTAAAAGGTAGTATGTAACGATGAATGATGTCAGCTGCATCATCCCGGGGCTGGCCTAGCCCATAAAACTGATCAGTATAAGTATCGAACTGTCGAGTTACAAGTCTGGTTTCATCATTGATTTCCCCATACCCCCAAGTTATGTGTTCAAGTCAGGTATTGATAAATCTGGAGCTAATGCCAACACAGGATCAAGCAAGTACAGCTTTGTCTGAATAGACAACGGAAAATGTCCGTAGGGACATGATTAGTCAAAAATATTGCATCTTTTAACCGGCAATTTCCCTATCATTCGCATTCATATAGAAGTGTTCGGCATTCATATTTCACATATTAGCAAATCTGTCGCAAAATATCAGATTACATGTGTTAGACCTTAAAACCGGCATTTCTAGGGAAATTGACTGCATTTCATAACATGGCATCATTTCTATATATCGCATCTTGTGTTTCGAAGTCTGTGCAGGAAAATCAGAAGCTTGCCCAAATCTACACCGCTAAAAGATACGCCAACACAATGATTTCAGTCCTGGTATCAATCCAAAGGGCAAAATACAAATCAACACATCAGATAAAGCTACAAATATTAGCCCAAGACCACAGAAGAAGCCCCAAGCCCCAAGGAGCCAACATGGCCGCGGAACCGCGGCCGGAGCTGGCTTGAGCCGCGGTTCCGCGGCCGTCTTGCCACGTCACCTCCTCAAATTTAGGGCATTATTTCTCTCTCAGGGTCCAGACTTCAGAAAGACATGACAAATTCCAGAATACTCCAGAGACTTCTGCCAGATCAGCAAACTAGGGTTTCTAAGCTTAATTAATCCTAGCTTAAAACCTAAGCTAGCTCCTAACAAACTCTTTCTAGAAACTCCTCAACAAAATTTTGGAGGGAATTGTAATTTCAAACCTAGACCTAAGGTTTAGGAGATCTATAAATAGGACCCTAGGCTCACTTAGTGAGAAGGGAATTATTCATTCATTGAAATTGATTGATCCATTCATTCTCTTTCTTCATCTTCTTCCACAAGTCTAGTGAGAAGGCTTGTATGAAACCCTAACCTTAATTCCAATCAAAAGCCAAGATCCCGAGTACCCCGTCAAGCAAGAAGCCTTGCAACCTTTTATGAGCGGAGCCGATCTTCAACAGAGCAAGTGGTCCAAGCCGATCCACGACTCACGGAGCCGAGCGACGCCAGATCGACAATTTAGTTCTTCCTCTTGTAGTTCTTGAGCGACTGTAATCAAATTGTTGATATAAATAAAAGGTGATATTCTTTTATCTTGTTTTCTTTAAATTCTTGCATCATGATATCTTTTCAATTCTTGAATGCTTTCTGTGTGATGATGTATGAATAAACTCCGCTCGTCAAGGAGTCGAGACGATCAATAGAATGATGATGTAATATATCTGAAAACGATTCTTGATTCCTACGAGTTTTGTAAACCCTAGCAAGTTCAAGAATCGACGACCCAATTTTGTTGCGATGCTTTCTTGATTGATATCGCTCAAAATTGGGGAGTTACGATCGTTTCTTGGAATTGCTAGAGGCTAGAATGTGAATGATATCGACGAAAGAACAAGGGTTAAATGATGAAACCCTAGTTTCACGAGAAAGCTCTAACTCTCGTCGATCATCATCGATCTAGTATCAATTCTTCGAAGGACAAGAACACGATATCTTGATGATTACATCACGTCTATAGATTCGATCGATTCCTACGAGCCTCATTTAGATTCTTGACATTTGGTTGGAAAAATCATCGAAACCTGATTCTCGATTGTTTATTATTTTCTTGAATTCTTGAAAAGAATAGTGACACTTGAAGTAATTGATAAATCTTGAATCATGCTTTATTTTCTTTTCGATTAACTTTTCAATTCAAACAAATTAAACATAGAAACGAATCGCACAATCCCTGTGGACGATCCGCACTCGCTTACGATCTACAACTGACACCATAATTGATTGCGGTCAAATATAATTCTTTGATTGTGAATCTTATTCAATATTACCGACACATAGAAACTTATTCTCTTTATTCGATTTACACAAACAAGAACTTCTTTTCAATCAAATGAAACCGTTATCAGGGATCATTTGAGTTGATTTACTTACACAGTCTCGAATTTTACGATCAATCAGGACAACAGGTCAAGATTGTTGGCTTTAGTTACAAGATCAGGTAACAGGTGAAGCTGTGGTACATCAGGTCATGTCAGGTAGTATACAAGTATCAAGTCATGTCAAGTAGTGCACAGGTATCAAGTCATGTCAAGTAGTAGTGTATCAGGTCATATCAGGTAGTGTACATGGACCCAATCATGTCAAGTAGTGCACATGTATCACGTGGGTGCTTATAATCACACTGTAATAAGTATGGGTACACAGACAAGTATGGAGTACTAATATAACAATAAAATGGAATAATGTGATGTGGTATGCCAATAGATGTAAATTCAAGATATGGATACAAAATTATCGATTAGGGTTATACTTATAGTTTCAATACTAATTAGGATGCACTTTATTATACATGGAGTGTTAATATCACATTATTATGTAATACTATGATCTATGGATGCCGTTATATATATTCTAAATGAGATGGATGCAAACGGGTATCTGAAAAGTTATAAAACTATAAAATGGTACTATGGGATGTACAAATAAGCACTGTGTGATATAAATATTGATTTGGGTGCAGTATATTGTAATCTAGTATGCAACAAAATAGGTTTTCATGACCTAAATCTAAAATGATATAAACGGATGCAAATGGAACATCGAAACGTTATAAAACTAAACATAGGGTACTAGATTTAAACTACAGGTATGATATTTATTTAAATAGGTATAACATGAATTATATAGCATGTAGCAAGTTTAACTTGCTTGATCGGAACGCGAAACGGATCTGTAAGGTACGTCCTACGTCGGCGAAATGTCGCGACGTGTCCACACGAGCACAAAATGGAACCAGGTAAGGCAAGAACACGACCGCGCTGTCTGGGAACGTCCTCAGGATCACCCGGAACAATAGCGACGGGCACGGCTCCGTCGATCATCGGAAAACGTGAATCAAGAAAAGAAAAGAGAAGGAGAGAAGAAGAAGAAGAAGAAAGAGAAGAAGGTTGGGGTTCTCCGGGTTCTCTGGGGCAGAGAAGTAGGCAAAGGGGGTGTCATCGACGATAAGCCGTCGACGGCAAGGTGCAGGCGGGGTTTTCCGGCGATGGTCGGAAAAACAAGAAGAAAAGAGAAGAAGAAGTAGAAGAAGAAGAATGAAGAAGAAGAATGAAGAAGAGGACTGGGATTTTGGTGGTTGTGGATAGATACGAGGCGGGAGAGACGACGACGACGACGACGATGATGGGCCGTCGACGGTGAGATCTGCGGCGATGGCAGTGACCGCGGCAAAGGCTTGGGTTAGGGTTCTAGGGTTTCTTGAAGTCGGGGCTGTGGCTGATGGTGGTGGTGGTGGTGTCGGGAGATTCGAGAGAGAGAGAGGTGATGAGAAGGAGGAGGTGACGACGATGTCTCCGGCGATGAGGGGTGCCGGCGTCCAGGTGTGCAGGGATCACGTCGGGTTTGCGTGCAGGGTTTTCCCGGGTTGCATGGATGGTCGGGAAAAGAAGTGGGTTTTGGAGAGGAAGAAGAGGAGATGAGAGGAGAAGATGAAAGGTGGTGAGGGAGGTCATCGGCGTGAGGCGACGACGGTGAGGAGGCGATGGGTGTGTGCAGGCTCGGAAGAAGAGAGGGATGCGTGGAGGTGAGAATGAGGGTAAGGAGGATAGAGGGAAGGAAACATATGAGGCCGTGGAGGCGACGACGAGGTCGTCAGTGGTGAGGTGCAGGAGCGGGGAGATGGGTGCGTGGGTTCTCATCGGGAAAAGTTGCAGGGGAGAGAGAGAGAAGAGCGGGGAGAGAGGAAGTGAGGTCGAGGAGAGTAGGCGATGATGAGGGTAGTGAGACGGCGAGGGGTCGGCGGCGGCGAGGGCGACGCGAGGGTAGAGGGCGTGGGTTTCGTGAGCTCGGAGGCGGGGAAAATTTTGAAGAGGAAGAAAGAAGAGAGGGGAGAGAGAGAGACTGAGAGAGAGAGATGAGAGAGAGGGAGGAGAGAAAAAGATAGAGAGAGATCGAGAGGAGAGAGAGAGGGAGAGAGAAAGAGATAGAGAGAGATCGAGAGGGGAGAGAGAGAGGAAATGAATAGTTAGGAGAAAGAAATTTGGCTGTTAGCGGGGGAGAGAGAAAGAGAGAAAGAAAGAAAAGAAGAGGGAGAGAAGAGAGGGAGAGAGAGATGTGTGGGGCCACGGATCAGAGGGAGAGAGCTGGGGAGTTTTAAAAGTTAGGATTTATTTTTTTTTTTTTTAAATTTTTAGTTATTCAAATTTTAATCTGTTGATTTTAATTAAAGATATTATGTTTAATAAAATTTGAATTTTGGCGGGAATACAAAATATTCCAAAACGCTCCCGGGTCGGGTCTAAAATTTCAAATTTAAAATACGAAAAATATACGCGACTTCCAAATTTCAAAATGAATGCTTAGGTAACGAAAATGCATACCCACAAAAACGGATGCACGTGCGTGCGCGTGGCCATCCAAATACGTCCGTTTCACTGAACGGGACGAGAATAAGATGCGTGGATGCTACCACGGGGTTAGGGTATCATGCAGGCTATGAAATGCAATTTTAAATTATTTTCTGTGACTTAAAATGTTATATGGTAAAAGATGCAATGCCAGATAAAATGCCAGTATGCAGTATACATGAGATGCACGTGTCTATGTAACAAGTCAAGGTAATTCATAAATATGAATCAAATAGGTTCAAGCAAGCGAGTCGGGTCGAATGCTATGTAAAATGTAAAAATACCAGTCGCACCCAAAACACGATAAATCAAGAAAATACCATAGATAAGTAAATATGGGAACTGGAAATGGTATAAATGAACTAGATTGTTACATTATACCCAACTACAAAAAAAATTTCGTCCTCGAAATTCCAAAAAAACAAGAAAGGATAAACAATCAAGAACTACAAGAATAGATGTGGAAACTTTTACCGGATTTCTTCTTCTCGTTCCCAAGTTGATTCTCCATGCGAGCGATTTCCCCAAGAAACAAGTACGAGAGGGATAATCTTGTTCTTAAGAACCTTTTCTCTTCGATCCACAATCGACATCGGTTGCTTCTCAAAAGTCAAATCTTCTCGTACAGTCAGCTCCGAATGATCCAGCACATGTGTTTCATCTCGAACATACTTACGGAGTTGAGACACATGAAACACATCATGAACATTCGCCAAAGATTGCGGTAAAGCCAATCGATACGCTACTTCTCCAACACGATCCAAAATCTCGAAAGGTCCAATGAATCGAGGACTAAGATTTCCTCGACTCCCAAAACGAATAACTCCTCTAGTCGGTGATATCTTCAAAACACCAAACCCTGTCATGCCCCGCTTCCCAGAGTGCGCTAAGATCGGCACGTGACAGAGCCAACCATTCAACCTGTGGCTAGGAAACATCCTTCCACAGTCACATTACGGCTGTCTGGGAGATATCAAGAACAAGAAAATAAAATAACTATCTAGTAGATGTCCATATGCCAGAATAAACGAGTCAAGAAATAATATGCGGAAGCAATAGATCCAATAAATAAAACACCTGGAAAGTAAAACTGGATACTAACTGGATCCTCACTGCTCGGCCTGACGGCAGAAAATACTCCTGATCAGCCTGCGACAAAGGTAGAGGATCTGGGCTATGCAAAACCCAGACGTTAGTGCTTCATAATATCAAGCAATAATAAAATCAAGGAGTAGCAAGGCATGCAGGTACGAGTATGAACGGTAAAACGGGTATAACACCGTCCCTTTATATACATGAAATTTAGGGATGGTATATCCCGGCGGGTACTTTATCTGGTCATACCAGCCTGGATATGGTCGCCCAGTTTTAACAACTTGGCCGGATGCTTCATTGGCCTGGTGAGCTCGTATTTGCTGAGCAATGTAGTCATCCAGAGCGGCCTTGGAAATGGTTTCCTCTTTGGCTGCTGAAAGAGCCGGAGGAGGGTTCGATGTCTCCCCTTTTTCATCTTCGATGATGATCGGGGGGTCTTCAGCTGGAGGTTCTAGCTGTAACATCATCCCAGCCATGGCTTGAAACAAAAGAGCCATTCGTTTTATATTGGCTGCCTGTTCCGCAGCCTCTTTTTCTTTCTTCTCGAGCATTCTTCGGAGGAACTCGATGTCAGTCTCTTGTTCCCGACGCTGCTCCGAGGTTTCTGGATTTTCTTTTGGCCCAGTGAGTGCGGCCATTGCAGTCAGCATCTCCTGAAGGTTCTGCTGCTGTTGTTCCTGAGCCCTTGTTATTGATCGAGTAAGCGGTCGATGGCCCGTAGAAGCACGACTCTCCTCTTTTCCGGAAGCCATATAAACGGTATGTACCATTAAGCCCCCAGACTTGGGGTGTTTAGATTCAGTGCTTTTACGGTTTGCCACGTTCACAGGGGCTTTCTCTGGCCTCCTTCTCTTTTGAGCCGTTGAAGTCGAGGCGGCCGTTGCAGCGGGCACCCAGGTAGCTATCGTCTTTCGTGGTTTGACAGGACGGTTCTCTTCCTGCTGAACCTTGGCTTTTTTCTGTCGGCGAGAGTAATCTTGATTAATTACCAAGTCCTGAACCTGTCGCCAGACTTTGTAAATTTTGGAGGACAACCTCTGAGGGGACTGCTCCGGCTTCGTTTCTATAACATTCTCCACGGGTGGAAGAGATCTTTTCAGTACGGCGGTGGGTGAATTCCTGCGCACCCTATTAAGTAGCTCGAAGCTGTTCCCAGTTGAAACAGCAGCATTGACTTCCACCGTTGGGGCTGGTGGAGTTAGCCCAGAGAGGGAGTTACCCCCAGCCTTCCTTACTCGGCGCCAGTGGTGACGTCGATCGTGTCGAGCCGTTGGGATTGTTTCAGTTTTAGGGGTGACTTCGTCGTGCCCCCTGTTCTGCTGAGGCGCTGCTGGTACCAGTCTCTTGAAGACCGACGTTCGTCGAGCAGCAGTATCCAATCTGTCAAAGACAGACTTTTGAGCAGGAATGGGAGCCGGGGTGGCCCACCTGGTAAAGACCGATCCCTTGACGGAAGAAGCTTCTTTAGTGACCTCAAGAGCAGGAATGGGTATCCATTTCGGGATGGCCGCTTCAGGTATCGTAGGCTTCTTGACAGGCCTATCGGAGTTCAGGCTCAGCCTGTCGAAGACTGACGTCGTGGGCTTGACATCGAACGACCCGTTGAGAGGGGCCGTGGTAGTAGTGAGCCGATCAAAAACCGACTTCTTCTGCGCTTCTTGCGGCAATAGGATGTTAATGTTCACTGGTGGGAGCATGGTCCCGAAGAATAAACCGGTGGTAGCCTGCGTTAGCTGCTCTATTGGCATTGTGAACAGGGAGGCCGCATGGGGCCCGTAAGCTATGCTTCCAGATGAGACGGAACGCAAGTTGCAGTTGCAGCTAGAACACTTCGTGCAAGTAGATGCCATTGATCTTTCATTTTCTGCACCAAGTAAGACACCAAATCTTACCTCGAACCCAAGGGCAACCATATCAAACCGTGATTCGTTCACGAACACGACACACGAAGTGTGGAGTGGAAAGAGGAAAAGGTCCCACCGGGCATGCCAGAATCTGTTCCCCTCCGAAACACGAAGACGCGACCGCATAGGTTTGTCTTGCCTGAATTTCGGGGCAGATGCTAATTGGTGCTATCCGTCCACCTCTCCGAAGATGCCAAGTTGATTTATGGCACCATGTATCGAAGGTTTAAACGAATGCGGCCGATGTAGCAGACTTCGTCATATTCCCCCTCGTTTGAGGGGTTTTTGATTGTGGGGACGCTCTTCCCTGCAGGCGCAAGCCCCTGTAGTTAATTACGCTACCGTATCGCGGTAACAACTTTCTCCTTCTCCGGATGGTCACTTCGTGTCGTAGGTGTTTGTTTTGTTTTTGGTTGCCCATGGATTGTATACGGAGACTAATTTATGTCGTCGCCTGTAGGGCGTGGATTAGTCCAAATCCGTATCTTCTTATATTTGGGTTTTGGGGGTTGGGTTTAAGAATACGTTAGCCTCATTTGAGACTAAGATCAACTTAAACGTTTGTTAAGGATATGTTAGTCTCATTTTAGACTAAGATCAACTTAACGGGATCGTTTAGATCCAACAAAAGAGCAATTGGACTCTATTGTTTAGTTTATGGACATTGCGGTCGATTAGTTTAAGGACATTACGGTCCATTGTTAGTTTAAAGATATCATGGTCGAGGTTAAGAACATCATAGTCTGTGAGTTTAAAGACCTCACAGTCAAGGTTAAGGACATCATAGTCCATAAAATGTGTGGTTGTCGGGACCCGTCACCTCTCGAAGACGTTGAAGGATTGCAACGATAAATATCAAAAGAGTGAAGAGATGAACTCTTGAACCAAAGTTGATTGAGAGATCTATAGTCCAGTTTTGGAACTAAGATCAATTAATTAGATTATGAGCACATTGGCTCAGTTAAATCTGAATTGAGGATTTATGGCCAACTTGGGCTAAGTCCAATTAGATTAGAAATGTTGTCCCTTTGTTGGACCATTAAGTTTGAGTTCAACCCCCCATTATTTGGCACTGCTAAACAGGGGTTCTGATAACATTTTATTTTCTGTTGAGTGCTGAGCACTCATATGCCATATAGGATGCTCAATTTTGGAAGGCAAGGATGTATTTGAGACTTAGTAAAAAAAAATCTTGCCTTAGAAGGACTTAGCTAATTTAGGCTAGGATTGATTTGAATATAGTGTTAAACACTAACATATATTTTATGGTCACGTGTTCCCACGTGATGCGCTGAAAAATGGTGTTAAACACCAAGAATAAAATGCTCAAAACTAGTGTTAAACGCTGGAATGGGATTGGTAGTGTGGGGCCCTGTGAGACCTCTGAAGGTAGGGACTGGTCTTCCTTTGTTTTATTCTCAAATCTGCAAGTAAGTGTTAAACACTTTTAGTTTTCTGGCCATCACGTGTTGGCACGTGATGGATATGTAAGTCCCCGTTGCCCACCCCGGTGCTTGCGGGGAGGCGGAAAACGGTATAAAAATCGGATTTTTATCGAACTAGGCAACATGGACTAACTAAAGGAGGATCTTTGCTAAACAAAAACTAACTACAAGCTAACTAGTATTAGCTACATGGAAGAAAGGTTATACCTTGGGCTTTATGTCCTTCTCTCCTTGCTCCTTGGAGTGGAAGAAAGAGATCACCTTGTCGCCTTCTCTAGTCGAAGAAGGATCCACCCGAGAGCCTCAACCTTTGGCTTCAACTTCAAGCTAGAAGTAACTAAGATGCTAGAAGTGCTAATCCTAGAACTTTAGAAGAGAGTAGAGATTATTTTAGAGAGGTTTATCTCAAGCTCATGTGTTTCTCAACTCATGAGAGGGGAGAGCTTGAAAGAGAGGAAGAGGAGGAGAGAGAATCAAAATGATAGAATGAGAGAAAAATGAACTATTCTCTCTAATATGGGTGAATTATGAAATTAGATAATTAGCTAGATAATTGTCATGGTTAATCAAGACTTGACCATTATCATTTCATATTTAATGCAAATTGCAAGGATCAAAGAGCATCTTTTATATGGAATGATGATGGTCAAAGTGTCAACCTAGGTCAACAAGTCAAGTATGCTCAAAATGTCAACAACCCTAACCATGCACAATTATATTTAACTAATATCAATTATTCATAATACACACATAAGCATTAGGGTTAAGAAAATGACAATGGTCATTAACCCTAATCAAAGTCCTCTGCCTCTGTCTCAGTCAACTGTGCATACGCACCCGTATCCGTGATCCGAAGAACACAAATATAATAAGATAAGACCAATCCCAAATCATATACTAGGATCCGGCTTAAACCAAAGCCCGCTAGTATAAGCTGTCCGGACAGAAAACGTGCACAAGTGCGCGGATGTGAACGAACCCTATCGCAAAACCATGCAACCTCTACTCATTTTGCCTAAAGGCGAATAACTCTCTGTGTGGGACTCTAAAGACTCGACACTACGCTGACAGTGGGTTTAACCACAGACCGCAAGCGGCACTAGCTGTACGTAATGGTCCCCAGGTAGATGCCGATAAGAAGACTGACGAGGTGAACTCATCTGAACTCCTACTGAGCCTGAATGTGACAGTCTCCGTACAGTCCGGTCTGTTCGTCTGATACATCGCATGGCGGGCCTAGGGGACGGTAAACGTCAGTCCCCTAATAGCGGTACAAGTCGTGTCGGAGTGTAGCCCAGAACACCCTGAGATAACACTGGAAACCTACAAGTATATCTCGCTTGCCCTGGCCAGGGACTACTTGTGTAATGGCTCTCCTGGACACAGCGCGATGTCAACCCCCAATACCGGGAGAGACGAATCCTGTCTAACCGTCACTGCCTCCAAGTGCTTCGGGACTGCACCCAACTACTACCTGTTTGCACGACTCTTTTGAGCCGTGGTAGGGTAGTAATCAAAGTACGGTGGGAACACACTCGAGGCGAAGTGACAGTGTCAAGTCAGCGGACTAAGCTGTACTCATGTCACCTGGGAACTGATAACTGACGATAGGTATAATACCAACCAACAGTTCCCGACGAGTCCTGTCCAGTGTACTCGTAACCTAACGAGCACCCGCATACTATCTCAAGTACGACGTACTGACGGCTGTGGGACAGACCGTCTCCCACGCTGGGATGAGAAGCGCATACGCTAGTCTACTGCGGAGTATCGATGCCCTGTCTCGATAGTCCTATGACTAAGGACCTGTATAAGGATGTGCTTATGGATTACCCAGCCCCCACGAGTGTGAGCGCCATCACAACGCTGGTAATCAAGAAAAGATCCTAAGGGCTCCACTAATGCGTATAGGTGATATAATAAAAGAAACACATGTACACATTAAAGCAGAGACAAACCAAGTAGCATACTACCATTTCGAGCAAGATTGTATATACAACTGTGAATATCCCAAGCTTCCATCAAGTAATATACATACTAGTATGATACAGTAATGGCATCTCGGGCATATACACTAACAGGATACTCATGCACTAATTTGTTAAGGTGTTTATTAGGGGTCACGTGAGGACACGTGAGGGCGCTCAAATTAGGATCTGCATTTGCCTTTATTCTCTTTGTTTTGGAGGTCACGTGGGAGCACGTGAGGCATTGCCTCTGGGCTAATTCCTTCTCATTTTGGAGGGTCTTTTTAGGGGTCACGTGGGGGCACGTGACCTTGTTCTTTACATGTATGGAGATCTTTCAAGTCTCTTTATTTTTAAGAATTAAATTCTCTGGTAGGGTTAAACCCTAATTTCGTTTTCAGAGGAATTATATTCCTATGCATGTGGAAGAATTAAATTCTTATGTAGGGTTAAACCCTAATTTCATTTAGAGGAACTGAATTCTTTATGAATTTGGGAGAATTGAATTCTCATATAGGGTTAAACCCTAGTTCTGTTTGGGCGGAATTAAATTCCTATGAATTTGGGAGAATTGAATTCTCATATAGGGTTAAACCCTAGTTTATTTGGGGGGAATTAAATTCCTGTGAATTTGGGAGAATTAAATTCTCATATAGGGTTAAACCCTAGTTTTATCTAGGAGGAATTAAATTCCTGTGAATTTGAGAGAATTAAATTCTCATATAGGGTTAAACCCTAGTTTTATCTTTGGGAGAATTAAATTCTCTAAACTCAATTCTCGCTCTAAGTTTTGGATCTGCATGGCAGAATCTCGCCGATGAGAATTAAATTCTCAACATGTGGGGAGATTTGCTTCTGCAGATCTTCAACCAGAGGAAGAACTAAGTTCTTTTGCAGAAAAGTTAAACTCTTAGATTGAGAATTAAATTCTCTTTTTTTTGTGGAGCTTTGATCCCTTTCCCTTTTCTCACTTAGGGTTTCTTTTCTTGAGAATTAAATTCTCCTTTATTTTCTCTCTGTTATTTTCTTTCAGAAAATTCCAAGATCCAAAATTCTATATCTCCTCTTCTCTTCTTGGCTCCTATTTATAGGAGAAAGAAAAGAATCAATTTGTTTAGTAAATTTTTCATTGAAAAATTTTGTTTGTTTTTGTAACTAACACGATCTCAGTGAAATTTATTCACCATTGGATTTTTAATCCAAAAGATATTCTGTTTGTTATTCTTGGTGAATTTTAGGAAAATCTTTCCTTGTATAAAATCTTTCCATGAATTGGTGATTTTTAATCACTATTGGATTTTTAATCCAACGGTGCTCCACTTTACATAGCATAATCCCTTTTTGTTTGTTTGGAAAGATTTAAAGAAACACTTTCCCAGTTAGGGTCTTTTATTTCTCTTAATTAGAATTTAATTCTATTAACTTATAAGGCTTTTAAAGCCCATCACGTGTTGGTACGTGATCCCAACATTTGACCATTGAAATAGAATTTAATTCTATCAATTAAAGAGCCGGGGGACCTGTCACGTGTTGGCACGTGACCCTCTTTCATTCAGAATTTAATTCTGTCTTTTAACAGGGCTAAAGGACCTTTGGTCACGTGTGAGCATGTGACCTTTGGTCACGTGTGAGCACGTGATGCCCCATTGTGGTCTTTCCTTAGCTGTTATGTTTATACTTTTGTTTGATTTAGAATTTAATTCTATAAAGTGGAGATCATAGGAAACTATCACGTGTCAACACGTGACCCTTGGTCACTTATGAGCACGTGATACCTCATTGAGGTATTTCCTGATTTTTATCAGGGAACAGAGTTCCCGCGCCCGAAGGGGCGCGCCCAACATGAGTGCGATAGGTGGAACGTTGTTGGCCGTTGGTTGCGAAACGTCGTTTTTGCGGGAGGCGAACAGAGACGTAGGATGTGTACGCCGGCGGCTATAGATAGAGGTGGGATCCACGTAAGGGCCCATACCACTTCATAATTTTCTCATCCTCACTCATGTTAGCTCAGCGCTCTGTCCTCAGGTCAGATTCTTCGTGTTTGATCTCCCGAGGACGCCTCCCTTTGTTCAGGTTAGATGTCTTCTTCCGAGGAATCTGTAGATGTAGTCCGGGTAGAGTCTAGGGAGTCTTCTGAAGCTTCCTCTTCTACTTATTCCTCTTCCTCCTCTGAGTCGGAGTCCCCCGGGGGAGTTAGGGTTAGCAGTGCTTCCCGGGGTTGCACGACGGGGGCCGTCCCTAGAAAGCAAGTCGCGGATGCCCCTGGCGTGTCATCCCTGCTGAGGCATGATGATGAGCTTGCCACCATCCGGACTCGTTTCCACATCCCTCCTGGCTACTCTCTACATCTGGCCGAGGAGGGGAGAGGGCGGACCAGATTCGGGGTAAGGAGATTGCCCTGTACCTAGAAGCCTTTTGGGCCGGGATGCGCCTGCCCTTCTCCCCTGAGGTGAGTGAGGCGTTGAACTATTTTGGTTATCCCCGGGCCAGCTAGTGCCGAACTCTTGAAGGATTCTCCTTAGGTTTCTGGTCCGGTTGAAGCTGCGTCTGATCCCTTTCCGCCGGAGTCTTCTCACTTCTTCACTTTGTTACAAGAGTCACCCCGGCACTCGCAGGGGCGAGCCGTGCTGGGTATACCTTTCTTTTAGAAAGCAGCGGGAGGACGCTACCGGGTCGGGGGTCATCGCCGTACCTTCTTCCATCCATGATTGGAAGAAGAAGTTTTTCTTTGTCGAGCTGTCCGAGGGTGAGGATTGGCCTGTGCCCATCCAGTGGCATAGGGGCAACTTCCCGCTGGCGGGGCGGTCCAACGATCCCGACACGGTGGCGGTGTTGCAGTAGGAGCCCATCCCTCGGGCTGACATGTTGCTGTCTGAGCGGGCCCTCAGTTGGGCCGGGCTCAGTCCCGCCCAGTTCACGGGTAAGTTTGGAGTTCTCGGGCGATCTGTTTAGACTTGTGCATTCTTTCATTTTTCCTGGCGTTTCTGACCCCTTGTATTTTGTCTTACGCGAGACCCATGGATCTCGGCAAGTTTCGGGCTGCCCTGGTTGAGACGAAGAAGGAGAAGAAGGCCGGAGGCGCCGGCCCTTCTCGCCCGTCGTCGGCTCCGGCCCCGCCTGTTTCGTCCCCGCCGGCGGCAAATCCATCCAGGCGTCCAAATGCTCCTCGGGCCCCCGAGTCCAGCCGTGTGTCGGTCCGTAAGCATGCTCGGGAGCAAGAGCCCTGGGCTTCCGAGGTAGGGGCCAAGACTGGTTCTCCCGCGTCCTCCTTAAGAGGTTCCATAAGACGCCGCCCTCCACCCTGGCTTCCCCGATCCTCGTGGACGATAGGGGGCTCCGTTTCGAGGTGCCCTCGGGACTCTCCATCGCTGACAGCTTGCTCTCTAAGATGGGGAGATCGTCCGGGGGCAGAGTTCCTCGGGGGACTCTTAGGACCCAGATGGCGGCCATTGCTCAGGAGGCCGTGTAGGTTAGTGTTCGCAGCCCAGCTGGTTTCCCATTCAGCATTTTTGTTTGCGTGATCTAGTGCCTCCCTTCCTTCCCCGACCCCCATTTTTTTCTTCAGGTCCTCCAGCACGTCGCCCTTGTCGTCAGCATGGAGGACGAGGAAATCACCTCGGTGATGCGGGCCGCGGGCGAGTTCTCCTCGCTGGAGGAGGAGAGCTTGAGGCAGGAGCTGGAGGCGGCGGCGGAGAAGGTCACCGCCCTTGAGGACCGGGTGGCGGCCGGGAATCGAGAGATCGCCAGGTGCCGAGAGGCCGTCCGAGTCGCCGAGACCTAATTGGGGGACTCCCAGTTGCTCATCGCCACCATGAGGAAAATGACGATCACCCTCCGAAAGGAGAATGAGGCGGCGAAGGAGGCGATGAAGCGTGCCGAGCTTCGGGCATCGAAAGCCGAGCTTCTGGTGTTAGAGGCGATGGAGAACTACGATGGTTCAGACCAGTTCTACACCGGCCTCGCTCGAGCTGCTGGCTTTGTTTGGCACGATGCTCTCGACGCCGTCAAGGCCGTGATGCCGGCGTTCCCTGACGACGAGCTTCGGGAAGAGTTCCCCCCGGGGATGAGGTGCAGGGGAATGCCCCTGGCGGAGTTGTAAGGGAAAAGGCCCTTGGCGGGAGTGCAGGGGACAGGTCGGCAGCCTCGACCACCGCCGTCGAGGGTTCCGCTGATGGTGCCGACCCTCAAGGCGCCGTCCCGTTTGTCGCAGGGGAAGTGTTGTTCATCGACATTCCCCCCAGCCCCGAGGCCTGAGACTCTTCACTTCCCCTTTTTTTTTCTTTGCGCCGAAATTTTGTAAGCCTTCGGGGGAGCCCACAATACCCTTGTAAAAATTTCCGACTTGATGAGTAAAATCTTCTTGCAGCATTCTTTTGTTTGTGGTAAGCATTTTTATTTGCGCTGTACTGCTTTCATGCTAAGTTGGTTTTTCGTCTAGCGATTGCACGTCGAGTTGAGAGTTAAAGTCGACCTTTTGCTAAGTGTGCAGACACCGGTGTAAGGTCGGCATCTCTATGGCCCCGAAGTCGATGTGGTGATCGCTTAGACATGGATTGACCGAGAAGGGTAGCTGCTCGGTGGCCTCTTGATGATGGCTTGGTTCTTTGGTGTTGTGGGTATTTGACTACCAGCCAGGGATAATCGAGCAGGGTAGCTGCTCTGTTGCCTCTTGACGAGGGCTTCAAACCTTAGCGCGGGAGGGGCCGTAAGAGGCCTGCTAAGGACGGGCCGAGCAGTGTTGCTGCCCGGTGTAACACCCTAGTTCATTTATACCAATTTCAGTTTCCGTATTTGCTTATTTTTGGTATTTTCTTGATTGATCGTGTTTTGGGTGCAAATGGTATTTTACATTTTATATTGCATTCGACCCGACCCGCTTGCTTGAAACTTGTTTGATTCATATTTATGAATTATCCTGACTTGTTACATAGACATGTGCACTTTCATGAATACTGCATACTGGCATTTTATCTGGTATTGCATCTTTTACCATATAACATTTTAAAGTCACGTAAAATAATTTAAAAATACATAACATGGCATGCATGATGTCCTGACCCTGTGGTAGCATCTGCACATCTTGTTCTCGTCCCGTTCAGTGAAACAGACGTATTTGGATGGCTACGCGCACGTACATGCATCCAATTTTTGGGGTATGCATTTTCGTTACCTGAGCACTCATTTTGAAATTTGGACCTCACATATATTTTTCATATTTTAAACTGAAATTTTAGACCCGACCCGGGCGTGTTTTGGAATATTTTTTATCCCGCCAAAATTCAAATTTATTTAATATAATATTAAATTTTATTCGACGGTTTAAATTTCTTTAACTATTCAAATCTTTTAAAAACTAACAAATATCTTTTTCAAATTAAAATTTAAACCGCATAACAAACTCTCTCTCTATCTCTCTCCTCTCGCGAGCCCTCTCTCACTCCTCTCGCAATCACTGTAGGTTCCTCGGGTGTGGTCACCTCCCCGCGTCTATCATCACCTCCCTTCACTAAACTTCTTCTAATTATCTTCTTCTTCTCCTTTTTAACCCGAGCCCTACGAGAGAACCCATCAACCCTCTGGCTTCTCAAACCCTAACCCTAATCTCATTCAACTCCCTCAAAGCCTCACCTCTCTTCCTCCTCCACTATCTTCTTCCTTCTCCATGCACCCCGAGCCCCCTGCACACACACCCTGCACCCACAGAACCCTCACCTCGTCGCCGTTCCCTCGCCTCCGACGACCCCAGCATCACACCACCACCACCATCATCTCCTCCTCTTCCTCTCCTCTGCATTCTCCCTCTACACCAACCCTTGCAACACCCCAGCCAACACCAAACCGACCCAAACCCTAACCTAACCCTAAAACACAGAACCCTAGATTGTCGGAGCTCCGTTCACCGCTGTTGACACCATCCCCCTATCTGTCTTCGCCTCTGTGCACCCCACGATCGCTGGAGCCGGGATCGATACTGACGATCCAGATAGCGTACCTTACCCGCGTGATCACCCTCGTGCGTTACTTGGACCCGTTCCGTGTGCCGTGCGTGCGTCGCGACATTTTACCGACGTCGGACGTACCGTACATATCCGTTTCTTGATCCGTCTAGACAAGCTAACCTTGCTAAATGCTATACTATTGTATTCTATGCCTATTTGAATTATAATACCCTATAATGATTAGTTTTACATCCATTCATATCATTTTAGATCTAGGTCATGAAAACTTATTTTGTTACATACTATACTATCATATACTGCATCAAATTGAATAGTTACATCTCATATTGTTTAGTTGTATATTCCGCACTTGTTAGTTTATCATTTTACGGTTATATGATATCCGTTTGCATCCATATCAAATAAATATAGCTGCATCTACAGATCACATTAATACATAATACTGATGTTTTAACACCCCATGTTTAATAAAGTGCATCCTAATTAGTATTGGAACTATAAATGTAACCCTAATCGATAATTGTGCATCAATATTATTAATTTTATATCTATTTGCATACCATGTCACATTATTTCATTTTATTGTTATATTAGTACTCCATACTTGATTTTGTGCACCCATACTTATTACAGTTTGATTATGAGCACCCACTTGATACTTGTGCACTACCTGACATGACCTGATACACTACTACTGACATCCGCATGATACATGTGCACTACCTGACAGGACCAGATATATTACTACTGACTTATTACTTGATCTTGTTACTAATGCCAACAATCTTGACCTGTTGTCCCTACGGACATATCCTGTGCCTATTTAGACAAACCTGTACCTACTTGATCCTGTGTTGGCATTAGCACCCGATTTATCAATACCTGACTTACACACATAACCTTGGGGGTATGGGGAAATCAAGATTGTAACTGAACATAACTCAAAGGACTATTACATCCTGTACTGTGGTCCCGTGGGGTATGAACGGGACATAGACTCACAGTCTATTATATATTATACCGTGGTCTCGTGGGGAATGAACGGGGTATAGACCGATGGGTTACGATGAGAATTATATTAATTGATTTCGAATAAGTTTAGAGTAGATAACCCTATAGCACAGTTTAGATTACTCACTGCACTTCACCTGATTATATCCTGTTCACTGATCTATATTCATGTTACGGTTTACTTGCTACTGATGACTTGTTACTGTTCATACTTCATGCCTGCATATTTCATTACATCCTGCTTGCTTAAAATTATTAATATTATGACGCACTGACGTCTGGGTTTTTCATGGCCCAGATCCATTATCCTTATCGCAGGCAGTCCAGGAGTATTTTGATCAACAGGCTGAGCAGTGAGAAATTGTTATTAGTTTAGTTTAGTTTTCTTTCAGTATTTCATTCCTGATGTGAGCCCGCATTATGGGACGTATATTCCAGTTTATTATTGTACTTGGATCTTTTGATTCCGCATTATTTTATTTCATGACTCATTTATTCTGTCTTATGGACATGTGTTAGATAGTTTATTACTGTTCTTGATATCTCTACAGCCGTAATGTGATTGTGGAAGGATATTTCCTATCCACAGGTATCATGGTTGGCTCTGTCACGTGCCTATCTTAGCGCACTCTGGGAAGCGGGGCGTGACACCCGGTGCCTCTCGGCGAGGGCTTAGATCCCTGGCATCGTGGGGTAAGAAATTACCGGCCAGAGATAACCGAGCGGGGTGGCCGCTCGGTTGCCTCTTGGTGAGGGCTTCGATTCTTAGCGCGGGAGGGGCCGTAAGAGGCCTACTAAGGACGGGCCGAGCAGGGTTGCTGCCCGTTGCCTCTTGGCGAGGGCTTAGATCCCTGGCGTCTTGGGGTAAGAATTTACCAGCTAGGGATAATCGAGCGGGGTGGTTGCTCGGTTGCCTCTTGGTGAGGGCTTCGATCCTTAGCGCGGGAGGGGCCGTAAGAGACTTGCTAAGGACGGGCCAAGCAGGGTTGTTTCCCGGTGCCTCTTGGCGAGGGCTTAGATCCCTGACGTCGTGGGGTAAGAAATTACCAGCCAGGGATAACCGAGCGAGGTGGCCACTCGGTTGCCTCTTGGTGAGGGCTTCGATCCTTAGCGCGGGAGAGGCCGTAAGAGGCCTGCTAAGGACGGGCCGAGCAGGGTTGCTGCCCGGTGCCTCTTGGCGAGGGCTTAGATCCCTGACGTCGTGGGGTAAGAAATTACCAGCCAGGGATAACCGAGCGGGGTGGCCGCTCGGTTGCCTCTTGGTGAAGGCTTCGATCCTTAACGTGGGAGGAGCCGTAAGAGGCCTGCTAAGGACGGGCCGAGCAGGGTTGTTGCCCAGTTGAGTCATGAGGTTCTGTCCGATCTTCCCTGGTTCATAAACATTGGGAGAGGCAACCGTCGCCAGCTGCACGTGGGGGGAATCCTTGGGGGAGGCGTGACGTTTTGGGAAGTTGCGTCCGTTCTTGCCACGTGGCGGCACGGTATTGGATTGATCTTGGTGGATCCCAGGATTCACGCGCAAATCTTGGCCTTCAAGGATTCCGTATGGGGTTATAAATAGAGAAGGAGATGGCAGCCCCTTTGGCACTGTTTTCTCTTGAGATGACTGGTCGTATGTATTCGATCGAAGAGATCATCACCTTTGATAACGTCTCCTTGTATGACCCATCCTTGGCTGAGGATGGGTACCGAGGAGTGGTTCGGCGTCTCGAGGATCACGTCGGCCGGCTTCTCCCTTGGCGGGTGTCCCTTCTCTAGTTGCTGATGTACGCGATTTGGAGGAGGTCCCCGGGGTTGGACAACCCCCTCACCGAGGAGCTTCTGGACGAGGCGCTCGACAAGGTGCGTTTAATCTTCCTGCTCGGCCTCATCTCGAAAGCCAGGCACGACCGATCCTTGGCCATCATTCTGGAGTATTTCAAAATAAGATACATCGTGAGCCAAGGGGCGGAGGACGAAGCGTCGGGTGCTTCCGTGGCATCCCGGGTTCGTGCGCAGCGTCGGCGGGAGCGGGCCGCAGAGGCTAGGGCCCGGCAAGCGGAAATCTACTCCGAGTATCACCGGGAGTATTTCCTCGATCCCGTTCCACCTCTGTTGTAAATTCTCTTTTTTTTATTTTCTGTAAGGCTAAGGAGCCCCCGGTACCTTTTGAATGAATAAAACTTTTCTTTTTGCAATGTTCTGGGGTTCCCTTCTTATTATTTGAACAGAAAGAACTTTAGAAAGATTTACATTGCCTTTGTGAAAGAAGAAATATATATAGATACTCTTTCAGAGGTACATCTTGAGCTTCTCAGCGTTGTAAGGCCGTGGAAACTTGCGTCCTTCCGCATCTTGCAAACGGTAGGCTCCGCCGGGCAATACCTCGAAGACGAGGAAAGGGCCGTCCTATTTTGCGGAAAACTTATGCAGCCTGCCTTGGTCGACGAACTCATTCTGCCTTAGGACTAAATCTCCGGCCTTGAAGAGGCGACGCTTGACTCACGCATTGTAGTAGCGGGCGGTTTGTTGTTGATAGGCGACAGCTCTTATCTGAGCTCGGCCTCGTTTTTCTAACAAGATGTCTAGGTTGGTTCGTAGCGCCGTGGTGTTTGCTTCATCGTCGAAGTGTTCGACCCGGTGACTGGGTAGCCCGATCTCCGCTGGGACCATTGCCTCGGTCCCGTAGCAGAGGCTGAAAGGGGTTTCCCCGGTGGGGGTCTTCTTTGAGGTGCGCAGGGCCCATAGGACCCGGGGCAATTCCTCGACCCAACTACCTTGGCGTCCTTCTAGGTGTGTCCGGAGACCTCGGAGGACATCCCGATTAGCGACTTCGGCTTGCCCGTTGCATTGGGGATGTGCGACCGCGGCAAACTTCATGAGGATATGATATTCATTGCAGAATTCCTTCACTTTTTCGTTTTCGAAGTTTGTCCCGTGGTCGGTGATGATACACCTCGAGATGCCAAACCGGAGTATCACGTTGTTCTGCAGGAACTTGATAGTTGTGGTGGCATCCGGTTTCCTGATGGGGATGGCCTCGATCCACTTCGTGAAGTAATCCACTGCGACGAGGACATATTTGTGCCCTCCCGTACATGTAGGGAACTGGCCTATCATGTCCATCCCCCACTGGGCGAATGGCCACGGGGAGGTTAGGGTGGTCATCTCGGTAGCCAGAAAGTGAGGTACGCTTCAGTGGAGTTGGCAACTTTTGTATCTCCTGACGAGCTTTTGGGCGTCTTGGTGAATAGTTGGACAGTAGTACCCCTGGAGCAATGCCTTCTGAATTAAGGTGCGGCCCCTTGGTGTGCGCCGCCGACCCCTTCGTGGATCTCACGGAGGACGTAGTCGGCTTCGTGGGGGTTGACGCACCGGAGCAGGGGCTGAGTGAAGGACTTCTTGTAGAGGTTCCCATTGCTCCAGACGAAGTGACGGGATTTGGCTCGGAGACGGCGGGCTTCTCCCCGATATTCTAGGAGCGTACCTTCCCTTAGGAATTCTACGAGGGGCTTCCTCCAGTCCCGGTCTTCTTCCTGGGCTGTGTACACATGAAGTATTGTTGCCCCGTTTTCCACGCTGGGCCGTGGCAAGATCTCGAAGAGAATAGATCGCTTGTTGTTGGCCGAGTAGGATGAAGCCAGCTTACTCAAGGCGTCGGCTTGGGCGTTTAGCTGTCTGGGGATTTACTCTACCTAGACTTCGACGAAGTTTTTTTGAAGACTTCTTACCTCAGCCAGATACTTCACCATTAGAGGTTCCCGAGCCTCGAAATGGCCAGTCACTTGGCCAACGACTAGGGCTGAGTCGCTGTGGATCCGAATTGTTTTCATCCCCAGCCCGGAGGCTATGCGCAGTTCGGCCAGCAGGGCCTCATATTCCGCCGCGTTATTTGATGTCTTGAACCCGAGCTTCAGAGAATACTCTATTTCTGCCTCGTTCGGGCCCCGAATGATGAGGCCGGCACCACAGCCTTCCTCGGTCGAGGACCCGTCGACGTAAAGGATCCAATCAGGGACTGAGTCGGGCATCCCCTCGATCGAGGGTTGAGCTGCGGGGGTCGGCGTGGACTCCGGCTCCTTGCTGGGGATGGTGCACTCGACGATGAAATCGACCAGGGCTTGTGTTTGATGGCTTGCCTCGGGCGGTATTTTATGTCGAATTGGGACAACTCCCACCTCCACTTCTCTAAGCGGCCAGAGGACTCGGGTGAGGCGAGGATAGCCCCTAAAGGGCGCTCGGTAAGAACGAGGATGGTGTGCGCCTGGAAGTAGTGTCGTAGCTTCCTTGAGGCTACAATGAGTGCTAAGACGCTCTTTTCTATAGCCGGATATCTCGTTTCGGCGTCCTTGAAGACGTGGCTTACGTAGTATACCGGCTTCTAGACTCCGTCGACCTCTCGGACGAGCACTGAGCCCGCTGCTAAGTCGGATACCGCCAGATACAGCGTGTCACGCCCCGCTTCCCAAAATACGGAATACGAGGGGTAGACAAGGCCAGCCATGCTCCTACGGTCAAGGAAATGTCCTGCCGTAGTCACACTTCGGCTTCTAGTTTATCATGGTAAACAATAAGTGATGCACAGGTAAAGGGAAAATACAGCAACCGAAGAAAACAATGTAAAGACTGACCTGAAGGGGAACAATGAATGTAACTCGGGAAAGCAAGTCAGGAAGTCTGAGATGCGCTGGTCCAGGCTAAATCTTCTCCTCACACTGAGCATGCATACTCAGGTCGTCAGAGCGACACAATAGCAATATAATGTATATAATCAAGTAACAGTTCTAACAGTGGTAATGGATATGAATAACAGTAAATCAATGACATGCATGAATATAAATGAGCAGAGATCAATGCTGCGGAGCAGTAAAGCAGTATAACGATATGTCATGTATGTCAACACGGTATACAAGGAATGTAAATGACAGTAGCCCTATCAGTCTCTAAGTCTCACTGCACAGGTCAATAAGCCTATCGTCAGTCCAAGTGTGAGAGTCAACCACTCGCGAGTGTCCTCCACCCAAGGGTAGAACCCAAGGGCAAGGGACCACGGGCCCAACATGTAACGAATGTATCACGGTGATATAGCACATACCCTGTAAATCTCCATATAACTCCCTAAATATATAAGCCGGCATGGGACTCCCGAGATTCTGTTGAACTCACACTTAAACTACCCCACACCCCGAGGTCTACATCAAACGCTAACCATCAATCTAAATACTAATCGATCCGTGACAAGTCTGCGCGAGAACTGGAGGCAGGACCTCCATCAAGCACGTCCCGACTAATACCTAAGATAAATGGCAGTGTCTGGTGTCTTATCTGTGACACCCGTGCAAACGCTTCCATAAATGTCCCATTCCACTTATTAGTCACACGTGCACGCATCCCACAGACGTCGACAATGCAATAGAATAATAGGGTCACTGATTGTGCACAAGTACGTAACACTTTCACTTAATCACGAATACACGAACACTGACGTACTTGCCACAATCAACACTAAAATCTAACACAGGGTAAATGCACGATGTCACTAGGTTATCAATACGATGATATGGGTATGATATGATGCATGAACAGTACATAAGCATGAATAGGATGTTATGGAATGGTAATTTATCACTTGCACAATTTATCATGAAACATATGTATGTAATTTAGTGAAATGATAAACAGGTAGTAATTAATATGTTCAGTTAGCTATCCATAGAATTTTGTTTCAAGCCAATCGGGTTTCAGGATCATTAGTTATAACTGTTTCATTTTAAGCGCACGCGGCTGGAAATCCGGCTTCAGAATCAGGAATCCATTTCGCAACGCATTTTAACCCCAGTTGGGATCATAATTTAGCGACGGTACAGTTGGATGAATTCTAGGGTTTTCAGTAGTGTTTTCAACGCAACAAACGGATCTTCAGTCGCGTCTGTACGTTAGGAGTTATAATCTGTTTAATATCAACATGCCAATTCTGATTCTGCTGGGACTGTTATGCGTCCCGATCTATTAAATTACAGATTAAATATCAAACGGTAACGAAACAGGACGGAACCAAATGCGTTGTCTAGATAATAGAGTTATCTACAATAATCAGCAGAGTTCCGCAACCGACGAGTTAAGGAAATCCTATGGTACCCATTACGGAACAGCTACCAATAACTGGAGTCGCTCTGGACTGCAGTCCAGAGTCGCACTCCGATCCTATTTTCATCATGGTTTAAGTACAGGAATGTCTGGAAAACAATACAGGGTTAAATTTTGTCGAGTCGGCTTCGATTTGAGCCCTCGAACGCACCATTCTCGTATGTATATGATTTATGGTGAATTTAACGGTTTTCAGGTATAGTAAAATTTCAGTTTTACGGTTAAACTTGGGGGCAGTTGTTTTAATCGTTAACAATCAAATTATCCAACGAAATTCACACACTATGTTCACAGCCCTACGGGCCAACCTACACCATTGAGTTCCGTCAAATTTGATAATGATTTTCTATGAGAACAAGCATCGAACGGTTTTATGGCAATAATTAGCATCAAGCAAAACATGGAATATCTACGATTTTGATTTGTAATTTAATGATAAATAGCATGAAAGCAAGTAAAACTTGCCTGGAGGCGTCCCGGGGATGTACGGTGACGGTGAGGTCACGAACGCGCGACACACGCGCGGCACGGCAACTAGATTTGGCTTGAACTCGAGTCTCGGCAACGACGGCTCGCAGCTTGGTGGTCGGGGCTCGGCTGTGAAGCTTGGCCCTGTGCGTCAAGGGTTCGATGATGGGTGATGATGACAATGGTGAGGATGTTAGAGAGAGAGAGAGAAAGAGAAGTTTAAAGAGAGAGAGAGAGAGAGAGACAGTGAGAGAGAGAAGATACAGAGAGAGGGATATTGAGTGAGAGTCTGAGAGAAATAGAGTGAGAGAGAGGGCTGTGAGTTAGAGGATTTGAGAAAGAGAGGAACAGAGGAAAGGAAGGAGAGAGAGAGACGATGACGACAACGACGACGATGAGGGTTCGCTGGTCGTCGGCGCAGGGCGGCCAAGCTCGGGTGCAGGGTTGGCGTGCAGGGCGCTTGACGGGGGTGCTCGGGTAAGGTTGTCGGGTATTGGAGGGAGGTGAGGAGGTGATGGGTGCAGAGAGGTTGGTGGGGTTGACGACGATCGTTGGAGGTTGCAGGCAAAGCTCGATGGCGGGGGCGATGGTGAGCGGAAGTGCGGGTTCGAGAGGTGAGGGGAAAGAGTGAGTGGGCGCGTACGAGAGGAGGGATAAGGAGACGGGGGCGATGGTCGTGGGCGTAACGTGCGCGAGCGCGGGCGTTGGTGGGGGCGAGGAACGCGCGACGTGGTCGCGAGCGGGGATTGAGGGAAGGTGCCGTTGGATTTTAAATTGGAAGATGAACAGGAGAAGGCGGGTCGGGTCGTGTGTGAGGAGGCGGGCACGGGTTGGAGAGGGAACGTGGGCTGCAGGCAGTGGGCCGGGCCAAGCGAGCTTTAGAAAAATAATAGGGATAAAAGAAGTAGGCCGGGCCGAGAAATGAAGGAAATGGTTTAAATAGGTTTTCGTGGGCTCGGGCCAGGAATAAAAGAACTTGAGAAATGAAACGGGCCAGGCACTTGGGTTAAGGGAATTAAACAAAACTTTAGATAAGAGTGGAAAGGCAGAGAAAACCAAGGGAAAAATTTTAAAGAAAGGAGAAGGAAAATAGCAGTGAGCAGGGGAGGAATGAAATAGGTTTAAGCTTTATGGAGAAAATGAATGGACTAGGGGAAATAATGTCGGGCCGCAGGAATAAATTAGAGGGGAAAAATGGAATAAGGCCGAGAGATTTGGCTACTGGGCTGAGGGAATAATTGAAGGGAAAAAAGAATTTTAGATAATGAATTTAGTGGAGTGTGCTGGGTAATGCTCAAAGAAAAATGGGGTTTTAATAAAATAATTTAAGTTATAAAGAATGGCTTGGGGATTTGGCCTTACACTTAACATTTTGTTTTAAACTTGACTAGGGAAAAATACTTAAAAATGAAATAGAGTTCTAGATCGAGATGGGGGTTACATAAATAGGGAAGGAAAAATAAGGGATTGGAATTATGGTTTGAGAAAATAGCGGGGTACAAATGATTGGGAGTTTAGGGTCTAAAGGAGTTCCCAAAATAAATAAACTAATAATTAATTATAAATAAAAGTGAAATCTCATAAGTTAACGAGAAACTCAAATATTGGTATAAAGAGGGCCGGGTGTTACACAGCGAGAACACATTTCCTTCAACTGGTCGGGTGAGCAGCGGTGACGTCGCAAGGTGACTCTTTAATTGGTCAAAGGCGGTCTGGCACTCCTCTGACCACTCGAACCTCGGGATCTTTCTTAGAGCCTTGAAGAATATGAGGCACTTTTCCCCAGACCTCGACATGGAATGGCTCAGAGCGGCTACCCGCCCCGTCAGTCGCATGATTTCGACGTTAGTCTTGAATGCGGCCATGTTGAGGATAGCGTCAATTTTCTCTGCGTTAGCTTCGATTCCACGGTGGGTGACCATGAAACCGAGGAACTTTCCCCCAGTGGCCCCGAATGCGCACTTGGCGGGGTTCAGTTTCATCTTGAACTTGCGGAGTACTTCGAAGGCCTCGCCCAGATCCTTAGCGTGGTCGACCGATGAGACCAATTTGACGAGCATATCGTCGACATAAACTTCCATGTTCTTGCCGATCTGCGGCTTGAACATGCGATTGACCAATCGTTGGTACGTAGCTCCGGCGTTTTTGAGGCCGAAGGGCATCACCTTATAATAGTATATGTCATGACCCAAAATAGCCCGTGACTGGCACTTGAATCATATGAAGCCTATAAGACCCCATCTAATTCAAGTAAGCCAAAAGCCCTTAAATCTAAAACTATTTTAAAGAGTAAATAAGAAAATAGTTTTTAAGAAGTGAAGAAAACAGGTTTTTAAAACAAGGGTTTTAAAATAGGTAAGCCGAATATGCATTTTAAATCCTCCATATCTTTTCTAAAAATTTCGGCAGAGTTTCCTTTGTAAATACTGGCCCCGAACGGGGTACAACAAGAATAATATATATGCAATGATAAAAGGCTTCCCCAAGCGGGAGCTAGCTCTTCGTCAATCGACGGTCACAACCATGCAAGCAATATAATATACAACGCCAAAGGGCGAGGATCAAAACTCAAAAAGAAACTCAAAATCAATATGAAAACCATAGTACTACAACGCGCGACTCTAAGGTCGAAATAATACATAACTGGTTTTCTAAGTCTGAAACAATATACAAATTTTGGTTGATGGAATTACTAGATACAACTGAATAAAATAATACAAGGGTGGTCACGATGCGAGTGAACCCACCCACCAATGCAATCACCCAGAAAAGGAGCAGTGTGCCAGAAAAGCCGCAATGAAACCTGTACGGCGAAACCTGCAAGAACTGTGGCACAATAGGGGTGAGTTGGCAACTCGGGAATAGAAAACATCACAGAGCAGAAATCGTATGTATGACACAATCCTAGGTCAAAACGATCAGATATATATATATAAATCTCAAATGAATAAGTCTGAAGCATGATAAGGTGGCAATGTAACATCTATACATGAGTGTAGTGCCAAGTGCTCGTGCCAGTGCCTCAGGTAATAACATATCATAAATATGAGGTATGATCAATGTCGACTGTATCATGAAGTCTATGAAAAAGTGGATATCATCCAACTATGTAATCAATGTCATCAATGTCAATATATGTATGTGGAAATCGTCCATGCGTCACCCAATGACAATAAGCATCATGCATGAAATATCATAAAGCATATGCATGGAAGTATGAGGATGTAAATCAATAGGTGTCGCTCGCGACATATCAAATCATGGAACCTGAGTGTCAAGCATCGACACTCGAAAACATCATGAAACCTGTGCCCAGCATCGGCACGTAAATCCTTATATATCTCAGGCGCCGCACACCCTAGTCGGCCCTCATATCCATCTCATGACTCCAGTCGGTATCCTCCGGATAACCGACGGGTCCCAAATACTATCACCTATAGGTATTACTCCCCTGCCGGGCTCACCATCTAGCATATACGAGTCTTCTTGCCCCGGGTTACCTCAGCGGGTCCACCATGTACCCGCAGACGGTGCCTACCGCTCCTCGAATCGGGTTTCACATGCCACTCTCAGAACCGAGAAAACACATGGTGGACGCACTGAAATATCATATCAAGGGCAACCGGGTTTTTGAAACAACACATACTCTCTTTTTTAAAATACCCTCGGTTCCCAAATCCAGAAATATCAAGGAAACAACATATCTCAATGCGTATAATCAGAAAGCATGATGTATGCGACATATAAAAGAATGTAAGCATATCAATATATCATGCAACATGGAATAGTAATATGCACATATTGGGGAAAACCGCTCTTTTAAAATGAATCGGTTTTAAAGAGTATCTTGCGGTTCCCAAATCTCCAAATTAAGCGAGAAATCATCTATGTATGTGCAAATATGTATGCGTACAAGTATGCCATGCAAGGGTCATATCCTGAACGCAACAGTACTACAATGTAGTAACATGGCAATTATCGATGATGAAGTGTGTGAGCCGGCAAGCAAGTGTACGTGGAACATACGCATCATCGATAATGGTGCTGGTGTCCTAACAACATGGGTTCAATATACAATAAACTCATTTACATATACAATGCGATGCGAATAGCATGAATATGCGGAAATCGAATAATAAATGCAACAGTGACGTATCTGCATCAATATAAAAATGTCCTACAGTTTGCCTTTTGAAATAAGACGAATCGGGGTTTTTAGTAAAATAAGGGCTACGGTGTTTTTAAGAAAAGATGCGTCTTTTAAAAATATTCGTAGAATCCCTTTGCCTATCATTGAAATACTCCCGATTCGTTAGTTTTGAAATAGGTATAATATCGGCCTAGTCTAACATCTACTAGCAAAACTACAGCTCTAACTAGCAAATCAATCAGGAGGGGTATGGAAACCACCTAAATCTGAGTCGTTATATATATATATATATATATATATATATATATATATATATATAGTCGGTGATCCCGCCTCAAAGGAACCGCGTACGATACAAAATCATATGACATCCTCGAGTCATGAGTGCGGATCTATCATCAATATAAAGCTCGTACGGTAAATCATCGTACGGCATCCCAAAAGCTGGGTACGGGTCAATATCATATTCCTCTCATCAAATATCAGGTATCATTATCATCATATCACATGATCCCGCGTACTGATCTAAGTCTAGTACAAATCGATACCATCTACATAAATATAAATGCGTGTGTGGAACACACGTCCAAAGGCCCGCTAAAATCACATGTCGTATCCCAAATACGAATCACAATATATCACCGATCTCATGACACTATACCCAATCTCATCGACTCATCTCCAAATATCAACCACTATCCTCGTCATCTAGGTATAAGTATAACGAAAATGCATGTGTGTGCGTGTGGGTGTAAGCCTATTCTAGGGTTCGCATCTAGGAACTATACTAGTTTACTTCTACGCCCTAATCTAATCATAGTACACCTAATCTCATCTCAAATATCCACGACACACAATAAGCTATCATAAATAGTATATATATACTACTAAATGTCGGACTGTGGGGGTGCCATACGCCATCCACCCGACATCCCCCGTAGATATAATCTACTCACCTTGATCTTGCTTGCCGATGTCGATGTCGCTACCGTCTTCTTCGTCGTATTGGATCACCGTGGGGGTACCTACATGTTACATGTATCGCATCGCATTAAAACTAAATCAACACTAAAACGATACATGGAAACCAAAACGGTACGCTTAAAAGCCTATAGGTTAGAACCTATGGTTAGCCTTCGCAAAACAAGCCGAAATCACTCGATATAGACATACAAACGTCACGCGATCGAGATAACGCACAAATATCAAAATCTGGAAATCGAAATACGGAAAACCATAACTAATTTCAAAGCAGCAACCTATAAAAGTGTTCCCAGATTTTGTCTCAGGTGAAACTAAGGTTCCGAAACAACACGACTCATGAATCCTCCTACAGCACCAAAACACAAACTTTCTTGGTCCATAGGGTTGCTTGTGAGCTTGTGCACCTTTTTTGAGAAATGGAAATGGTGTTTTGAGGTGTTTAGCATGGAGTTTTAGAGGTTTGAAGAGGGGAGGGAGTGAGGGGGAGGCAGCAGCAGCTGAAGGAAGGTTAGGGGAGAGAAAATGAGGTAAAATGGTGGAGAAATGGTTCAAAACCCTAGTTGACTCTCACCCACTCTTTCTCTCTCTTCACCATACCTAATATTCTAATCCTTTTCTTTTTCTTTTCTAATTCCTTCTCTCCTCAATAGTAACCCCAAAATAATAAGCCATGCACCCAAAACCTGTAGGAAAATGTAACAAGTGTGGAAAAAAGACATGTGCACAAAAACACGCTTAAAGTCTGATTAGTGATTTTTAATCGCGATTAGCACTATATTAGTGTCAAATTAATCATAAAAACTTTTAAAATGGCATAATTCCATAAAACACCCTCTTTTAGAATTTTCCATAATTTTCCAAAAAATTTCCCCAATTTATCGGTATTTAATTATACCGAAATATTAAAATATTCATTTAAAATTAATATTAAATTATAAAAATTCCCAAAAATAATATTTTATTTTTTTGAAATGTTACAATCTTCCCCCTTAAAGAAATTCGGTCCCCGAATTTAATTTAAAACCCCTTAAATACTAAAACATTTCAGTAAAAGTCCAAGTTGTCGGGGCTCCGAAATCATCAATACATAAAACGCATCATAGCGCAATGCATGCGCATGAACAATGAGCAGATAACTCAAAATCAAATCTCCGTCAAGCATCCCGCAATCATCGGAGTCATGGTAAAGACACAAATGTCAAAGCCAATATAAAACCAGTATGATATAAATCAGAACTATACATGTAGACATCAATCTATACATGTAAATAGCTGAAATAAATGCATGCCAAATCTTTTTAAGTCACTGTGCGATGTGCATAACACTGCACAGTGGCGGACGTCTATTATAATAAAATAACCATATACGTATATATCCTTTGTTTAATATGTACGTTCCGCCGTTTTGAAAACAATTTAGAAAGGTTTCCTTGTTTTAAACGTTTCGTGTCATATCAGACACGTAGGTAAATACTGAGACTATAGCTCTCTTTTTGGAAATCCCTTCGATAACTATCAATGCATGCAAAAGTATATACAAGCACTGTCCTCTGACTAGTCCCACTCAGTACGAAAACAAATAGCAAATATCATAAAAACGTACTGGTCCATAAGGAATAAATCCCAAAAATGTATATAAGAATATCCTGTGCGTCTGGTGCACACGGAAATCAAAATCCATATATGTGCCATACATGTGCACAGAAACATCATCTAGGTGCAACGGGTGTGCACGAAACAACTGCCAAGGGCAATGGACGTGCCTGACAGAAAAATCAGGTGCATCTAATATGCACAAAGAATCCCGATTTAATGCATCTAGTGTGCACCAAAATCGTATATCAAAACATGCGCTCAACACGCGTGAAAATCCAAATCGAATGCACGGAGTGCAAGAAATCAACATCAATATCAGAATCAGATCGACGGTATACAATACGGTGCAATCCAAATCAGGTATACCGCGGTATATTAGCTCACAACCATGTGCATCAGCGTGCACAAATCAAATCAAAACACTAAAAGTGCATGAAAACTATGCTGGAAGCGTAAATCAAATCACCGGCATAAAATAGGCATGAAACCACAATCAATACCTCAAGCATAATAACTATGCGCAAAATATCAATACCCAGTAGGTGAAACCATGGTGCACGAAAACAAATATCATAAAACTCAGTCATCAAGACTAAATCATGCAAATAGATCGCCCAAAATACTGAAATCCAAGGTGACGGATACGTGATAATCAAATCAACAAATCACAAATCATAAGTATCGTCGTCGGTATATCCTCCTTCAAGGTCGAGAAGGTGTCGGTGCATCCAACGCTAGCAGCGCAAGATATCTACTTGCCTCTTGTTCACGGTCTGGCGTCCTCTGTTTCTGGGTCTTTATCTTCTCTGCGGATTAACAATCTCGCAATCTATCGGCTCATCGGCCCTGTAAGGTGTGCTAACTGGGACGATTCCGTTCTGGTACTTCTCTGGTCAATCTGCGTCCTCAGCACATCATTTCCTCGGAAACCGGTCGCATTCTAACGCCTCTGTAGACATATCCGACCTTTAACCTTAACGGAAGTAACAACAGCTCAGCAGCATCTCGCCTCAATCTCGTGTCCCGCTTGTCTATATCATCGTCTACTCCGACGTCACGTCTCTATCTGCGCACTGCAATTGTTCTCAGATACGTCCATCCGAAGTCTCTCACACGGACTCGAAATCACGAACTCAGTATCTTCATCACTCTGTAGAAGATATCTGGCCGAACACGTCCTCGGGAACCCGTCCCAACCTGCGAAGGTATACTCCATATACAACGCCTCTGCATGCGTATCGCATCTCTGATGTCAGCGGAGTGGAACGTCATCTCATCGAAATCTCGTGCGAACTCTTTACTCCACTTCGTTCCAATGTCGACTGATTCGGACTCGTCGCCTCGTTGCTGCATGGACTGCGCTCCAACGGCTATGCTCATATCTGGAGTCTCCCAAGCAGTGTATCCCATCACATGATATCTGAAAGATGTCGAACCATCCGATCGATTTATCAAAACCTCATAATCCCCCAAGAGATCAACATCTTGGGTACAGTTTAATAGTATCGAGTACATACCACAGTATCAGTGGTCCAGCCGTAGAAGGGCAAACCCAAGCCTCACTAATGGCGCCGCGGAACTGCCGCAAACCCTAAGGTTCAAATGCTTTCACACGGTCATTATGTCGAGTTAGGATTTCATTCTTCTAGAGGGTCCATAGAATCACTTGCACGTCTTTCTGAATACTTTAAACTTGGAATATGGGTTTCTGATATTCTATCGTCTCTATCAACTCTCAACGAATCTGCGTGAAGTCGTCTTTAGCTAGAATCAATCTATCTTATGACCTCGCATCGGGGTAAGCGAACGAACCACATGTCCTAGTCGTCCATCCTTGGGTGACTAGCGACCTTCCATCCTATCTCTAAGTATATACTCATGATGCAGTAGCTCCAATCATCTGGGCGATATCTCGTCATTTGCAGCAGCAACTTGCTGATTCGTCTGTACGCTGAACAACGCCTCAATCATCATGAATAAGCGATATATCAATGGTCATCACATCCTGGCTGGCCTCTAGCAGTAGCCTGATCCTCTGGTGCCGATCAGCACATCCGGGAAATCTCGTAAAAGCGATCTGTTAAACGCTCATGGCGCGAAAACACAGTAAGACGACGCCTCTATATGTAATCATATGTCCCTGGAATCACGCTCTGTTCAGTCCTCATCCGTGACGAGTTCAAGCTGACGCAACTCTAGCCATAGCTCTCTCTCTCTGCCCGTGTAATCGTGGCAGCAAAATCATAACCAGTATCGATGAGGATAGATCATACGAATGAATATAATACTGTGCAAGGAAATGTACATCCTAAGGTTTCTGAAGCGGAGTGGCGTGTTGTAAGTATGCCGCGGAACATACACACGGTACGTCACTCTACTGAAGTACCTACTCCATCAACTAAGGGTCATCCTACGCGACGAAAGTTCGGGTATAATACCCCCTCGACTAAGTTTAAGTTCCGTAAGGTCAAGCCTAAGTTCCGTATATATATAAACGCTCTAGGCTCCACATAGTCAAACTTAGACTTGAACCAAGGTTAACCTAGCGCTCTGATACCAACTTTGTCACGACCCAAAATAGCCCGTGACTGGCACTTAAATCATATGAAACCTATAGGACCCCATCTAATTCAAGTAAGCCAAAAGCCCATAAATCTAAAACCATTTTAAAGAGTAAATAAGAAACTAGTTTTTAAGAAGTGAAGAAAACAGGTTTTTAAAACAAGGGTTTTAAAATAGGTAAGCCGAATATGCATTTTAAATCCTCCATATCTTTTCTAAAAATTTCAGCAGAGTTTCCTTTGTAAATACTGGCCCCGAACGGGGTACAACAAGAATAATATATATGCAATGATAATAGGCATCCCCAAGCGGGAGCTAGCTCTTCGTCAATCGACGGTCACAACCACGCAAGCAATATAATATACAACGCCAAAGGGCGAGGATCAAAACTCAAAAAGAAACTCAAAATCAACATGAAAACCATAGTACTACAACGCGCGACTTTAAGGTCGAAATAATACGTAACTAGTTTTCTAAGTCTGAAACAATATACAAATTTTGGTTGATGAAATTACTAGATACAACTGAATAAAATAATACAAGGGTGGTCACGATGCGAGTGAACCCACCCACCAATGCAATCACCCAGAAAGGTAGCAATGTGCCAGAAAAGCCGCAATGAAACCTGTATGGCAAAACCTGCAAGAACTGTGGCACAACGGGGGTGAGTTGCCAACTCATGAATAGAAAACATCACAGAGCAGAAATCGTATGTATGACACAATCCTAGGTCAAAACGATCAGATATATATATAAACCTCAAATGAATAAGTCTGAAGCATGATAAGGTGGCAATGTAACATCTATACATGAGTGTAGTGCCAAGTGCTTGTGCCAGTGCCTCAGGTAATAACATATCATAAATATAAGGTATGATCAATGTCGACTATATCATGAAGTCTATGAAAAAGTGGATATCATCCAACTATATAATCAATGTCATCAATGCCAATATATGTATGTGGAAATCGTCCACGCGTCATCCAATGACAATAAGCATTGTCACGCCCCGCTTCCCAGAGTACGCTAAGATGGACACGTGACATAGCCAACCATGCTACCTGTGGATAGGAAACATCCTTCCACAGTCACATTACGGCTGTAGAGTTATCAAGAACAGGAAAATAAACTAACTATCTAGTACATGTCCATAAGCCAGAGTAAAAGAGTCAAGAAATAACAATATGCGGAAGCCAAAAGATACAATAAATGGAATACCTGGAAGTGAATCAACATACCGACAGGAACTTCACCGCTCGTCTAACAGCGGCAATATTCCTGATCAGTCTGCAACGAGGTAGAAGAATCTGGGCCATGCAAAACCCAGACGTCAGCGCGTCATGTCATCAAGCAATAAAAATATAAACAGGGTAACAGGCAATGCAGATATAATCATGAATGAAAAGCAGATGTAACAGTAATGTAAATCAGGGCAGTGAAGGGTAGTGTGCAGTGAGTAAACTAAACTGTTCTATCGGGTTATCTACTCTCAAGTTTTTGAAATCAATTTGATGAATCATCGATGTAACTCAATAGTATCCCGTGCATACCCGGGACCACGGTCCAGATTCTCGGGCTGAAACCGAGACATGCCGCTAGGCACTAAAACAGGAATATGTACAGATGAATGATGTCAGCAGCATCATTCCAAGGCTGGCCTAGCCTCTAAAACTGATCAGAACAGGTATCGAACTGTCGAGTTACAAGTCAGGTTTCATCATTGATTTCCCCATACCCCCAAGTTATATGTGTATGTCAAGTCAGGTATTCAGTAATCATGAACTAATGCCAACACAGGATCAGGTAAGAGCAGGTTTGTCTGGATAGACAACAGGAACGGTCCGTGAGGACTACATGTCAGGTTTGTTGGTATTAGGCACAAGATCAGGTAACGGGTCGAGCATGGTACATCAGGTCAAGCCAGATAATGTGTAAAGGTGTCGTGTCATGTCAGGAGTGTACGGTACCATGTCATATCAAGTAATAGTCGTAGCAGGTCATGTCAGGGTGTACAAGATATCATGTGGGTGCTCAAAATCAAACTAGCATAAGCATGGCATACAGAACAAGCATGTGTACTAATAAAATCAACAAGTTGGAATTTATAACGTGAAATGCAATCAGGTACAGATTAAGGTATGTAGATGCACGGTTATCAGTTTGTATTTAACAAATGGTTTCAACGTTACATGATTACAGTAAAACACATATGGATATTAAAATCATGTTAATACGTGCTAAATACTCTAGAGATGCAATGATATATAAAAAAAAATACATTCGGTGGATGCAACTGGGTATTCGGGTAGAAACTATTTAAAAGTGCTATGAGTTGTGCAGTGAATTAGTAAGCAATTTAAACCCGGATATTGGTATACGATATGGTGCTCTAACGTGCAACACATCATAATTTAAGATCCGAGTTTACCATGATATAATCTAACATTGAAATGCAATAATGAAATACGGACAGCCTTAGATTCCATTTACAGTTTTAAACATGAAATAATTATGTATAGATGTCACAGTAGCATGCAGCAAGGTTAACTTGCCTTGATCGGATCAGGAACGGGAATACGGAACGTCTCACGTCGGCGAAAAACGTCGCGATGCGCGCACGGTATACGGAACGGATCCAAATCACGCACAGTGTGATCACACGGGTCAGGTACGCTCGCTGGGTCGTCGGGATCGTCGACGGCACGCCGTTTTTCGGCGAACCAGAAACAACAGAGAATAAGACTAAGAGTTTACGAAGAGGGAAGAAAAGAAAGGAAAGAAAAGGATAAGAGATTGGGAAGAAGAAGAGAACTACCCCCCGGTGCACTGGAGTCGCCATGGGGTCAGAGGAGTTGGCCAGGGACGACGACGATGGGTTTTCCGGCGGTGCAAAGGTGTGCAGTGCTTGGTTTTGGTTTCAGGTGTATGGGTGCGCAGGATTTCTGGTGGCTGGGGCCGTAGGCAGAAGAGGAGAGGAAAGGGAGAGGGTAGGCGACGGGACAAAGTCATCGGCGACGAGATCGTCGAGGACGAGGGTGAGGCTGTGAGCTTTGAGGGTGATCGGTTCTTGGGTCAGGGAAGGTGCAGGATCGATGGCGGTGGTGTATGGGTGTTCAAGGAGACGAGAAGGGTGAAGAGGTGGTTGGTAAAGTTGGGTTTCCCGGCAATAAGGGATTGCCGGCGAGGGAGGTTATCTTAGAGTCGGGGAGAAGGTTGGGTGCTCGGGAAAGAGGAAGAAGGGAAAAGAGGAGGAGAGGGAGTGCTGGAGGTGAGGCAGGGGAGGCGACGAGGTTTGCACGGGAGTCGCCGGCGCTAGGGCAACGGCGGTTAGGTTTAACTGGGAATGGGTTCTGAGAAAAGAATGATGCAGGAAAAATATATTAGAGGGGATAGAGAGAGAGAGAGAGATAAACGCGCGCACGAGAGAAGAGAGGAGAGATTTGAGAGGAGAGAGAGAGAGGGTTCACGTGTAGAAATTAATAAGATATATATATATATATATATATATATATATTTGGTTTTAAAGATTTCATAATTGTTTAGATTGGAAAAATTTATATTCTGTTAACAAAATATAGGGTAGTATATTAAATAATAGTTTAGGATATATTAATATAATATTAGTACGTATTAAGATTTTGGCAAATACAAATTTACTCCAAAATAAGCCCGGGTCGGGTCTAAAAATTCAGATTAAAAATATAAAAAATATACGCGACTTCCAAATTTCAAAATGAATGCCCAGTAAAAGAAAATGCATACCCCCAAGAACGGATGCACGTACGTGCGCGTAGCCATCCAAACACGTCCGTTTCACTGAACGGAACGAGAACAAGATGCGCGGATGCTACCACGGATTTAGGGGTATCATGCAGGCTATGAAATGCAATTTTAAATTATTTTACATGACTTAAAATGTTATATGGTAAAAGATGCAATACCAGGTAAAATGCCGGTATGCAGTATACATGAGATGCACGTGTCTATGTAACAAGTCAGGGTAATCTATAAATGTGAATCAAACATGTTCAAACAAGCGGGTCGGGTCGAATGCAATGTAAAATGTAAAATTACCATTCGCACCCAAAACCCGTTAAATCAAGAAAATACCACAGATAAGTAAATACGGGAACTGGAATTGGTATAAATGAACTCGGTTGTTACATTATACCCAACTACAAAAAAATTTCGTTCTCGAAATTCCAAAAACAAGAAAGGATAAACAATCAAGAAACTAGAAGATTAGATGTGGATACTTCTACCGGATTTCATCTTCTCGTTCCCAAGTTGATTCTCCACGGGAGCGATTACTTCAAGAAAACAAGTACAACAGTGATACCTCGTTCTTAAGACCCTTTTCTCTTCGATCCACAATTGACATCGGTTCCTCCTCAAAGGTTAAATCTTCTCGTACAGTCATCTCCGAAAGATCCAATACATGTATTTCATCTCGAGCGTACCTACGGGGTTGAGATACAAGAAACACGTCATGAACATTCTCCAAAGATTGCGGTAACACCAAACGATGCGCCACTTCTCCAATACGCCCAAAATCTTAAAAGGTCCAACGAATCGAGGACTAAACTTTTCTTAACTTCTGTAACGGATCACCCCTCTAGTTAGCGACATCTCCCAGAATACTAAATCCCCAACAGCGAACTCTAGAGGTCTTCTCGATATAACTGCCCAACTCTTATGTCGGTCTTGAGCTGCTTTCATATGATTCTGAATAGCGTTAACTTTCTCAACTGTCTGCACAACCAAATCTGGTCCCAACAATCTTCGCTCTCTGACATTGTCCCAACAAACAGGTGAACGGCATTGCGACCATACAAAGCTTCAAATGGAGCCATCTGAATAGTTGCCTGGAGACTACTGTTGTAAGAAAACTTCCCCAATTGTTGATGATCCTCCCATGAATCCTTGAAATCTAACACGCAAGCTCTCAACCTGTCCTCAAGGGTTTGGATTGTTTCCTCTGACTGGCTATCTTTCTGAGGATGATAAGTTGTACTAACTTCAAACTAGTTCCCAAACCTCCCTGTAAGTTCCTCCGAAAGTGTGATATAAGCGGTTGTCACGGTCGGTCACGATACTCACCGGTACTCCGTGCAATCTTACAATCTCCTGCATGTACCGTTCCGCCAACGTTTCCGTTGATTGACCAACTCGAAATGGTATGAAATGAGCTGCCTTGGTCAATCGATCACAATCACCCAAACTGCATTGTTGCCTTTTGGACTCCGCGGTAAAGCTGTCACGAAAATCCATTGTTAAATGTTCCCACTTCCACTGAGAAATCGAAAGTGGTTGCAATAAACCAGTAACCCTTCGATGTTCAGCCTTAACTTGCTGACACACCAAGCACTTTGCCACAAAGCGAGCAATCTCCCGTTTCAAACCTTCCCACCAGAAATGCTGTCGTAAGTCTCGGTGTGCCTCCTTCATAAGCTCTTCGCGAATATCTTCCTTTGGCACACTCAAACGGCTACCATACCTCAACGAACCATCTTCATGTTTCAGTAAATCTGTTCGTATTCCGGCTTCGACCTGTTCTCGAAACTTTTGCGATCTAGGATCATGTAGCTGTGCTACTTTAATATACTCGATCAACAACGACTGTACTTGCAGCTGCATCAACTGTCCCCTAAGAATGCGGTATCACAACCTCCAAATCGAATCTTCGAAAGTCTTCGATAAGTTCCTTCCATGCAGTCAACATCTGAATTGTTGGCAACCGACTAAGCGCATCCGGTATAACATTAACTTTCCCGGATGGTACTTGAGATCCAGGTCATAGTCAGCCATCAGCTTCAACCATCTTCGCTGTCTCACAAAATAGCTCCTTCTGAGCGAACACGTACTTTAGGCTTTTGTGATCGGTGAATATTTCGACCTCTTTCGCCCAATAAGTAGTGTCTCCAATTCTTCAAAGCGAAAATCCCAGTTGTTAACTCCAAGTCATGAGTTGAGTAAATCATCTTATAGGTCTTCAACTACCTCTACGCGTAAGCTACAACCTTCCCACGCTGCATCAAAACACATCCCAATCCTTTCCCCGATGCGTTGCTGTGAAACACCAATCCTCCGAAACTGTCTAGCACGGTTAAGACAAGAGCAGTTATCAATCTTTACTTCAACTTCTCAAAAGCTGACGCACACTTTTCCGTCTATACAAACGGTACTTCCTTGCGCGTAAACTTGGTCAAGACTCAGCCAAACAGCAAAATTTTCTTCATGAACCTTCTATAGTATCCTGCAAGTCCCAGAAACTTCTGATCTTTGCAACGTTCTTCTGAATCGGCCAATCTTGAACTGCTGCAGTCTTCCCTGGATAAACGGCGATTCCATCTCCCGCTACGATATGCCGCAAAAACTTCACTTCTTTAAGCCAAAACTCGCACTTGCTCATCTTTGCATACAATCTCTCTTGCCTCAATGTCTGCAGTGCGATCATCCAGTATTCTACATGCTCTTCCTTGCTCCCGGAGTAGAACAGAATATCTTCCATGACCATTACTAAAACTGGTCCCATAATGGTGAAAAGATTCCGTTCGTCAAGTCCATAAATATTGCCGGTGTATTCGTTACTCCGAAAGGCATCACTAATACTCGTAATGTCCATACTGAGTTCGGAATGCAGTCTTGCAAATATCTTCTGATTTAACTCGGACCTGATGATATCCAAACCGCAAATCCATCTTCGAGAACGCCCTCGCACCACTACGCTGCTCAAACACTTCGTCAGTGCGAGGGATCGGGTACTCGTTCATAGCAATCATTCGGTTTAATCCTCGATAATCAATGCACGCCTTCCTTGTGTCATCCTTCTTCTTTACTAGAAGAACTGGAGCTTCCCCAGTTAATTTGCTGCGGCGAAACCAACCCTTCTCAAGTAATTCCGCAACCTGCTTCCTGACTTCTTCCAACTCCACTGGTGCCATCGGTAATACACCTTTAAGATTGGCGCTGCACCAGGAACAAGTTCAATTGCGGACTCCACGTCTCGCTTCGGCGGTGAACCTGATATGTCTTCAAACACGACCATGGAACTCTCAAATATAGCCGGCGCTTCTTCCTTATCCACTGCCATTGACGAAAGAACCTTGTTTGTCGGCCTAGCCCTAACTCGACTGGCCCGACAGAACTGCTTCCTCCAGCAGAACAATTTCCGAAAGTCCGGGAATCTGGAGAATCACCTTCCCTTTCTTACAATCAATATGAGTGTGAAAAATGCCGCGAAAATCCATTCCCAAGACAACAACAAACAAGGAAACGCACTAGGATTGAATAGTCCTAATGCGGGGAAAACAAGAACAAGTAAGATATCGAGATGACTTCATCCGAAGTCAAGATACTGAAAAGGGTTAACCGCGGTAAACATGATTCAAGCTGGCGATGAAACAATAACTGGTAAGCAATGAAACCGAGAGGAACAAGGTAGTACAACGATCATGGAACAAGGAAGTGAATCAAGACCAGGATTCCAAGTTACTTAGATAGAGTACTGCATTGTAGCCATGCTGCAGTTCATGGGCACAATTACATAACTCCACCCAAGTCGCTCAAATCCTAGTATCAGAATCAAGAAACAGGGAGAAACAATAGAGAACCAAAAGAACTTCAGGTCGAAATGCAAGGTGGTTTGCATATCGCCCAAATAAAGGATCTAGAGAAGGATATGATTCAACAATCACGATAACAAGGTGGCAGGACATGTTCCTAATCACGAGTATTCTGATTCGTGTATTGAGTCCAATACCTAACTACAAAAGAATCAAACCCGATTAATCTATATCCTAGGCTCTGATACCAAAAGAACCATGTCACTCCCCGCTTCCCAGAGTACGCTAAGATGGGCACGTGACATAGCCAACCATGCTACCTGTGGATAGGAAACATCCTTCCACAGTCACATTACGGCTGTAGAGATATCAAGAACAGGAAAATAAACTAACTATCTAGTACATGTCCATAAGCCATAGTAAAAGAGTCAAGAAATAACAATATGTGGAAACCAAAAGATACAATAAATGGAACACTTGGAAGTGAATCAACATACCGACAGGAACTTCACCGCTCGTCTAACAGCGGCAATACTCCTGATCAGTCTGCAACGAGGTAGAAGAATCTGGGCCATGCAAAAGCCAGACGTCAGCGCGTCATGTCATCAAGCAATAAAAATATAAACAGGGTAACAGGCAATGCAGATATAATCATGAATGAAAAGCAGATATAACAGTAATGTAAATCAGGGCAGTGAAGGGTAGTGTGCAGTGAGTAAACTAAACTGTTCTATCGGGTTATCTACTCTCAAGTCTTTGAAATCAATTTGATGAATCATCGATGTAACTCAATAGTATCCCGTGCATACCCAGGACCACGGTCCAGATTCTCGGGCTGAAACCGAGACATGCCGCTAGGCACTAAAACAGGAATATGTACAGATGAATGATGTCAGCAGCATCATTCCAAGGCTGGCCTAGCCTCTAAAACTGATCAGAACAGGTATCGAACTGTCGAGTTACAAGTCAGGTTTCATCATTGATTTCCCCATACCCCCAAGTTATATGTGTAAGTCAAGTCAGGTATTCAGTAATCATGAACTAATGCCAACACAGGATCAGGTAAGAGCAGGTTTGTCTGGATAGACAACAGGAACGGTCCGGGAGGACTACATGTCAGGTTTGTTGGCATTAGGCACAAGATCAGGTAACGGGTCGAGCCATGGTACATCAAGTCAAGCCAGATAATGTGTAAAAATGTCGTGTCATGTCAGGAGTGTACGGTACCATGTCATATCAAGTAATAGTCGTAGCAGGTCATGTCAGGGTGTACAAAATATCATGTGGGTGCTCAAAATCAAACTAGCATAAGCATGGCATACAGAACAAGCATGTGTGCTGATAAAATCAACAAGCTGGAATTTATAACGTGAAATGCAATCGGGTACAGATTAAGGTATGTAGATGCACGGTTATCAATTTGTATTTAACAGATGGTTTCAACGTTACATGAATATAGTAAAACACATATGGATATTAAAATCATGTTAATACGTGCTAAATACTCTAGAGATGCAATGATATATAAAAAAATCCGTTCGGTGGATGCAACTGGGTATTCGGGTAGAAACTATTTAAAAGTGCTATGAGTTGTGCAGTGAATTAGTAAGCAATTTAAACCCGGATATTGGTATACGATATGGTGCTCTAACGTGCAACACATCATAATTTAAGATCCGAGTTTACCATGATATAATCTAACATTGAAATGCAATAATGAAATACGGACAGCCTTAGATTCCATTTACAGTTTTAAACATGAAATAATTATGTATAGATGTCACAGTAGCATGCAGAAAGATTAACTTGCCTTGATCGGATCAGGAACGGGAATACGGAACGTCTCACGTCGGCGAAAAACGTCGCGATGCGCGCACGGTACACGGAACGGATCCAAATCACGCACAGTGTGATCACACGGGTCAGGTACGCTCGCTGGATCGTCGGGATCGTCGACGGCACACCGGTTTCCGGCAAACCAGAAACAACAGAGAACAAGACTAAGAGTTTACGAAGAGGGAAGAAAAGAAAGGAAAGAAAAGGATAAGAGATTGGAAAGAAGAAAAGAACTACCCCCCGGTGCACTGGAGTCGCCATGGGGTCAGAGGAGTTGGCCAGGGGCGACGACGATGGGTTTTCCGGCGGTGCAAAGGTGTGCAGTGCTTGGTTTTGGTTTCAGGTGTATGGGTGCGCAGGATTTCTGGTGGCTGGGGCCATAGGCAGAAGAGGAGAGGAAAGGGAGAGGGTAGGCGACGAGACAAAGTCGTCGGCGACGATGTCGTCGAGGACGAGGGTGAGGCTGCGAGCTTTGAGGGTGATCGGTTCTTGGGTCAGGAAAGGTGCAGGGTCGATGGCGGTGGTGTATGGGTGTTCAAGGAGACGAGGAGGGTGAAGAGGTGGTTGGTAGAGTTAGGTTTCCCGACGATGAGGGATTGATGGCGAGGGAGGTTATCTTGGAGTCGGGGAGAAGGTTGGGTGCTCGGGAAAGAGGAAGAAGGGAAAAGAGGAGGAGAGGGAGTGCTGGAGGTGAGGCAGGGAGGCGACGAGGTTTGCACGGGAGTCGCCGGCGCTAGGGCAACGGCAAGAGAGGCGACGGCGGTTAGGTTTAACTGGGAATGGGTTCTGAGAAAAGAATGATGCAGGAAAAATATATTAGAGGGGATATAGAGAGAGAGAGATAAACGCGCGCACGAGAGGAGAGAGGAGAGATTTGAGAGGAGAGAGAGAGAGAGGGTTCACGTGTAGAAATTAATAAGATATATATATATATATATATATATATATATATATATATATATATTTGATTTTAAAGATTTCATAACTATTTAGATTGGAAAAATTTATATTCTGTTAACAAAATATAGGGTAGTATATTAAATAATAGTTTAGGATATATTAATATAATATTAGTACGTATTAAGATTTTGGCAAATACAAATTTACTCCAAAACAAGCCCGGGTCGGGTCTAAAAATTCAGATTAAAAATATAAAAAATATACGCGATTTCTAAATTTCAAAATGAATGCCCAGTAAAAGAAAATGCATACCCCCAAGAACGGATGCACGTACGTGCGCGTAGCCATCGAAACATGTCTGTTTCACTGAACGGGACGAGAACAAGATGCGCGGATACTACCACGGGGTTAGGGGTATCATGCAGGCTATGAAATGCAATTTTAAATTATTTTACATGACTTAAAATGTTATATGGTAAAAGATGCAATACCAGGTAAAATGCCGTTATGCAGTATACATGAGATGCAGGTGTCTGTGTAACAAGTCAGGGTAATCTATAAATGTGAATCAAACATGTTCAAACAAGCGGGTCGGGTCGAATGCAATGTAAAATGTAAAAATACCATTCGCACCCAAAACCCGTTAAATCAAGAAAATACCACAGATAAGTAAATACGGAAACTGGAATTGGTATAAATGAACTCGGTTGTTACAAGCATCATGCATGAAATATCATAAAGCATATGCATGGAAGTATGAGGATGCAAATCAACAAGTGTCGCTCGCGACATATCAAATCATGGAACCTGAGAGTCAAGCATCGACACTCGAAAATATCATGAAACCTGTGCCCAGCATCGGCACGTAAATCCTCATATATCTCAGGCGCCGCACACCCTGGTCGGCCCTTATATCCATCTCATGACTCCATTCGATATCCTCCGGATAACCGACGGGTCCTAAATACTATCACCTATAGGTAGTACTCCCCTGCCGGGCTCACCGTCTAGCATGTACGAGTCTTCTTGCCCCGGGGTACTTCACCGGGTCCACCATGTACCTGCAGACGGTGCCTACCGCTCCTCGAATCGGGTTTCACATGCCACTCTCAGAACCGAGAAAACATATGGTGGACGCACTGAAATATCATATCAAGGGTAACCAGATTTTTGACACAACACATACTCTCTTTTTTAAAATACCCTCGGTTCCCAAATTCAGAAATATCATGGAAACAACATATCTCAATGCGTATAATCAGAAAGCATGATGTATGCGACATATAAAAGAATGTGAGCATATCAATATATCATGCAACATGGAATAGTAATATGCACATATTGGGGAAAACCGCTCTTTTAAAATGAATCAGTTTTAAAGAGTATCTTGCGGTTCCCAAATCTCCAAATCAAGCGAGAAATCATCTATATATGTGCAAATATGTATGTGTACAAGTATGCCATGCAAGGGTCATATCCTGAATGCAACAGTACTACAATGTAGTGACATGGCAATTATCAATGATGAAGTGTGTGAGCCGGCAAGTAAGTGTACGTGGAATATACGCATCATCGATAATGGTGTTGGTGTACTAACAGCATGAGTTCAATATACAATAAACTCATTTACACATGCAATGCGATGCGAATAGCATGAATATGCGGAAATCTAATAATAAATGCAACAGTGACGTATCTGCATCAATATAAAAATGTCCTACAGTTTGCCTTTTGAAATAAGACGAATCAGGGTTTTTAGAAAAATAAGGGCTACGGTGTTTTTAAGAAAAGATGCGTCTTTTGAAAATATCCGTAGAATCCCTTTGCCTTTCATTGAAATACTGCCGATTCGTTAGTTTTGAAATAGGTATAACATCGACCTATTCTAACATCTACTAGCAAAACTACAGCTCTAACTAGCAAGTCAATCAGGAGAGGTATGAAAACCACCTAAATCTGAGTTGTTATATATATATATATATATATATATATATATATATATATATATATAGTCGGTGATCCCGCCTCAAAGGTACCGCTTACGATACAAAATCATATGACATCCTCGAGTCATGAGTGCAGATCTATCATTAATATAAAGCTCGTACGGCAAATTATCGTACGGCATCCCAAAAGCTGGGTACGAGTCAATATCACATTCCTCTCATCAAATATCAGATATCATTATCATCAAATCACATGATCCCGGGTACTGATCTAAGTCTAGTATAAATCGATACCATCTACATAAATATAAATGCATGTGTAGAACACACGTCCAAAGGCCCGCTAAAATCACATGTCGTATCCCAAATACGAATCACAATATATCACTGATCTCATGGCACTATGCCCAATCTCATCGAATCATCTCCAAATATCAACCACTATCCTCGTCATCTAGGTATAAGTATAACGAAAATGCATGTGTGTGCGTGTGGGTGTAAGCCTATTCTAGGGTTTGCATCTAGGAACTATACTAGTTTACTTCTACGCCCTAATCTAATCATAGTACACCTAATCTCATCTCAAATATCCATGGCACACAATAAGCTATCATAAATAGTATATATATACTACTAAATGTCGGACTGCGGGGGAGCTATACGCCATCCACCCTACTTCCCCCGTAGATATAATCTACTCATCTTGATCTTGCTTACCGATGTCGATGTCGCTACCGTCTTCTACGTCGTATTGGATCACCGTGGGGGTACCTACATGTCACACGTATCGCATCGCATTAAAACCAAATCAACACTAAAACGATACACGGAAACCAAAATGATACGCTTAAAAGCCTATAGGTTAGAACCTATGGTTAGCCTTCGCAAAACAACCCGAAATCACTCGATATAGATGTACAAACGTCACGCGATCGAGATAACGCACAAATATCAAAATTTGGAAATCAAAATATGGAAAACCATAACTAAATTCAAAGCAGCAACTTATAAAAGTGTTCCCAGATTTTGTCTCAGGTGAAACCAAGGTTCCAAAACAACACTAGGGTGATATATAGGGTACATATGACCTACTGAAGCAATCTGGGCAATTACCCTCTCCAAGTAGCAGAGCCCCTTAAAGGGAAAAATCCAGCCAGGCCGGCCCTGGGTTCTCCTCTATGGTTCGTCTTGCTACAGGGGGTTCCTAGGGTCTCAAATGGGTCTCTGGACTTGTTTATTTTTCCAGTAAAAATCCCAGTCCATTCCAGATTTCCCTGCACACTCTAAGTCGTCACAAACCGACATGGAAGTTCCGTAATTCCCTATTTTTGGGTTTCAGGTTATGTATATGTGTTTGGTCTGGGTTTAAAACATCATGGGGGGTTTAAGGTCACTCAAAACACTCAAGTTCACCATACAAACTCAATTTAAACCCTAACCTTCTCTAATAATGTCCAAAGTGCACTAAACCTTGCCAAAACGATTTTAAACTTGAAATAAGGCTTAAGCACAAGAAATACTACACTAATTGTGAAGGGATTACCTCAATAGACACTCATGAATCCTCCTACAGCACCCAAACACAAACTTTCTTGGTCCATAGGGTTGCTTGTGAGCTTGTGCACCTTTTTTGAGAAATGGAAATGGTGTTTTGAGGTGTTTAGCATGGAGTTTTAGAGGTTTGAAGAGGGGAAGGAGTGAGGGGGAGGCAGCAGCAGCTGAAGGAAGGTTAGGGGAGAGAAAATGAGGTAAAATGGTGGAGAAATGGTTCAAAACCCTAGTTGACTCTCACCCACTCTTTCTCTCTCTTCACCATACCTAATATTCTAATCCTTTTCTTTTTCTTTTCTAATTCCTTCTCTTCTCAATAGTAACCCCAAAATAACAAGCCATGCACCCAAAACATGTAGGAAAATGTAACAAGTGTGGAAAAAAAGACATGTGCACAAAACACGCTTAAAGTCCGATTAGCGATTTTTAATCGCGATTAGCACTAAATTAATGTCAAATTAATCATAAAAACTTTAAAAATGGCATAATTCTATAAAACACCCTCTTTTAGAATTTTCCATAATTTTCCAAATTTTCCCCCAATTTATTGGTATTTAATTATACCGAAATATTAAAATATTCATTTAAAATTAATATTAAATTATAAAAATTCCCAAAAATAATATTTTATTTTTTTGAAATGTTACAGTATACCCCCCCCCCCGGTCCGTTGTGAATGCGGTGAGATCTTCATCTGCCGGATTCATACGGATCTGATTGTAGCCGAAAAAGGCATCCATGAAACTCAATAGCTCGTGGCCTGCCGAGCTGTTGATGAGCTGATCTATCCGAGGGAGGGGATAGCTGTCTTTTGGGCAGGCCTTATTGAGGTCGGTGAAGTCGACGCACATGCGCCACTTCCCGCTCGACTTTTTGACCAGAACTACGTTCGCCAGCCATTTCGAATAGGGCACATTGCGAATGAAGTTGGTGGCGAGTAGCCAATCTACTTCGTCCTCGATAGCCTTCTGTTTGACCGGGGCGAAGCTTCGCTTTTTCTTCCTGACGGGTCGGGCCGTAGGATCTATCCCGAGCTTGTGAGATATTATTTTGGGGTCGATCCCATTCATGTTAGCAGGCGCCCAGGCGAACACGTCGGAGTTGTTTATGAAGAAACGAACCAGGTTGTCTTGCTGAGTTCCTGTCAGAAGCGACCCGATCTGAACGATTCATTCGTCGTCCCCTTTTACGTGGGGGACCTCTGTCAGTGGCTCCACCGGGGTCCCTCGGACCTCTTTTTGCTCGTCTCGAGTGTCCGGAGAACCTCTGATGTCGCTCTCGTCCTCGACATCGTTGTTCAACTTCTCAGGTGCGGATGTTGCGGCGAAGCATATCCTTGCGGTCCGTTGGTCCCTGTAGGCCTGGCCTATCCCGCCTTGGTTGAGCGGGAATTTCATATCCAAGTGGAAGGTCGATATCTGGGAGGGAGTTCAGCGTTGGGCGACCGAGTAGAATGTTGTAGGCCGATGGGATTCTTGCTATGATGAACTCCACAGGCACGGTGCGTGTACGGCCTGCTTCCCCGATGTTAAATTGCAGGGTGATTACCCCTTCCACCGGGATGGAGTAGTTGGTAAACCTTGACAGGACGTGAGAGGTAGGCCTTAGGTCCGTCGGGGTGAGCCTCATGCGTAGAAAGCAGTCGTAGAAGAGAATGACCGCCGAGCTTCCCGAGTCGACCAGTATCCTCTGCACCTCATATTGGTAGACCTGAGCCGTAATCACCAGAGGGTATTTGTAGGGCAGGGATATACCGTGGAGATCCTCGTCGTTGAAAATGATCGGCTCGGCTGCCCTGGCCTTCTTCATCGGGTTGCTGCCAGCCCCCTCTGTCGGTGAGGGACGCCGAGCCTCGAAGGTACTCGATGCACCCTCCGCTGACATGACCATGATTTGGCCTATTGTTAACTCGTCTGGAGGGGGACGCTGCTCCTGCTCACGGTCAGCTTGCCACTTGTCCCGCAAGTACGCTGCCAGGTGTCCCAAGCAGATTAGCTCCTCAATGTAGTCTCGAAGCAGCTTGCAGTTCTCCGTGGAGTGGCCTTGAGACCGATGGAAGCCACAGTAGGGGCACCGGATGCGCTTCGCTGCTCTGTTCGAGACTGGGGGGAGCTTGAAAAACCTCTCGCCTTTAGCCTCCTCTAGCAGAACCGTCTGGGAGACGTTGAGTAGGGTGTACTCCTGAAACTTCGGGGAGTAGGGCTTCGGCCGCTCAATCTTTTTTTCCTCATCCCGGCCCCTTTTTTTGTGATCAGCTTGTTCTGTCTGGGGTAGGTTGGAGTTCACCTCGGATTCAAGCCGGATCTCATGTTCGGTCCAGGCCTTTACTTCGGCCATGGTCTTAGGTTGCGCTAATGCAAAGGAGCGTAGCCACTCCTTGTGCCTAAGACACGACCTAAGTGCCGTAATGACCGTCTCGTCCTGGTGTTCTGGGACTTCGAGAAGGGCGCTGTAGAAGCGGGTTACGTATCCTTTGAAGGTTTCTTTGTCCCCGCTCTTTATTGTGAAGAGATGGTCGACGGTCCGCTTCTGCCGTTTGTTCCCGACGAAGTGGACAAGGAATTGGGTGGCCAGCTCTCCGAAGGTTGAGATTGAGCATGGTGCGAGTCCTCAGAACCAATCTCTGTTGGATATAGTGCCCTCAAAATCAATTATTGGATCATAGGCACGTGATTGCAATGATTGAGGGAGGACCTATACCGGTAGGACAGTCTTACTTGAGATGATAGTATGCTCTCTGATTTGTCCTTATCATCGTGTACATGCTTTAGGTGATATTACAGATCACTATTACACATTGATAGAGCCCTTATGATTCTTGCTTGACTACCAGCAATATGATGGCGATCATATACGTGAGAATTGGGTAGTCTATAAGCACATCCTTAAAGTGTCCCTAGTCGTGGGAGTTTCGAGACTGGGCATCGATACTCCATGAGTAGACTAGTGTATACGATCGAGACCCCGACGAGGGGCGATGGCCGGTCTTACAAGCCATTGGTGTCAGTTGGTTCACCTAAGATGTATACATGTGCTCATTGGGTTATGAGTATACCGGACAAGACTCGCCGTGAACATGCTAGTTGGTATTATACCTAGCGTCAGATAGCAGTTCCCTGGTGACATGTGTATAGGTTAGTTCATCGACCTGAGATCGTCATTTGTCTCGTGTGAGTTCCCACTGTGCTTTGATTACTACCCTACCACGGCTCAAAGGAGTCGTGCAAATAGGTTTTAGTTGGGTATAGTCTCGAGCCACATGAAGGCAGTGAGCGGATCGGCAGGGGTTTCGTCTCTCCCGGTATTGGGGGTGAGATCGCTATGTGTCTAGAAGAGCCATTACACGAAGTCCTTGGCCAAGGCAGGAGATTTACTGGTAGGTATTCCAGTAGTATCTCAGGGTGTTCTGGGCTACACTCCGACACGACTTATACCGCTTTTAGGGGTCTGACGTTACCAGTCCCCTAGGCCCGATATGCGATACTCATAGACGAACGGACCGGACTGTACGGATATTATCACTGATAGGCTCAGTAAGGTTCCGGGATGAGTTCGCTCATCGGCTTCCCTTTTGATCAATACATGGATAGCCGTTACGTACAGCTAGTACCACTGACGTGCTTGTGGTTAAACCTACTGCCAGGGTATTAACGAGTCTTTAGAGTCACCCACAGAAATTTTCCCAAGTTTCAGGCGAAACGTTGTAGAGGCCGTATGGTATTATGGCAGGGTTCGATCATATACGTGCACTTGTGCACGGATCATGATCGGACGGATCATACTAGTGGGCTTTGGTTTAAGATGGATCCTAATATTAGATTTGTTGGATTACTTTTATCTCATTGCATTCGCATTCAGTCGGAATGCGGATGCAGGTATGTATATACAAGTGAGGGGTATCCTTATGATCCGTCACGAGCTTACTTTAGATGTTGCCATTCTCATTTTTGATTAAACATTTGGATTAATATTTATTAGTGGTAATTATGAGCTCAAGTCATCATGAGGAGCATTAATTGTGGCATGTGCATGGGTAATGACTCATGATCTTTTTATTTATGCCAATGTCACTTTTTTGATTGATTATTGTGTTGAATTGATGTAATGAGAAAGAGGGGGCAGCCATAGACTTGGGGTTGGCTCTTGAGATTTCATTCTAGCACTCTCATTATCATTCCGACATAATAAAAAAAGAAAGCTCTTCTTCTTCCTCTTTCTTCTTGAGCTCACATCTTCCACCATAGCTTCATCTTCAACCTCCATCCATACAATCTCATGTGTTGAGAATCAATGGATGTTTAGAGACAAAATTATCACACTCATTCTCTACTTCATCTTGGACATGTCAGCTAGCAAACTTCATGTCTGAATTGCTTCGGTTTGAAGCGGAAGCCCGTAAAAGGACTTCTTGATGTGGTGCCCTTTTCGACAAGGAGACCGGAGATCGAGCGAGATCGGAGAATCCGCGAGGAGCTAAAGATGGTGGATAAAGACCGAAGGATACGGATCGATCGGTATAACCATTCTATTTTCTTTCTAGTTAGCTAGTTAGTGTTAATGGTTCGATCCAGGTGAAAGACTACGATAGCGCCGGTTTCGTAAAAAGTTTTTGTTCCGCGTTTGGTCTTGGATTGACGGCCGGAGCGCTAACGTAGACTTACAGTCTCGCCCTGCGCGGATGAGAGTGGCCGGGAAAGCGCGGCATTGGGCGACGTCAGAACAGTCTTGGAAACTCATCCCGGCCGTGAATGCGTCCAAATGGTCCTTTGGGTCGTACTTACCGTCGAAGAGTGAGACCTTCGGGGGTTTGTTCCGGGAAGAGACGTGAACGGCGAGAAGCTCTTCGGTGAAGGGCCTCGTGAGCGATTCGGCGGCGTATTTAGCCCCGTCGCTCGAATGACGACCTTCCCGATGCATGCCTTCAATCTTCTTTTCGAAGGCGTCGAGTCGGCTGTGGTACCCCGATGATTCGGCACATTCTGATCTTTGGCCTCGGCTGTTGGAGACCTGTGTCTGGCCGCGGCCGCGGTTCCTTTCGATGAGGTTCCTTAGGTCCCGTGGCGAGATGGTCTTTGAGTTGCCGTGACGAGAACTGTCCGCGCGACCCCGTCGATGGAGGGAGTGTCAGTCATGCCTAGGCGCGAGCGAGTTAACCGACACCTCCTCGGGAGCGACATGGGTGCGATGGGGCTCGGGGCGAGGCACTCTGGCGACGGACCTCGATGTCGAACTGTGGGGAGCCCAGCGGGTCATAGAATATGTTGGCCCGGGTGATCTGTGGCCGCCGGAGGTAGGGCGACGGTAGTCGGTGGTGTTGGCGCGAGCAGAGTCTTCTCTCCCTCTGTAGGGGTCCCGGTCCCGAGGTGGGGAAGCGGCGACCTGGGAAGCTTGCCCTGCCGTTTGGACACAGACGAGCGCGTCCACGACGGACGCGAGTCGATCTATCCGAACGGCTAGGGCGTTGATGGTGTTCGGGGGAGGAGATTCGTCCGCGCCTCCATTGTGGGGGAAGCGGCGGCTAGCGCTTTGATCGTCGCGGTGATCGCTCTCCATGAAGTTGGGATCGGAAGACGAACTTTCGTTGAGTGGAACTAGACGTTTCCCACAGACGGCGCCAACTGATGGAGGTTTGGATCTCCTTCAGATATTATCTTCCGTTGATCTACTGTGAGCGCTGATGGACGGTTGAGATTGAGTTTGGAGGATTGACTCCTGGAGCGTGTGGATCTCAATGGGTTTTGTGTGGTTGAGGCCGAGCTACCTGCAAAGAAATTCCGGGATAGTTGTGCCACCGAGGACCATCCGACGATCAAGTTAGAAGGAGTATTTTGGCAGAGTAACGGCTTAGTGGAAAGAAAATTGCGTATCTCGATCGTCTGAGGGAGGGGTTTATATAGTGGCAGCAACGGGCAGGCAGGCGAGAGAATCATGCCGGCTGTTACGCCCCTGACGTCACGCCCGCGTGATAGGCGGGATCCCGCATTAATGACGAGACATGCTCATTAATGGGGATCGTGGTGGCGTGAAACGCGGGGTCGTGGGCGGCAGATATCTCGCGCGTGGCGAGATTCGCGGAGCCGTGGCGAAAGCGCCTATGATCAGCACCGCGGGTCGGTCGGTGAGACCGAGGAAGATGAGCTCGGCGGGAGGCTCGGGTATGAGCGTGAGGCCGAGGTATCTTGGTTCTGTGATTGCTCGAAAGCGATCCAGTGGGTGGTCTGGAAGGCCAACGAAGGTCGGGAGACTCCTCGGGCCGTAAGCCCGAGGTGTGACCTTAGCCGAGGTTCTTGATCCTTCCTCGTAGGTTCTGGGACACTCCTTTGCAACGTGTCAACATCTGGTGAGTCGTCGATATCGAGCATCATCTGGATGTATCATTTCCTGTCTTGATGAAATTTTATATCAAGTTAGGATGAGAAAAGAGTTGTGGGCTGTCAGGACCCGCCACCTCTCTGAAGACGCTGAGGAATTACAACAACATATATCAAAGATGTGAAGAGATGTAAACTTAAACCAAGTCTCGTATTTGAGAGGAAAAGGGGTTGTGATGTATCTAAGAATCGTTGAAGTTGTGGACATATAACATTTGGCTCAAGATTTGCTCGATGCCAAAGCTATACAAGTACAAATCTAACAGTGACAGCATAGGTGGATACAGACTTTCATTAAGATAGGAGAGCGAAAAGGAGAGGTTGGCTAACCTTTAGTTGGACATTGCAGCAATACAGTCGTGTTATTCCCTCCTTTGATCGACCACTCTTAAACCTTTCTTCATCAGGTTGAAAAGCCTTGGACGCTGCAAGACTGCAGCGATAACGTTGTTGATAAGATATGGTACCCTTATGCTGCGTTTTACTGATCTATTGATAATAAGGATGAAACGGGGCCGTGTCTCTTGCACCACCAAGGCGAAAACCGAGGGACCGACCCAGTTCCTACTTAGCGCAGCGAGCCGTGCTGCAGCGGCAATTCAATCCCGTACAATGATATCTTGTGCAACTATTAAGCAAATAAACATTAAAAATTGGCTGGCAAGAAAAGGACCCGACATCAAAGTTGTTTTCGTATGGGACTCTTTCAGGTACAGGTGCACCAATAATAACGGTTGAGCAATGCTCTACATGTCTCAATAATTTTATTTTGAAGTTGATGGGTGTCGATTCATATAGATTTAAGTTTATGGGTCATTGACCGATGAGCACCCGATCAGTTCGTATGTGCACTTCTCCTGAGGAGAGTGAGGGGTTCGAACCCCACGAACCCTAAGAAGGAAAGCGGCCACAAATTAACGCTTTCGGGACAAATCCGTGGATCTCTTGGATGTATGTATGTGTGGTGTGTGTGGATGTACCGTGTGTGGTGTATGTTTAGGTTAGGGCTTACCGGCCAGGACTCAAAAGAAAGGTTTGTGGGTCATTGGCTTTTGAGATGACCCCACGATCAATTATATATCTAGCATGGATTTTTTTATATTTCATTTTTATTTTTTTAAATGATATTAATTTGAGGCAGGAATATTGATGATTAAGCCTTGTTAGTGACTTACTCCATTGCAGAAAATAAAATAAAATTTCCGCTATAAAATACAATTGGAGAAAATCTCTTCCGGCTTCATTAAAATAACTTCATGAAAACAAATACTATACGAAAAGATTTTTTTGAGCAGGGATTTCCCTACATTTTTACCTGGAAAAAAATTACTGTATGAAGAGACCTGCTATAAATGTCAAGGAGGGGAAAAAAGAACATATGGTTATCAAATTATAATGTTAACAAATGCTCCGGTTTTCTCCAAAATCAGTTTTTGCTGAGTGCGTCCGTAAACATCCATGAGCTGTTTGAGCTGGGCTATCTGTTGGCGTGGGCTATCAATAGTTGTTAAGGTTTTAGTGCTATATATATCTCATTTTGAATAAGAGATATGTTGGCTTTTGTGATGTAATTGTTGTAAGGATATGTGTTCGTGTCCCCCTCTCTTCTAATGTGAGAGGATAGGAGGGTGATTGTTGAGTGTCGTGGGTACTTTGTAATTTTTTTTGTATATTAATGGAATATTCGTATTTAGCCTCGTGGATATAGGTCGAGATGGTCGAACCACGTTGAATCCGACGTTCATTTTTTTTGGCACGATTGTGCTATCTTATGTTCTTGACGTGCTTTATATGGTGAGGGGGTCGAAATCCCCAATAGTTTTATAGGTGGTATTTCTTCTCGTCTTGTCACGTTTGTCTTCCAACATTCCCAACTTCCGAGGTATTTACATCCCGGATCGTCACAAGTCATGCATCTTCAAAAGTATAAAGAATGAAAGTTCCCTTGCTCTATTTTGTGCGAATTTCGATAGGACTCCCAAGCCTTCGATTGTGTAAGTCTATGTCGCACATCCCGCGAGTTCGCGGGGAGGCGGAATACATCAAAAACGATTTTTCTCCATCAAAAGATCAAGTTTGGCTTTGCAACATAGACTTTATCCACTTTAGGATCTTGATTAAACCTTAATTAGCTAACATAAACTATGAGAAGGTTCTAACTACTCGGTTAAAGCGTTATACCTTCGTGTCTAATCCTTCGGGTCTTCTCTAGGTTCTTGGCTTTTTGTATGGAGCTTCAGCTTTGAACTCCTCTTCTTGGCTCCTAGGTTGCTCCGAACGAACTCGGTTGCCGGTCTCTTTTGTGTTGTAGAAGATCCATCCGAGGGTCTATGGTCAAGTTTCAACCTCAAGTGAGGTAATTTAGTGATCTAATTTGCTAAAGAAAACTACTAAGTAGATGTAGAGATTGATCAATGGATTAATTTGTCTCTAACCTCTATGAATCACAACACATGTGAAGGGTTAGAGCTTGAGGGAGGAGCTTAGGAAACCTAGGAGAGAGAATGAGCAAGTGATAATGAACTAGGGAATGAGATGAGAAAATGGCTAAATCTCATAACAATAATTCAAGCATGGATTATTTTTACTCTCAAATAATCAACCATGCTTCAATAGGAACCACAAATGAATAAATAAATATACTAAGCCATGCTTTCAACTCATTCCTCAAATATCTCCTAATTTCCACATCATTAATCCTTTATCAAAACAGGATAAATCAAGTAATAATGTGTCTCCTTCTAGAAACTCATTCTTATAAAATTATAAGAATGCCCCCACCGTATATACATGCCCGTATTCGTATTCCGAAAAATACTAATACAAAGAGAAAAGTATAATCTAATAGTATAATACTGGGATCCGGCTTAAACCAAAGCCCACTAGTATTATTCGTCCGAACATCATCCGTGTAGCCAGTACACGAATGTGATCGAAACCCTACCGTAAGACCATACGGGCTCCACATCGTCTCGCCTGATCCCGGAAAACCCTCTATGTGGGACTCTGAAGACTCGACCGTACGCTGGCAGTGGGTTTAACCACAAGTTCGTCGGTGACACTAGCTGTACGTTACGGCAACCCAGGTACATGTCGAAAAAGGAAGCCGACGAATGAACTCATCCGAAACCCCTACCGAGTCTGTCCGTGACCATCTCCGTGCAGTCCGATCAGTTCGTCTGAGAGTATTGCATGTAAGATCTAGGGCGGTGGAAAACGTCAGACCCCTAATAACCAGACAAGTCGTGTCGGTGTGGCTCAAGCCCATCCGAGAATCTACTGGTCTGACCACCAGTAATTCTCAATCCGCCCTGGCCAAGGACTTATGGTGTTAACCAACCGATCACTGTGCGACATCGACTCCCTATACCGGGAAAGACGAATCCCATACAGTCGCTCACTGCCTCCATATGGTTCGGGACTGTACCCAACTAAAATCTGTTTGCACGACTCCTTTGAGCCGTGATAGGATTAGTAATCAAAGCACAGTGAGAACTCACATGAGACAAATGACGACCTCAGGTCGACAGACTATCTGCATTCATGTCATCAGAGAACTACTATCTGACGCTAGGTATAATACCACTAGTAAGTTCTCGGCGAATCCTGTCCGGTGTACTCACATCCAGTGAGCATTTGTATACAATCTTAGGTGCACCTCACCAATGGCTGCGGGACCAATCCATCGTCCCTCGTCAGGGTCTAGATATGTATACACTAGTCTACTCTGGAGTAACGATACCCAGTCTCGATACTCCTACGATTAGAGACGTTTTTAAGGATGTGCCTATTGATTACACAGCTCCCACTAGTATGATCGCCATCACAACGCAGGTAGTCAGGCGAAGATCCTGCGGGTTTTATCAACATGTATACAAGATATGAAATACAAAGTAAAACATATCACATGTTAGGATAAAGACAAACCAAATAGCATACTATATATCATATGGAGTAAGATTGTTCTGTACATATATATTCCTAGCATCCTGTACAATGAAGGCCTGTAGGGCATACATATATATCCAACAGATTGGACATGTCCCTCATTCCGAATCAGATTCCAGGTCCTTGATCAGGTCTTTTTCTGCCAAATCCCCACTCCGCGTGCTCGATCCGACCTCATCTTCGCCAGATCGGACTCCACATTCTCGATAGGACCTCATCTCCCAACCTTTTTGTGCACTAACATACATATATTATGAAGCAACAATTGAAGTGGCAATTAGTGATCAACTTTAACTTTAAATTTCATCTACACTTAATTAGTTCCTGATTAGGTTAATGGATGAATAGACCCTAGGCAAGTGTCATAAAGTGGAATAATGGATTTAATTGACTTTACACAATCGCCTTTTTATTTTGTGGCATTAAATCAAGAATCATGCCTTTTCAGTATATGTTCTTTCACTTATTATTAAAGTATCAGATACTAAAAAATACTCACAAGAAGTAATCGTATTTTTGCAAGAGATAAACACTCGCGAATAAAATTTGCATGAGACGGACTTTTTTTGAGCCCTGCTCTTTCGTGTACACCGGTATTATTGTTGGTTTTTTATATTTATTTGGTCCCTGACTTAAAAATTTATCAATTTTTCTCTTAAAAATTTATCAATTTTTTTAATAAATAAAACTGTTTTGTTAACACTTTATGGAAATTTGCTTATATGATGACGAGGTGCCATCTCCACAAGTTTGTTCAAGCTCATTAAAGATTAATCATGAAAGTAAGACAAGTATGTGATTGGTCGTATTCAATTTTATGATTTTCTCAAACTATGTACAATTTGATGAATTATATGCTTGTCACTGTAATTCAATAATATTTGTACTCATAGCAGTACTGATCAAATTCAAGATAGGGTTTTCTTGAAGTACTTTGGTCTTCACCATTCCAAACTTAGACATCTTAAAACAAGACTATTCACAACTTAATTCACCCGAAACTCTCTCTATTTTTCATCTCCAAGCTAAATCTGCAAAGAGACCGGCATTCTACAACATGGACAGTGAGAATTAGTTTTGACCCATGGCATGACGCAATTCAAATGGAACCGGTGAGCACATCGAAGGTGCACCAAGACGTCACCGCTCCTGAAATTTTCAAGACAAACCGCGCATTCTCTTTGTTCCGATGCTTTCCATCCAAATTTTCTCCAGCTAAACTTTTTTGAGTTTCTCTTGGAGAACACCTCTCTTTGCACGCTGCTGGCAGCCACGTGCGTGCTATAATCCATGAAATCGAAATAGTTTAGCATAATTCATATTGGTATATTTTTGGATGAGTAATATTACTAAGAGAAAATAGAGCAAGAACTGAGTGCATCCACAACAACAAAACAACAAGCAGTTACAAATATTATATTAATTAGTAGGCTGGAAGAAAAAAAATCGACTTCGTCAAAACTCGACCATGCTGAAATTTCTTGATGTTCTTTCAAATGCAAATTAAACTTTATGGAGATATGCTATGCTTTCTTCTTATAGAACCACAAAAGATCGATGAACACAGTGGTTTCCCAAATCTAGGCTAAGTTTTATAAAAGACCATCGAATAATCATTATTTGGACTTCATATATATTATTCACCTTTGATTAATCTCTGTAGATCTTTGTTGAGTCCCCAACTTCTCATCTAACCTCTCCTTTGCTTCTCTAGCAACACCTCCAAGCTCCCCTCCATGGACCAATCCTTTACTGAATGAGCTTTTCCTTTGCTGCACAGTTCAATTATTATACAAATTAGCAATTAATTAACAACTAATGAACTCTTAATCACAAAAAAAAAATTAAGCAAGATACATATTTACGATAGAGCTAGAGCTAGAACTCAAGTGAGGTTCAACCCCTTTTGCGAACAGGCTAAAGTTCGACCTCCTCGATCCGCCGCCGGATGAATTCATGTGAAACCTCCGCCTCCGGGCGCTCTCGACGCCGGGGAGCATCCCAGCCATGGCTAAACCCTGAACCTAATCTAATAGATAGGCTAAGTTAAGTAGCTATATATATAGTAGGTGCAAAACAAAAAAAGGAAAATAATCTTGGTTGTGCTAAAGAAATGAGAGTGCGCTAAGAGAGGAGACAAGAGATTGAATGATACATATCCATGGAGGTACAAGTGAATAGCAATAGGTGCGGTGACAACCTCTCTATTTCCTTGAAGGTTCCTCAATGGATGTTACATGCTCCGCATTATTGTTATCTCACATGTTAGGTACCTGCTTTTATTGATTTGTATTATTCATGGGCAAGTTGCAGAAAAACCTCGCTTACTTTTGACCGTAGAGCAGGAAATCATTCATATCCTAAACAAAAATACATATTATACTGCTTCGACAATTGTAAAATAAAGTAAACGTTACTTGAGGTCAGGATGGTATACTACAATGAGAGAAAGGATTTCACGCAATTTAGCCTGATTTTCTTATTCCGTCCTTTTTTTCCTATCCTGTCTTGGATGGAAACTTGAATATGCTGTTGTAATTTCTATACCCGTGATCCTGGAAGGAGTGACAAAGCATACCAAGAGTCGTAGTGGAAAAAACTATCAGGATCGCGTGCAAACAAACTACTTAAAAAGGACTAACTGGACAATCTATCAAAATAATGTAAATTAGCAGAAACACACACCAAACAACACGAACATAAGATTTTACCCAGATTCGGCATAACTTGCACCTATCCTGCAATCCGATGACAATAATTACCACTATTAAGAAAGTATTGCACGAGAACGCCCTCAGCGATCACTGCCCAATACAAATCACAATATCTATCTCTCTCTCGGATACACAAGCCTCTCTTTCTTTCTCTCTCTCTTTCAGTTTTGAAGCCTCACCAAATTAAAGGTTGCTATTGATTAATTAACTCAAACCTAGCTAGGGCACTATTAATTTATATAGGAAAAGAGAATCCATAGAGGTAATAAAAGAATTTAAACTTCTTATTAGAGTTAAGATTTTGTCCTTTTTCATATAGGACTAAATCTCCCCTCTCAACTAATCCTCGAGCCTGCTGCCGAATCCAACCTGCGCTCATGCGTCATGCTCATGCACGTGTGTGCTCATGCATCCAATCTTGGGCTCAACTTGGGCCGGGTCCTGTGCCAGCTAAATTATGAATCAAATTCAACAATCTCCACCTTTATTCAAAATTCGCAACAATCTTGTCGTCGCCGTGCCTTTATCAATCAACCAGGCAGATCAAGTCCAAACACTGCTTGAATTCGATATCCGGAACCATCTCCGTAAATACAATTATCGGATTCTCATGGGTATTAACCTTCGTAATAGCCACAACCGTATTTCCGTCCTCCAAGAAGAACACTCTCACTTTCTAAGAAATACCTAAAACCAACAATCTCCCGCAATTACTTGGTCTCCCTAACCGTCTTTAAGACGGTCAACAATTCTGTCTCTACTGTTGATGTCGTGATAACAATCTGAAGCGTTGATCTACCTGTCACCGCATCCGTGTCCCTATAACCCGTTCTCGACCTCCAACCGTTCCCATCGCCAACTATCCCTGATGATGACATCAATCCGAAATGCGCCACTAACTGAGAAGACATGGGCTGAGTCTTCTTTCTTTCATACCTAGAAAGAATGTGCTCGATATACTGCTACAATGGACGCAACTCTCCATCCATGACAATATCTATGCTACGAATCTCCCATACAGAATTTGTGTCAAACTACCGATTCAATATCATCGGAGACTCGTCCCTACCCTCCCTCGTGCGCGTAAATCATATAGGCCTCTGCATAACTGGCTGTACCGGACTCTCCACCTGAATCGAAGTACCGATCATCTCATCTATAATCTGGAATGAAGCCTCAAACACCACCTGGCTCGGTGGTCTTGTTCTCTGTTCACCATCTGCCTGAGTCCGTTTTCTCCGAGATATCGCAGATTCATCGACTAACATATTTCGACTGATTACTCCATCCTTAGTACCAGGACACCACAACCTGTACCATTTTGCTCCGTGTCTAGAACCACGAAGCCCTAAGTAATTCTAAACCCCTCCAGTCCATACCTCCTTAGGAGTTATCCTGTTACCTCCGTCGATGGTGACCGATCGATGAGGTACTCGACAGTAGATAAGGCATCCGTCCGAAACTCTCTCAGAACTCCAGCCGTAAGCCGTGAATACATGTTCTTCTTAAATACCGTCCAAACCATCTGCTATGCTCCGCCAATATACCTAAGATCAAAAGTGGTGTGATGCACGATCCTTTCTGACTTGCAGAACTCTTCATCTTGATCGGAATGAAGAACCTTCACACGCTTACCGAACTTCTTCTCTACAACAGCCTTTCTGAAAATCTCAAAATTCTCAATTTTCGGCTTAAGAATGTACACCCATAACTTTCTCGAGAAGTCATCAATGAAGGAATCATGACATCTGACTCCACTTCGAGAAAAAACTGGTATGAAACCATCTCCTTCTTCTCTTGAACACGGTCCTCCCGAAGATCTCTCATGCCGATCTCTACACCTCCAAGTGACTGCCTCTTATGAGGTCCCTCCAAACTTGCCTCACCAATATTGCCCAATCGTGGACGCTACATCTTGACGGAGTCCGAACCACCTGAACTAGTAAAAGATCTAACAATATCTTCAACGATCATCCATCCGTGAAGAAAATACAGATTCCTCACATTTTTCTCTTTCATGACAATACGAGCATCCCTGAAAATTATCGTGGAATCTCTATCGATCGTGCACTTGCAATCGATCCTGTCCAAAGTACCTAATGAAATCAAGCTCCTTCTCAGATCTATCACGTGCATAACATCTGTTAATGTCCGAACTTTTCCATCATGCATGCGGATACGAACTGTACCAATCCCTACAACTTTGCTCAGCATACCGTTCACCATAAAGACCAAGCCTCTATCAATTGAACGGTACGTAACAAACCAACTCCGATTCGGAGTCATATGGAACGAACACCCCGAATCTAACATCCAAGATCCATATGCGTCTGAAGTCGCACATACCGATAGAATCAAACCATCACTGCTCTCATCTGAATCCTCCACCGTAATTGCAGTACCGGAAGACATCTGCTTGCCTTTATCCTTGCGCTTCGAATAATCCCTTTTCTAATGCTCGCTCTCCTTATAAATAAAGCACTTTTTATTCTTGCAATTTCTCGATTTTCCCTTGGAGCTTCCATCTGAACGGTATCTAACGGACAATGCGTCATCCTGACTACCCTTTTCACCTACCATCTTCTCCCTCAATAACTTACTATGCAGACCTGTTTTGACATCCTCTAAGGAAATCTTATCCCGGCCATACACCATCAACTTGACGAACTGCCTGTACTCTAAGTTCAACGAACAAAATAGAATCATCACCTGATCCTCATCCTCTATCTTCGTCTCCACGTTCCGCAAGTCCATCACGATCTAGTTGAGTTCGTTTAAGTGATCCTTGACGAATGTTCCCTCCTTCAACTTTACCGTGTACAATCGTTGATTGAGATAGAGACAATTTGTGAGAGATTTCATGTATAAGGACTCTAACTTACTCCATAATGCCGCTGTCGTAGTCTCTTGCTCGATCTCGCAAAGAACTTCGTCAGCCAAATGAAGTTGTATCACATTGAAGGCCTTTGTTCTCGCCCAAATTTGGGTGGTCAGGAGTGCAAGCTCCATAAAGGCGCAAGCGCACGTGCAAAGCACGTGGCGCAAGCGCCAACCTTATATGCGCTAGTGCCAAACGTGCAATACACGGGCGCAAGCGTGCCACGTGCAAGGCACGGGCGCAACTGCAAACCTTAAGCGCTAGCTCGAGCGCATACGCAGACACGTGCAAAGCACGTGACGCAAGCACTCCATTACTGTGAAGCAAATGCTTAAGAATGAGCCAAGGCTCTGTTTGGAAAGATCTTTCCCAATATCTTTCTAAACAGAATGAAGATCTTTCTAAATAGAAAGAATCATAAGATCAAAGATCCAATGATGCCTAGGCACTCGGGATGAATCAAAGATCAATTCATATATCTCAATTAGAGATTTAGCCTAACTACTCTCCTCCTATAAATAGGAGCAGGATGATTAAAGGAAAAAAGAGGGAGATTCATTATTCATAAAAAGAAAAATAAGACCACAGCCTCCAAGAAGAAAATTTCTTCAAAACCCTAGCCAACTAGGTAAAAAAAAGAAAAATTCTCTCTTCTCTTCTTCTTCTTCTCATCTCTGAAGCATAGGCTTCACAAGAACTTCGGTTCTTTATTCGAGATCAAAAGATCTTGAGATTTATCTCCTCTCTGCCGAAAGCTTAGGCTCTCATGAAGGAGTTGATCTCAAGATCCAAAATCTTGAAGGAAAAATCCAAGCATTTTCTTCATCAAGGATATGAAATCAAACCGAGAAAAAAATAGAAGCTTTGTCTTCACGGAACCTAGGTTCCCACAAATATATATATATATATATATATATATATATATATATATATAAACTCAAATTATAAAAATTTGATCTTTAAGAATTTCGATGATTAAAAGATCTTTTTTACAGAAGTTTGGGCTTCATAAAATTTAAAACTTTGAAAGGTTAACCTTTCTGTCCAACATGAACCAAGAAAACAGAGTTAAAGCACTTTAACCTATGTGAAATTCAAACTCATGTCAATTTGGATTCAAGCGAATATGTGCCGCGTGCAATGCACGTGTGCCAATGCAGTGCAAGCGCAAGGAGTGCTAAGTGCAATGCACAGACGCAAGCACACAATATGCCCAAGAGCGCTACGTGCAATGCATGAGCGCAAGCGCCAACAATTCCCAAGCGCTATGCAATACATGAGCGCCACGTGTAACGCATGTAAGCCAGCGCCATGCGAAATACAAGAGTGCAAGCGCGCCACGTGCAATACACGTGCGACAATGCCAAGCGCATATGAGTGCTAAGTCAGAACCAAAAACTTAGCAAAAATGGCTAAGTGTTGAAGCCTAAGCTTCTTTGATGGTCCTAAGGTCAATATAGAACAAAGTTCTCAATATTTGACCAAACCAAGGTTGATCTAGTTCTCAAATAAGATTAAGTGTTCCTGGGCAGAACCTATGCTCCCAAATGGAAAGCTAAGTCAGAATAAAAAGGACTTATGGACCTCACAATATGAGAATTGAACATAAGTTCAACCCTGTTGGTAAACCAAGAAACCAATATGGGCATAATCAAGCAATGCTTGACCAAAATATGAAATATATATACGGATTAGCACTAATCCGCGCCCTACCGGCGATTATGGAATTAGTCTCTGTATACAATCCAAGGTTAAACCAAATGAAAATAAAGAGACAAGAGACATAAAGAAACAATCTGAAGTGTAGAAAGTTGTTATCATTCGCGATAACATAATTAACTACAGGGGTTTGCATCTGTGGGAAAAATGCGTCCCCACAATCAATAAACCTTTCGCTTTGAAAGGAAATCTGAAAGTCAGCTATATCGGTCACACCTATTCAAACCTCCGATATACAGCGCTATAATCCCTTAGTGTTTTTGGTGAGGTGAATGGATCTACCAAATGCATCTGCCCTCCAGATTAAGGAAAGACGTTCTAACCCGGTCCGTCTCCAGTTTTTGTCATTAAACAGCCTTGTCCTCCATCTCTTCTTTCTCATCCTCCATGGTCATTTTCGGAATATTGTCTTTTGCAAAAACAATCCTGTGAACCCCTTACTGCTTGAGAATAGCTATCATATTCAATTTCCAAAGGCCGAAATTGTTCCGCCCATCAAATTTAGCCATATTGTAATGTGTATGTTTCACCAATAAAAGAGCAAAGCTCTGTTCAAAATTTGAAAGGCAGCGCCGAGAGTTAAAAACTCTGAGACAACACCTCACGTGCCTTGCACGAGGGCGCCTGTCACACCCCGCTTCCCGGTATACGGCGAAGGAGACGGGACGAGGCCACTACGTATTTACTGTGAAGTAAATACGCTAAGCGTATCTAAGCAATATAAAAGTAAGCACAAGAGACAGGAGATATAAACTGAACAGCAACTTTATTTATTAACATTCTTTTGTACAATGCATGAAAAGTAAATACAACTGAATAAAAAGCAATGCCTAAACAATGGCATAACAGAGTTGAAAGTACTGAATGGAAAGTGTATAATGACTAGAGCTCGGGGTCTTCACTGAACTGGTCCAAGTCTTCAGCAGTGGGATCAATCTCTGACGTGTCCAGATCACCTGACGACATTCAAAGAAGAAAGAAATAAATTGTCGTCAGCGAACAGGTCGCTCGGTAAGTCCCAAAGATAAGGGAGAAATAGAATAGACAGAATAAGAAGGTATCTCTTAAAGTTGTATTATATTATTGTAATGCTGTGTTAACGCTGTTGTTTGTAGCTTGGTACAAAAGAATGCCAGTGTATACGAGAGGAGTCTCTATATGCCAGAGACTAGAGGCAAATATAGTACAAGGAACCGTTTATGCCACGGTACAACAGCAACTGGATTCATGTTAGGTGTATTAAGTCTTACTGTCTCGTGCCACTTTTAACACCTTCCGTACCAATCTACCCCTTAAACCCCGAGATGTCTTGTTTGTATTGTTTGTTTTGTAAATTGTATTGATTGTATAATTGGATGACTAACTGAAACAATGATATCAGTAAACGGATGTAACCGTAGAATCATGTAAATGGATGTAACTGGAGAATCATGTAAATGGAATGTATATCCATGGTTCGGTTAAGTCAAGTTGTATAGATTGATAATTGGATTCATGGATTCATGTTGAATTGTAATATTGTAGATTGTAGATTGTACTTGAATCATATTCAAGTCAGATTATAATGAGACTCAAACTGAGTCAGACAATTAGAAAAGTAAATTGAAGTCCTGATTGTTTTGTCACGCCCCGCTTCCCAGAGTACGCGAGATTGGGCACGTGACATAGCCAACCATGCTACCTGTGGGTAGGAAGCATCCATCCACAGTCACATTACGGTTGTAAGGTTATCAAGAACAAGATAATAAGCTAATCTAGCACATGTCCAAATCCATAATAACGAGAGTCAATAAACAATAAATGCGGAAGCAAATAATCCAATATAATAATAGAAAGGTATGTCCCATAATGCGGGATCGCACCTGGAAAATAAAATGCAATAAACGAACTGACCACTATAGAACTCAAATCAGCCTGCTGGCTGAAGTACTCCTGCTCGGTCGTCGACAGTGGTACGGAATCTGGGCCATGCAAAACCCAGACGTCAGCGCGTCAAAACATCAAGTATATAGCATAAACATGGTAATAAGCAATGCAAGCATGAACATGAATAAAGCAATAATAAGAGATAACAAGCAGGGTAATGTGCAAGGGTGACTAAACTGTCCTATCCGGTTTTCTACTTTATAGTCTTTGAAATCAATTGATGAATCATCGATGTAACCCAATAGTATCCCGTACATACCCGGGATCACGGCCACAATATTCTCGGCGGCAGCCGAGACATGCCGTAAGGCACAGAAAGGAAGTATTAGTATCCCGTACATACCCGGGACCACGGCCACAATATTCTCGGCGGCAGCCGAGACATGCCGTAAGGCACAGAAAGGAAAGTGTACACTCGGTATTACCCCGTACATACCCGGGATCACGGCCACAATATTCTCGGCTGAAACCGAGACATGCCGTTAGGCACAGAAAGGAATGTGTACACTCGAACGGTAGTGAACTGTCGAGTTACAAGTCAGGTTCATCTTTGGTTTCCCCATACCCCCAAGCTATGTATGTCAGGTCAGGTATTCAGTATTCAAGGACTAATGCCAACACAAAGTCAAGTAAAAGTAGGTCTGTCTGGATCGACAGCAGGAAAGGTCAGGGTTGTCGGCATTAGGTATGAGATCAGGTAACAGGTCAGGTTACTTTCAACAGGTAGAGTCGATATGTACAGGGTGTTGTGTCCGGTGTATCAGTACATGTGTCAGGTGTATCAAAATCGGTCAATATGTAATGCAATCAGGTATATGCTGATATCAGGTATAGTAACGAATAATGAACAACACAGGAACAGTAACTAACAATATTATTCTATGTGAACACAGTGATGTTTGTATTTTCATATTAATCGGTTCACGCACCTTTGGGGTGCAAAAGCCGCAAGGTGAAGCAATATCCGCAATTATAAATTAAGGAACTACATGAAATCATACTAAATAATAATAATTGTTTCATGAATGGTTTAACCGTCTAAGCAGATATGATTTAGTCGTTTTATTTAGTTAAAGCATGGATTGATGTGGGTTAAATGATTTCGAGGAACTGTTGCAACGATTCCATTTAAGATAACAGCAATAATACGATATCAAATGCCATCACTAAGTTACGGTATTAAATAGTTTGAATTAAATTGCGTGGCAAGACTAGATGTCGCACGCTAGCATGTTCAAGCAAGTATTCAGATACTTGCCTCGACGGTCTGCAAACGGGAACACGGATGCGGTGCCGGCAGAAAACGCGATAAGATAGCACGGGCCACGGATCGAGTCCCAACAGAGGTCAACGGGATCACACGGACCAGGGGCTTCGCTGGAGCGTCGGGTTCGCCAAGACGGCACGGTCGGATTTCGGCAAAAAGTCATCGGTAACAAGTTAGCAACAAGATACGATACACGGAAAACACGACCAGCGAAGGGATTGTACCAAAAGGAAGCACAAGGAAACTCACAAAGGAGAAACAGGGTGCAAACACGATGGCTCGACGGCACTGGGACGCCGGCGAGGCAGCGACGGCGAAGACGGTGGCTGGAACAATCCGGAGTTTGCTGGAACGAGGGTGCTGCAGCGAGTGTGAGGGTGGTAGTCGACTCTGGTGGTCGAGGGGGAAGGGAGGTGGTCGGAGGTGGCGTCGACGAGGTCGCCGGCGTGTTTCTCCGGCGAACAGCGGAGGTTAGGCGAGGGTTTAAGGGCTCGGGTTGGTGGTCCGGCGAGGGGAGGAGGGAAACGACGACGAGGTCGGGTCGAGTAGGGTGAGAGGGTGTCGCGGGAGGCGTCGGCGGCGAGGGGCGGCGTCGACGTCGGCTGTGCAGGGTTGGAGGCGAGGTCGGGAATGGGTGCAGGCGCGGGATCGTCGGGAGAACAGGAGGAGGAAGGCGCGGGGGTCTCGTGGTGGCGAGGGCGGCGACGGCGAGGTCGCGGGGGATCGGCGGTGAGGTCGCGGGAAGCTAGGGTTAGGGTTTGTTGGGTTCTCGTGGTGAAGGTGGGTCCAAGGAAGGCGGCTGCTGCATGTTTATAATATATAAGAAGAGAGAGAGGGATAGGAGAGAGAGAGAGATTGAGAGAATATTGAGAGAAGAGAGAGAGAGAGATGGGGAAAACGAGGCGGGGCCCACGAGCTCGATTGTGAGCTCGTGATTGGCTGGGCGGTTAAAGAGAAAAATATTGGTTAAGGATTTGAGGAAAATAACTGTTAGGAATATATTCGTATAATATAATTTAGTTATATATATATTAAATTGAAACGGGCCCTTTTTGGCGCGAAATGAAACATTTCCAAATCGCGCCCGGGTTGCGCCCAAATGTTCCAAATTCAAATTATAGGATTTTAAGCGGGTTCCAAATTTTGAAAAGAGGTGTTTAATGATTAAAATGCATGCCCCCAAGTCGGACACTTGCACGCGCACGTAGTCGCCCAAACTGGCCCGTTTAGCCAAACGGAACGGAATCTCGACACGCGGACGCTACCACGCGACTAGTGGCGACGAGTAGGCCAACATGGACATCTTAAATTTCATTTTCGGAGTTAAAATTTGTTATGTGCCAAAATGACTTAACCTGGTAAAATTTAGCAATAAACACCAGAAAATCAGGAAAATGGGAATGAGCAATATATAACCCTCAACTAGTAATATAAATAGTATTATTGGGCTCGGGTGTTACATCATACCCAACTACAAAAAGAATTTCGTCCTCGAAATTCCAAGAATACAAGATAACTAACTACTGGAAAAGATGAGGGAATTTCTGTCGGATCTCGTCTTCTCGCTCCCAAGTGGATTCTCCATGCGATCGATTACCCCAAGAAACTAGCACAAGAGGGATAACCTTGTTCTTAAGAACCTTTTCTCTTCGATCCTTGATCTCGACTGGTCGCTCCTCAAAAGTCAGGTCCTCCCGAACGGTCAACTCCGAGTGATCCAAAACATGGGTCTCATCACGAACATAGCTCCGTAGTTGAGACACATGAAACACATCATGAACTCCTGCTAATGACGGTGGTAACGCCAACCGGTACGATACCTCTCCAACACGCTCCAATATCTCGAAGGGTCCAACGAATCGGGGACTAAGCTTTCCCTGACTTCCAAAGCGAATCACCCCTCTAGTCGGTGATATCTTCAGGAATACCAAATCACCCACGGCGAACTCTAGAGGTCTTCTGGACGTGTCGGCCCAACTTTTCTGTCTGTCTTGAGCTGCCTTCATATGCCTCCTGATTGTATTCACCTTCTCGACTGTCTGTACCACCAAATCTGGTCCTAATAACCTTCGTTCACCAACGTCATCCCAACAAACAGGTGAACGGCACTTACGACCATACAGTGCTTCAAACGGGGCCATCTGAATAGTTGCTTGGAAGCTGTTGTTGTACGAAAACTCCACCAGGTGTAGATGATCTTCCCAAGAACCTTTGAAGTCCAACATGCAAGCCCTCAACATATCTTCAAGGGTCTGGATCGTTCTCTCTGATTGTCCATCAGTCTGAGGATGATAAGCTGTGCTAAACTTCAATCGAGTCCCCAAACTTTCTTGTAAGCTCCTCCAAAAGTGTGACAAGAACCGAGTGTCCCGATCGGACACGATGCTTACCGGTACTCCATGCAATCTGACAATCTCCTGCATGTACCGCTCTGCCAAAGTCTCCGTCGATTGACCAACCCGAAAAGGAATAAAGTGAGCTGCCTTGGTCAACCGATCGACAATCACCCATACAGCATTGTTGCCCTTTGGACTCCGCGGTATAGCCGTCACGAAATCCATGGTTATATATTCCCACTTCCACTGAGGAATCGGAAGTGGTTGCAACAAACCAGCAACCCTTTGGTGTTCAGCCTTGACTTGCTGACACACCAAGCACTTAGCCACGAAGCGAGCAAATTCCCGTTTCATACCTTCCCACCAGAAGTGCTGTCGAATATCTCGGTACATCTTTGTCCCTCCTGGATGTACAGAGTAAGCTGAACTGTGTGCCTCCTTCATAAGCTCTTCACGCACATCTCCCTTTGGCACACACACACGGCTACCATATCTCAACGAACCGTCTTCATGGATCAGTAAATCGGTTCGTAGTCCGGCTCCAACCTGCCCTCGAAACTTTTGCAGTCTAGGATCCTGCGATTGCGCCGCTTTAATCTTCTCAACTAAGGACGATTGTACTTGCAACTGCATCAACTGTCCTGTAGCACGCGGTAGCACAACCTCCAAGTCGAACCTCCGAAAATCCGCAATGATCTCCCTCTGTGCAGTCAATATCTGAATTGCTGGTAACCGACTCAGCACATCCGGCACGACGTTGACTTTTCCCGGATGGTACTTAAGATCAAGGTCATAGTCGGCCATCAGCTCCAACCATCTGCGTTGCCTCATGTTCAACTCCTTATGAGTGAACACATACTTTAAACTCTTGTGATCTGTAAAGACTTTAACTCTCTCGCCCAAAAGGTAGTGTCTCCAAATCTTCAGGGCGAAGATCACGGCTGCAAGCTCTAAGTCATGAGTCGGATAGTTCTTCTCATGAGTCTTCAGCTGTCTCGATGCGTAAGCGACGACTTTCCCATTCTGCATTAAAACACATCCCAATCCTTTTCCGGAGGCGTCGCTATGAATCACCAGTCCTCCCGAATCATCCGGTACGGTTAGGATAGGGGCGGTTATCAACTTCTGCTTCAACGTCTCGAAGGCCAATGCACATCCATCCGTCCAAACAAACGGTACCTCCTTACGCGTAAGCTTGGTTAACGGCTCAGCTAACCGAGCGAAGTTCTCCACAAATCTTCTGTGGTAACCGGCGAGTCCAAGAAAACTTCTTATCTCCGCAACATTCTTTGGAATAGGCCAATCTCGAACTGCTGCAATCTTCTCGGGATCGACGGCGATTCCATCGCCCGACACAACATGCCCCAGAAACTTCACTTCTTCCAGCCAGAATTCGCACTTACTCATCTTCGCAAATAACTTCTCTTGTCTCAGCGTCTGCAGTGCGATCCTTAAGTGCTCAGCATGCTCTTCTGGATTCTTCGAGTACACCAGAATATCGTCAATGAATACCACAATAAACTGGTCCAAGAATGGTGAAAATATCCTGTTCATCAAATCCATGAATATTGCCGGCGCATTAGTCACTCCAAAGGGCATCACCAATTACTCGAAATGTCCGTATCGAGTTCGAAACGCCGTCTTGCAAATGTCTTCCGCTTTCACTCGGAACTGATGATATCCTGATCGCAAATCCAATTTCGAGAATACCCTCGCGCTACTAAGCTGCTCAAAAAGTTCTCCAATGCGAGGGATCGGGTATTTGTTCTTAATAGTCACCCAGTTCAATTCTCGATAATTGATGTACATCCTTCTCGTGCCATCCTTCTTCTTTATTAGAAGAACTGGAGCTCCCCAAGGTGAGTTGCTGCTTCGAATCCAACCCTTCTCGAGTAATTCACCAACTTGTTTCTTAACTTCTTCCAATTCCACCGGTGCCATCGGATAATAAGACTTTGATACTGGCGCTGCACCAGGAATAAGGTCAATCTCAAACTCCACATCTCGCTTCGGCGGTAAGCCCGATATATCTTCAAATACGTCCATAAAATCGCGAACAACTGCCGGCTCTTCATTACTATCAACTTCCATAGCTGCAAGAACACAGTTTGTCGGCCTAGCCCTAAACTCGACTGGCCCGACAGAACTGCTTCCTTACCGCTTCCTTACCGCAACTGCTGTCAACATTGTTGGCCACGAAAGGTCCAGCAAGACTACTGAGTCTCGTCCATTCTGCTGCATGCACGTCCACGGTTGCTCCATTCTGCCCTAGTCCGATGAACTTCTCTTCCATTTCCTCCGCGCAGTCCGCGGAAGGACTTCTCCAGTAAACTCTTAGAGAAATCCGCCCACTGCTTGGCCTGGGGCAAGCGGTTCTCCTCCACAAGCCACCACTCTCGGGCGTAATCCACTAGTTGAATGCGCACTACATCAACTCCTTTGTCCTCTGGAATCTGTGCCGCAATCAGCAAATTCTCCGTGTCACTAGCCACTGCTCGGCTGGCAACGGCTCCTCCAGACCAGTGAAAGTAGACGGACCCAAAAGTCTGAAATCTGCTACAGTCCCTACTCGTTCGACTGGTCTAGTTCCATCGTTGTTTACAGACTGCTGAACGATCTGCAAACCTTCCTGAAACGAATCTGCTATTGCTGGATCAGCTCAGTCTGTCTCTTTGATTTCCAGCATTCCTCTTATCACTCCAAGCAAGACGGGTTCGTTCACACGCCTCTGGTACGTCTTCAACTTCTTACCTGTCATAATCCTGAACTCAAAACACCCAACATTAGCATGATGATAGATTCTGAATGTAGATCAAGGCTAGAACTCCAAGATACTTAAATAGAGTACCGCATTGTAGCTATGCCGCGGTATCATAGCCGCAATTACTTAACTCCACCCAAGTCGCCCAAGTCCTAGGGATAACAAGAAATCAAGTTTTCGAGTCGACATGCAAAGTAAGTTTGCACGTCGTAAATGATATAATCAGGAAGAATGTGATTCAAGAATGGTAAAACGGTCAAGGTGGCAGGACATGTTTCCTAAACACGGGTATTCTGATTCGTGTATTGGGTACAATACCCAACTACAAAAGAATCAACCCGACTAACCTATGTCTCTGATACCAAAAGAACCATGTCACGCCCCGCTTCCCAGAGTACGCGAGATTGGGCACGTGACATAGCCAACCATGCTACCTGTGGGTAGGAAGCATCCATCCACAGTCACATTACGGTTGTAAGGTTATCAAGAACAAGATAATAAGCTAATCTAGCACATGTCCAAATCCATAATAACGAGAGTCAATAAACAATAAATGCGGAAGCAAATGATCCAATATAATAATAGAAAGGTATGTCCCATAATGCGGGATCGCACCTGGAAAATAAAATGCAATAAACGAACTGACCACTATAGAACTCAAATCAGCCTGCTGGCTGAAGTACTCCTGCTCGGTCGTCGACAGTGGTACGGAATCTGGGCCATGCAAAACCCAGACGTCAGCGCGTCAAAACATCAAGTATATAGCATAAACATGGTAATAAGCAATGCAAGCATGAACATGAATAAAGCAATAATAAGAGATAACAAGCAGGGTAATGTGCAAGGGTGACTAAACTGTCCTATCCGGTTTTCTACTTTATAGTCTTTGAAATCAATTGATGAATCATCGATGTAACCCAATAGTATCCCGTACATACCCGGGATCACGGCCACAATATTCTCGGCGGCAGCCGAGACATGCCGTAAGGCACAGAAAGGAAGTATTAGTATCCCGTACATACCCGGGACCACGGCCACAATATTCTCGGCGGCAGCCGAGACATGCCGTAAGGCACAGAAAGGAAAGTGTACACTCGGTATTACCCCGTACATACCCGGGATCACGGCCACAATATTCTCGGCTGAAACCGAGACATGCCGTTAGGCACAGAAAGGAATGTGTACACTCGAACGGTAGTGAACTGTCGAGTTACAAGTCAGGTTCATCTTTGGTTTTCCCATACCCCCAAGCTATGTATGTCAGGTCAGGTATTCAGTATTCAAGGACTAATGCCAACACAAAGTCAAGTAAAAGTAGGTCTGTCTGGATCGACAGCAGGAAAGGTCAGGGTTGTCGGCATTAGGTATGAGATCAGGTAACAGGTCAGGTTACTTTCAACAGGTAGAGTCGATATGTACAGGGTGTTGTGTCCGGTGTATCAGTACATGTGTCAGGTGTATCAAAATCGGTCAATATGTAATGCAATCAGGTATATGCTGATATCAGGTATAGTAACGAATAATGAACAACACAGGAACAGTAACTAACAATATTATTCTATGTGAACACAGTGATGTTTGTATTTTCATATTAATCGGTTCACGCACCTTTGGGGTGCAAAAGCTGCAAGGTGAAGCAATATCCGCAATTATAAATTAAGGAACTACATGAAATCATACTAAATAATAATAATTGTCTCATGAATGGTTTAACCGTCTAAGCAGATATGATTTAGTCGTTTTATTTAGTTAAAGCATGGATTGATGTGGGTTAAATGATTTCGAGGAACTGTTGCAACGATTCCATTTAAGATAACAGCAATAATACGATATCAAATGCCATCACTAAGTTACGGTATTAAATAGTTTGAATTAAATTGCGTGGCAAGACTAGATCTCGCACGCTAGCATGTTCAAGCAAGTATTCAGATACTTGCCTCGACGGTCTGCAAACGGGAACACGGATGCGGTGCCGGCAGAAAACGCGATAAGATAGCACGGGCCACGGATCGAGTCCCAACAGAGGTCAACGGGATCACACGGACCAGGGGCTTCGCTGGAGCGTCGGGTTCGCCAAGACGGCACGGTCGGATTCCGGCAAAAAGTCATCGGTAACAAGTTAGCAACAAGATACGATACACGCAAAACACGACCAGCGAAGGGATTGTACCAAAAGGAAGCACAAAGAAACTCACAGAGGAGAAACAGGGTGCAAACACGATGGCTCGACGGCACTGGGACGCCGGTGAGGCAGCGACGGCGAAGACGGTGGCTGGAACAATCCGGAGTTTGCTGGAACGAGGGTGCTGCAGCGAGTGTGAGGGTGGTAGTCGACTCTGGTGGTCGAGGGGGAAGGGAGGTGGTCGGAGGTGGCGTCGACGAGGTCGCCGGCGCGTTTCTCCGGCGAACAGCGGAGGTTAGGCGAGGGTTTAAGGGCTCGGGTTGGTGGTCCGGCGAGGGGAGGAGGGAAACGACGACGAGGTCGGGTCGAGTAGGGTGAGAGGGTGTCGCGGGAGGCGTCGGCGGCGAGGGGCGGCGTCGACGTCGGCTGTGCAGGGTTGGAGGCGAGGTCGGGAATGGGTGCAGGCGCGGGATCGTCGGGAGAACAGGAGGAGGAAGGCGCGGGGGTCTCGTGGTGGCGAGGGCGGCGACGGCGAGGTCGCGGGGGATCGGCGGTGAGGTCGCGGGAAGCTAGGGTTAGGGTTTGTTGGGTTCTCGTGGTGAAGGTGGGTCCAAGGAAGGCGGCTGCTGCATGTTTATAATATATAAGAAGAGAGAGAGAGGGATAGGAGAGAGAGAGAGAGATTGAGAGAATATTGAGAGAAGAGAGAGAGAGAGATGGGGAAAACGAGGCGGGGCCCACGAGCTCGATTGTGAGCTCGTGATTGGCTGGGCGGTTAAAGAGAAAAATATTGGTTAAGGATTTGAGGAAAATAACTGTTAGGAATATATTCGTATAATATAATTTAGTTATATATATATTAAATTGAAACGGGCCCTTTTTGGCGCGAAATGAAACATTTCCAAATCGCGCCCGGGTTGCGCCCAAATGTTCCAAATTCAAATTATAGGATTTTAAGCGGGTTCCAAATTTTGAAAAGAGGTGTTTAATGATTAAAATGCATGCCCCCAAGTCGGACACTTGCACGCGCACGTTGTCGCCCAAACTGGCCCGTTTAGCCAAACGGAACGGAATCTCGACACGCGGACGCTACCACGCGACTAGTGGCGACGAGTAGGCCAATATGGACATCTTAAATTTCATTTTCGGAGTTAAAATTTGTTATGTGCCAAAATGACTTAACCGGGTAAAATTTAGCAATAAACACCAGAAAATCAGGAAAATGGGAATGAGCAATATATAACCCTCAACTAGTAATATAAATAGTATTATTGGGCTCGGATGTTACATGTTTTGATGTTATCGGTAACCGCTGCACATGGGCGGCAGGATTTGTGTCTTTTTCAAAGACGATTACCGTATTGATAACACCGTTAATTAAGTTGTCTACCTTAGAAAGGCAAGCACCCATATCTCTGGCTCCCTGAGGCTCAAGAGACTGGTTCCGCTTAAATCTATATTTACTAGGGTCCTTATTGTAATTTATATAACTTGAGGGGGTTTTATGTAAAAATAATTTGTATAGTTTTCAAAATACAACTGAAGTATTTAATTATCATCTTTATGTGCATACAACAATTTAATGATCAAGATAAATATGTATACATGTTTGAATAGTATGAAATGAGTCAAGTATATTATTCGAGTAACTACAATAAACAATGCTGTAAACAAATATTATGTACGACTAATTAATCAAGTCGAACGAATGCGGAATATAAACGAAAACATAGAATTAAGTGTTATGCACATGTGAGTTCTGGTCTCGCCTAAATACGCCTACCGGTTTTGGAGATATACTCGTTTTCGTATCGTCGAGCAAAACAGATCAGAATCTGTTCAGCACCGTCACATATTTTTAAAACGCAGTTTAAGTTGATTTCTATCGGGTTTCAGGTTACGAAGATTATTATAAAATTGTAGGTATTTCGATGTACTTATCCAAAACACTAAGATTCACGCAATTTGGATTTCTGAAGCTCTACTTATGATCATTTTAATATCAACATTTAAAACAGAAATTCAGATTTCTGGACATCAACTATATGTTATATTGCAAAGCCTATATTGAGTTGATTCATGCGTTTTTAAGTAATAAAGTATACATAAAATTATATTTCTATCAATTGTACATCTACACATCTAAATTTTGTCACGAACGGACATCGGGTGTTTGAGTTATATCTAATTTAAAAACAGTGTGCGAATCAGGACAGATTCTGTCCAGATTCGTCGCTTAATGTTGTAACACAGTTTTCTATATTTTACGTCGGTTATCAGTAAAAATATAAAACTAAGAAAATCTATATCATTTGATGTAGATATCCAAAACATCTGATTTTTCTCAATTTGGATATCGTTAGACTAAGTTATGTGTCCTAGAAATTGACCGATAATTGCAGTTTTCTGTTTTTACGAACAGTGAATAAAAACGATATAATTCCTAAACCGTTATGCGGTTCGATCTAAAATTTTTACAGCATGTATAAAATGATATATTCTATCATCTGTAAATTTCCTGAAATTTCCAAAAGTAAAAATTAATTTCTAAAAATATTTTAAAGGTAAATGTATTAATATGTATGCTAAAATCGGCAAGAAGATTAACTGGTATTTTTATGCAAGCTTCTATTTTTCTTTTAATAAACAAACCGATTTTATGAGACATTATAGATATATTGTGGCATGAAATTTTTGTTCTCACAACTCATAATAAATATTCATAGTCATGAACAAAGAATTGAAAATACTTTAATTTGAACAGGAGGCAATAAGATATTATTAAACCATATATAACCATATGTATCTAGACTTATATATATGTATATATTTATGTTTATTTTTCTCTTAAGGATTACGATATGAAAAAAAAATGGGTTCACAAGATATGAAAAAAGAAGAATAAAGAGATGGAGGGATGGAGAGAGAAGGGACTTACATACACAAGCCGGTATTGTCACCGGGCTTGTCTATCCGCCGATAGCCTCGCGTTACAAGCGAGACCTTCTTGAAGACTTTTTCATGTTCTTCTTCTTGGACTCTAAGTGAAGATGGAGAAGTGAGAGATAGAAAAATATGAGGAAGGAAAAGATAGAGGAGGACAAATAAAGATGGTGTAATGGTGAATTATGTATAATAATATATGCATTCAACATGAGAATTAAAAGAGAAATGAAAGGTCACCATTCATTTTGAAAATGAAAGGTCTCATTTGTAGGTTATGAGAAGAATGAAAAATGATAAAAAATAATTGCAAGAATGGGGATTTGAACATGTGACTTATGGAATAACAATGCAAAGACTTAACCAATGAGCTATAAGGTTGTTCATGCACATATTTAATTAGAATTAAATATATTCTGTTGCTTAAAATAAAGTGGGCTTTTCAAATGGGCTGTAGAGAATAAAAATAATGGATTTGAGTTAAATATTTATGAAAGGAAAAATAAGAATGAGAAGTTAAAAACTTAAATATAAGAAAAAGAAATTGTACCTAGAAAAAAATACATAATAGATTGAGGAATAAAATAATAATAAATTTAATAGAAAACGGAAAATACCAAGTACAAATAAATACGGTATATTATTGAAGAGGGATAATACAAATGTATAAAGATTTTGGGGTTGTTACAGCGCCGGCGCCTCACATGCCTTGCACGAGGGCGTCAGCGCCGAGAGTTAAAAACTCTGAGGCAGCGCCTCACGTGCCTTGCACGAGGGCGCCAGCGCCAAGAGTTAAAAACTGTGAGACAGCACCTCGCGTGCCCTGCGCAAGGGCGCCAGTGCCAGAACTAAAAGCTCTCTGTTAGACAGAGCCGTTGGATCAAAGATCCAACAGAGATGATAAATCATCCAAATGCATAATTAAATTCTGCTGAGGAAATATTTCTCAAATCTTTCTAAACAAGAAAAACTACTCTCTGTAAAATAGGGCACCGTTGGATTAAAAAATTCAATTGTGATTAAAAATCACCTATATATAGAAAAATTCTGTATGGGAAAATATTTCCTTGATCTTGTTAAAAACAAGAAAAATATGTTCTGTAAAACAGAAGTCCTTGGATCAAAGATCCAACGGTGGATAAAATCCCCAAATCAATCAGGATCTCTCAACGAGAGATTTCTTTAACTAAATCAACAGATGTGCCTCTGCAATAAAAAGGACTCAAAACTTCAAGTCTTACACAGAGGAATCCCCCATAAGCTTCAAACTTAAGAAAAAAAGAGCAAGCAAGAAGACAGCATTAAGAGAGAAGAAAGAAGAATACCTCTTTTCAAGGTAAATAAAAATACTAGAGATCAGAGCATCTCCTCTACATATCTAAGAGTTTAACCCTTACAAAAGAACTTAGTTCTTTCTCTGGATCTGAGATCCATGAGACAGGTCTCCCACAAATGAGAATTTAATTCTCATAGGGATGAACTTGTGCTTGGGGATCAAAGATCCAGAAAAGAACAGGGAATTGAACTCCTCAGAACAGAATATACGAAGAAAACCCAACGCCGAGCGCCTCACGTGGGCGCTGCTCAATAAAGAGTGCTTAGCACTCAATGGTTGGCGCTCAGCGCCATGCGCCTCACGTGTCCCTCATATGGGCGTTGTTCAATAAAGAGTGCTTAGCACTCAATGGTTGACGCTCAGCGCCAAGCGCCTCACGTGTTTCTCACGTGGGCGCTACTCAATAATGAGTGCTTAGCACTCAATGGTTGGCGCTCAGCGCCGAGCGCCTCACGTGTCCCTCACGTGGGTGCTGCCCAATAAAGAGTGCTTAGCACTCAATGTTTGGCGCTCAGCGCCAAACGCCCCACGTGCTTCGCACGTGGGTGCCATAAAGAGTGTTTAACGCTCCATAAAAAAAGAGAGGGGAAAGTAAAGTAAAGTATGAGCGTCAGAACCCATATAAATGCTCAGCATTGTTTATACAGAAAAGGGACTGAGCCCAAGCAAGTGTTCAACACTTTATTCAAATGAAATAGCAAAGACTGAGTGGGCTGAGCCCAAATTAACCAAATCCCTAATTCAGATCAACCGAACCCATGTGCTCATCATTTTCCAAATTGGTCTTAGTCCCAAACATGACTAATGACCTTCCGACGGATATTCATCACACATCTCCCATCAATCTGGGAATTGGTTCAAGGGTATATCTCTCCACACCTCTGATACTTGTCGTTGTAATTCTTCAATGTCTTCAGAGAGGTGGTGGGTCCCGAAAACCAACTGCTTTTGGATGCACTTCCTAAAATGGTAACCACGGACCGCAACGTCCTTAAACTACACCGGACCGCATTGTCCTTAAACTGGCTATGGACCGCAACGTCCTTAAACTAACAATGGACCGTAACGTCCTTAAACTAAAACAATAGAGTCCAAATGATCTTTTGTTGGGTCTGAATGATCCCAAAATCCTATTGAGTAGATCTTAGTTTAAATTTAGACTAGCGTATCCTCAACAAACATTTAAATTGATTTTAATCTCAAACGAGATTAAAGATCCTTAAACCAACCCAAACCCAAATCTATGAATATACGGATTTGGACTAATCCACGTCCTACGGGCGATAACAGAAATTAGTCTCTGTATACAATTCACGGGCAATCAAAAATAAAACAAACATTGTCACGCCCCGCTTCCCGGTATACGGCGAAGGGGACGGGACGAGGCCGCTACGTATTTATTGTGAAGTAAATACGCTAAGCGTATCTAAGTAATATAAAAGTAAATGCATAATAGACAAGAGATATAAACTGAACAACAACTTTATTTATTAACATTCTTTTGTTCAATGCATGAAAAGTAAATACAACTGAATAAAAAGCAATGTCTAAACAATGGCATAACAGAAATGAAAGTACTGAATGGAAAGTGTACAATGACTAGAGCTCGGGATCTTCACTGAACTGGTCCAAGTCTTCAGCAGTGGGCTCGATCTCTAACGGGTCCAAATCACCTGACGACATTCAAAGAAGAAAGAAATAGAATGTCGTTAGCGAACAGGTCGCTCGGTAAGTCCCAAAGATAAGAGGAAAGTAGAATAGACAGAATAAGAAGGTCTCTTTTAAAGTTGTATTATATTGTTGTAATATTGTGTTAACGCTATTGTTTGTAGCTTGGTACAGAAGAATGCCAGTGTTTACGAGAGGAGTCTCTATATATGCCAGAGACTAGAGGTAAGTATAGTACAAGGAACCATTTATGCCATGGTACAACAGCAACTGGATTCATGTTGGGTGTATTAAGTCTTACTGTCTCGTGCCACTTCTAACACCTTCCGTACCAATCTACCCCTTAAACCCCAAGATGTCTTGTTTGTATTGTTTGTATTGTAAATTGTATAGTTAATTGACTGACCGAAACCATGATATCAGTAAACGGATGTAACCGTAGAATCATGTAAATGGATGTAACTGGAGAATCATGTAAATGGAATGTATATCCATGGTTCGGTTAAGTCAAGTTGTATAATGGATTCATGTTGAATTGGAATATTGTAGATTGTAGATTGTACTTGAATCATTTACAAGTCAGATTATAATGAGACCCAAACTGAGTCAGTGTCGGGACCCGGTTTTTGTTCACGGAGCAAAGTGCCATACAGAACAAAGTGCCACGCCAATTGTCATACCAAGGGGGCGGGGGCCACCTCTTGAATCTGTGGGGGCCACCTCTAGAGTCCGTGGGACCCACTGTAGAACAATGGGGAATCTTCGGAACACATTCCGAAAGAGGACCGGACTGCATTATAAATATAATGATACCGCCCTCAATTACAGAGGCGCCTTTTAAGTAAACCGGAACTACAGGAGCTTGAGAACTCCATAGTTAAGCGCCAGGGAAGTCTTGGGATGGGTGACCTCCTAGGAAGTGGCCCCTGGTCGGGTCCGGTTCGCTCTAAAGGGAAAAACCATGAGGTTTCGGCCAGATCAGACAATATCATCTGTACTGGGGCATGGGGCGTTACATTTATGGTGGCCCATGCAGGTCCCTCAATAGTAGGTCTGTGATTCGAGGACGAACCATTGTTCGAAGGTGGGGAGAATGTTGGGACCCGGTTCTTGTTCACGGAGCAAAGTGCCACACAGAACAAAGTGCCATGCCAATTGTCATACCAAGGGGGTGGGGGATACCTCTTGAATCTGTGGGGGCCACCTCTAGAGTCCGTGGGACCCACTGTAGAACAATGGGGAATCTTCGGAACACATTCCGAAAGCGGACCAGACTGCATTATAAATATAATGATATCACCCTCAATTACAGAGGCGCCTTTTAAGTGAACCGGAACTACAGGAGCTTGAGAACTCCGTAGTTAAGCGTTCTCGGGCCAGGGAAGTCTTGGGATGGGTGACCTCCTGGGAAGCGGCCCTTGGTCGGGTCCGGTTCGCTCTAAAGGGAAAAACCGTGCGGTTTCGGCCAGAGCAGACAATACCATCTGTACTGGGGCGTGGGGCGTTACAGTCAGACAATTAGAAAAGTAAATTGAAGTCCTGATTGTTTTGATGTTATCAGTAACCATTGCACATGGGCGGCGGGATTTGTGTCTTTTTCAAAAATTATTACCGTATTGATAACACCGTTGTTAAGTTGTCTACCTTAGATAGGCAAGCACCCACTTCTCCGGCTCCCTGAGGCTCAAGAGATTGGTCCCGCTTAAACCTATATTTACTAGTGTCCTTATGGTAAATTATAGAACTTGAGGGGGTTTTATGTAAAAATACTTTTGTATAGTTTTCAAAATATACCCCAAGTATTTATTAATCGTCTTTAGAGTTGTAATGAATGTAGATTTTATGTTGTGATATTTCTAGTGAAAATATCCTAATTTCATAAATAAAGGTATTTATTTGTAATATTGATTTGTAGGGAATTCATGGTATTTTAGTGTAAAATTGGTTCTTGTGATTTTTGAAAAGAGTTGGAATATTTATATTATTACAAAATAGATATTTTAATGTTATATATACATATATTTATATAAAAATAAATTTAATATATATATTATATTCTAGAAATCTCGTTTTTCTTAAGATGTCGTATTTTAAATCTTTCGAGACCGAATGCTCCTTGCGGAGGTCTGCATCTCGCACTACTAAGCCCGAGGATGTGTGATAATCCGCACCATCGCGAACGGGTTCCCCAAATAGGTTGTAGCGATGCTTTGCAAAGATTTATTTAAATACTAAATCCTTTAGAAAACGGTTTTTGATAATAAGTAAATGGTATTTATTTGTCAAGATGTCGTTTTCCCGTATTCTATATTCCCGAGGGCATTGTGCTATGTTGCATATGAGTGTGTGAGGAGGTAGGTCATTACCTCGTGATCTACTTAAAGGTATAGCAAGTTTTGTGATGTTAAATGTAGAATTGAAACTATGTGGTATTTAAATGAAAAAGGAAATAGCAATTATTTTTATGATATAAAACTTGATCAATTTGGTTGATTAGTGTTTAATAGTCAACATGAAAGGGTTTAAGTATAATTGTATTAAAGAAAAGTGAAGTTTTATAAAAAACCGAATCGGAAATCGGATTTGTTCCGATTCCGTCGGGTTTTGTAATTCCGTATTTTTTTGAAAGAAAAGAAAGATAGAAATGGGGACTTACGGGTTTAGGACAACGAGGAGAGGGGGAAGGATCGGGAGGAGTCGCCGGCGCGTTGTTTCGTCGCTGGGAGCTCCTAGAGTCGTCGTCGGAATTTCCGCCGGAGAATTCGCCGTAGCTTTGCTTCTTGCTCGTTTTCAAAGTACACAAGGTTTCTTGAAAATTCTTGAGAGTTGGCTTAGAGTTTAGGATGAAGGATAGTGTGTAGGGTTGGTATTTATAGGGTTAGGGTAGATGAAGGGTTTTAATTTAAAAAAATATAAAAATGTATTAAAAAATCATTAAAAATAGAGTAAATGGGGATTTCAAAAGTCTCTGGAACCGATCTGGGAAAATGAAGTGTGCAGGGGGGTAGAGAATGCCAAGAGCCACAACTCTTCAGTTGACAACTCGGCCGAATCGGCAACTCCAGCCGGGGCGGCGGGCCAAGTCGGCCGGTCCGCCGGCCCAGTTGGCCGATCCGGACCGAGTTCGATGGTCGGAGGGTGCCTCGTCGTTTGGTGATTCACTGGTACATTTACTTTACATGGTGTAGTGGGGTTTTTTGGGAGTTAACACGTGTTGACTGTTGGTATTCTAAAAAACTTAAAACAAAATAATATTAAAAATAATGTGGGGTATGGGATTTGAACTCTGATGGCTTGGTTCAGCAGTGCAAGGTATTACCAATGAGCCACAAGCTCCTTCTTGTAATTAAATTGCTAATCAATTACTTATCTTGTGCGCAGGCAATAAATACCTTTTTATGGATTTTGAATTTTTTTTGTAAAAACTTGTATTGGAAATTTATGGTTGTTACATTCTACCCTCCTTATAAAAATTTCGTCCTCGAAATTTGTAAAAGAAAAGTGTAACAGATTCAAGAAAGTTTAGTGACTGAAGTACTGACAGTGTGTGGAAAAAAAATAACAAGGTGGTGCAAGGGTTTTAAAAATGTGAAAAATGTGTGAAGGAATGAAAGAATGCGAAGGTTTTGGTAAGATTGTAAAAGAGGTGAGAGAATTTTGGGTTAGGACAGATTCAAAATATATGATTCAAGAAATATGAAAGATAAGATTCAAGGAACATGATTGTAAAGAATGTTTTAGTTGCCGGTTCCTGTGTTATATTGCTTAGGTTTGTTCACGCAGAACAGAACTGCATAGTATGGTTCTATACAGCTCTGACCTGTATGGGTCACCAACAAAACCCGTCACGCCCCGCTTTCTGGTATACGGCGAAGGGGACGGGACGAGGCCGCTACGTATTTACTGTGAAGTAAATACGCTAAGCGTATCTAAGCAATATAAAAGTAAATGCACAAGAGACAAGAGATATAAACTGAACAACAACTTTATTTATTAACATTCTTTTGTACAATGCATGAAAAGTAAATACAACTGAATAAAAAACAATGCCTAAACAATGGCATAACAGAAATGAAAGTACAGAATGGAAAGTGTACAATGTCTAGAGCTCGGGGTCTTCACTGAACTGGTCAAAGTCTTCAGCAGTGGGCTCGATCTCTGACGGGTCCAAATCACCTGACGACATTCAAAGAAGAAAGAAATAGAATGTCATCAGCGAACATGTCGCTCGATAAGTCCCAAAGATAAGAGGAAAGTAGAATAGACAGAATAAAAAGGTAAATGGAAGTACAAAGCTCCGTTATACAACCCGGAACAACGGCAATTGGATTCATGTTAGGTGTCTTAATCTTCCAGTCTCGTGCCACTTTTAACACATTCCGTACCAATCTACCCATTAAACCCCGTGTTATCTTGATTGTATTGTTGTATTGTATTGTCTTGTATTGTATAGATTGTATGTTTGGATGAGTGACCGAAACCATGATATCAGTAAACGGATGTAACTGGAGAATCATGTATGTAACTGTAGAATCATGGATGTAACTGTATAATCATGTAAATGGAATGTATATCCATGGTTTGGTTCAGTCAAGTTGTATAGCTTGATAATGTGATTCATGGATTCATGCTGAATTGGAATATTGTAGATTGTAGATTGTACTTGAATCATATTCAAGTCAGATTATAATGAGACTCAAACTGAGTAAGTCAATTAAAAAGTAAATTGAAGTCCTGATTGTATTGATGTTATCGGTAACCGCTGCACGTGGGCGGCATGATTTATGTCTTTTTCAAAGACGATTACCGTATTGATAACATCGTTGTTAAGTTGTCTACCTTAGATAGGCAAGCACCCACTTCTCCGGCTCCCTGAGGCTCAAGAGATTGGTCCCGCTTAAATCTATATTTACTAGGGGCCTTATGGTAAATTATAGAACTTGAGGGGGTTTTATGTAAAAATACTTTTGTATAGTTTTCAAAATACACCCCAAGTATTTATTAATCATCTTTAGAGTTGTAATGAATATATATTTTATGTTGTGATATTTCTAGTGAAAATATCCTAATTTCATAAATAAAGGTATTTATTTGTAATATTGATTTGTAGGGAATTCATGGTATTTTAGTGTAAAATTGATTCTTGTGATTTTTGAAAAGAGTTGGAATATTTATATTATTACAAAATAGATATTTTAATGTTATATATACATATATTTATATGAAAATAAATTTAATATATATTATATTCTAGAAATCTCGTTTTTCTTAAGATGTCGTATTTTAAATCTTTGAGACCCAATGCTCCTTGCGGAGGTCTGCATCTCGCACTACTAAGCCCGAGGATGTGCGATAATCCGCACCATCCCGAACGGGTTCCCCAAATAGGTTGTAGCGGTGCTTTGCAAAGATTTGTTTAAATACTAAATCCTTTAGAAAACGGTTTTTGATAATAAGTAAATGGTATTTATTTGTCAAGATGTCGTTTTCCCGTATTCTATATTCCAGAGGGTATTGTGCTATGTTGCATGAGTGTGTGAGGAGGTAGGTCATTACCTCGTGATCTACTTAAAGGTATAGCAAGTTTTGTGATGTTAAATGTAGAATTGAAACTATGTGGTATTTAAATGAAAAAGGAAATAGCAATTATTTTTATGATATGAAACTTGATCAATTTGGTTGATTAGTGTTTAATAGTCAACATGAAAGGGTTTATGTATAATTGTATTAAAGAAAAGTGAAGTTTTATAAAGAAACCGAATCGAAAATCGGATTTGTTCCAATTCCGTTGTGTTTTGTAATTCCGTATATTTTTTGAAAGAAAAGAAAGATAGAAATGAGGACTTACGGGTTTAGGACAACCAGGAGAGGGAGAAGGATCGGGAGGAGTCGCCGGTGCGTCGTTTCGTCGCCGGGAGCTCCTAGAGTCGTCGTCGGAATTTCTGCCGGAGAATTCGCCGGAGCTTCGCTTCTTGCTCGTTTTCAAAGTACACAAGATTTCTTGAAAATTCTTAAGAGTTGGCTCAGAGTTTGGGGTGAGGGGGTAGTGTGTAGGGTAGGTATTTATAGGGTTAGACTAGGGTTAGGGTAGATGAAGGGTTTTAATTTGAAAAAATGTAAAAATGTATTAAAAAATCATTAAAAATAGAGTAAATGGGGATTTCAAAAGTCTCTGGAACCGATCTGGGAAAATGAAGTGTGCAGGGGGGTAGGGAATGCCAAGAGCCACAACTCTTCAGTTGACAACTCGACCGAATCGGCAACTCCAGCCGGGGCGGCGGGCCAAGTCGACCGGTCCGCCGGCCGAGTTGGCCGATCCGGGCCGAGTTCGATGGTCGGAGGATGCCTCGTCGTTTGGTGATATCACTGGTACATTTACTTTACTGGGTGTAGTGGGGGTTTTTGAAAGTTAACACGTGTTGACTGTTGGTATTCTAAAAAAATTAAAACAAAATAATATTAAAAATAATGTGGGATATGGGATTTGAACTCTGGTGGCTTGGTTCAGCCGTACAAGGTATTACCAATGAGCTACAAGCTCCTTCTTGTAATTAAATTGCTAATTAATTACTTATCTTGTGCTCAGGCAATAAATACCCCTTTATGGATTTTGAAATTTTTTTGTAAGAACTTGTATTGGAAATTTAGGGTTGTTACAAACACACACGACACGAAATGACCTTCTGGAGCAGGAGAAAGTGGTTACCGCAATGCGGTAACGTAATTAACTGCAGGGGCTTGCGCCTGCAGGGAAAAGCGTCCCCACAATAAAAAAAAACCCTCACAACAAAGGCGAATCTGACGAAGTCTGCTACAACGGCCGCATCCGTCCAAACCTCCGATACACGGTGCCATAAATCAACTTGGTATCTTCGGAGAGATGGACGGATAAATCCAAATAGCATCTGCCTCCAAATTCTGGCAAGACGACCTACGCGATCTCATTTCCCATTTTCGGCGGTAAACAGATTCCGGCACGCCCGGTGGGACCTTTTCCTCTTTCCACTCCACACTTCATGCGTCGTGTTCACGAACAAATCGCGGTTTACTATGGTTGCCCTTGGATTAGAGGTACTAAGATTTGGTGTCTTGCTCCTGTGCAGAGAAAAGACGAATCAATGACTTCCAAGTGTACCTGCAACAACAACTCTTGCTCCACCCCAAATGGAGGAGTGACTTATGGGCCCCAAGCGGCGTCTATCTTCTCAATGCTAGTGGAACAGGTGACTCAGGCCACCACTGGATTGTTCTTTGGGACCATGATCCCGCCAACAAGCTTCAGTGCCCCAGTGCCATGACAGGAAGCTCCGAAGAAGTCGGTCTTTGATCGACTTGCAACCACCACGGCCCCTCTCAATGGGTCGTCCAAGTCTGCCACCTTGGCCATTGACAGACTTAGCCAAAGCTCCAGTAGGCCCGCAAATAGGCTCACGATACCTGAGAGGGTTATCCCAAAACGGATAGCCATTCCAGTTCTGGCAAACGAAGTCGTCAAAGAGGCTTCTGCTACTAAAGGATCGGTCTTCGCAAGACTGGCCGTTCCGACTCCTGCTATGGGTGAAGTCATCAAAAATGCTCCCACTACCAGAAAGTCGGCCTTCGAAAGATTGGCCGTCCCATCTAAATGGACATCAGTATTCAATAGGCTGACACCAGTAGTAGCCCTTCATCAAAGCGGGGGGCATGACGAAGCCGCACCCACGACAGAGGTGGTCCCGTCTGCACGACATACTCGATGTTGCCACTGGCGCCGAGTGAAGAAAGCTGGGGGCAGTTCCCCCTCTGGACTTATCCCACCAGCTCTAATGGTGGAAATTGACGCTGTTGTTCCAACTAGGAACAACTTTGAGATGATTAGGAGGGTGCGTAAGAACTTTCCAACCGCTGTACTGAAGAAGTCTCCTTTGCCTGTTGAAAACACAATGCAGGAAAAATCGGAATAGCGTCCTCAACGGGTGTCCTCCAAGATCTACAGGGTCTGGCGGAGAGTCCATGACTCTGTAATTGACAAAGATTACTCTCGCCGACTGAAGAAAAAGAAGACTTGGCAGGAGGAGGACCATCCCTACGTCATACAACGGAAGGCATCGTCTACATGGGTGCATGTTACAACGGCCCCTCCGACTTCAACATCCCACAAGAGGAGAAGGCCGGAGAAAACCCCACTACCTGCGGCGAATTCCAAAGGCACTAGACCTAAACGCCCCAAGTCTGGGGGCATGATCGTGCACGCGGTGTACATGGCTTCCGGGAAAGAGGAAAGCCGTGCTTCCGTAGGTCATCGACCACTCACTCGGTCGTTGACAAATGCTCCGGAGCAGCAATAGAAGCTCCAAGAAATGCTAATGAAAATGTCAGCACTCACCGGGCAGAAAGAAAGCCGGGAATCATTGTCTTAGCAGCGCCAGGAACAAGAGACTGACACCGAGTTCTTACGAAGGGTTCTGGAAAGGAAGAATAAGGAGGCTGCAGAACATGTCGCTAATATAAAACAGATGGCGCTTCTGTTCCAAGACATAGTTGAGATGATGATCCAGCCGGAACCTCCAGCCGAAGACCCTCCGATAATCATCGAAGACGACAGAGGAGAAATGTCCAACCCTCTTTCGGCTGTCTCAGCAGCCCAAGAAGAGACAATTTCCAAGGCTGGTCTTGATGACTACATAGCTCAACAAATACGAGCTCATCAAGCGAGTGAAGCAGCAGACCAAGTCGTTAGAACTGGGCGACCTTATCCAGGCTGGTACGATCAAATCAAGTACACTCCAAGATATACGATCCCTAAGTTCTATGTGTATAAGGGGACGGGCAATCCACACTAGCACGTTGCTCAATTCAGAGCTTTATGCGGTAATACTGGAGGCGACGACAAACTGCTGCTTCGTCAGTTCGTTGGCAGCTTGTCAGAGACGGCATTTGATGGTACTCCGAGCTCCCAAATGATTCTGTCAAAACATTCACGGAGATGGAATTACTATTCACACAGCGGTTTGCAAGCGAGCACACCCCAATCACGACATTAATCAATGCCAGAGTGAAGCCAGGAGAGACCTGGGTTCAATACGCAATTCGGTGGTGGAACCTATTGTCAAAATGCGAACAACGCATCGAAGAAGCTCCTGCCATGGGCATGTTCATAGGGACCCTTGATCCTCAGGCGACTATATCCCAGTGTATGATGTTCTTCAAGCCGACCACTTTCCAGGGTTTGATCGACAAGCTGGCCCAAATAGACCAGTTGGGCCATAGGTCGTCCTCTTCAAAAAAGGATCTCCGGAATGAAAAGGGCAAAGGGGAAGCGACCTTCATTTCCAACGCTCAACAATAACTGAGCGACTCAAAACCGGTTGCTCGCCAAAGCAACACACGCCGATCTTTCGAAGAGAAGTTGAGACGTCCTTACTCGTTTCCCCGGGATAAAACGAGGAGACTGTTCGAACTGGCGGTGCGCAATAGACTCATCACTCTGCCGGATCCGAGACTCCCACTGCAGCCGGATGATGTCAACATTCCTAACTACTGCCCCTACCACAGAGTAATAGGCCACCCAATCGAAAATTGCTACGTCTTCAAAAACTGGGTTGAGGACCAATACCAAAAAGGCAAGTTCGCGCTGTCCGAAAACTGGAAGGTAAACCCGCCACAGCAGCACGCTCCTAGAAAGGTGGATACGCCGGCGGCATCATGCTCATTTATAGAAGAAGCTCCATGGGAAGTTGTCTTTTCAGCTAAAACTAAGAGAATGCTGAAGGATCTTCAAGCATGTCCGGCGATCAAATGGAAAAGCCCGCTAGAGCCCGATATCATTAAGGGGATGCTTAAAACGCGCTCAACACCGAAAGTTTGTAACGATGGGCAAAACACCCAGGTCAAGTCTTCAAAGTCTTCGAAGAAAAAGAAGAAGACCAAGAAGCCCGTACGGCCTGATAACGAGCGCACAGACCTGCAAAAGTTCATCGACGCGTTGGAGGAGTACAACCAGAAGGTGCGAACCCCAGTCACTCTCGAAGAGTTTTTCAACCATATCCTTGAGAACGGAGACAACGACAATGATGGGGGGAACAATTCTTCAGAAGAAACCGAGGATTATGTAGCGAGTTGCCACATGGTTTCTCACTCGTCATTAAAAGACGAAGAAACTCCCTCAGCGTCGGAGATCAACGCGAGGAAACTGAGGGCAGGATCGGTCCCAAGATCCTTGGAGCCATCAGACGTCTTGAATGACAGGTTGCTAAACGAAGCCCTTCAAAAGAGCAAAGCTAACCAAGAGCGTGAAACGACCATATGCGAAAAGGCCAAGCGTCGGTGTCAGGATGAAGAAGCTGCGGCGAGGAAGAGTCACGAAGTACACCAACCAAATCAAAGCACACCCGCGGCAGACAAAAGCAGGTTTAAGACGGGGAAACGGTTCGCCAAAGCCCTGTCAATGAGAATGAAGCTGCCACCTTTCAAAGGAGATACTCCAGGAAGTAAGAGCCTCGACGTAGCGGATGTACATACAAACTACTGCTTATACCATCGAAGGGTCACACACCCCATCGAAGAGCGCAGTGCCTTCAAGAAGTGGTGGCAAGAATACGTTGCCCATCGACAACGCTTCAAACGGATGATGCATGAAGCTCATCGACAACAAATAAGCGCGACAGATGAGCGTGAAGGAACAACTGGCAACTGTCATATGGTTGATACCAGTTCGACATGAGCAAAATTTCAAGTTCTTACCTTCGGGAGCAATTCCGAGGAAGAAACGACCCTCGGCCCTCTTTTCAAAGAATCTAACTCTGGAAAAGAAGAAGAGGCGAAGAATTGCAAAAACATTCAGCTGCGTAATCGCACGCTGCCTGAGAAGAACCTTGGACCCTCAAACAAAGGTTCGGGCAAAAGAGATAAGGGGAGGGAAAAAGTCCCTGAGGAAATGGCCCTCGATGATAGAGTCGTCGAAGAGCTCGCAGCCAAGGACCCGTCTAAGAAAAACAAGGTGGATTACAATGTCCTGACACACCTGAGAAAGATACCCTCACAACTAAGCATACTGGATGCTCTCCTCCTGTCCAAAGAAGCACTAGATTCTCTAATCAAGGAACTGCAAGAGCCTGATCAGTTCCAAGCTTTCTTTGCGGAAGAAAAGATGAAGGACGAGCTAGCAGAGGTTCATACAGCTGACATCACATTCGGCGATGAAGATCTCCTCCTTAGAACGTGCAAGCACAATCGTCCTCTATATGTCACCGGGTATTGCCATGATATCAAGATAGGGAAGATTCTGGTCGACAATAGGTCCTCCGTCAATCTTCTCAACGTGAAGGCGCTGAAGGAAATTTGCATAAACGTTCAGCACCTGGCCCGGGACAAAATTACCATCTCCGGCTTCGACTTGCAGTCATCACGGAAGCTGGGGTCCGTAATATTGACATTACGCTTTGGGATGCTTGTCACCGACATCAAATTTCATGTCATCGACGCCAAGACTTACTACAACGCTCTGCTCGTCCGGCCTTGGTTACATGAGTACAACATCATCCCCTCTACACAACATCAATGTATGAAGTACTTCAAAGACGGCCTCGAGTACACAGTTACAAGGGAGCTAAATCCATTCTCCGTAAATGAAGTCCGCAAATATGAAGACGCCAAGTACTTCCTGCCAGATTTCGAAGACACGGAATGATGTCCTAAACCGGAGGATAAACAAAAAGCAACAGGCCAGGACCATCTACTCCTATTTTGGTCTTTGGCAGTGACTCTGAGGACGATGGAAACATAGTGTTCTCCGTCCGCCCGTTAATGCAGACCTTCGCTGAAGCCGATCAGAGTTTGCAAATCACCATGGTTCCGCAGCAGCATTACAGGGAACTTGATGCGCTCGATACATACGGCGTGCAAGAGCTGCAGACCTTCTACGTTCCTCCTAGACGGAGAGATGAAAAGGCGATCCTCTTCTATCGATCCATGGAAACCAAAGTGGAAAAAGAAGTCTGGCATGGTGCCGATCTTGCGCTTGGCAGGCTTCAACCAATCCGGCTGCCTAGGTACTACACAGAGAGATTGAAGAGGCTATTAAGATGCCAAGACGTACCCTTCAAGCAGACCGCTCGGCAAGCCCAGTTCTACAACAAGATTTGGGACGTTCCCGGGGCTCAGCGAAAGATGCCCAATGGGAGAATGGAAACTACTGGGCTTGGATACGCCCGGTCCGAGAAAAGGGAGCGATTCCATGGTTGCCGTGTCATAAATAACTCCGGTGAAAAAGGGAATGCTTTTCCAGATAGCGCCGATATCGAGCCAAAGCGGGATTCCGCCGTAAAAATACCAAGCCCATCATTCGAAGAACAAATTAACAAGCTGATAAGGGAAGCGGGTCAAAAGATTCGGGATGACCACAGCCGTGAAATTGTCATTTACGAGAAATCCAGAATGCAACGTCTCATTCAGCAGGTTACGGAGGATGACGATGCCCTTCACCCTCATCCCGCTGTGCACTCTCGTAGCAAGAAAAAAGCCCAACGTAGAAGCAACAATAAGGTGAAGAACGGGAATGACGTTCAAAAACAGCGAAGTGGATCCAAGAAGCCACGCGATTGAGAAAAAGTCAGCTGGAAGCCGTCTTTTATGAAAAAGATTGGTCGAGAATATTCTTTGCCTTGAGACAAGACAAAGAAAATCTACGACCTTGTCATGAAACATAAATGATGGCACTCCCGAAATTCCGGCATCCCGAACAAGTAAACGAGGTCCATCATCCGGATTATTGCTCCTATCACCGAGCAATAGGACATCCTCTTGAAGACTGCTTCACCTTCAAAGACTGGGTTGAAGACTAATATCAGCAAGGCAGGTTTGCTCTATCCGAAGTTGGAGGGTAGCCCCATCATGAAAGCATGAGCCAAAAGCAACCTACACTGTGAGGGTAAGTCCAGATCAACATCGAGCTTGGAAACGAGCTCGTACCTGCCACGTAATAACACTATCGAAAGAAGAAGATCATGAGAACATGGACGACCTCTCCCGGTGCTTCGCAAATGAGGATAAGGACGAGGTAGTTTTAGAATTTCCACCGGCGCCAAAAGAGTTGGAAGATGAGATAAACACCACAGCGGACAACCTGAAAAAAATCGACTTGGGGACAGAAACGGGCCGAGGCCAACGTTCGTCAGTGAGCTGCTGTCTGAAAAGAAGGTGGCCACGCTAAAGGACGTGCTTATGCATTATAAAGACTACTTCTCGTGGAACTGTTCCAAGATGCCAGGACTAGATCCAGAAATAGCTGTGCATAAACTGGCGATATCACCGAACGTCAAGCCAGTCAAACAGGCGCCAAGAAGAATGCGGCTCAAACTCGAGATGAGCATCAATGCTGAAGTCAGGAAACTAATTGACTCCGGCTTCATCCAAGAAGTTCAATATCCTGACTGGATTGCCAATATCGTCCCAGTGATGTAGAAAAATAGGACAGTACGCATCTGCGTGGACTTCCGGGATCTCAACAAAGCTTACCCGAAGGATGACTTCCCAGTGCCTGTTACCGAGCTGATGATCGATAACACGTCCACCCATGAGGTCCTCTCCTTCATGGATGGATCTTCAGGCTACAATCAAATAAAAATGCATCCTGAAGACCAAAAGCACACCGCCTTCCGGACTCCGCTAAGTATATTCTGCTATGAGGTGATGCCCTTCGGCTTGATGAACGCTGGCGCTACCTACCAGAGGACCATGACAAAGATCTTTGATGACCTCATCCATGAGATCGTTGAATGCTACATTGACGACCTTCTGGTGAAAGGCAAATCATACGAGGAGCATTGGGGGCATTTGAAAATAGTGTTTCAGCATCTTCGGAAATATAATCTGAAGATGAACCCTCTGAAATGTGCGTTTGGAGTCTCCTCAAGCAAATTCCTAGGATTCATCGTACGACACCGAGTCATCGAAGTAGACCCATCAAAGATCAAGGTGATTATGGAAATGCCCTCGCCAAGAACTCTTAAGCAACTGCGGTCTCTCCAAGGAAAGCTCTCGTATATCCGACAGTTCATAGCCAATCTCTCCGGAAAATGCCGCCCCTACATCCATCTAATGAAGAAGGGGACCCCGTTCGTTTGGGATCGTAAATGCCAAAATGTACTGGACGAAATCAAGCAATATCTGCAAAACCCACCGGTACTAACCGCTCCGGTCAAGGGAAAGTCCTTCATCCTGTACACAACAGCCCTTGAAGGTTCTTTAAGCGCGCTATGGGCACAGGAGAACGATCAGGTAAAAGAGAGAGAGCTCTCTAATATTTGAGTCAAGTCCTTCTAGGGGCAGAAAACAACTACTCCCCCATTGAAAAGCATTACCTGGCACTGATCTTCGCGATAATGAAGCTTCGACATTATGCCTTGGCACATGAGGTCCATCTCATATCAAAGGTGGATCCTCTCAAATATTTGATGTCAAGAGCCATATTTACAGGAAGGCTTGCCAAAAAGACCCTCCTCTTGATGGAATTCTCGATAATCTATCGACCCCTCAGGGCAGTGAAGGGCCAGGCCATCGCCGACTTTCTCGCTGAACATCCAGTACCAGCCGATTCTCCCATAAATTGCGAACTGCCATCCGAACACGCGTTTGACACAATCTACGGGGAGAAAGAAGGGAATAATGCCCGATGGGAACTATACTTCGACGGAGCATCTTCCTTGAGGAAGCAAAAGCAAAACACCCATATAATCAAAGCTAGAGTAGGCCTTATCTTTGTGACTCCACAAGGAGAGATAATGTGTTTTGCCTTTTCCTTAACGGAACCAAGAATAAACAACGAAGCGGAATATGAAGCTTTGATAGCGAGTCTTGAGATTGCTGTCGACATGGGAATCGAAAACCTCCTCATACATGGAGACTCCCAGCTGGTTGTTAGCCAAGTAAATGGCAATTATCAGACGTGCAAGCCAGAGTTGGTAAAATATAGCGAAAGAGTGCACCAATTGCTAACTCAAATCCCCTCATACATCCTGGAAAGCATACCGCGTGCAGAAAATAGCAAAGCAGATGCATTAGCCAAGCTTGCTAAGGAACTGGTCAACGAAAACCTCGATGACGTAAGGATCATTGTGCAAAGCCGCCGGATTCTCACGCCAGCAGAAATATCTCCGGAGTCGTCTAGAGGAGAAGAAGCGACCAAACAAGCAACCTGCCAAATAGAAGACGAAGAAAAGGCTACGGATTGGAGAGAAGTCTTCATAGACTACTTCAAATCTCATCAAACGCCCAAAGATGCGTCATCAAGACATCAGCTCATGAAACGAGCTCTATCTTTCGCCTTCATCAATGATACTTTATATAAGAGATTGCTTGACGGTTTGCGGCGAAGGTGCCTGAGACCGGAAGAAGCAATGAGAGTCGTTTAAGAAACTCACGATGGACTCTGCGGTTCCCATCAAGCCGGGCCAAAGATGAAACTGAAGATGAAAAGAATGGGTTACTATTGGCCCACGATGATTCAGGAATGCCTCGAATATGCGAAGAGTGTCACTTGTGCCAAATCCATGGGGTCTTTATCCACCAGCATCCGAATCTGCTACACCCAACATTGGCTAGCTGGCCGCTCGAAATGTGGGTAACCGATATAATCGGGCATATCGAACCAGTATCGTCCAAGGGGCATCGGTTCATATTAGCGACAACCGATTACTTCTTTAAGTGGGCAGAGGCAGTACCGCTAAGGGAGGTGAAGACGGAGAACATCCTCTATTTCTTCAGAACTCACATCATTTATCGGTTAGGCACTCCACAACTCATCATCTCGGATAATGGACCGGCCTACAGAAGCCATAAGATCAGCCGCTTCGCATAGCAGCATAATAAAGATTGGAGATACTCTTCGGTCTATAATCCCCGAGCTAACGGTCTAGCTGAGTCTTTCAACAAGACCTTGACAAAGATCAAAAAGAAAACAGTGTCCAGAAACAAAAAGGATTGGCACGAGAGACTGCATGAAGCTCTCTGGGCTTATCGAACCATGTTCAAAACGGCCATGAATACGACGCCATTCACGTTGGTATTCGGCACAGAAGAGATACTTCCCTTAGAGATAGAACTACCCTCTCTACGAGTGGCTGTTCCTTACGAACTGACGGACGAAGAGAATTCCTATCTTCGGCTTGAGGAGCTCGATGCCCTCGATGAAACTCGTCTCATAGCGCAGCAAAATCTGGAAGCTTACAAAGTAAGGATAACACGCTCATACGAAAGACTAACCAGGCCAAGAACATTCCGCCAAGGCGAACTCGTGTTAGTCATAAAAAGGCCCATGATCCCCAACCTTGCAAAGCGGGGGAAATTCGAGCCAAACTATGAAGGCCCGTACATCATAGACAAGGTCTACCAAGATGGGACCTACTTGCTCATGAACATGCATGGCGAAAGACCCTTCCGGCCAATAAACGGTCGATTCCTTAAGAAATACTACGCTTGACAAGTCATAACTCAGGTTAAGGATAGATGACGACGCTCGTGTCCGCTCGCTGTCTTCCTGAGTCCAGACTCCATAAGTAGTATCCGGCAGAAACTTCGCCTTGAAGCTGGCCCTGGACCGAGATGTCCCTAAACTAACAATGGATCAAGTTGTCCCTAAACTAACAATGGACCGTAATATCCTTAAACTAAATACATCGCCTCAAACACGCAAATAGTGGAATTCAAGTCCACAAGTCTCAGCGGCGAGGACTGCAACTTGGGTCCCACTGGCTGCACAGCTGCCCCGGTGGAGAAGGCCCCCTGAGTGCTATTGGCAAACAAAAGGGTAAATAAAAAATAAATAAATAACGGTACGTCCACAAGTGAAATGGGCACGGATGAGAACCCGAAAGGACGCCGTGAGTAAAAACAGCAGGGCTGCCGGCGAGCTTGTGAAAACCTGAAAGGGCGTAATCTCGTTGTTAAAAAAACCGGTATGTCTACAAGCGAAACGGGCACGGATGAAAACCCTAAAGGGCTCCGTGAGTAAAAACAGCAGGGCTACCGACGAGCTTGTGAAAACCCGAAAGGACGCGATCTCGTTAAAATAAAAACATCTGCAAGGCCTTTTCGACCTTGTGAGGAGAAAACACCTGCGTGAGATCCTTACAACTCACAAGGGAGCAACACACTTAGGAATCCCCACGATTCCTAAGGAGAAATTACACTTACGAGATCCTCACGACTCGTAGGGAGAAATTCCCCTTATGAGACCCTTACGGCTCATAAGATTCAAAAGCTTTAAGATATAGGGGCCTGAACCTATTCTTAAGCCATTACACTCCCCAATTTGTCCTACAGGCGGTCAATATTGGCTCTTGTATACAATTCACGGGAACAAATAAACGATTTCCCTAGCAAGTTCCACCAATGACGAGGAATGTCCTCATGTGGTGAACGACATTTATAAGTCCTCTCGACTTGTAAGGAGAAAACACTCTTATAAGATCCTTATGACTTGCAAAAGAAAATATCACTTAGGATCCTCACGACTCCTAAGGATAAAATATACCTACGAGATCCTCACGACTCGTAGGGAGAAATACCTTTATGAGACCCTTACGGCTCATGAAGTCAAAAAGCCTTAGTCGGCAGGATCCTAACCCTGTTTGCTAAGCCATCTTTGCTCAAATCAGCAAAGGCAAATGATGATTCGCTCCTGGCAATATTCCAGTCGTAGCGATGCTGATGCCGAAATTGGTATCAAAGTCTAAGTCCTTTTAAGGAAAATGATGATTCGCTCCTGCCAATATTCTAGTTGCAGCGGTGCTGATGCTGAGATTGGTATCAGATCTCAAGATCCATACTCGCAATAAAAATCAACAAGCAAAATATATGCATATGAAATAGCCGAAATAATGGAGCGACTCGCAATAAAAATCAGCGAGCGGAATATATGCATATAAAAACAGCCGAAATGTTTGAGCAGCTCGTAAAAAAAAGCAGCGAGTAAAAAGAAAAGAATAGCCGAAATGATTGGGCGATCGCGACTTTCGCGATATAAAAAAGCTGAAATGATAGAGCATCGCGGAAAGAAATAAAAAAAAAATGATGAAACTTTTGTCCTGCAGGTGAGTCCACATCAACCCCTGTAAACAATCCATGGGCGTAAATGAAAATGGAACCATATGTTCCCACCAGGCTCCACCAGAAGGAGAGCCAGGTCTCGATGGTTCACAGATATCTTAGAGATCAACAACGGCGTTTCTTCTCACTCCAGCAGGATGCAAACGCAACGTCAACAAATCAGAGCCATGGCAAAGTCCCTAGTTCCAAATCTCGACGGTTCACAGACAGCCTAGTGATCAACAACGACGTTCCTCTTCACTCCAGAAGGATACAGATTCAACGTCAACAACCGACCCCAGGGTTAAAACAACGGAGCCATGACAAAGTCCCTAGTTCAAAGCCTCGACGGTTCACAGACAACACAGAGACAACCTCGGCATTAGTCGTAATATAGCTGACACAATGTCAACAAACGAAGTAAAGGAAGATCCTTAGCTTCAGGGTCTTGACAGCAACTCAAATAAAACCTGAAAGACTATCGGAGATCATCCCACACTAGCGCGGAATGGTCATGACTCATTGGGGCTCCCTAAACTGAGCCTAACCTCAAGCAAAAAAAGCGGCATGGAAGATCTCTAACGCTTGCTCTTCTGACGGTAATATCACCTGGAAGATTACTTGAAGACGTCTTGTCCAGCCCCCGAAGGGATCAGAGATATGACAGTCGCAGGGCTACTCGAACAGCAAGATTGCATTTCGAGGAATGCATCAGCCCATGCGACGGTACGACGGACAAAAACCCTAGTACCACAGACCCTAACGGACCTCTGTCATAAAGAGCAGGGGTTAACTGTGACGTTAGGACATTCTTGCGAGAACTTCTCAATTCGTCTCGACTCGTAGGGAAAACAATGTTCTTGAGAGAATTTCTCGACTCGTTTCGACTCGTAGGGAAAAAGCCTTAGGCAACGGGGATATCAACCTATTTCCTAAGCACTGGGGCCCTGCAAGTAGGTCCAAGATGGACTATTGTATACTATCCATGGGCCACACTCTCCAAAGTTGGATATCGACAAGGAGGGAAAAAACCACTTACGAGTCCTCTCGACTTGTGAGGGGGAAATTCTCTTGTGAGATCCTTACGACTCTCAAGAGAAAACACACTTAGGAGTTCTCACGACCCCTAAAGAGAAAATACACCTACGGGATCCTCCCGAATCGTAGGGAGAAAAGTCTTTATGAGACCCTCACGGCTCATAAAGTTGAAAAGTCTTAGGCGGCAGATCCGAACCTGTTTCCTAAGCCATCGCTGCCCTATAAGGAGGTCAAGATAGACTATCTACGGGCCACACTTGCCAGAGTTACATGCCAATATGAAATAAAATATGTCTTTTATTCATGAATTTAAGTGAATACAAGATATATTTCATAAAGGAATCAAAATGAATACATGTTATTCATAAATCACAAGTTTACAGTCGGTACAAAAAAGGCACAAAGACTATTATTAAGGAGGAGGCGTCTTCAACAAGTCAGCAAGCTGCTCGCGTGCTCCTCTCAATCCTTTCTCATGGTCAGCTACCGCGGCCAACTCCGCTTCAACTTGAGTCTGTTGCCGCAAACAGGACGAAAGCTTTTCATTGGTTTCTAGCATGGCAGCTTCGCTGTCCTGCATGACCCGCTCGGTGAAGTCAAGCGTCCGCCTCAGCGTCAACCCATTCGAAATACATCGCTGGAGGTTGTCGAAAACAGCTTTTAACTGCGCAGCATTCGTTTCAACCTGGGTGCGCAATCGAAAAGATTAGCTGGAAGCCACCTCATGTTCCTTTCGTCTCAGGGTCGCCTCTTGTTCAAAATGGCGAATGAAAGGAACACTATGCTAGACCCACGCAGCCTGCTGGGAGTTCGAAGCCTACACCTCAAGAGCGAGACGCTTGAGCTCAATCTCGTGCAGGCAAGCCTCAATCTTTCTGCAGTAATTAACCCAATAGCCGACGAGATCTTCATCATGGAAGATCACGAGTGTCGCCAGCATTGGATTGACTTCAACGGAAAAATCCGTAGCAGAAGTGAGGGCCTCGGCATTGAGATCTTCGATAAATTCGCTCAACATTCGCCGGCTATTTGCGGCGCCCCTGGAAGATATGCATTTAGCGAAGGGCCCTGCGGGTATTGGAATGCGAGACTCAAAAGGAGCTGAAACTGGAGCCGGTGCAATTGTTGCAAATGAATTACGGTCAAATGTCGACTCGGGAGATAAAGAAAACACATGATGGATGAAGTCTATTATAATGGCTGTGATAGGCGGCAGGATGGGGAGTACCGGAGGCACGACTATTCTCTCGTCCCCTCCTCCAATCCGTGACGCTATGATAAATATAAAGAAGACTTAGCAACAATACGTCTATTCATAAAAGAAGGGGGAGACATTATCTGAAGAATATACTAACCAATACCAGAAGGTGGAACGATTTCCGTCCGAAAGGAAAAATGCGGGTTCAACACCTGATATAAATGGTCGAAAAGGACTCCTGCAGAGTTGCGACAATATACTGTCAATACAAGGAGGATGGTACCCACAGTGAAACAAATAAGTCAAAAACCCATACCTTCTAATATTTGAGAGGGCACAGAAGAAGGCGAGGGGACAGCAACCGTCGGAGCAGCTATCGGCGACACTTCTTGAGACGACATAGCCTCAGGGTTCACCGCGCCTATGCTCAAGAAAAACAAAATATCATCAGAAGGGCTGAACCGTAGGGGTTCACCGCGCCTTGCGCCTATAGGGAAGAGCGTCCCCACAATCAAAAACCCTTCACAACGAGTGGGAATCTGACGAAGTCTGCTACAACAGCCTCATCCGTCTAAACTTCCGATACACGGTGCCATAAATCAACTTGGTATCTTCGGAGAGGTGGACGGATAAATCCAAATAGCATCTGCCCCCAAGTTCAGGAAAGACGTTTGTCTTCCCGGGTTTCGGCGGTGAACAGGGCGGTAGACAGGGTAGAGGGAACATCCACCGAAGGAGTATCAGCAAGCGGAATACTGCTTGAGCATGCACTTACAGCCAAAACGGCATCGTGCTCCCTCGCCGCGTGTTTCCTGCGCTTCCTTTCGGTCTGAGCCGTGAGAAATGACCTCCTCAAGACTTCCGACAAAGGGACGTCGTCGTCCAAACAGAGCTCTACCTTTGGAGCCGCTACGTCGTCCATCATTGGCTGCTTCAGCAAAGCCTCCTGCGGTGATTTTGGGAGGGCCGTAGACACGGTAGCTGGCTCTAAAAATTTTGCTGCATCGCCACTCGGAATCGGCACTGTGTTAGTGTTTATGCCCTAGAGGCCATTACTGTATCATACTAGTTTGTATATTACTTAATGGAAGCTTGGGATATTCACAGTTGTATTGACAGTCTTGCTTAAAATGGTAGTATGCTACTTGGTTTGTGTCTACTTTAATATGTGCATGTGTTTCTTTTAACATATCGCTTATACATATTAGTAGAGCCCTTAGGATCTTTGCTTGATTACCAGCGTTGTGATGGCAGTCACACTTGTGGAGGATGGGTAGCCTATAAGCACATCCTATACAGGTCCCTGGTCGTAGGATTATCGAGACGGGACATCGATACTCCAGAGTAGACTGGTGTATACGCTTCTCATCGCAGTTAGGGAGATGGTCTGTCCCACAGCCATCAGTACGTCGTACTGGAGATAGTATGCAGGTGCTCGTTAGGTTGCGGGTACACCGGACAGGACTCGCCGGGAACTGCAGGTTGGTACTATACCCATCGTCAGATAGCAGTTCTCACGTGACATGAGTACAGCTTAGTCCGTCGACTTGACATTGCTACTTCGCCTCGGGTGTGTTCCCACTGTACTTAGATTACTACCCTACCACGGCTCAAAGGAGTCGTGCAAACAGGTAGTAGTTGGGTGCAGTCCCGAAGCACTTGGAGGCAGTGGCGGTTAGACATGATTCGTCTCTTCCGGTATTGGGGGTTGATATCGCGCTGTGTATGGAAAGCCATTACGCAAAGTCCCTGGCCAGGGCAAGCGAGATTTACTGGTAGGTTCCAGTAGTTTCTCAAGGTGTAATGGGCTTCACTCCGACACGACTATTACCGCTATTAAGGGTCTGATGTTTACCGCCCCCTAGGCCCGATATGTGATAGTCCTAGACGAACAGACCGGACTGTACGGAGATTGTCACATACAGGCTCAGTAGCAGTTCGGACGGGTTTCCTCATCATCCTTCTTATCGACATCTACCTGGGGACCGTTACGTACAGCTAGTACAGCTTACGACCTGTAGTTAAACCCACTGCCAGCGTAGTGTCAAGTCTTTAGAGTCCCACACAAACAGTTTCCCTGCACCGGGCAAAAGGTGTAGAGGCCGTATGGTTTTACGGCAGGGCTGCGATCACTTACGTACATTTGTGCACGTACTATGATCGGGCAGATAATACTAGCGGGCTTTAGTTTAAGTCAGATTCTAGTATTATACAGATGGATTTATTCAGTCTAAGATTATCCGTGTTTTTAGGAAATACGGATGGGAGGGGCAGTCTCGTAATTTGTCGGGAAGCTTCTAGAAGGAGGTGACTTATTTGTGTTTATTTCTTTTGTGATTTAAACTAAATGAGGTGGAGGATAAGGTGTAAGTTTCATTAAATGATCCATGACTCATTAGATGACTCATTAGATGATTCATCTAATGAATTAAATGAAGCATGATGAATATTAGCTAGATATTTATTTTGATGATATTATTATGCTTCATGATATTCACAAATGAGAATAGTTCATTCATTAACACAAAACACTTCTCTCTCCTCAAGTTTTCATCTTCTTCCTCAAAACCCTAAAAGCTCTCATGAGTTGAGAATCCTAGGGTTTAAAGTGACTAAGTAATCCATCTAAATACTCTACACCCTCTAGGACTTCTAGATTAACAAACTAGAAGCCGTAGTTATCTCAGATTTGAGATAGGAGCTCGGACTATAGACTCTCGGGTGGATCGTCTTTGACTCGAGGAGGCCGTTGAGGTGCCCATGTTCCATAGAGCCTACGAGGTATGGAGAATAGCGATGAAGACCCGAAGGACAAGTAACGTGAGGTATAACTTCGTATCCGAGTAGTTAAACCTCTCGTAGTTTGTTAGTAATGGTGTAGACACGATCCGTGTGCTCAAGTCCATGTTACGAAGCTTTGATGATTGTTTTTCATATATTCCGCCTCCCCGCGAACACGTGGGGTGCGTGACATGGACTTACAGTGGTATCAGAGCCTACTAAACTATAGCTAACAGTTTAAACAACAAGTTAAAACTGCGAAACCAAAACGACCAAGTTTCTGTCGATTTTGAAAGAGGCTCTGAAAATTATTTAAACAAGCACAAAGTGCTATTTGGACAGTAAAAAGAACACCAAATAAAAACGAAGCATTTTCTCGAAAAACGGGCCGGCCACTTTGCCCATATTTTCGGCGAGCTTGGTTTATTCATGGTGGAAATGTTTCATTTTTGTAGTGTGTCTTTTTGACTTTAATCTAGGGCTTCAGGTGTTGTTTATTTTTGCCAATTTTGATTTTACTGTAAACTCTTTACTGTGGAAAATACCGGGTGTTTCGAAGTCGCAGTTTTATGTTGTTTGATGTTTCAAGTTGTATTTGATGTGTTTGTAAACCTCCGCTAATTGCTAGTATGTCGGTTAGTTGGGGGTTGCACATTTTTGTAATGGATATATTAGTTTGTGTATATGAACTTCATTGGATCGTCGTGGATGAATAGCCGGGGATGTGAGATGAGAGTTTTTATCTTTCATTCGATATAAATTGTAATATGTTGTAATATTCTTTTGCGGGGCACATCCGGGTTGAGGTTGTAGCCACCGTTGTATTATTTCATTTACTGTTTTTTGCTCCTAGGATAGACCCAAGATAGGGTACACAAACTACCGGGTATTTTGAAGTGTTTAATGGCATACTCACGTTGTTGAGGGAGACTGTTTCACTTCTGGTACTAGGCGGGTAGTTTGCCGCACCCGAAGGGGTTTAGGGTGGGGTTTGGCTATTCATCACGACCGTGTAATCCGTGTTTTGTTGCAGGCTCAAATGAAACGCGGATTCCTAGTATATCCAATATGTTCATCTGTGATCTGGAATGCCTATTATTGCGTCTGACGATGTACAATATCTATATATGATATCTAGTAGGCGTTGCTTATGTTTTGCATCCGCGCTAGCCCAGCCCCCGCTCTTTCGTTAGTTAAGTAACCTAACGGGTGAATGACGGGACCCAGCGGCGAATGCGCATGGCATAGGCGGACGTTGTATTTTCGTTGTTTTCTGCAATGATAGGATAAATGATGGGACGCATTATATTAATGCAAAGAAAACAAACCAAAGCTGAATCGTTGGAAAAAATTTAAAAGAAACCACTCGGTTATTTTAAAAGAGCAGAATTTTTAATTGCGGAGCTTTAACCACTCCTTTTAAAAAGCTATCAGGTTCTTTCGATTATATCAAGTTCACTACGTTCATGGTTTCGCCAAAACCAGTCGTAACCCTCCTTCATTTCATATGGATGGTCAGTAGTATTCAAGCTATGTTTGTTGGCCTTCGTCAAGGCATAGTGTTTGGTAGCTGCTGGGGTATTTACATGTTGCATAGATAGATGCGTTGGTTTGGGACAGTCCTATTACTTTGTTGGCCTTCGTCAAGGGTATATACGGATGGGTTCAAATTAACAAGGATAATGATGGGAAGAACTTGATATGTGACTTATGATTTGTTGGCCTTCGTCAAGGTCATAAAAGCATGGGGCAAAAATCCACATCGGGAGTTTCTAAAGAAACTGAAATTTGCTAGTGTTGCATACCATTTGGAGTTTGATAATGTTGGTAGGATTCCTTCAGCAATATCACATGATGATATTTGGATCCCGATCCTACTGTGAGTATCCGCTACTCATCAGGAGATTCGTCACTTAACGATCAATGCTATAAACCAAGTAGGTGTCTAGAACAGTGTTAGCGGGGCTACACCTCCAGGGGAAAAGAGGTTATTTAATTAAGGAACTTTGCGAAAACGTCGTAAAACCTCCCTCGAAGTACCAACACTAGCCTGGCTGAACGGTTAAGCAAGTATTGTACGGTGAGATAAGTCCTGACTAATTCTTCTTTTATGGTTTGAGGAAGGACTCAAGAAACAGTGGGAGCCATCCTGTTTAGATAAACTTAAAACCAATCTAAATTTGCAAGAGTATCATGCTAAAGTGTTTTCTTCTCTCTCTCTCAACATGAGCGACCCTATGACCATGGTTACATATAGATAACAAGTTGACTGAATCTGACTTTTATGACTGGAAAAAGTCTATCCAGATGTCCATTGCCTATGACAAGCTGTACCGCCCTATTACTACTCAAGCCCCCGCCGTCCCAGGTCCAGTTTCCACCATCGCGAATATGGATATCCGTCAGATAAGGGAAAAGGATAGTGTGAATGCCAAGTGCCTCGTGTTGGCTTCAGAGAATGGTGTATACCAGAAGCAGGATGAGAAGATGGACTTATTTTCCATCTTCCTCCATAACAAAGATTTATATGGAGAGCAATCTCATATCACAAGATATGAGACCTTGAACGAATTGCTTCAAGCGAGGTTGGCTGTCGGGTCATCTGTAGGGGACGACGTCCTTACAATGACTAGCTATATTGATAAGCTCACGAACCTGGAGACCATGTTGGGAAACAGGTCATATGCTGACTTATTTCCACAGTCGCTACCCTCTACTTACATCCTGAAGGAAACCAGGGAGACACCCGCTCTGCTTAATAGGGGACCTTCTTCCTCTGCATCCAAGGCGAAAGCAAAGGGTGAAAAGAAGAAGACCTCCATAAAACCGATATGCGGTGTCAGTGAAGTAGAAGGAAAAGGAAGAGCAAAAGTTTCGGGACTTGGTGTAGGTAAGGAGGGATGTTCCTATTGTTATGGGAATGGGCATTGGCAGAAGGATTGCAGGGCTTTGGAAGCCAGTAGCCAGGATTCAAAGCATGTTGTGGCTTCGGCCTCGAGTGTGTTTGTAATTGAGAACTGTTTGTCAATTAACTCTACTTCCTGGGTACTAGATACCGGAGCAGGATCTCATATCTATAATTCATTACATGCTTTGAGAAACCGTAGAGTTATCAAGGTAGGCGATTTGTCTCTCAGAGTTGCGAACGGAATGAGCGTGGACGCTGAATCCGTGGGAGAATATCTCCTAAGTTTGACAAGTGGGCAGATATTGATTCTTCGTAACTGTTTGTATGTACCTAGTTTGACTTATAATATCATATCAGTGTCCTCACTTTCGAGATAGGGATATGATTTTACATTCGTAAGCGATGTGGTTCACATCCACCTAAATCAAGTTCTGATTGGGTCCGGTACATTAGATGACGGTATATACGTATTGAATCAAGATCAGGTTTTCAATATCCAGAACACACTTAAAAGAATGTCTCCGGAAATAAATCAGTCTTTCTTATGGCATTGTAGACTAGGTCACATCAATGAAACACGGTTGACTAAGTTACATAGAGAAGGATACTTGAATCCGTTCGAATATCAATCTTATGCTACTTGTGAATCTTGTCTCATGGGAAAGATGTCAAAGACTCCGTTTACTAGACACGGAGTAAGAGCAAGCGAGCTCTTGGGACTCATACACAACGATGTATGTGGTCCAATGTCTATACATGCGTGAGGTGGTTATTCCTACTTCGTTACTTTTACGGATGATTTATCTAGGTATGGACATATCTTCTTAATGAAGCATAAATCCGAGGCCTTTGAGAAATTCCGGGAATACAAGAATGAAGTGGAAAACCAAACAGGCAAAAGTATCAAGACACTGAGATCTGATCGAGGTGGTGAATACTTAAGTGCCGAGTTCCTGGGTTACTTAAAAGAGAATGGAATTCTCTCTCAGCTTACTCCTCCATACACACCACAACACAACGGTGTATCGGAAAGGTGGAATCGAACCCTATTGGATATGGTTCGTTCCATGATGAGTAAGGATGAGTTACCGCGATCTTTCTGGGGTTATGCACTAGAATCAGCTGCATATCTTTTGAACAAGGTTCCAACCAAAACTGTGCCTACCACACCATATCAGATGTGGAGTGGGAAGAAATCCTATCTTCAGTACCTGAAGACATGGGGATGTCCAGCTTTTGTTAAAAAGCAGCATGTGGACAAGCTCGAGGCACGCTCAGTACAGTGTAAGTTTGTGGGATATCCAAAGAACTCCAAGGGGCATTATTTCTATTACGCAGAGAAACAAAAGGTTTTTGTTTCTCGTCATGCCCACTTCTTGGAAGCTGAATTTTTAGAAAATCAGAAGAGTGGGAGCGCAATAAAACTGGAAGAAATTCCATAACCACAAGTTGTTACTGAAAGCACGGTAGAACCAGAAGTTTCAGAAGAAAGGGATATCCCAGCACCTATCCGCAGAAGTAGTAGGCAGTCTCATCCGCCCGAGAGATACTACGGTTTTCTCATAGACGGGGATCGAGAAGATTGCATCATTGATAATGATGACCCTACTAGCTTCCAGCAAGCCATTCAGAGCGGCGACTCGGTAAAATGGCTGGATGCAATGCGGACCGAAATGGAGTCCATGTACACTAACAAAGTATGGACTTTGGACATTGCTCCAGATGGGGTAAAACCCGTAAGATGCAAATGGATCTTCAGAAAGAAGATTGGTGTAGATAGACAGGTTGAAACCTATAAGGCTAGACTTGTTGCAAAGAGTTTTCGTCAAAGACCTGGTTTGGACTATGACGAAACCTTTCCTCCAATGGCTATGCTCAAATACATTCGGGTACTTCTTGCCATTGCTGCCTTCCACGATTATGAGATCTGGTAGATGGACGTAAAGACGACTTTTCTAAATGGTAATTTGGAAGAATGCATCTATATGGATCAGCTAGAAGGGTTCATTCAGAGTGGGAGCAGCGGTAAAGTGTGCAAGTTGCTTAAGTCCATTTATGGACTAAAGCAGGCATCGCGGAGTTGGAACATCTGTTTTGATGATACTGTTACAGAATTAAACTTTATCAAAAATCCAGATGAACCATGCATATATAGTAAGATTGTAGAGAGAACTGTAGTATTCCTCATCTTATACGTAGATGACATTCTCTTAATAGGAATGATATTCCTATGCTACAGTCAGTCAAAGGATTCTTGTCAAAGAAGTTCTCCATGAAGGACCTGGGTGATGCCTCCTACATTCTGGGGATCCAGATCTATCGTGATAGATCAAAGAGGATGTTGGGACTTTCGCAGTCCAGGTATATAGACACCATATTGAAAAGATTCAGTATGGAAGATTCTAAGCATGGTAACCTACCGGCTTGTCACGGAATCACCCTCTCCAAAGAGATGTCTTCCAAGACTTATTTGGAAAGGGCTCGCATGTCGATTATACCATATGCTTCTGCGGTAGGCTCTATAATGTATGCGATGTTATGTACCAGACCGGATGTAGCATACGCATTGAGCGTTGTAAGTCGGTATCAGGCAAACCCAGGGGAGAAGCACTGGATAGCAGTAAAGAACATTCTCAAGTACCTGAGGAGGACTAAGGAGATGTTCTTGGTGTATGGCGGAAAGGACCTCCAGATCGAGGCCTTTGCCGACTCCAGCTTCCAGAGTGACAAGGATGACTCCAAGTCCATGTCGGGTTATGTCGTTACCCTCAATGGAGGGGCGGCATGTTGGAAGAGTTCCAAGCAGGACACCGTTGCCGACTCGACGATGGAAGCGGAGTACATAGATGCTTGCGATGCCGTAAAAGAAGCTGTCTGGATGAAGAAGTTCCTCACAGAACTTCAGGTGGTTCCTACCAGTGTTGATCCAATACCTCTATATTGCGACAACAACTGCACTATAGCTTTAGCGAAGAAACCCAGGTCCCATCAGAAGTCCAGACACATCTTAAGACGGTATCACCTGATCAGGGAGATCGTAGATCGCCGGGAGATCGAGGTGAAGAGAGTAGATACGGAGAATAACACTGCTGATCCATTCACAAAGGCCATTCCTCAGACGCAGTTCGAGAGGCTATTCGAGATGATAGGTCTGCGATATGCCAGTACATGGCCCTGGTGCAAGTAGGAGATTGTTAGTGTTTATGCCCTAGAGGCCATTACTGTATCATACTAGTTTGTATATTACTTAATGGAAGCTTGGGATATTCACAGTTGTATTGACAGTCTTGCTAAAAATGGTAGTATGCTACTTGGTTTGTGTCTACTTTAATATGTGCATGTGTTTCTTTTAACATATCGTTTATACATATTAGTAGAGCCCTTAGGATCTTTGCTTGATTACCAGCGTTGTGATGGCAGTCACACTAGTGGGGGATGGGTAGTCTATAATCACATCCTATACATGTCCCTGGTCGTAGGATTAACGAGACGGGGCATCGATACTCCGGAGTAGACTGGTGTATACGCTTCTCATCCCAGTTGGGGAGATGGTCTGTCCCACAGCCATCAGTACGTCGTACTGGAGATAATATAACGGTGTTCGTTAGGTTGCGGATACACCGGACAGGACTCGCCGGGAACTGCAGGTTGATACTATACCCATCATCAGATAGCAGTTTCCAGGTGACATGAGTACAGCTTAGTCCGTCGACTTGACACTGTTACTTCGCCTCGGGTGTGTTCGCACTGTACTTAGATTACTACCCTACCACGGCTCAAAGGAGTCGTGCAAACAGGTAGTAGTTGGGTGCAGTCCCGAAGCACTTGGAGGCAGTGGCGGTTAGACAAGATTCGTCTCTCCCGGTATTGGGGGTTGATATCGCACTGTGTATGGAGAGCCATTATTCAAAGTCCCTGGCCAGGGCAAGTGAGATTTACTGGTAGGTTCCAGTAGTTTCTCAAGGTGTAATGGGCTTCACTCCGACACGACTAATACCGCTATTAAGGGTCTGATGTTTACCGCCCCCTAGGCCTGATATGTGATAGTCCTAGACGAACAGACCGGACTGTACGGAGATTGTCACATACAGGCTCAGTAGGAGTTCGGATGGGTTTCCTCATCGTCATTCTTATCGACATCTACCTGGGGACCGTTACTTTTCCCCTCCGAAAGACGGCGCGACGTGAGGACGTCTTGCCTGAGATTCGGGGCAGATACTAATTGGTGCTATCCGTCCACCTCTCCGAAGATGACAAGTTGATTTATGGCACCATGTATCGAAGGTTTAAACGGATGCTTCCGATGTAGCATACTTCGTCAGATTCCCCCTCGCTTGAGGGGTTTTTGATTGTGGGGACGCTCTTCCCTGCAGACGCAAGCCCCTGCAGTTAATTACGCTACCGCATTGCGGTAACAACTTTCTCCTTCTCCAGATGGTCACTTCGTGTCGTGGGTGTTTGTTTTGTGTTTGGTTGCCCGTGGATTGTATACGCAGACTGAGTTATGTCGTCGCCCGTAGGGTGTGGACTAGTCCAAATCCGTATTTATCTTAGTTTTGGTTTTGGGGGTTTGTGTTTAAGGATACGTTAGCCTCAATTGGGACTAAGATCGACTTAAACGTTTGTTAAGAATACGTTAGTCTAATTTTTAGACTAAGATCAACTTAACGGGATCGTTTAGATCCCACAAGAGAGCAATTAAGGGAGCCCTGTCATTTAGTTTAGTGACATTACGGTCAATAGGTAGTTTAAGGACATTGCGGTACAGTGTTAGTTTTAAGACGTTGCGGTCAAGGTTAAGGACGTCGTAGTCCGTGGATTTAAGGACTCCACAGTCCAATGTTAGTTTTAAGACATCACGGTCGAGGTTGGGGACGTCATATTCCGTTGTTAGTTTTAAGACATTCCGGTCGAGGTTAAGGACGTCGTAGTCCGTGGATTTGAGGACTCCACAGTCTGATGTTAGTTTTAAGACATCATGGTCAAGGTTAAGGACGTCGTAGTCCGTGGATTTATGGACTCCACAGTCCGATGTTAGTTTTAAGACATCACGGTCAAGGTTAAGGACATCGTAGTCCGTGGATTTGAGGACTCCACAGTCCGATGTTAGTTTTAAGACATCACGGTCAAGGTTAAGGACGTTGTAGTCCGTGGATTTAAGGACTCCACAGTCCGATATTAGTTTTAAGACATCACGGTCAAGGTTAAGGACCTCATAGTCCATGAGTTTAAGGACCCCACAGTTCGTATCAATGTGTGGTCATCGGGACATGTCACCTCTTTGAAGACGTTGAGGAATTACAACGCCAAGTATCAAAAGAGTGAAGAGATGTACCCTTACACCGAGGTAGATTGAGTGATCTGTAGTCCAATTTGGAAACTAAGATCAATTAAGATATTATGAGCCCATTGGCCCAGTTGAATTTAAATTGAGGACTTATGGCCATCTTGGGCTAAGTCCAATTATGTCAGGGATATTGACCCTTTGTTGATTCATTGAAGGAAAGGCTTTGCCTCTGGAAACTTAGCCAATTGGGCTAAGGCTAGTGTTAAACGCTAGAGACCAACAGTGTTGAACACTGGGAATAAGATTGACAAGTTAGTGTTAAACACTAAAAGATAATCAGTGTTGAACACTGAAAAAAGAACTTTCAGATTAGTGTTAAACACTAAGCAAATCAGTGTCAAACACTGCAAATAGAATTTTACAAGTTAGTGTTAAACACTAAGGAGAATCAGTGTTAAACACTGGATACAGAGGTTTCAATTTAGTGTTAAACACTAAGGCAAAAGGGGTCACATGGTAACACGTGAGAGCGCCCTTCTTCTTCTTTATTTTGTTCTATAGATAAGTGTTTAACACTTTTAGTCCTGAAAGCCATCACGTGCGGGCACGTGATGGGAGCTCATGTTCTGGTTTTTTTAGAATACTCATCAAGGGTCACGTGGTAACACGTGAGAGCGCCCAGGTTATATTTTATCTTTGCTTTTGTTCTGGTAGAATAAGGGTCACGTGGGAGCACGTGAGGAGTTGCCTCAGGGCTACTTCCTTCTTATTTTGGGAGGTTTGTTTAGGGGTGACAACACGTGAGGTGCCTACTCCAAAGTTTTGTTATGTGGGTCTCTGCATGCTTTAAAGTTCTGTTCATAGGGTTAAACCCTAAACTTCTGAAGAATTATATTCTTAATAGGGTTAAACCCTAGTTTCTTTTCTTAAAGGAATTAAATTCCTGTGAGTCTGAGAGAATTATATTCTCAGTTAGGGTTAAACCCTAGTTCTGTTCATTTTGAAGGAATTAAATTCCCATAACATAGGGTTAAATCCTAACTTTATCTCAAAGGAATTGAATTCCTATCATTTTGTGAGAATTAAATTCTCTAAACTCAGTTCCTCCTCTGTGTTTTGGATCTGCATGGCAGGATCTCAACCCAATGAGAATTAAATTCTCAATTCATGGGGTGATGTGCACATTGCAGATCCTCCACCAGAGAAAGAACTAAGTTCTTTTTTTTTATATAAGAGTTAAACTCTTTCGAGAATTAAATTCTCCTTTGAAGCCTCCCCTTTTCTTTCTTACCAAATGTTTTCCTTTTTGCAGAGAATCAAAGGCTCTCTCTCTCTCTCTCTATGTAGAAAAAGATCCAGAGGTCTCAGGGTTTCAGAAAGAAGTTTTTAGAAAAAGATCTTCGAAAAAGGGTCCCTCTCTTCTTTTCTTGGCTCCTATTTATAGTAGAAGGAAGAGAATCAATCTGCTTAGTAAATCTCTCATTGAGAGATTTGATTTGTATGTTGAGAGATTTGATTTATATTTATCATTAATCTAGGCCTTTAGATTGTTAAGTGAATTTTATTCACCATTGGATTTTAAATCCAAAGATATTTCCTTATTATTTCGGTTAGATTTAGGGGGAAATCTTTCCAAGTCCAAGATTTTTCCATAAATTGGTGATATTTAATCACCTTTAGATTTTTAATCCAACGGTTCCAAATAATCATTCTCTATTTTGGAAAGATTTGAATGATCTCTTCTCAGAATTTAATTTTGTTAAATAATAAGGCTTTTAAAGCCGGTCACGTGTGGCCACGTGACCCCTGGTCACGTATAGGCACGTGACCCCTGGAATGGGCTTCTCTTCTTCTGCGCTCTGTTCTCTGGCCGCTGCTCGGCCGTCACGTGCCAACACGTGACCACCGGTCACGTGTGAGCACGTGACCTTTTCTGGAGCTTTTTCTTGAACGCGCTTTGTGCCGTTGCTTTAAACGTCACATGCCAACACGTGACCATTGGTCACGTGTGAGCACGTGATGTCTCTTCTGAGTCCTTTCCTGATTTTTAATCAGGGAACAAATGCCCCCACAGCGTTGTTCTCACGTGTCTGCACGTGAGTGCAACGCTGTCTCTTTTGTGACCGTTGGATCCATCTAGGGAATCGGGGAGATGAAGCGTCTCCATCACATCCTATAAATATAGTGGTCACTTCAGAAGCGCCTCCACTTTGCTCATCTTCCTCCTTGCATACTTTTCTTTCTGAGCTTAGTTCTCTGCTTCAAGCATTTTCCTGAGTTTAACTTTGTTGAAAGATTCTTTTTCCTCAGGTAATGATCTTTGGATGATCGAAGAACTTTCATACACATACAACTCTCTGGATTTTAAATCCATACCAAGGGTTTCACCCCTTTAAATATGAACCCATTTTTCCTTTAAGTTTTTCAACCGAAATGTGAAACCATTTAATCTTCAGCAGTAAATCTCTTTTAGGGTTCATCTGATCCTTCAGGGAGATGATGACGACAGTTCAAATCCATGGAGTTTAACTCCATTCACAGAAAAAATGTTTCTGGGAATTTAATTCTCCTTTTCAAAAGGAATTTAATTCCTGTGAAGAACTCAGTTCTTCCTATGGAGGCTTCTTAGGGTCTTCTTGCCCTAGGTTGTCCTTCTGTAATCAATGAAGAAGAAGCTTGCAATGATGTCTTCTGTGGGAATTTAATTCTCCTGATCTTGTTTGATTTGTTATAGAGCCCAATGTAGATTTGTCCTTTAGGGGGATGTATAGGGTCACTTGAAACCCACTGCCTATTTAATGAGGATATTCCCTTTGTCTTATTATGATTGCTTGGCCTCATTATTAACGAGTCGTCAACCTGATTCTATGGGGCCCATGTGTTTTTGTAGCCAACGGTCCCATAAAAAGAGTCTGCTGTTGCTTTCTTCAACCGTCTTCACGTATATATTTATGCTCATATATATATATATATATTGCTGGCTTCGCTTTTGACAGTTTTCCTTTACTTTATTTCAGGTGCAATGGCTTCTGTTCCGTGCTTTCCTTTCACTCGCTCAGAGGTCGCTTTTTCTCAATCACCATCCGACGAGGAAGCGATGGCGATGATCCGGGCTCATGACCCGAACTGCACCAGCTTACTTCTATGGGGAACTTGGTACAGTCATAACATTCGGGGTCGCCGGAGTTTCCTCTGCGCAGTACCGACAGAGCCTACTTTCCCGTTCTTGCCGATGGACCCTCCGAGGACGGTTTTTTCTGTGGAGATGCCAAATTGGACTCCAGCGGGACGGCTCGAGCCATCAACGACCGATATCCCGAACCATCCGATCCCGGCTATAGATATTCTGTGGCGGCGTATTTGCCAGGGTGAGGCCCGACCATGGGGACAAATCTACAAGATAGGGCTCACCCCTCGACACCCTACGGGGTACCTCCTCTGGGCTCGTTACATCTTGTCCGCCCATCCCGCGCGGTTGCAGAAGGTCGGGCTTTACCAGGCGATATATGTGTCGCTCTTTCACTACCAATCTCCGCACATCTGGTGGGTTAAGGCGTTCCTGAACCAATGGAATCTCCCCACCAACACTTTTATTCTAGGAGACCGTGAGGTCTCGATTTCTTTGGCGGAGTTTTATGAAATCTCAGGATTGCCCATCAGGGGTACACTGTATGAGGAGTTGCTGCCTCCTAACGAGTACGTCTTTGAACCCGAGCCTGCTCCGGTTGACGGCTTGTCCGCCGAGAACGCCGTTCGCCACAAGCGTCCCAGCTTGATCAAGGTGCTAGGTATTTTTGACCGATTGTTCACCGACTCTGAGGAGCAGGGCGTTACTTTTAAGAGCTTCATTGCCTACTTCCTTCACGAGGACGTCCTGTCGAAGACAGCTCCGAAGTTCGCAAACATCAAGGATCCCTTTGGGTTTGGTCCGAAGAAGCTGCCGACCACTGAATCGGATCTACCACAGTACTACATTCCCATTATGTCGCCGATGTCTTTTGAATCCATTGCAGCTCCTGGCATGGATGAGGAGACGTTCTTTATGGGGTTTGTCAGTGTCTGGCTCAGTTGGTTTGTCATCCCCATGCATCGCCGCTTTATGAGAGCCTCGGTTATCTACCTGGCTCATTGTATCGCTGAGGGGACGCGGTTGGCCATCGGTATCTCGGCGTTGGCGCATCTTTATCACGGGTTGGGCGCTGCAGCTAATACCTCTATTCCTGGCGTGGATGTAGTAAACTTTTCACTTCATTACTTCACGTCTTGGATCGAAATGCACGTGTTGGGGGCTTTCGCTATGCATCAGAGGCCCGCATTTTACGACGCCTACCTCTTCCCACGACTTATGCGATTGGTGGATGCTTCTGCCGCCGACCCGACTCAATTCGGGGCTATTCGGGTGTTGATTTCTCCTTACGCTACTGCTGGCGGGCTGGTTTTTAATGATCGGGTCTTGTCTTCTCCTTCAGGTCCAGTTCAACAACTCTGGGACCGGTCAAAAGACAACGTACCTTCTTTGAGGTCCCGGGAGGCCGTGCACTTGTATGCAATTAGACCAGGCTATTTAGTATTCCTCCAGGATAGTGCAATTCTTTTCATGCGGTACAACCCGCATCGCTTCGCTCGACAGCTTGGATACGACCAGGGCGTTCCCTTCGAGGCTTTCATAATTGCGCCGGTCCCTTCACTTGATGCCGTTCGCGATGCCGCTCATTATTTCATGAGGTTGAACACCGGCTCCCACTTCATGGTCCCTGAAGCTGAGTACATGCCCTGATGCGTGGGATCGTTCATGGGTTGGTATCTCCATCGAGTCAACCCAATTATTCTTGAGGAGAGAAGGGTGCTTCTTGGTCATGATGCCCCTCCTCAGGTTCCGGCCATGGGAGCTACGCTGCGACCGTGAGCTCCGGTCCGCTTCCCTCTGAGGGATATTGGCACCGCGCTCATTCCGGGGGAGTCGGGGGTGGACCTTACTCCAACAGCTGGTATGCTCCTAGGTACCCGGTCACGGGGTAGACGGGCCCCAGTAGCAGCACCACCGCCCGCGGCAGCACTGCCCCCCGTGGCATCGACAATGGCGGTGTCATCCTCGGTCGTGGCACCAAGCGAGGGTAATAGGGATGAGGGTGTTGAAGGCGACGTGGGCCGCCGCCGCACCAAGGCTCCATGGGGAAAGAAACGGTCATCTTCGGCGGCCGGTTCTGGATCTAAGAGGTGGAAGAGGGTGGCCACCGACCTACTTGATTCTTTAACGGAGTCAAAGCCCATACTTCCAAATGAGTCGTTGGTCGTGCAAGAGTCGGACGCTGGTCTTCTTTTCCCAGGTTCGGCCGCCGAGGAGGCCGCACAATTGGCTGAGGCTATAAAACGTTCCTAAGATGAGTTCCAGAACGTCAGGGTTCCGAAGAAGCCCTATCCTGCTGTAATCTTTTATGAAGACTCTTCGTGGATCCGGCAGCGGTTCATTGGCCCCTTGGAGGAGTGGGGTGAAAGGGCGTTGAAGCAGGCCGTCTCGGAGGATGCTGCGGACGCGCTTTCCTTGTGGACCGGCGGCCATGAGTCTACCCTCGAACCCCGGCGAGCACGCCTCCTTGAGAAGGAGCATCAGCTTGAAGAAGCCATATTAAAGGCTTCCCTACGCATTGGTACGTTTTTATATTTCTTTGCAGTTCTTCAGATTGTTTTATGCCTGCATATATGCATCCTTATTCTTTGTGCGACTTGTGTAGAGTCTTCGGTGATGGGAGAGATCCCACTGGCTTGCTGCAGCTTGAGCCCGTTGACATTCCCGATGCAGCCTTACTCGATGCGGAGGGGGCCGACAATGTTATTCTTCCTGCCATAGAGCCTCTAGTGGCGGTTCCTGATCATGGAGCGCTTGCTCCTTTGGTAGAGGCTCCATTGGGGGCTGCCATCCCAATGACTCTTCCTGCGGGCGGCCCAGAGGCCGGAGGAGAGGTGGCCGGGACTGCCCTCCCTCTGCCGGAGCCGGAGATCATGGCGGAGGCCGTTGAAGCCGCCATCCCCCCGTCTCAGAATGGGAGGAGTGTTGAAGGTAACCTTCTACATTTTTAAATTAGCAATCTTTCTGTTGTCTGAACTCTTTTGTTTTCTCAGAATTGCGCGGGCTGGCGGCCTCTATCGCTGATTTGTCTCCCCGGCAATCGTTTCATCGTCTGCTGGAGATGGCAGCTCCGCAGGCGATTTCTCCTCAGCGCATCATCCTCTCCTCTAGGCAAGGTTAGCGTCATTCGCCATTTTTTATTGTGGTATTGTTGCTATTCTGCGAAATAACATTGATGCCTTTTACAGTTTTGGAGGCCGATGACGAGGTGGAGATCGTTGAAGGGTCAGGGGGACCCTCAGCTCCCACTTGCATGTCCCTAGGTAAGAGACATTTCAATATAGTCCCCTTTGCTTTTTTGCCTAAGAGTTTTACTGACATTTTCAAATCTGGATAGTCCTGCCAGCCCCCACAGCGTTGGAATCGCATATCGCTATGCCGCCTGGTCCCTACGCTTTGCGAGCCTCAGAGCGCTTGTCCCAGTTGAGCCTTGTTTCCTTGTCATCCTTGATCGAGGAGCTTCGTGCTGGCAGCGCAACCACAGCCGAAGCATTTGCCGCTGAAGCTAACGGTTCTCTTTCTTTTCTTGCCACCTACCATAGCGAAGAGGTGGTCCGAGTCTGAGTGGAGTTCTGTCGGCAGGTGGAGGCTTGCTTGCACGCCCTTGAATGTTCCCATCTTTCCTCGGAGGCCGTAGCTGCAAAGGCGGAGTTACGGGGGCTGATAGCACGGTGCGCGGCAAACATGACATCGTGCGAGAAGAGGCTCGGTCGTAAATTCTCGGAGAGGGAACTGGCCTCCAAGGTGCTGGGCGAGCTTCAAGCTAATCTTACCGCCAAGGACAACAAAGCGTATGAACTCTGGCGGGTGCTTCAAGAGTCTATCAAAGAGGTGGTGGCTCTTGATAAAGCTGCCACGTTCACTCGTGAGAGGGTCGAGGCTCATAAGGCCACCGAGAAAGAGCTTGAAGGACGGCTCGTCTCGTATCAGGCCCAGCAGGCTCAGGAGGAGGCCCGTCTTCTGGCGATCCTAAATCATGAAGCCGTGGCCCAGCAAAAGCAGGATGAGCTAACGAAATTGCTAAATCGCCCGCCGGCTTGAAAAACTTGTATCTTTTTTTTTGTACATACTCTTGAGCGAGAGTATTTTCTTTTTGTTCTCTCTTGAATTGTACTTTGTACCCATTTTGGTTTATGAATAAAGACATATTTTCTTCTCAATGGTGTGTCCCCTTTTTATTGAATGTGTTCTGCGGACAGTCTATCTTGATCTCTTTGCAGGGCAGCGATGGCTTAGGATTCAGGGTTAAGATCTGCCTCCTAAGGCTTTTGAGCTTTATGAGCCGTGGGGGTCTCAAAAATCGTGAGGATTCTTAAGCGGGTTCTCCCTTGGGAGTCGTAAGGATCTCACAAGAGTATTTTCTTCCTTGCCGGTCATGAGGACCCGCAAGTGCTGGGGGCGGTCACCCTTATCCGTATTTCATGGGGTTAGGGGTTGGTTTAGGATGGTTTCTAGGGTATCATAGTTTAAGGACATCGCGGTCAAGGTTAAGGACCTCATAGTCCGTGGATTTAAGGACTCCACAGTCCGACGTTAGTTTTAAGACATCACGGTCAAGGTTAAGTACATCATAGTCCGTGGGTTTATGGACTCCACAGTCCAACATTAGTTTTGAGACATCCCGGTCAAGGTTAAGGACTTCATAGTCCGTGGATTTAAGGACTCCACAGTCCAATGGGTGGTTACTGGGACCCGTCACCTCTTTGAAGATGTTGAGGAATTACAACGCCAGGTATCAAAGGAGTGAAGAGATGTACCCTCAAACTAAAGTAGAATCAGTATAGAATCATGGTGGTTGATTGTTAGTTTTAAGACATTACGGTCGAGGTTAAGGACATCATAGTCTGTGGATTTTAAGGACTCCACAGTCCGATGTTTGCTCTGGATGCTTCACACGGGTTCACTGCCGTGCTTGGCGAGGACCAGGCTCCGCTCTGGGCGTTTTCCGCGGGTTCAAAGAGTGACGTTATCCGCGTTCCACGTAATCAGGAATTTTGCACTAGATGCTTCACACGGGTTCACTGCCGTGCTCGGCGAGGACTAGGCTCCGCTCTGGACGTTCTCCACGGGGTCAAAGAGTGACGTTATCCGCATTCCACGTGACCACGAATTTTGCACTAGATGCTTCACACGGGTTCACTGCCGTACTCGGCGAGGACTAGGCTCTGCTCTGGACGTTTTCCACGGGGTCAAAGAGTGACGTTATCCGCGTTCCACGTAACCAGGAATTTTGCACTAGATACTTCACACGGGTTCACTGCCGTGCTCGGCGAGGACTAGGCTCCGCTCTGGATGTTTTCCACGGGGTCAAAGAGTGACGTTATCCGCATTCCACGTAACCAGGAATTTTGCTCTGGATGCTTCCCACGGGTTCACTGCCGTGTTCTGCGAGGACCAGGCTCCGCTCTGGACGTTTTCCACGGGGTCAAAGAGTGACGTTATCTGCGTTCCACGTAACCAGGAATTTTGCTCTGGATGCTTCCCATGGGTTCACTGTCGTGTTCTGTGAGGACCAGGCTCCGCTCTGGACATTTTCCACGGGGTCAAAAAGTGACGTTATCCGCGTTCCACGTAACCAGGAATTTTGCATTAGATGCTTCACACGGGTTCACTGCCGTGCTCGGCGAGAACTAGGCTCCGCTCTGGATGCTTCACACGGGTTCACTGCCGTGCTCGGCGAGAACTAGGCTCCGCTCTGGATGCTTCACACGGGTTCACTGCCGTGCTCTGCGAGGACCAGGATCCGCTCTGGACGTTTTCCACGGGGTCAAAGAGTGACGTTATCCGCGTTCCATGTAACCAGGAATTTTGCACTAGATGCTTCACACGGGTTCACTGCCGTGCTCAGCGAGGAGTAGGCTCCGCTCTGGATGCTTCACACGGGTTCACTGCCGTGCTCTGCGAGGACCAGGATCCGCTCTGGACGTTTTCCACGGGTTCAAAGAGTGACGTTATCCGCGTTCCACGTAACCAGGAATGCTGCACTGGATGCTTCATACGGGTTCACTGCCGTGCTCGGCGAGGACTAGGCTCCGCTCTGGATGCTTCACACTGGTTCACTGCCGTGCTCTGCGAGGACCAGGATCCGCTCTGGACGTTTCCCACGGGGTCAAAGAGTGACGTTATCCGCGTTCCACGTAACCAGGAATGTTGCACTAGATGCTTCACACGGGTTCACTGCCGTGCTCGGCAAGGACTAGGCTTCGCTCTGGATGCTTCACATGGGTTCACTGCCGTGCTCTGCGAGGACCAGGATCCGCTCTGGACGTTTTCCACGGGGTCAAAGAGTGACGTTATCCGCGTTCCACGTGACCAGGAATTTTGCTGATTGTATCCGCATTTCACGGAGTTGGGATTTGACTCTCGGTCATTTGTACACCGTCGAGTCAAGGAACTGGGAATCGCCGCTGTTCCGCTTTGCTTGATATTGTGTATGCTGCAATGAGACGAATGTCCAGAAGATCTCTAATCTATCTGTGACTCATCGAGATTTGGCTTCTTCTTCTGATGAAACCTGGGAGAGGAGGAGTGCGATTCCTTCTTTGTTTGCGCCCCTGGATTGTATACAGGGATTGATGTAATATCACCTGTAGGGCATAAATTTCATTTTTATTTTATTTTATTTTCCGCGATGCTCTATCATTTCAGCTTTATATCGCGAAGGTCGCGATTGCCCAATCATTTCGGCTATTTTTCGCTGTGCCCAATCATTTCGGCTATTTATTTTATTTTTACTCGCTGCTTTTTATTGCGAGTTGCCCAATCATTTCGGCTATTTCTCATGCATACATTTTTACTTGCTGCTTTTTATTGCAAGTTGCCCCATCATTTCGGCTATTTCGTATGCATGTGTGGCTCGCTAGCCTTTTCGCTGCAAGCTTGGATTTTAGACACCGATTTCGGCATCAGCACCGCTGCAACTGGGATGTTGCCAGGAGCGAATCATCATTTGCCTCTGTCGATGTTGACCAAAGGTGGCTTAGCAAACAGGGTTAAGGGTCCTGTCGACTAAGGCTTTTGATTTCATGAGCCGTAAGGGTCTCATAAAGGTATTTCTCCCTGCGAGTCGTGAGGATCTTGCAGGTGTGTTTTCTCCTTGGGAATCGTGGGGATTCCTAAGTGCATGTCCTCTTGCAAGTCGTAAGGATCTTACAAAAGGGTTTTCTCCTTATAAGTCGAGAGGACCTATAGGGGTTGTTTGCCATACGAACATATCCCTAGTCACGGATGGGACTTGGTTAGGGAAATGTTTATTCGCGCCCATGGATTGTATACAAGGGTCAGTATTGAGCCACTTGTAGGGCATAAATTGAAGGTTGTGGGGGTTGCTTAAGCACAGGTTTTAGGTCTCTGTGACTTAAGTCATTCAAATCTTATGAGCCGTGAGGGTCCCATTAGAGGGTTCTCCTTACGAGTCGTGAGGATCTCGCAAGTGTAATTTCTTCTTAGGAATCGTGAGGACTCCTATGTGTGTTGCTCCTTTGTGAGTCGTAAGGATCTCACGTGGGTGGTTTCTCCTTACAAGGTCGAGGGGACCCTGTAAGTGTCTCTTAACGAGGTTGCGCCCTTTCAGGTTTTCACAAACACTCGCCGGTAGTCCTGCTGTTTTTACTCACGGAGCCCTTTCGGGTTTTCATCCGTGCCCTTTTTGCTTATGGACATACCTTTTTTTTATTCTTTTTATATTTTTTTTACGAGGTCGCGCCCTTTCGGGTTTTCACGAACACTCGCCGGTAGCCCTGCTGTTTTTACTCACGGAGCCCTTTCGGGTTTTCATCCGTGCCCATTTTGCTTATGGACATACCGTTTATTATATATATATATTTTTATCCCGTCAGCCTAAGGATGCTGCGGTAGTAGTTTAAAGACGTTTCGGTCCTTCGTTAGTTTAAGGACGTTTCGGTCCGCCATTAGTTTAAGGACATTTCGGTCTGCCATTAGTTTAAGGACGTTTCGGTCCGTCCAGGAGAAGGCTGGCTACTGCTTATAAAGTTTGAGCTTAGGAAGATAGCGAGCGGACATAGTCGTCGTCGTCTATCATTGACCTAGGCTGTGGATCATTAAGCGTAATATTTCTTTAGGAAGCGTCCGTTTATTGGCCTGAAAGGCCTTTCACCGTACATGTCCATGAGTAGATAGGCTCCACCCTGGTAGACCTTGTCTATGATGTATGGGCCTTCATAGTTTGGCTCGAATTTTCCCCGCTTGGCGCGATTAGGGATCATAATCCTTTTGACCACTAGCACGAGTTCGCCTTGGCGGAATGTCCTCGGCCGGGTCAATCTTTCATATGAGCGCGTCATCTTTGCTTTATAGGCCTCCAGATTTTGTTGCGCGATAAGCCGGGTTTCATCAAGGGCATCAAGCTCCTCAAGCCGAAGGTGAGCATTTTCTTCGTCCGTCAGCTCGTAGTGGACCGCCATTCGTAGAGAGGGTAACTCTATCTCGAGGGGGAGTACTGCTTCTGTACCGAATACCAACGCATATGGCGTTGTGTTTGTGGCTGTTTTGAACGTAGTTCGATACGCCCAGAGAGATTCTTGCAGTCTCTCGTGCCAGTCCTTCTTATTTCGGGACACCGTTTTCTTCATGATCTTCGTCAAGGTCTTGTTGAAGGCCTCGGCCAGACCGTTAGCTCGCGGATTATAAACCGAGGAATATCTCCAGTCTATATTGTGTTGTTGCGCGAAGCGGCTGATCTTGTGGCTTCTGTAGGCTAGCTCGTTATCGGAGATGATCCATCATGGGGTTCCAACCCGATATATGACGTGTGTCTTGAAGAAATGGAGGATATTCTCCGTCTTCACTTCTCTCAACGGTACTGCCTCTGCCCATTTGGAGAAGTAGTCAGTCGTCGCCAGGATGAAACGATGTCCTCTGGACGATGCTGGTTCGATGGGGCCAATTACGTCAGTTCCCCACATTTCGAACGGCCAGCTAGCCACCGTTGGATGGAGTGGATTTGGACGCTGGTGGATAAAGTCCCCATGAATTTGGCACGAGTGGCATTGCTTCGCATATTCGAGGCAGTCTTGAATCATCATTGGCCAATAATAGCCCATCCGTTTAATCTTCAACTTCATCTTCGGTCCTGCTTGGTGAGAACCGCAGAGTCCGTTGTGAACTTCCTGAACGACTCTTTTCGCTTCGTCAGGTCCCAGGCATCTCAACCACAGAGAGTCAAATGACCTCTTGTACAGAGTATTATTGATGCAAGCGAAGGACAGAGCTCGTTTCATGAGCTGATGTCTTGAGGACGCATCTTCAGGCGTTCGACGGTATTTGAAGTAGTCTATAAAGACTTCCCTCCAATCCTCGGCCTTTTCTTGGTCATTCATTTGCAGGGCCGTGTGCTCATTTTCTCCCCTTCCTTCGGGTGACTCCAGGGATATCCCTGTAGGGGCAAGTACTCGACGGCTTTGTACCACGATCTTAACGTCATCAAGGTTATCATCAGCCAGTTCTTTAGCGAGCTTAGCCAATGCATCCGCCTTGCTATTTTCGGCACGCGTATGTTTTCTAAGGTGTAGGAAGGGATTTTAGTCAGCAGCTGTCGTACTCTCTCCCCATACTTCACCAGCTCTGGCTTGCATGTTTGGTAGTCGCCGTTTACTTGACTAACGACCAGTTGGGAGTCTCTGTATATGAGGAGGTTTTCAATTCCCATGTCGATGGCGATCTCGAGGCCTGCTATCAAAGCTTCGTACTCGGCTTCATTGTTCGTCCTCGGCTCTGTTAAGGAGAAAGCGAAGCGCATTATCCCTCCTTATGGAGTTACGAAAATAAGACCCACCCCTGATTTGATTATAGGGGTGCTTTGTTTGCGCTTCTTCACGGAAGATGCTCCATCGAAATAAAGCTCCCATCGGATATTACCACCGTCGATCGCATCAAACGCGTGTTCGTCTGGCAGTTCGCAATTCAAAGGAGAGTCGGCCGGTACCGGATGCTCAGCGAGGAAGTCGGCGATGGCCTGGCCTTTCACTGCCTTGAGAGGTTGATAAGTTAATGAGAACTCCATCAAGAGCAGGGCCTATTTAGCGAGTCGCCCCGTCAATATGGCCTTCGACATTAAATATTTAAGGGGGTCCACCTTCGAAATGAGACGGACTTCATGCGCCAACGCATAGTGCCTGAGCTTCGTTATTGCGAAGATCAACGCCAGGCAGTGTTTTTCGATGGGAGAATAATTGCTTTCTGCCCCCAGTAGGACTCGACTCAGATAGTAGAGCGCTCTCTCCTTCCGTTGGTCATTCTCCTATGCCCACAATGCGCCTAAGGAACCTTCAAGGGCGGTTGTATACAGAATGAGAGGTTTTCCCCTGACCGTAGCAGCCAGTACCGGCGGGTTCTGTAGATACTGCTTGATCTCGTCCAGCGCGCCTTGGCATTTGCGATCCCAGACGAACGGGATTCCCTTCTTCATCAGGTGACTGTAAGGGTGGCACTTGCCCCAAAGGTGAGAACCTGTGATCCTCCGGCGTTAACCGTGCGACAGTTGCCGGTAGTTCTTTTATGCCCGTCGGTAGTTCTTCCCTGCTCCCGACGAGTTCTGCGTTTCATGCGCTTAAAATGTTGCCGGTGAGCAACATATCCTTGCCACCATATCCTAAAAGCGTCGCACTCCTCCGTAGGGTGTGAAATCTTCCGATGATATGAACAATAATTAGGGTGCCTCTCCTCCCCATTGAGCGTGTTTCCTTCCGAGGGCGGTAGCTTTGGCAAACCTTTTCCTCGTCTTGAATATGTTTTTATCCGCATCGGATGTCTTTTGATCTGGCGGGAGTGTTTCGACTCTTTCGTTTAGTCGCTTGCGTTTGTCTCCTTCTAATGCGGCCATCTCACGCTCCTGGTCGGCTTTACTTTTCAAACGAATCTCGTCTAGAAAGGCGTCGATCATTTCGTCTGTCGGCCACGCAAGCTCCGGTCCAGGCTCTGCTCCCAGTTTCTCAGTGCCAGGGGTTGTTTTATCGTCCGTAAACGAGTGGAAGATCACACGACAACTCGCCACATATCCCTCGGATTCATCCGACGAGCTTTCTCCATTATCTTCCTCCTGAAAGATGTGGTTTAAGAATTCTTAGAGTGTAATGGGAGTCCTCGCCTCCTGATTGTACTCTTCCAGCGCGTCAATCTGGTTCTGCAAGTCCGTGCGCTTGTCTCCAGACTTCCCTGGCTTTTTGGATTTCTTCTTCTTTTTCTTCGAAGATTTTGACGGTTGGGTGTGAGTACTTGGGCCATCACCGCCGATCTTTGTAGTTGGGCGCGGCTTCAACATTCGTTCAATGATTTGAGGCTCGAGCGGGTTCTTCCATTCGACCGCCGGCCATGCATGAAGATCACTCAGCATTTTTTTGGTTTTAGCTGATAGCACGATTTCCCATAGAGCTTCTTCAATGAAAGAACAAGTTGCCCCCGGTGTGTCCGTCTTCTTAGCAGTGTGAGGTTGTGGCGGGTTCACCTTCCACTTCTCGGACAGCGCAAACTTGCCCTGTAGGTATTGATCTTCAATCCATCCTTTGAAGACGAAGCAATCCTCAATCGGATGGCTTACCGTCTGATGGTAAGGGCAGTAGTTGGGGTTGTTCACCTCACTGGGTTGCGGCAGTCGCCTCGGGTTTGGCAAGTTGATAAGCCTGTTGCGTGTTGCCAGCTCAAATAGCCTCTTCGTCTTATCCCGTGGGAATGAGTAGGGACGCTTCATCTTCTCATTATAATACCGCCGTCTTTCTTCCAGTTGATCCGCCAGCTTTGAGGCACTGGGCTGCTGCTGAGCATTCGCAACGAAGGTTTCCTTCCCTTTACCCTTGTCATTCCGAGGTTCCGGCTTTGGGGGAGGCGGTCTGTGACCCATCTGGTTCATCTGGGCCAACTTGTCGATCAATGCCTGGAACGTGGTTGGCTTAAAAAACATCATGAACTGTGAGATAGTTGCGTGAGGATCTAGGGTACCCACGAACATGCCCACCGCAGGCGCTTCCTCAATGCGCTGTTCGCATTTCGACCACAAATTTCACCAGCGTATAGCATACTGGACCCACATTTCGCCTGGTTTCACCCTGGCATTAATCACTGCCATTATCGGAGTGCGTTCGCTGGCGCTTGCGAATCGCTGAGTGAATAGCAACTCCATTTCAGCGAATGTCTTGACGGAATCGTTCGGGAGTTCCGAATACCATTCGAATGCTGTTTCTGACAAGCTGCCGATGAATTGGCGAAGCAAGAGCTTATCATCGCCGCCAGTGTTGCCACAAAGCGCCCTGAACTGGGCAACATGTTGGTGGGGATTGCCAGTCCCCTTATACACATGGAATTTCGGTATTGTATAACCCGGCGGGTATTTGATCTGGTCATACCAGCTTGGATACGGTCGCCCCGTTTTTACGACATGACCAGCTGCCTCAGTCGCCTGATGAACCCGGATCTGCTGGGCTATATAGTCGTCCAAGTCAGCCTTGGAGATGGTCTCCTCTTTGGCCGTTGAAAGAGCCAGTGGTGGATTCGATGTTTCTCCTTTATCATCTTCGAGGACGATCGGGGGATCTTCAGCAGGAGGATCTTGTTGGATCATCATCCCAACCATGTCTTGAAATAAGTGGGTTATTTTCTTTATATTGGCCGCTTGTTCTGCAGCCTCTTTATCTTTCTTTTCCAATATCCTCCGAAGGAACTCAGTGTCGGTTTCCTGCTCTTGTCGCTGATCCGAGGACGCTTCGGGGCTTTCTTTTGGCCCAGTAAGCGCGGCCATTGCGATCATCATGTCCTGGAGCTTCTGCTGTTGCTCCTGAGCTTTGGTCACCGACCGTGTAAGCGGTCTATGACCTGTACATGCACGGATGTCTTCCTTTCCAAGCGTCGTGTATACTGTATGCACCATCATGCCCCCAGACTTAGGGCATTTTAGCTTATTGTCCTTGATTTTTGCTGCGGGAGCGGGGACTTCCTCCGGTCTTCCTCTCTTGTAGGCCGTTGAAGTTGAGGGGGCCGCTGCTTTGAGCACCCAATTGGTCGTCACCTTTCGTTGCTTGATCAGGGAATTTTCTTCTGGCCGACCTTTCGACTTCTTTTGTTGGCGAGAGTAATTAGGATCAATCACAGATTCTCGAACTTGTCGCCATGTCTTGTAGATCCTGGAGGATAGCGATTGAAGGGACTGCTCCAGCTTTTCTGCTTCCACGGCAGTCTCTACCGGTGGAGGAGATCTTTTGAGCACCGCAGTTGGCGTGTTTCTGCGTACCCTGTTCAGCAGCTCAAAGCTGTTCCCAGTTGGGATAGCAGCATTAACTTCCACCGTTGGAGCTGGTGGAGTTAGCCCAGTAGGAGAGTTGCCCCCAGCCTTTCTTATCCGGCGCCAGTGGCGACGTCGGGCGTGACGGGTTGTTGGGACTGGTTCAGCGACGGCTGCGTCTTGCCTCCTGTTCCAGGGAAGGGCTGTTACCGGTGTCAGCCTCTTGAAGACCGACGTTCATTGAGAAGCTACGTCCAACCGGTCAAAAACAGATTTCTGAGCGGGATCGGGAACGGAGGTAGTCAGTCTCGCGAAGACCGACCCTCTGGGAGAAGAAGCCGCCTTGACGACTTCAGGGGCAGCTGTCTTCTTCGGGATGGCCACTTCAGCTGTTATGGGCTTCTTGATAGGCCTTTTGGTGCTTGAGCCCAGCCTGGTGAAGACTGAAGAATTGGACGACCCATTGAGAGGGGCCGTAGGAGTAGCAAGTCGATCGAAGACCGACTTCTTCGAAGCTTCCGGTACGGGCATTGGGATATCAATGTTCGCCGGCGGGAGCATGGTCCCAAAGAATAGACCGGTAGTAGCTTGGGTCACTTGCTCCACAGGCATAGTGAATAGGGAAGCAGCCTGCGGTCCATATGCTACACCTCCAGGTGAGGCGGAGCGTCGGTTGCATTTGCAGTTCGAGCAGTTGAACGCCATCGATACTTTGTTTTCTGCACCAAGCAAAACGCCAAATCTTAGTACCTCGCAACCCAAGGGAAACCATTAGCAAACAGCGATTGGTTCGCGTATCACGACACACGAAGTGTGGAGTGGAAAGAGGAAAAGGTCCCACCGGGCGTGCCAGAATTTGTTCCCTTCCGAAAGACGGCGCGTCGTGAGGACGTCTTGCCTACGATTCAGGGCAGATGCTAATTGGTGCTATCCGTCCACCTCTCCGAAGATGCCAAGTTGATTTATGGCACCATGTATCGAAGGTTTAAACGGATGCGTCCGATGTAGCAGACTTCGTCAGATTCCCCCTCGCTTAAGGGGTTTTTGATTGTGGGGACGGTCTTCCATGCAGGCGCAAGCCCCTGCAGTTAATTACGCTACCGCATTGCGGTAACAACTTTCTCCTTCTCCAGACGGTCACTTCGTGTCGTGGGTGTTTGTTTTGTGTTTGGTTGCCCGTGGATTGTATACGGAGACTGAGTTATGTCGTCGCCCGCAGGGCGTGGACTAGTCCAAATCCGTATTTATCTTAGATTTGGTTTTGGGGGTTTGTGTTTAAGGATACGTTATCCTCATTTGAGACTAAGATCGACTTAAATGTTTGATAAGAATACGTTAGTCTAATTTTTAGACTAAGATCAACTTAACGGGATCGTTTAGATCCCACATGAGAGCAATTAAGGGAGCCCTATCGTTTAGTTTAGTGACATTACGGTCAATAGGTAGTTTAAGAACATTGCGGTCCAGTGTTAGTTTTAAGAAGTTGCGGTCAAGGTTAAGGACGTCGTATTCCGTGGATTTAAGGACTCCATAGTCCAATGTTAGTTTTAAGGCATCACGGTCGAGGTTAGGGACGTCATAGCCCGTTGTTAGTTTTAAGACATTCCGGTCGAGGTTAAGGACGTCGTAGTCTGTAGATTTGAGGACTCCACAATCCGATGTTAGTTTTAAGACATCACGGTCAAGGTTAAGGACGTCGTAGTCCGTGGATTTAAGGACTCCACAGTCCGATGTTAGTTTTAATACATCACGGTCAAGGTTAAGGACGTCGTAGTCCATGGATTTGAGGACTCCACAGTCCGATGTTAGTTTTAAGACATCACGGTCAAGGTTAAGGACATCGTAGTCCGTGGATTTAAGGACTCCACAGTCCGATGTTAGTTTTAAGACATCACGGTCAAGGTTAAGGACCTCATAGTCCATGAGTTTAAGGACCCTACAGTCCGTATCAATGTGTGGTCATCGGGACCTGTCACCTCTTTGAAGACGTTGAGGAATTACAACGCCAAGTATCAAAGGAGTGAAGAGATGTACCCTTACACCGAGGTAGATTGAGTGATATGTAGTCCAATTTGGAAACTAAGATCAATTAAGATATTATGAGCCCATTGGCCCAGTTGAATTTAAATCGAGGACTTATGGCCATCTTGGGCTAAGTCCAATTATGTCAGGGATATTGACCCTCTGTTGATTCATTGAAGGAAATGCTTTGCCTCTGGAAACTTAGCCAATTGGGCTAAGGCTTGTGTTAAACGCTAGAGACCAACAGTGTTGAACACTGGGAATAAGATTGACAAGTTAGTGTTAAACACTAAAAGATAATCAGTGTTGAACACTGAAAAAAGAACTTTCAGATTCGTGTTAAACACTAAGCAAATCAGTGTCAAACACTGCAAATAGAATTTTACAAGTTAGTGTTAAACACTAAGGAGAATCATTGTTAAACACTGGATACAGAGGTTTCAATTTAGTGTTAAACACTAAGGCAAAAGGGGTCACGTGGTAACACATGAGAGTGCCCTTCTTCTTCTTTATTTTGTTCTATAGATAAGTGTTTAACACTTTTAGTCCTGAAAGCCATCACGTGCGGGCACGTGATGGGAGCTCATGTTCTGGTTTTTTTAGAATACTCATCAGGGGTCACGTGGTAACACGTGAGAGCGCCCAGGTTATATTTTATCTTTGCTTTTGTTCTGGTAGAATAAGGGTCACGTGGGAGCACGTGAGGAGTTGCCTCAGGGCTACTTCCTTCTTATTTTGGGAGGTTTGTTTAGGGGTCACGTGACAACACGTGAGGTGCCTACTCCAAAGTTTTGTTATGTGGGTCTCTGCATGCTTTAAAGTTCTGTTCATAGGGTTAAACCCTAAACTTCTGAAGAATTATATTCTTAATACGGTTAAACCTTAGTTTCTTTTCTTAAAGGAATTAAATTCCTGTGAGTCTGAGAGAATTATATTCTCGGTTAGGGTTAAACCCTAGTTCTGTTCATTTTGAAGGAATTAAATTCCCATAACATAGGGTTAAACCCTAACTTTATCTCAAAGGAATTGAATTCCTATCATTTTGTGAGAATTAAATTCTCTAAACTCAGTTCCTCCTCTGTGTTTTGGATCTGCATGGCAGGATCTCAACCCAATGAGAATTAAATTCTCAATTCATGGGGAGATGTGCACTTTGCAGATCCTCCACCAGAGAAAGAACTAAGTTCTTTTTTTTTATATAAGAGTTAAACTCTTTTGAGAATTAAATTCTCCTTTGAAACCTCCCCTTTTCCTTTCTTACCTAGTGTTTTCTTTTTTGCAGAGAATCAAAGGCTCTATCTCTCTCTCTCTTTCTATGTAGAAAAAGATCCAGAGGTCTCAGGGTTTCAGAAAGAAGTTTTTAGAAAAAGATCTTCGAAAAAGGGTCCCTCTCTTCTTTTCTTGGCTCCTATTTATAGGAGAAGGAAGAGAATCAATCTGCTTAGTAAATCTCTCATTGAGAGATTTGATTTGTATGTTGAGAGATTTGATTTATATTTATCATTAATCTAGGCCTTTAGATTGTTAAGTGAATTTTATTCACCATTGGATTTTAAATCCAAAGATATTTCCTTGTTATTTCGGTTAGATTTAGGGGGAAATCTTTCCAAGTCAAAGATTTTTCCATAAATTGGTGATATTTAATCACCTTTAGATTTTAATCCAACGGTTCCAAATAATCATTCTCTATTTTGGAAAGATTTGAATGATCTCTTCTCAGAATTTAATTCTGTTAAATAATAAGGCTTTTAAAGCCGGTCATGTGTGGCCACGTGACCCCTGGTCACGTGTAGGCACGTGACCCCTGGTCACGTGTAGGCACGTGACCCCTGGTCACGTGTAGGCACGTGACCCCTGGTCACGTGTAGGCACGTGACCCCTGAAATGGGCTTCTCTTCTTCTGCGCTCTGTTCTCTGGCCGCTGCTCGGCCGTCACGTGCCAACACGTGACCACTGGTCACGTGTGAGCACGTGACCTTTTCTGGAGCTTTTTCTTGAATGCGCTTTGTGCCGTTGCTTTAAACGTCACGTGCCAACACGTGACCATTGGTCACGTGTGAGCACGTGATGCCTCTTCTGAGTCCTTTCCTGATTTTTAATCAGGGAACAGTTACGTACAGCTAGTACCGCTTATGGCCTGTAGTTAAACCCACTGCCAGCGTAGTGTCGAGTCTTTAGAGTCCCACACAAACAGTTTCCCTGCACCGGGCAAAAGGTGTAGAGGCCGTATGGTTTTACGGCAGGACCGCGATCACTTACGTACATTTGTGCACGTACTATGATCGGGCAGATAATACTAGCGGGCTTTGGTTTAAACCAGATTCTAGTATTATACAGATGGATTTATTTAGTCTAAGATTATCCGTGTTTTTAGGAAATACGGATGGGAGGGGCAGTCTCGTAATTTGTCGGAAAGCTTCTAGAAGGAGGTGACGCATTTGTGTTTATTTCTTTAGTGATTTAAACTAAATGAGGTGGAGGATAAGGTGTAAGTTTCATTAAATGATCCATGACTCATTAGATGACTCATTAGATGATTCATCTAGTGAATTAAATGAAGCATGATGAATATTAGCTAGATATTTATTTTGATGATATTATTATGCTTCATGATATTCACAAATGAGAATAGTTCATTCATTAACACAAAACACTTCTCTTTCCTCAAGTTTTCATCTTCTTCCTCAAAACCCTAAAAGCTCTCATGAGTTGAGAATCCTAGGGTTTAAAGTGACTAAGTAATCCATCTAAATACTCTACACCCTCTTGGACTTCTATATTAGCAAACTAGAAGCCGTAGTTATCTCAGATTCGAGATAGGAGCTCGGACTATAGACTCTCGGGTGGATCGTCTTTGACTCGAGGAGGCCGTTGAGGTGCCCATGTTTTATAGAGCCTATGACGTGTGGAGGACAGCGATGAAGACCCGAAGGACAAGTAACGTGAGGTATAACTTCGTATCCGAGTAGTTAAACCTCTCGTAGTTTGTTAGTAATGGTGTAGACACGATCCGTGTGCTCAAGTCCGTGTTACGAAGCTTTGATAATTGTTTTTCATATATTCTGCCTCCCCGCGAACACGTGGGGTGCGTGACATGGACTTACACACTGCACTTGGAATTACCTGAGTTGAGGTAGCCTCTGCAATAAGGTGAAAGAGAGGGTCAGAGCACGAATAAAAAGAATAAAGGTGTAATGAAACGAATTATATCAAGGCCCAAAGAAGCGCATAGCCTCTCTTCCTCCTCGAACATCCTGAGGGAAGCTGCGAGAGCCTCTTCGGCAGAAATACCTATTGAAAAAGAGAGCGTTAGTAAAAGCATAATAAAGAGAAAATGGATAGACGCAGAAGAATATAACTGCAGTATACCTGATTTTGCGATGGAGATCAACGCCGCTTCCTCGCGAGCCAGTCGCTCGAAAGCCGCGAAGGCAGCCTGTAGATCGGTGTCGGTCGTAGGCGTGTCGAACAAACCGTCGTTGGTGCCATATTCGCATAAGTCCTCGCTATAGGGAGCATGGGGCTCCTGGCCGAATACGATGTCGGCAGAAAATAGAGATTTCTTCTTTTTCTGCGAACGGCCACCAGCGACCGATGACAAGAGCTTGCGCTTGGCAGGCATTTTCGGGCGGTGGGTCTTAATTTCCGTACCAGCGCCAGATTCTGGGGACGCCACGGCTACCGCAGTTACGGGAACACTGGGTTGAGACTTCTCAGGGAAGGTGCGCGGGACCACAACCGCAGTGACTTCTCTTAAGGAGTGACGAACGGCGGTCCGTTGCTTCAAAGGGACTGCTGGGTTACCGGCTGGGACAACATCCTTATGATCAAGTAATAGCCGCCTCTTTTCCCTGATAACAGCACCCGTCGCATGCTGGTACCACGCCACATAGGCGTTCGAAGCTTTTGGCATATAGCTCAGCTCGCTGATGAGAAAGTTGGACCCTGTATTTAGTCGCATAAAGTGGTGTAGCACGCTGCGAATACCCTCTTTCGTAGCAACCGGCTCGGCTAAGAATGCCTCAAGTGGGACACCCTGATTATATCCTGACTGTTGAGCGAAGCGGTGCGGCTTATACCTCATGAACAGTACCGAGGCATTTTGCCTGAACACTAAAAAGCCTGACCTAATTGAATACAAATGCAGGATCTCCTGAGCCTTCAACGTGGGAGCCCCGTCTTTGAAAGTATCACGCAACGGTTGCACCGCCTTGGTAGATTCCTTGCCGATAGTTAAAACTCTATCGACAAAGGTTATGCTGTCCCCAACCATGCGCGGGCGGAGAACTATTCGCCGAGCCTCTCGCTGCGATGGGTCTGACGCAGAAGCGTCAACCAGATACATGACCCGAGGAAAATTATAGCTATCGTAGAAACGGGGCCGTTTATGAACACCAAAAGCACCTAGCACATGCATCTCGATCCACGACGTGAAGTAGTGCAATGGAAGATGTACGGGCTTTACCCTCGGCTGAGTAGTGTCTGCCGCTAAGCTTAGGCCATGGTATAGATGAGCCAGCCCCGCTATCCCAACGGCCACACGCGTCCCTGCAACTATGCGGTGGGCTGGATAAAATACAAACGGCCTCATGTAGCGAGGATGTGTTGGAAGCACAAACCAGCTCAACCACAGGCTGATGAACCCCAGGAAGAACGTCTCTTCATCGACGTCTGAAGCAGCGAGCTCTGCAAAAGGGACGACCGGGGTGTCTGGGATGAAGAAATTTCTTAAATTCGCTTCCGACGTCGGCTGGTTATCCAAACCGAAACCAAACGGGTCGTCAAGCTTGGCGAATTTTGCGGCTTGTTTTGACAAGACTTCTGGGCGAAGAAAGCGGGTAATGAAATCTGTGAAGCTGACTCCATGCCCTCTAGACTCTAGAAATAGACTCTCATAAGTGTTCAATACCTTGATTAGGCTCAGGAACCGATGTTGAACGGCATTCTCCGGGGTGAGACCCATTACCACTGATTTGGTGGCAAAGAGGTACTCATCAGGGGAAAGTATCTTCTTGTAATGTTCCCCTCTGACGGGTAGGCCCGAAATTTCTGCAAACTCCTCCAAGGAAATTGAAACTTCCCGGTCCGATAAGAGAAATGTGTGGGTTGGGATATTCCATTGTTCCAGAAAATCCTTGACCCACCATACATGAGGCGCGGGATATTGAAAAAGAGACGCATAAATCACGGGATACAATCCGAGCTTTAGCAGCAGCGACTTCTTGGCCGACAGGATGTACCGAGCCCACTGCAGGTAGCCGGCTGAATGGCGAGGAGTCAAACCTATCATATATACTTGTCTCCAAGGGCGCGACTCGCCTTGACATATGCGTCGCCCCAAAATATCCAAAGCCATTGGCGGCTGTATGGGTATTGATGCTATAGAAGGCTGAAAGCGACCCTCCGAAGTCCAGCTGACCTCCTCTACAGCATAATTCACTTGAGGCGAGTCGGCGTAGTGAATTGATGAAATTGGCTCTGAGGGCGCCGCACAAGAAAAACCGCGCCAACCCTAAATGATCTGCCACAACCCCCATAGGTGAAGAGATTTTTGCTCCGGGTCATGATCTTTAATAAGCGCGAAGACTTCTCGATCCACGGGCGCGTCGGCAAAGGCGCTCTCTGAACGTACAAAAGGGAAGGAAAAGTCGAAAGCCATAGTATCTGCACGAAGAGAGACGAGGGTTAGTTATCAACGCTATTTTTCGAATTCTGACACTTGGTACTTAAAAATTGTACCGCACTGCAATACAGAAGAAAGGGACAAAGGGGGACCCACAAAATCAAGATGATGACCCATTATTGATGGGGCAGTCACTCATTAAGGATAGAATCCTAAGAGAATTATCGTTTAATGAGAAAACTCATCGGGCCAAGGAGTTAAATTCCCTCGAGAGCTGTGCTCTGCAAACAGAATTCACACCTGTCAACTTTAATTAAGAGGAGAGTAAAATTCCCTAAAAAAATTTCCAGAGCTATGCTCTGTAAAAACAAAGGGGTAATCTACCAGAACCCTCAGAAGCAAAGCTTTTTAACAGGATAAAACCCCAAGATCTTTAAGATTTGCAAAAGAAACTCTAAGAGTTTTTCATGGAAGATGAACAATGTTCTAATTAATGGGTTAAGCAACCCTAGAATACATTTTAAGATCTACGATCTAAGAAGAGCAAAGCTCTGTTCATGGGTTCGATTATAATCCTTACGAAATTTTGGGGCAAAGTTCTAACTTTAGAAAAGTTTTCTTTGGGCAGAGATCTAAGCTCTGAAAGGAGAATTAAATTCTCAAAGAATAACAAGAGAAGATGAACAACAGTCATCTCAAAGGCCAAATGCCCTACTTATAGGTACAGGAAGTTGATTCAACTTCCAAGAAGATCCTACGGTGGAAAAACTGCCACCGCTGCACTCATGTGTGAGCCAAGTGAATGCAACGGTGGGGAGGCATTTGTTTCCCCAATAAAAGAGCAAAGCTCTGTTCAAAATTTGAAAGGCAGCGCCTTTTAAAAACTCTGAGGCAGCGCCTCACGTGCTCTGCGCGAGGGCGCCAGCGCCAAAACTAAAAGCTCTCTGTTAGAAAGAGCCGTTGGATCAAAGATCCAATGGAGATGATAAATCATCCAAATGCAGAATTAAATTCTGCTGAGGAAATATTCCTCAAATCTTTCTAAATAAGAAAAGTTACTCTCTGTAAAACAGAGCACCGTTGGATTAAAAAATCCAATGGTGATTAAAAATCACCTATATACAGAAAAATTCTGTATGGGAAAATATTTCCCTAATCTTATTAAAAATAAGAAAAATAACTTCTGTAAAATAAAATTTCTTAGATCAAAGATGCAACGGTGGATAAAATCCCTAAATCAATCAGGATCTCTCAACGAGAGATTTCTTTAACTAAATTAACAGATGTGCCTCTGCTATAAAAAGGATCCAAGACTTCAAGTCTTACACAGAGGAACCCCCCCCCATAAGCTTCAAACTTTAAAAAAAAGTGAGCAAGAAAGAAAAAAGTTTTAAGAGGGAAGAAAGAAGAATACCTCTTTACGAGGTAAATAAAAATAATAGAGATCAGAGCATCTCCTCTGCATATCCAAGGGTTTAACCCTTACAAAAGAACTTAGTTTTTTTTTCTGGATCTGAGATCCATGAGACAAGTCTCCCACAAATGAGAATTTAATTCTCATAGGGATGAACTTATTCTTGGGGATCAAAGATCCAGAAAAGAACAGGGAATTGAACCCCTCATAACAGAATATACGAAGAAAACCCAACGCCGAGTGCCTTACGTGCCCTTCACGTGGGCGCTGCTCAATAAAGAGTGCTTAGCACTCAATGGTTGGCGCTCAGCGCCAAGCGTCTCACGTGTCCCTCACGTGAGTGTTGTTCAATAAAGAGTGCGTAGCACTCAATGGTTTGCGCTCAGCGCCAAGCGCCTCACGTGTGATGGAGCTGATCGGCTTGGGAGCTCGGAGCTTGGAGATGGAGGTCTCGGTATTGTTGGGTTGAGGTGATGTAGGGCTCGGCTTGGAGGAGCTCATCGTGGTCGACAGTGTCGGCAAGGCAGAGGAAGCTGGTGGTGGTGTTTTTAGCGACGAGGTGAGTTTGGGTAGTGGTCGGTTGTGGCGGCGGTTAGGTCGCGGTGGTGCAAGGTGGCTCCGGTGAGATGAGGTGGCACCGAAAGATGATCGGTGGTGACCAGTGATGGATGTTGCAGTGGGGAAAACGAGAGAGAGAGAGTGATAATGAGGGAGATATGAGGAGAGGCTCGGCAGTTAAGTGAAGAGGGAGAGTGGGCGAGGAAATCTTTGGGATGAACGTTGGGATTGGATTCGTCATGGGGGACCGGGTTACGAGAAAGCGAGAGCGAAGGAAGAGGAAGAAGAAGTCTGGGTCGGTTATGAGATGAAAGAGAAGAAAGATGGGGAAAGAAAGAGGAGAGGGCTGGGGCCTGGGTGTGGGCTGGGTCAAAAGGCCCAAAGAAAAATAAAAGAGGGAGAAGAAAAGGAGCTAGGCCAAGATTTTGGGTTAGGCTTTAAGCAGGTATTTTAAGTTAAAAGAATTAGTAGTAATTATTTTTTATTAGAAAAATATAGAAAAATGTCCATAGGAAACATTTAAATAGAAAAATAGGGAAAACATTTATTTAAAAATACGGAAAGTATTTACAACAGAACTGGGTATTACATCATACCCTCTTTAAACAAAATTTCGTCCTCGAAATTAAAATAAACAATAAGCTATAAAAGTCACACGAAAAGCAACTAGAAAAATCAAACACTACTATATAGTAATGTATGTAAAAGCAACTAAATGAAAATCAAATATTTGTTTGTAAGAAATAGCGCAGTTAAAAGGAATTGTCATATGTTAAAACAAAGACATAACCATTAATAGTAATAAACCATACATATACAAATACAAAAGAAAAAAATAGGATAACAATAATAAACAATAGTATAGGTTTGGCTGATAAGCTTTAAGAACCAAGACTAGTTGTAACAACTCAATTCTTGTGTATATAAATTTGATTAAAAGTTAATGTATACTTGGGGTATTTACAATCCTTGTGAGTACTATAAGAATTTGATTTACTTTTGAACAGCAAGGAAGAGCTTGTAGCTCACCGGTAAGACCTTGCACTGTTGATCCATAGCACCAGAGTTCAAATCCCATCAGCCGCACATTTTTTTAAATTAAAATTCTTTTAATCTTTTAGAAGCTCAAGAGTCTACACGTGCACAACACGTAAAACCAAGAGTCACATCCTAAACAAACATGTGCACGAGGCTAAGCCAAGGTCAGGGACACGTGGCGAGAATCCGAGCCCCCATACCTGGGATCCGACCGGGGAGAGGTGAGGTTAGGTCGGCGCCGCCGGTTCAAGTAAGCCCAAACCCTAATTTTTTTTAACCCTAGCGACTCTTGGACTCCCCTCATAACCCCAGTATTGTTTATTCTCTGCACATTTACAGAGAATAATAAAATCCCTTTAAATTCCATTTTAATGCATTTTTATGACACCCTAACCCTAATTTTCTCTATAAATACCCACTCTATTTTTACACCCCTTCACACTGAAAATTCCTACAAAAACTCTCAAGAAAATTCCAAGATCCTTTTGTATACAAGTGGAGTTAGCAAGGGGCGAAGCTCCGACGAATTTCCAACAACGAAACGACGCACCGGCAACTCCCACCTCTTCCTTTTTCTTTCCTCTAGCCAATCATCCAGTAAGTCCCTACTTCTTCTTCTTTTCTCTATTCTAAAAACATTCAAAACTAAAATCCGAAGGAAGCGGAGTTAGTCCGACTTCCGATTCGGTTTTCTTTAGAAACTACAATTTTCTTTAATGAAATAAAACCATAGTCTTATATGTTGATTAATAAACATTAAAAAACTTAATAAAACAAGTTGTACATCAAACTAATCATTTTTGTAACTTTTATTATACATTTTCAGAAAAATACCATATAGTTTAGTTTCGACATAAACCATCATAATTCCTTGTTATACCTATAGATAGTTCACGAGATAATGACCTACCTCCTCACAACACACATATCTAATATAGCACGATGGAATTTGGGAACATAGATTTGGGAAAATACGACTTTACATATAACTACCTTCAACTTATAAAACATTTTTCTATAAGAAGTGTGTTTAACAAATCTTTGCAATTGCGCCTCTACAACCCATTTTGGAGAACCCGTTCGGGATGGTGCGGATTATCGCACATTCTCAGGTTTAGTAGAGTGAGATGCAGACCTCCGCAAGGAGCATACGATCTCGAAAGATATTTAAAACATTTTTCTTTAGAAAATGTGATTTCTATTATAAATAAAACTTATATTTTTAATAAATATATATATATGTAATTAATATCAAAATATCTATTTTTAATATTTATAATATTCCACATTTCCAAAATTCAAGAAAAACATTCCATTTACAAGAAAATACCATATATCCAATATTTCAAATAAATACCTTATACTTTAAAACTAGGTCATATTCACTAGAAATTTCACATTGAATAAAAGAAACATCCATGAAAATTCTAAAGACGATAATTAAATACTTGAGGTATATTTTGGAAGTATAACAAAACTATTTTACATAAAACCGCCTCAAGTTATATTAAATTATAATAAGGACCCTAGTAAACATAGGTTTAAGCGGGACCAGTCTCTTGAGCCTCAGAGAGACGGAGATATGAGTGCTTGCCTATTTAAGGCAGACAACTTAACAAACGGTGTTATCAACACGGTAATTGTCTTTGAAAAAGACACAAATCCTGCCGTCCATGTGCAGCAGTTACCGATAACACCAAAACCTAATTCAGGATCCAATTTCTTTTCTAATTGTCTGACTCGGACCGAGTCTCAATATAATCAATCTGACTTGAATATGATTCAAGTATGAAATTATAAAACTACAACTCAATATGAATCCATATATATATTCAATCTGTTCAATCTATTCAATATATATTGACCGAATCGAACCATGGATATACATCCATCTACATGATTCTCCAGTTACATCCATTTACTGATATCATGGTTTCGATAAGTCATCCATCTATATATAATATACAATTCAAACATTACAAACAATACAATCAAGACATCGCGGGGTTTATAAGGGGTAGACTGGTACGGAAGGTGTTAGAAGTGGCACGAGGCAGCAACCATAAAGACACCTAACCTGAATTCAATTGCCGTTGTACCGTGGCTGAACGGTTCCTTGTACTCCATATACCGTATTCTCTGGTCTAGTGAGACTCCTCTCGTATACACTGGCATCTTCTGTACCAAGCTACAAACAACAGCGTTAATACTAAATACAACATTATAACAATATACTCTCTATTCTGACTATTCCATTCTTGTCTATTTTCGGGACTTACCGAGCGATTTGTTCGCTGACGACATTCTCTTTCTTTTCTTTGGAATGTCATCAGGTGATTCGGACCTTCAGGAGATCGATCTCACCATTGAGGACTTGGATCAGCTAGCTTTCGACCCGGAACTCTAGTTACTTGTACATTTCATTTCAGTATTTCCATTTCTGTTATGCCACTGTTTAGGAATTGCTTTCATTCCATGTATTTACTTTTCAGTTGTATTGTACAAAGAATGTTTAATAAATAAAGTTGATATTCATTTACATCTTGTCTCTTGTGTACATTACATTTTATATTGCTTAAATACGCTTAGCGTGTTTACTTCTGAGTAAATACGTAGCGGGCCAGTCATGTCTCCTCCACCCGTATACTGGGAAGCGGGACATGACACTAGTTTAGCAAAACCATAAATCAGGCAGTTATAAGATAACTTAAGAATACTCATACGGTAAAATACATAAGAAAATAAAACGGAAAATAGGTGGGCTAGTAAACAAGCTAGATATCAACAATTAATGTAAAAGCCAAGACTAAACTATGCATGCAAAAGTGCAGAGATAATACAATATAAAAGGAACTAAGATAATACCGACATAATAATGATATATGTACAAGTAAATAAAATGTATTAGCATACAAAATAACCATTTTTTATTTTACAGTAAATAGAAAATTTAAATCGATTAGAACACAAATATACGCAAGTAAACGTAAATACGAAAATAAAAGATAGTTAGCATAAATATGAAATACTACGTGGAAAATTTAGATGAACTCATTTTAAAGAAAAACCCAAACCGCTAATAATATAAATTTTGAGAGTTTAAACAAAGAATACCAACAAACGAAATGAATATGAATAATACCACTATGATAAACAATAAAACGTTAAGGGAAATATAAAGTAGCAAATAATTTGAAGTACAACCTGTAGTTAAAAACAAAGGAAATTAAAATAAAGAGCATGAAGAACAGAACTACATATTAAAAGAATGGAAAGTATTAGCAGGAATAACTTACTAGAAATAGAATATACGGAGTGAGTTTGAACTATTGAAAATTTTGAAAAAATGGTAGAGTGTTTAAGGTAAGTAGGTAAAACAAAAGTTCTTAATACCATGCAATGAGAAAACCTTAACTAAATACAAGATAGAGAAAACTAAATTTTAGGATAACAATGTCACTAAATGTAATCACAGTAATGGAAAATAATATTAGTAATGTATAGTAGACTGGCCAGGGTATGGATTGCGGTAAGATACGGCCTAATCGAAAAGAAGTCGGGAATGCGGCGCTAGTCTATAGTCCACCAAACTGGGGGTCAGGTTACTGTAAGGTTCAAGGATGGGATAAGAAGGGAAGAAATTATTATAATAAGGAACAATCAATGCATCATGCGGACCTTAAAAGTACAATACTCAAAGAAGATTTGCGTGATCGGAAACTTTATTTTTCAGAAAGTTTTTAACAAAGCACACTTGAATGATAAAAGTGGCCCTAAGCTATGCATTGATTTTATTTGGCCAGATGAAATGAAAAGAAGTCGCGACATTCGCGATTGTAGAGTTTCAACAAGTTACGATAAGTTCTCGCGCTAAGATAAAAGTGTCCATTCCCATAGTGCCTTGCAGGAGCTGCTGCGTGATGTTCTTCAGCCTCGAGTTTCTCCTTACTTGAGATTTCATCTTCCGACCCCGCCTCGGCCGGGGCCTCGTTTTCGGACTCTTCTCCCCATGGGGCTTTTTCTCCTAGCCCTTCTTCTTCGGTGGGAGCTTCCTCATCAGGATTCTCCTCCATATGTTCCGCCTCTTCCGGGTCCCCTTCTAGATCCTCTTGCTCGGGGTTTTCCTCAGGATCCTCCTCTTCCAGATCTTCATCTGAGTCCTCCTCCAGTGGGTCTTCCTCAGGGTCTTCTTCTATTGGGTCTTCTTCGGGACTCTCTTCTTCATCGTCTGAGTCATTGATCATATTGATCTATGGAGCTGCGACTCCGACTCCTTCGTCCTCGGAATTAAAGAACGAAAACAACAAGAACAAACAACTACTCAAAGGATGAGGAAAGCGTTGACGGATCTCATCCTTGTAACTCTTTCCTTTGAGGGCAACCGTTGACGCGGTGTTCACCAAATCCATAAATCAAACATTGTCATTTGGCCTGGCGACAGCCTCTCTGAAGGTTCCCCAGTCTCTTGCAATATCCGCATACTTGGGTTCTCTACTGCTTCTTCTGCTAAGGAACAAATGGGCGCTTTATCTATACACCTCCTCTTTTATGAACAGGGATTCCCTCACGATCGGTGCTCCTCATGGTGCTCGAACCAGTTGTCTCCTTAACCCCTCAGCCTAAAGATTGTTCGTCCTATCCTGGGCTTCCCTCAAGCCTTGCAGTACACCTAAAATCTCGGCGGTATGATCCTTGAAAGCAGAAGTGGAAGAAGAGTCATGGAAAGCCATGATTCTGAAACAACAAATTTTCAGACGAGGGTATAAAATATAAGAATCAAAATAAGATATACAAGAATATGTGGTGAGGTGAAATTCAATCGAGCGGAAATCAAATGTAGAACTCCAAGTTACTCAAGCAGAGTGCTTCCTTGTAACTATGTTGCAGTTCATAGTTACAATTATATAACTCTACTAAGTCATCCAAAACTCTAGCGGATGGAGTAAAAAAAAGTAGCTCGACAAACTATAGGGATCTTAGTCAAGGATAACAAGTTTACAATCTAGACCGAACTTAAATTGTCAAGCCCTAGTCAGAAACTGTAATCTCATTCTAACCTGCTACTCTGATACCAACAAAACCATGTCACGCCCCGTTTCCCAAAATACGGAACACGAGGGGTGACAAGGCCAGCCATGCTCCTACGGTCAAGGAAATATCCTGCCATTGTCACACTTCGGCTTCTAGCAGTACATGGTAGTAGTAATATAACACAGATGATGAGATAATACAGTCACTTAAACTATCAGGTGAAAAGGAAATTGAGCATAGCAAATTCAACAACTAACCGGTGAAAATGAAACGAACGATAGGGCTGACATACTAGTTTAGATATCTACGATCTCCTCGAAATCAGACGGGTCCACTCCTTCCACTCTAAGCATGCATACTCAGGTCGTCAGAGCGACACAACAACAATATATACGTATATAATATGCAATGATGATAAACATAAAACAATAAGTATAGAGTAATGACATGGGCATGAAATAATCAGTACATGTAACGGTAAAGCAGGTGTATCAAATCGATAATCGATGTAATGTTCTACCAGTCTCACAGTATCAATGTCCAAGTCACTAAACTTATCGCCATTCCGAGTGTGAGCGTCAACCACCACAGGAGTATTCCAAACCTAAGGGTAATCCCCAGGGGCAAGGAAACACGGGCTCGAATCACGATCAGTAAGAATTAGCAACACGATTAGAACATCATGAAATCATGAAATATGCTGGAAATGGGACTCCTGAGATTCCGTTGATCGAACTCACACTCAAACTACCCCACACCCCGCGGTCTACATCAAACACGGACCACGAATCTAAGTACTAGTCGCTCCATGACAAGTCTACACGAGAATTGGAGACAGGGTCTCCATCAAGCATGTCTCGACTGGTGTCCAAGATAAGTGGGCAGTCCTCGATGTCATACCTATGCACTAATATAAGTGCTTCCATACCCGTCCCATACCAGTTATAGTTACACTTATATAAGCCATATAGGTGTCGACAATGCAATAACTAAATAGTTCCGCTGATTGTGTACAAGTACGTGTCACTTCCACCATTCAACTCTAACCAACTGAGCTATTTCCCCCTTTCACGTCTTTACACTAACGCACTTGCCACAATCCAATCATCAACACTATCAATCGGTAATGTAAAAATAGTCACTAGAATATCGATTCAAATGAACACTATTTACAAAGGGTATAACAGTCATGCAACATGATGGGGATACAGTAAATGCACTACTAAATACATAAGAGCAGCCGGTGTCAGTTGGATTAGAAAAATCATATAAAATCACACGTGCATAATTTGGCAAAAAGATATAAAAGACGTAAACGGTGTATTAAATTATCTGTACAGTAAAATTAGTTTTGAGTCATTCGGGTTTCAGGTTTGCGAGTTACGGTCCTTCCATTTTGAGTGTTTACTGCTGGAAATCCAATTTCTAAACTGGAAGTCCGTTTCGTAACATGTTTTACTCCCTGTTAGAAGAATAATTAGGTGATACTGCAGTTAGATAATATTTAGGATTATTTGTTATGTTTCCAACGCACCAGACGGATAAATTATATCCGCTGTACGCAGGGAAATATACACTGTCTAAGGTTAAGGTATACATTCTGTCTCTGCATGAAACTGCGGTACACATCGATGGCTTAAAAGGTGTTATAAATATCAAACGAAACCGGAATGCAAAGGAACCAGTACCGTTAGAAATATAATTCACTTCTCCACACTTCTATATATGGTTCCGCACACTTGCGTGCTTAAACAGTGAAAAGTATGCGTTCTAAAACAGGTAAAGGCCGAGATTCTTGCTCTGGACTACAGTCTAGAGCCATGAATTGCCTCAATTTTTATTCGCATAAATTATTAAAATACAGAGATGAACTATAGGGTATTGTAGGTTTATCTGTTGGTTTCGATCTGAGCCATAAAATGCTAAGATCCGAGATATAAATGATTTATTATGAATTTAAAAGTGTAGCTTGTTCGAGAATATTCAGCCTTTGCGAAGGTTATCGAGGGTAACGTTTTATGGGTGAAACGGCGTCGTTTTGCCATCCGATTTCTACAGGGTAAACATTAATAGTAATAGGGTATAATGATCATGGGCTCCACCATATTCTCTTAAGTTATCGCATAGGGTTCTATATCGAATACTTAGACTATGCAAATGGTTATCGATCAAAATATCGATTTCTTTTACCCGATCAACATGAAATTAATTCATGAGTTACTATAGGATATTAATACGGCATAATCGACCCAAGTCGGGTCTCAAACACTAAAATTTATGATGATGGTCCTTATTCGATATTAAATTCGCAACGATGTATATATGAAGTATCTATACTTAAACATGTATATACATATATATATATATATATATATATATATATATATCAACATATATAATATCTAGAGATTACAATAGCATGAAGAACAAGTGAAGGGGTTCACTTTCCTTCTGTCGCTGATATAGAAGCGACGCGACGTGCAGAGTTCATCCCGACACACGAGACGGTATGATACTGGACACGGTGCGTGGCGCGTGCGCGATGCGTGCTAACCTGGTACTGAATGCGGTGGCGACACGGGCGTGATACGGTGGTAGGCGTGGTGATGACGAGGGCGTGACACGGTACTGGGCACGGTCTTGACTCGGTGCGTGGTGAGGGTGTGGCACGGCGCGGCACGGTACTGGACGCTACTGAACACGGTGCTGGGCATGAAGCGGGCATGAGCCGTGGCACATCTGGGCATGCGTGCGACATGGGGCTGGGCACGGCAGTCGTGCAGTCGTAGTATGGTGCTGATGCGGAGGTAGGAACGAGAGCGGTTTGAAGGGTCGGCGACGGAGGCGGCGGGGAGTCGACGGTAAGAGGTGGTGGAAGTGGGCGACAACGGTGATGGTGTGCAGGTGCCAACGGTGAAGTTGCAGTGAGTGAGCTCGGAGCTCGATGGGTTACGATGGAAGTGGAGAGGTAAGGGCAATTCTGTGGTGCTCGCGGTGAAATCTTGGTGGGCTCGAGTTCGTCAACGGAGGTGAGGAGATGAGCTAGGGTCACGAGCGATGGCGGTGGTCGACGTTGGTGGTTGGAGTTATGGAGATGGTGGCAAGAAGGCTCGGGTGCGAGCTGTTGAGGAGCTCAGGGTGGGGTTTGGTGCTCGGGTGATGGAGCTGGGTCGGATTGGGGGCTCGGAGCTCGGAGATGGAGGTCTCGGTGTTGTTGGGTGGAGGTGATGTAGGGCTCGGCTTGGAGGAGCTCTTCGTGGTCGACAGTGCTGGCGAGGCAGAGGAAGCTGGTGGTGGTGGTTTTGGCGATGAGGTGAGTTGGGGTAGTGGTTGGCTGTGGCGGCGGTGAGGTCGCGGTGGTGCGAGGTGGCTCCGGTGAGATGAGGTGGCGCCGAGAGATGATCGGAGGTGACCGGTGATGGATGTTGTAGTGGCGAAAACAAGAGAGAGTGAGAATGAGAGAGATATGAGGAGAGGCTCGGCTGTTGAGAGAAGAGGGAGAGTGGGCGAGGAAATCTCGGGGATGAACGTTGGGGTTGGATTCGTTATGTGGGACCTAGTCACGAGGAAGCGAGAGAGGAGGAGGAGGAAGAAGTCAGGGTCGGTGATGAGAGGAAAGAGAAGAAAGAGGGGAAAAGAAAGAGGCGAGGGCTGGGGTCTAGGTGTAGGCTGGGTCAAAGGGCCCAAAGAAAAATAAAGTGGGAGAAGAAAAGGAGCTAGGCCAGGATTTTGGGTTAAGCTTTAATCAAGTATTTTAAGGTAAAAGAATTAATAGTAATTATTTTTTATTAGAAAAATATAGAAAAATGTCTATAGGAAATATTTAAATAGAAAAATAGGAAAAACATTTATTTAAAAATATGGAAAGTATTTACAATAGAACTGGGTATTACATCATTACCTGCAAAGAGCTTCACATTCAGGTCCATAGGAGAGTCGATAGGCCCACAACCAGACATAAAGGCCTCCGAGAGCATATCAAGCACATATTTTCGTTGAGTGGAGAAAATCCCTTCCTTCGGAGACTTCGATACCTCAATGCCTAAAAAGTATTTCAACTCCCCTAAATCTTTGGTGAAAATTACTTCTAAAGATGAGCCATCAAATCAGAAATCCCTCTCTTATCATCTCCTATAATAACAATATCATCCACGTAGACGACCATAAGGATTCTCTTTCCACCGCGATACCGATAGAAAACCGAATGATCACTATTAGATCTTTGTAAGCCAAAGGTCCTAACATCTGTCAGTCTCCCAAACTATGCACGTGAAGACTATTTGTCGCCATATAACGATCTCTTGAGCTTGTAAACAGGTCCAGACTCCAAACTCTCCCTGAGCAACAAAGCTAGGAGGTTGCTCCATATATACTTCTTCCTGCAAGGTACCATGTAGAAATGTATTCTTTATATCAAGATGATGTAAAAGCTAATGATACGTGGTATCTAGCGATAAAAAGATGCGAACGGAGGTCATCTTGGCCAAGGGAGTGAAAGTTTTATCATAATTGACCATGTAAGTCTGTGAGTATCCTTTCGACACCAAACGAGCTTTCAGCCGACCAAGAGAGCCATCAGGATTCAACTTCACTTCTATACCCACTGGCAACCAACCGTCTTCTTCCCAACAGGAAAACGAGTAAGATCCCATGTGCCATTAAGGAGAAATGCTAGCATTTCCTTCTCCATTGCTCTCTTCCAATCAGGATTAGCCAGTGCATCAGATACTGAACCAGGAAGAGGGTGAGAATCTAAGGGTGAAATGAATACACGATATGAATGAGACAATCGTGCATATATGATATACTCACCGGTGGGATATCGAGGAGTAATAGTAAGAGTATCCTTCTTAAAGGTGATAGGATTATCTAACTCAGAGGGATACAGACCTGGATTTGGATGGGTGATTGGTGGATCGTCTAACTCAGAGGGATCCGGATATGGAGTTGGAGGGGTGATCGGTGGTGGCTGGGCTGGATCTGGAGGCTGTTGTACCCGTCTGGTATACACCTAAGTAACTTGTTCTTACATTAGTTCCTTGGTTTGGTCCACAGAAGATTCGATTGGAACAGTAGTGGATGGGGTAGCTAAAACATTAAATTTATCGATAGGGAAATCCTTACGGACAGATGGAGAAAAATATGTAGTGGAAAAATATGGAGTGTCTTCATGAAAAGTGACATCCGCCGATACAAACTCTTTATCGAACTCTCTACTATAGCACCTATAACCCTTTTGATTCCTAGAATATCCGAGATAGGTGGTACATTAAAGAGATTTTGGATCAAGTTTGAATACTCCGGGACGATGGTCATGAACAAAGCAGGTGCATCCAAACACCCTTGGAGGTAGAGGAAAAGATGGCGTAGAGGGAATTGAATAGAATAGGGTATTTGTCCATTCAAAATAGAACTCAGCATGCGATTAATCAAATGACATGCAGTAAGCACGGTATCGTCCCAAAAATGTTTTGGGACTTACATATGAATCAATAGAGTGCATGTGATCTCTAACAAATACTTATTCTTTTCTTCAGATAGCCTATTTTGTTGGGGTGTGTAAGGACATGAGGATTGATGAACAATACCAAAGAAATCAAAGAATTGCTGAAAGTCTGACTCGAAGTATTCTTTGGCATTATCGGTTGCAAAATTTTAACAGAATTACCAAATTGATTTTTAACTTCAGTACAAAAGAATTTAAAAACAGTGAACACTTCATATCTCGATTTCAAAAGATACAAGTGATACACTCTAGAGAAATTATCGATAAAGGTCACAAAATAATAGTATCCACGGTTTGACACAATAGAACATTGACCCTATACATCAGAATGTACAATCTCAAATAGACTGGTTGTCCTATTATTAAGTCTAGAAGGATAAGAAACACAATAATGCTTCCCCATCCACAAGACTCATACTTAAAAGTAAACAAATGACTAAGAGAAAGAACAAAATTTTTTAAATTTTCTAAACATGGATGACCTAATCTACAGTGGACCTCAAGAGGAGTCGCAGTGGTAGAATAAGCTATATGTGTATGTCTATCCAGATAGCACAAGGCTCCACGTTCATATCCTGAACCAATCACCTCCTTCATCCCCAAATCCTGCATAACACAACCAGATGGAAAAAATGTTAATGAACATTTTAACGAATGCACAAGTTTGCTAACAGATAGTAAGCTAAAAGGAAATATCGGTACATATAGAACTGAAAATACAAATAAAGATGGAATGAGAAGGGTAGAACCAATGCCTTCCACCTTAGTGGTGGAGCCATTTTCCACAGTAATAGAACTGCTACATGAAGTAGAGGACAATAAAATGAATACATATGACTTCCCGGTCATATGATCTGATACACCTGAATTTATACTCCAAGATGTAGTAGGAGAAGCTGAAGAAAGAGGACCACTATTGTCTTTACCTTTATCCATAATTGTGATAGGAGAATGTGACCTTAAAAAGGATGTAGAAGCTTGAGATTGAAGATTCCTGAGCTATAATATCTCATTCTATGTAAAACCTGATGAGACGGAATAAGATGCAAATATCCTAGAGGTGTGTGTTGGAACGGATAGATGAACACCAACAACTAATCAGGGAACAAATCCTCCAACAATCCAAGAGAGGTCTCTATGAAGAATCCACTCAAAGATCGTGATTGATCTCTCAACATCCAATCGATGATCACATTAACACCTCAAATAGATCCATGATCGAACTCCGACAACTCTATCACTTAAACAAAACAAACTTCACAACTAATCATATAGCAAAAACAACTTCAACAAACACCATTCTTCAAGATTTTGCAAGAAAATACCTTCAGATTAATAAGTATCCGCCCAATGGCAGAAAAAATATGGTACGGAATTTGCCGTATTGTTCCTCCCCATCATGGACTCCACCCGGCCATCTAAAAGAGAAGAACGTATAGGAAAATTCCAAAGTTGCCACCTGTATTCAAGAAGTGCACAAGCTGGTCCAGCCTTCACCTTGGTGTCCTTCGAGAAGTATGCTAATGATTTCAAGGAACAATATTTCCAGACAAAAGATCTTAAGGAACCATTGATTCAGAACATCGAATATTTGGCGAATTGTTGAGCACCCAACCGAAGAAATCGAGGTCTTCTACGCATGTGACGGAGAGGTGGAGGCAATGGTGATGGGTGGTAGCGACGGCGATGCGTCGTAGCGGTAGCGATGCGTGGCTAGGTGATGGGTTTTGGGGTTTAGAAGATGAAGGGTTCAGATTAGAAGATGAAGAATGGATTCCTTTGATACCATGTAAAAGGGATAATTGTGATGGTTAGAAAATCCGAACCCATCACCATTTTATATAGGCATCATAATTTATTATAAATATACCCGAATACATCATAACTGTCCATTATATCATATATCATTATAACGCGCATCTTACATATTAATTGACATTCAACTATCATTTTCCATCTGTCTACCAAGAAGACGATACAAACAATAATATATTCGCCTCTTTTTCTCGTAAGCTAATTTTATTAATGGCAAAGCGAGTAACAATCTGCGGTCGATTTACCACATAGTGCGACACATATCTGCTTCCTTAAACGGCCTGGATATATAGTCACTGCAAGAATTGGTACAGGGTTCCCATTTTCGATAACAATCAGCCTGACATTGCAAGAATTGGTACAGGGTTCCCATTTTTGATAACAATCGGCCTGACATTGAGAACCGAACCGTTTTGCTTGTGAAATGGTTGATCGAATGGACCATGTTTCTTTGTCGATTCCCCATTAACTTGATAGAAAGGTTGGCATATAACGATAAAGAGGAAGATGATCCTTAGAATAGTATGGTTTTGAATGCCTATGGCTTTGTTGAGCTTTAGGGTGCATGCCACTTTTATAAGGTTTGCTTAATTAGTGTGTGATTGTAGGAGTGTTTAATTTCGAGTGTTTTCCATTGGCAATATGAGAGAGAGAGAGAGAGAATGCTCAATATTGGCGACCCTTAGGATCAGGACACGTGGCGGATGGCACGTCCCAGAACTCAGAAGAAAGGGCCCACAAAGGCCGACCAGGCCACCCCTGTACCCGAACGGCCAGCATAAGCTAGCCCTCCTCAGGGCTCCTTGCAGATTGGCCTCCTCGGCCCCTCAGCTCATCCTGAGCTGCCACAAGACCAAGTCTCATCGGCCTTCTCGCTCATCCCCGAGCCCCTTGGCCGAGGCCGTCTTCCTCGGTCCTCCGACCAGTTCCACCGCTCACAGGCGTAACCGCCGCTCCGCGAATCTCGCCATACACGGATTCTCCGCTAGCAACATCCCATGTTCCACGCCTTCACGATCCCCATTCATGGGCGATCCGCTCTCTACGCAGGCGTGATGTCGGGAGCGTAACTGCCGGCGAGATTCTCGCGCCTGCTGCTGCGTGCCTCCACCACCATATAAACCCACATCACAGAAGGGTCAAGTAAGCCATTTTTTACTCCACTTAGCCGTTACGCTGCTCGAATCTAGTACTAACTTGATCGTCAGAGGGTCCTCGGTGTTATCAAACCACCCCGGGACTTCTTTGCAGGTACTTGGCGTCAAACTCCTCCAATCACCAAATCTCCTCAAAATCCATTGAAACCCACACACAACAGGGGATCCCCTCCAGAATCCACTGGGAGATCGACGGAAGACAACATCTGAAGGAGACCTCCATCAGTTGGCGCCGTCTATGGGAACGCAAACTCCACAAAAACAAAGTTGGCCTTCCGATCTCCGTCCACATGGCAAGCGACCATCCTGAAGATTCGGGTACCAGCCGCCGCCTCCCCCTCGCCGGAGGCATGAATCAACCCCCTACGACGACCATCATCCACGCCCTCGCCAGCCGAATAGATCGGCTACAGTCCCTTGTGGAGGCGCTCGTCCACGTCCAAACGGCCGGGCCTGGGCCCCATATCGCCGCTCCTCCGCCTCCGGAATACTCTGCCCTGGTTGGCATGGCCGACCACTGGTAGGCTGCGACTCCTGACCACGGATCTCGCGGACCGATACTCCCTGAGGCCCGTTGGATGCCTCGCGGCTCCACCCCAAGGCTCGCCGCCGGAGCACCTCGCCTCGAACCTCCTCCCGACCCTTGCCCCCCTAAGGAGATGTCGGTCACCTCGCCTGCCCACAAGCATGACCGACACCCTCTCCCCCGACAGGGCCGCACAGAAGGGGCTCGCTACGACGGCTCGAGAGCCACCACGCCCGGGGATCTGAGGAACCTCATCGAGAGGAACCGGAGCCATGCCCAGACGCAGGTCTCCCACAGCAGAGGGCAGGGATCATGAGGCGCCGAGTTTTCGGGGTACCATGGCCGACTCGACGCCCTCGAGAAGAAGATCGAGGGCATGCGCCGGAAATGTCACCTCTCGGCCGACGGGGCCGAGTACGCCACCGACTCGCTCAACAAACCGTTTACCGATGAACTGCTCGCTGTCCACGTCTCCTCGCGCAACAAACCCCCGAGGTCTCTCTGTTCGACGGGAAAACCGACCCCAAAGACCATTTGGATGCTTTCACCGCGGGAATGAGCTTCCAGGACCATTCCGATGCCGCCTAGTGCAGGGCCTTCCCAGCCACCCTCATCCGTTCTGGTCGAGACTGGTTCCGAGGAATCGACCTTCGACGAGCTGGTTACTCAGTTCCTCGGCCACTTCGTTGGGAACCGTCGGCAGAAGCGCACGGTCGACTACCTCTTCACAATTAAGAGTGGAGACAAGGAGACGTTCAAGGCTTACATCACCTGCTTTTACAATGCCCTCCTCGAGGTTCCCGAGCACCGGGACGAGACCGTCATCACGACGCTCAGATCTGGTCTGAGGCACAAGGAGTGGCTGCGCTCCTTTGGGTTGGTGTAGGGTGTTTTTCGTCACCCCATTGAGATGGGAATACGCGCGCACTTGTCAGGCGTACTACAGATTCCCCCTGTCTAGGGTAGGCCAGGGTTTATTGATTGTGGGGATCCGAATCTCCGGCAGCCGCGGACTAAGCTGTTGTTAATTACCCCTCGCCTTTGGAGCGAGAGAACCTCCGATTGACGGGTTAAACTGGTCATGCGAACTCAATGTGCAGTGTACGTGTGTTTTGTTTTGGAGGGGGTTTGGATATATCGGGAGCCACGCAGAGTTTTTCCGGGGGTCAGTGTTGTGGAATGCGTGTGTATCTGTACATATATATACATGTATACATACATAAAAAAGGAAAAAGCGCCCAAAGGATGCGTGGGGTCAGTGCCTTGAGCACTGTGCGCTTAGACGCTAGCGCGCCACGTGTCGGCATGTGGGCGCTTTGCGCTTGAGCGCTGGCGCGCCACGTGTCGGCATGTGGGCGCTTTGCGCTTGAGCGCTGGGCGCTTGAGCGCTGGCGCGCCACGTGTCGGCACGTGGGCGCGTTGCGCTTGAGCGCAGGGCGCGCCACGTGTCGGCACGTGGGCGCTTTGTGCTTGAGCGCTAAGCGCGCCACGTGTCGGCACATGGGCTTTTTGCGCCTGAGCGCAGGGTGCTGGAGCGCAGGCGCGCCACGTGTCGGCACGTGGGCGCTTTGCGCTTGAGCGCTAAGTGCGCCACGTGTCGGCACGTGGGCGCTTTGCGCTTGAGTGCAGGGCGCTGCAGCGCTGGCGCGCCACGTGTCGGCACGTGGGCGCTTGAGCGCTTGGGCGCCGGCGAGAAAAAAAGGCTTTTAGCCCCAGAAATTCTCGAAAGAGAAATCAGAGTGGAGTTAAACTCCTAAGATGTTTTGGGGTTGATGAAAGGGGTTCTTCTTCTTTCTCCTCTGGTTGCTGGATCTTGAAGATCAAGAGATATGAGATTTTAAAAATCTCTTCTTTTTGAGATCTAATGGAAGATCTGAGTTCCCCTTTATGGGTTTTGTGGTGAAAAACTATTTAGTTTTATAAAATGAAAAGTAAAACTCTTGATTTAATTCAAAAGAAAGAAGAAAGTTTTGGAACCTTGAGGAAGGAGAAAGGATCTCAGATCTAAATTTTTTTTGGAGAGAGAAAAAGTTGTTGGGATATTTTCATTATCCTTTCCTTTATAGGCTATACACTTTACATATAGCCCCTTGGGCTTTACAAAAATGGTATTTTGGCCATCCCATGGCTCATGTGCCATTTCTTTTTACACATAAGCCATGGGCTTACAAAAATTTGGCTTTATGCCCATTTCGCATACATTCATGCATAAAAAATTACATAAAAAATTATTTATTACATGATCTATATTTTGACATGGAGGAGGCTGGCCGCAGGCTCGACTTAGGCATTGGCCCGCTTGACCTGGGGTTGGGCCCACCTGGCTTAGGGTTGACTTTGATTTTGACTTGGTCAACCGGGGTCTAAATTTTTACCCCAACAGTTGGCACAACCTAAGACCATGGACGAGGTCAAGGCGTGGACCGAGCGCGAGATTCGGCTAGAGTCCGAGGTGAACGCGAACCTCCCCCGGGCAGAACGATCCGACCAGAAGAAGATGGCTCGGGAGGAGAGTCCGGAGCGTCAGCAGCCCTATCACCCGAAGTTCCAGGAGTACACCCCGCTCAACGTATCCCTCGCAGTGTTACTAGAGGAGGCCCAAGGCGAAGGGTTCTTCAAGTTCCCTCCAATCCCGCGTCAGGCCTCAAAGCGGACCCGGGGCCCTTACCGCGCCTTCCACCGGACGCTGGGCCACGCCACCGAGGATTGCAAGCAACTCCGGGAGTACTTCGAGGAGCTCATCCGATCGGGGCACCTCGCTGCCTACTTAAGGGATAAACGGCAGGCCGGCCGCGAGCAGGAGCTGCGTCCTCCTCCCGCCGAGCTGACCATCGGCCAGATCATGCTTGCCTCCGCGGATGACCAGTCCGGCGCCCGGAATGCCCCGTACCCGGCGCCAAGCACGGAGACCAGCAAGCCTCTAGGAAGCTCGGGCCACGCTGATAGGGTCATCTATTAGCCTGTACTTTTATTTTGAGGCAATGTAAACTCTCCCTAGGGCTATTGTCGATTTAATAAAGATCAACAGAACGTTGCGAGGGAAGTAGAAAAGATCTTATTTATTCAAAAAAAAGGGTATTATGGGCTCCTCAGCCGTACATGCAAAAAAAAATTATTAATACAACAGCGGGGGAAGGGGGTGCAAAGAGCACTGCTCGTGATACTCGGTAAAGATCTCCGCCAGCCGAGGCCTAAAGAGATCCAACCTCTCCCCTCGGTCCCCCCCGCGCGCGTTAATCCAAAGCCTCAACTCGTAGCACTCGCAGACGAGCGCCTCCGAGCGAGCCAGCCGGTTCGCAGAGATCAGGCTGAAGCGCCTCAGGGACCGCTGCTTGCCCACGGCCTCGTCATAGAGCTGCTCGGACAGGGGGTTGTAAATCCCCAGCGACGCCCTCCAGATGGAGTACATCAGTAGCTGCAGCAGGGAGGAACGTCGGGGGAGCAGCCGGCCGAAGTGGTCCTCGATGCTCCCGCACACCAACTGCACCGTGTCCTCGGTGCAGTTCTGGTCATATAGGTACACATCTTCGAAATTGATGATCTCGGGGATGGTAAAGGGGAAGTCCTGCATTCTTAACACTCTGTTTGCAAGGGAAGGAAGGACTAGTACTCCTTCAGCCTTATATAGCCCGCTGCACCCCCAGAGGAACTCAACGGTCGCCCGCTCTCGCCCAAGGAGTCGCTGCCACGCGACGATCATTAAGCCTCCTCCGACGGAATCGAAGCGACGCGACCCTGGCGCTTCACTTCCCTCCACATTCAATGCGCATTCTAACCGTTCCTGTTCCCCAAATCTACAAATGTATGGTCGGGCGAAACCTCCAGAAGATTCGGCCGAGCAGCTGCCCTGCCGGGTTATCCTTAGCCGGCCTCCTCAGGCCCCCTAGCGCTAAAAGTCAAAGCCCTCACCAAGAGGCAACCCAGCAGCTGCCCTGCTCGGTTATCCCTGGTGGGTAGCTTCCCTACCGCAACGCCAGGGATCGAAAAGTCCTCCCAGAGGCAACCTAGCAGCTGCCATGCTCGGTTACCCCTGGCGGGTAGCTTCCCTGCCGCAATGCCAGGAACCAAAGTCCTCACCAAGAGGCAACCTAGCAGCTTCTTTGCTCGGTCATCCCCGGCGGGTAGCTTTCCTACCACAACGCCAGGGATCAAATCCCTCACCAAGAGGAAACCCAGCAACTGCCCTGCTCGGTTATCCCTGGCGGGTAGCTCCCCTACCGCAACGCCAGGGATCAGAAAGTTCTCCCAGAGGCAGTCGGGCCCAACCATCGCTCGGCTATCCCTAGCGGGTAGCTTCCCTACTGCAACGCCAGGGATCAGAATGTCCTCCCAAAGGCAGTCGAGCCCAACCATCGCTCGGCTATCTCTGGCGGGTAGCTTCCCTACCGCAACGCCAGGGATCAGAAAGTCCTCCCAGAGGCAGTCGAGCCCAACCATCGATCGGCCATCCCTGGCGGGTAACTTCCCTACCTCGACGCCAAGGATCAGAAAGCCCTTCCAGAGGCAGTCGAGCCCGAGGATCCCTCGCTCGGCTATCCTTCAGGACAAAAGCCCTCGCCAAGAGGCACCGGGCAGTAACCCTGCCCGGCCAAGAGTCCTTGGTAGGCTCCTACAGCCCCTCCCGCGCCAAGGACCAAAGTCCTCCCAGAGGCAGTCGAGTCATTGGTCGGCTATCCCCGGCTGGTAGCATCTTACCACAACCGACAGGGATCAAAGTCCTCGCCAAGAGGTACTGGGCAATAACCCTACTCGATCCCCATCCTGAAGGATCAAAGACCTCGCAAGAGGCAACCGGACAGCTACCCTGCTCGGTCATCTTCGGCCGGTAGCTCCCTACCCATGACGCCAGGGATCGGAGCCCTCGCGAGAGGCATCCGAGCGGCTACCCCGCTTGGTCATCCCAGGCTGGTAGTTACCTACCCACGACACCAGAAATCAGAAGCCCTCGCCGAAGGGCAACGAAGCAGCTTCCATCCATCCTCGGCGCAAATAAGGCGGACAACCCTCTGCCCACCACACGCAGAGGATCCGAGCTGCTAACAAGGGGCATCAGGTCTATCCAAGTCTCGAGCGATCTCCCCTCGACTTCGGGGCCATGGAGACGCCTTCTCCTCGGCAGTGCTTGAATCAACTCGACGGAAGATCGCTAGGCAAATAACCGACCTGACATGGAAGCCCAACATCGCGAGAAGAATTTTTTTTACAAGCAAGCTAATGAAACCAAAGAAAAAGTTTTATTACTAAAAGGCAGTCTTTACAGAGGGTATTTTTGGCTCCCCAGCCTCACAAAATGCCCGGAGGCTTACAAAATTCCAGACACAGCAAAATAAAAAGGAGGAGGAAGACGGGGGCTTTAGGCCTCGTGGCCCGGAGCGACCTCAGGGCCCTCGACATCCACCACGAGGCGAGCTGAGTCCTCGGTGACTTCCTCGCCAGGAATCTCCTGCCCCTGCCCGCTGGTGTCCGCGAGGGGGTACTCGGCCCGGAGCTCTTCGTCGGCGAACCCCCGCACCCGGGCCTTAGCAGCGTCGAGGGCCTCGTGCCAGATGAAGGTCGTGGCGACGGCCATGTCATCATAGTAGTCTTTCGACTTCTTGTAGCACTCCACCGCCTTCGCCGCCGAGAGGTCGGCCAACTTGGCCGCCCTCAGGTCGGCCGACTTCGCCCACTCGATCGCCGCCCCCAGCTCCTTCCGGATTGTTTTCACTGTCTTCTTCAAGTTGCCGGCCAGCACCTGAGTGTCCTCAAGCTTGGCCTCAGCAACCGCGGCAGCCTCACGGTGCCGGGCAACCTCCCGCTTCCCGGCCTCCACCTCGCCCTCTAGGACGACAACCCTCGCCTTCATCGCCTCCAGCTCCCGCTTGGAGCTCTCTTCCAGCGAGGCGAGCTGACCCGTGGCTTTCATCGCCGGGGATACCACCTCGGCCTCCATGCGCAAGGCGAGGGCGACGTGCTGAAGGACCTGAAAGGCAGAAGAGAGATCAGGAAGATGAGAGATGCACCGAACCTCAAAAATAATAATAATAAAAGACAAGCGCTTACCTGCACGGACTCCTGGGCGATGGACCCCAGCTGAGCCCTGAAGGTCCTCCCAGGGACTCTACCCCCGGCCGATGCCTTCATCTCATGCAGCAGGCTATCCGCGATGGATAGACCCGAAGGCACGGCGAATTGGAGACCGCCTTCCTCCACCGTGATCGGCGAAGACGGTCCCCGGGAAGTTCTCCTCTTGAGCGGCCTTGAGGGAGAGTCGGTCTCCTCCTCTGAGGCCGGGTCCGCCAGAATCCGAGCCCGCCTCCGACCCGACGTTCTGCTGGGCCCAGGGGCGAGATCCGCCTCCGAGCGCTCGCGGGGCACTACCGCCGGGGGAGAAGGAGCCGGGGTAGGCTGGAACGGGAAGAGCCGGGGCCCCCAACCTTCGTAACCGGCCTCGGCTGGCGCATGGAAGCCCGGAGCGAGTCCATATCCATGGGTCCTGCACAGAACCAAGTGTAAAAGGAGTCAGCGACACAGGCAATATACAAACCAAAAAAGAAAACCTAAACTTACCGAAGAACTCAACGGGGCTGAGCCCGGCCCAACTCAGAACCATCTCAGACAACAGCACGTCGAAACGGGGGATGGGCTCCCACGACGCCACTCTCACCGCGACGGGGTCACTGGACTAGTTCCCCGGCAAGTGCTTCTCCCTTGACCACTATGTAGGCACGGGCCAGTCCTCGCCCTCGGGAGAGGAAACGAAGAAGAACTTCTTTTTCCAGTCGTGAATGGAAGAAGGAAGGGCCACAACCCCTGTCTCGGCGGCACCCCCTGGTCGCTTTCTGAAAGAGAGATAAACCCACCTCGGGTCGCCCGCTCGACCACCGGGGTGATTTTTGAAGACGAGGGAAGAATCAAGGAGGGAAAGGCTGAAGGGGATCACCTGTAACTTCAGACGGACCAGGAACCCAAGGAGAATCCTCCATGAGTTCGGCACCAACTGACCGGGGGATAACCCGAAGAAGTTCAACGCTTCAATGACCTCAGGAGAGAATGGCAGACGCATTCTACCCCAAAATGCTTCCAAATACATGGCGATCTCCCTGCCCCGTACTTGGTCTGCCCTCTCTCCCTCCTAGGCCAGGCGGAGCGTATGGCGTGAGGGGATGTGGAAGCGAGCCTGAGTGTTGGCAAGCTCGTCCTCATACCTTATCCAACATAAGGCGCTAAGGGCAGCATTTACCGCCTCCTCCCTGGGGGCTGCCCCCGCAACATGATCCCGGGAAGAGGGGCCAACCCCTGCTTCCCGGGAGGACTCAGGCTCACCTAAGGGGTTCCTAAAACCTACTTTAACGACATATCTGACTCGACAAGAGAAGACATCTAACCTTGGGAAGAATGATCCTCGGGGAACGAAAGTGGAAGGAAGAAGACGAGCGCCGAGCAACCGAGACTTAGAACGGGAAATATGAAGGAGTAGGGGCCCTGGAACGGGCTCCATCCCTATTTATCGCCACGAGCGACCTCATCCAACGGTGCCCTTCATCTCCCGCCAATACGCCTCCTCGCATCCAACGGCTCCGATTGCTCCACTTGTCGCCCCCGCACTGGACCGCACCCTTTCAGGCGTCGCAGGTCTGCACACGTCGCGTAAGCCAACCGACGCTCGACATGTGGGCCGTCACTTCAAAGGCAAGATACACGAACCGGCGCACCCTCCTTAAATGCAGAGATCTCGCCCTGATTCGCTGGCAGAAAAAACAGCTCGCGGCCCGGGGACGCGTCCCGACGAAACCTTAGGAGGGAGCTCACCCCGGGCGGCCCGGCAGTCCCCTCCTGACCCGACCCGCTGGCTGGTCGAGACAAGAGTGGGGGGCTAATGATAATGCTCAATATTGGCGACCCTTAGGATCAGGACACGTGGCGGATGGCATGTCCCAGAACTTAGAAGAAAGGGCCCACAAAGGCCGACCATGCCACCCCTGTACCCGACCGGCCAGCACAAGCTAGCCCTCCTCGGGGCTCCCTGCAGATTGGCCTCCTCGGCCCCTCAGCTCGCCCTGAGCTGCCACAAGACCAAGTCTCCTCGGCCTTCTCGCTCGTCCCCGAGCCCCTTGGCCGAGGCCGTCTTCCTCGGTCCTCCGACCAGTTCCACCGCTCACAGGCGTAACCACCGCTCCGCGAATCTCGCCATGCGCGGATTCTCCGCCAGCAACATCCCACGTTCCACGCCTTCACGATCCCCATTCATGGGCGATCCGCTCTCTACGCGGGCGTGACGTCGGGAGTGTAACTGCCGGCGAGATTCTCGTGCCTGCTGCTGCGTGCCTCCTCCACCATATAAATCCCCATCACAGAAGGGTCAAGTAAGCCATTTTTTACTCCACTTAGCCGTTACGCTCTTCGGATCTAGTACTAACTTGATCGTCGGAGGGTCCTCGGTGGTATCAAACCACCCCGGGACTTCTTTGCAGGTACTTGGCGTCAAACTCCTCCAATCACCAAATATCCTCAAAACCCATTGAGACCCATACACAACAGGGGTTCCCCTTCAGAATCTACCGGGAGATCGACGGAAGACAATATCTGAAGGAGAACTGAAAAGGACCTCCATCAGATTTTAAGGATGTGTAAATAGAAGAAATATGTATACATAAAAATGTGGATATGCAAAGGGATTAAAAGTAAACAAGAGAGAGTGAGTGAGAGAGAGAGAGAGTGGAGTTATGGAAGTTTACGTGATCACTCAAAGTTGTAGATGAGGATATGGAGTAATTGCTAGATATGACAATAAACCAAAAAGAATGGGGAAATCAAGCATCGCATTTGACTAACGAGGTTCGAGGTAAGCACCTACATCCTCTATGATAAAATATCTTTTATAACTTTATCAGTCAGGGTTTACAAATGAATTTCTCTGCCCAACCTTTTTCTTATATAATATTATTATAAGAATTTCATATATAATATTATTATAAAAAAGGAGAGAAGAAACGTACCGTATTTTATGAAATATAGCATATATATAGAGCCATGCATGCATAATTCTTCTTGTACGATGTATTGTTAAGTATCGAATTTCTTTTCAAATTCTGGATGGCTGAAGCAAATAAAAGTGAAATTGAGGAAAGCGCGAAAATACTCCATTCTTACGAATGATTTCGGGAACTTCTGACTTTTTTTTGTTTTTTGTTTATCTTAACCAAGATATATGTTTTTGATGTAATTAACTTTAATTTTTCATATCAAAAATATTTAAAATAAAAATTAAACAATAAAGATCATAGGCTCATAAAATAGTGCCATGATGATAATTTAGGGCTCATAAAAATTTCCAAAGGCATGTACCAAGCTCTCATGAGCAACAATGACAAAGTAATATTGCATTAAAATGCTAATGCAAATAAATAGGTTTAATGACCTATATATAACGAATAATATTGAAGAGGCAAAATTATATTGAACCATTAAATACAAAATTAGAGCACCATGCCAAAATATTATATATCAGAAGATAGCCGGTCAATTATATGCATAAGTATATTTTTATTAAAATTTCGAACATTACACGATCAAATATAAAGAAGAAAAGGCTAATTAGTACAGTTAATATTTTCGCATAATTATTATTGAATTTCTTTTTGCTTTTATCACAAAAGCTAATTTAGGAAGAACAATGCAAAATACAGTCATTATATGCACTATCACATGTCATAAAACATTTATTTTGCATCTTCCAGTCTCTAACGTCATCGCAACGGTGGACACAGGAGTCATGTTCTTGTTGACATTCGAGTCCGCATCGAGGATCGATAACATTTTTCCCGTGAAATGCTTTTTCAGCTAAACTAAATTTCTTCGTGGATTCTCCGAAAACTTGATAGAAAGGTTGGGATATAATGATAAGAATGAGGAGGCTACTCACCAAGGTATTGTTTTGAATGGCCATTGGCTCTAGTTTTAGGGTAGGGGAAAGCAAGCTCTTGATTAAGGTCATATATATATAGTTTGCTTAATTAGGTGATTATGTTGCTTAAGTAAACATGTCATGCAATTTTTGAGGGTCATGATGTTGCTGAACAGCCCACGCATTTGGGATGCATTGGTTGTATGTGTGGTTGGAGCCTTGTTTAATTTTAGGGCTATATTATAACTAAATACCATCAACTTTTAGCATTTTGTCAGAAAGTCTCATAATAGTTTTACATTACTATAAAATCCCATCATTTAATTAGTCGGCTCCAAATAAATTAACATCACGAGTATCACGAGTATTGAGGATTTTTTAATGGTGTCTATTGGCTCTTGATTAAGGTCATATATAAATCTGTGTTCCGATTCTCCGCGTATGATGGAGAGCAAGTAGTAGAATAATATTTGCATCGTTTGAGTAGGAATAAGTAGAAAAGAGGTAATAGAATTTAAGGTCAATTTTCGGAGCTTATAAATATTGGTTTGGCCATCAGAACTGCAATTTCTATACCTTTTCGAAACGTCGACGGCATCACTGTGCGAGCGGTCCAACTGTTGTCTCCTGCTGATCATCCAGATTGAATATCGCAATTTGAGATTGTTTGGAGAGTGTACAACAGCCTCGGAGTTTATTGTGTAATCTCTGCAATTTTACTAGTTAGAGCATTTCATTACTATATTCAAATTAAGGACATTTTCATACTTTTGCATTATTAAGCTTTGTTAGAGTTTGGGTATTTAAATGAGTTGTAGCCTTCTTTTGAAGCAGGTATTCTAATTTTAATAGAATTGGGTGTTTTTTCCATTTCCCCTTCAATAACAAAATAGCTATTTCTCAAGCTTGCAGAGTGATATCTACCAATGTTGGCGCTATGCCAACATCAATTTAAAACAGTATATAAACCCAACAATATATATATATATATATATATATATATATATATATAAAAGATATCTTAAATTGCTTGTAAAACACCAATGAGCAATAGCTCAGTCAGTATGGCACTTCTCCTCCTGAAAAGAGTGCGGAGACGTACGATCTTCAGAAAAGAAAGTCTAGGTTATTAGAGAATTTTGATGTCGCTTAACGAAAAAAGCCTCCTAAGCCATCTTCTCTCTCTCTCATTGGTGTTTTATGAGCAATTTAATATATATATATATATATATATATTAAATTGCTCATAAAACAACAATGAGCAACAGCTCCTATAGCACTTCTCAGAGCAACAGCTCAGTCGGTGTGGCACTTTTCCTTCTAGGAAGAGTGCAGGGATGTTCGATTTTCAGGAGAGATAGTGGCCGCAATCTATCACTTTCGGGACAAATTTGTGGATCCTCGGGTTCCGTGTTTTTTTTTTGTGTGGGTAGGTACACAGACCAGTTCAAAAATAAAATAAAATTTGCTCATAACACCATTTTTGTGGTAATCCTTGAAATAGCTAGGTACGTTGAACATGCACTGTTTCGGTCAACCTTAACGAGTTTCCAAGCAAAAATCTCTACGAGGCCATGAAATCATTTATATATGTATCCACCCTAGGTTCTATAAAAATCTTTTGTTGTTTTACATGCAGCTCATCTCATGGATGTACGAGCATTTTTTTGCTAGTACCTTCTGCAACTTGTAAGGAGTGAATATTTTTAAGGAGTTTATATATTATCTTGAACCTCAGGTGTTTTTTTAACATACACACCTACGTCGGATGATTCTAGATCAAGATCAATTGGTGACCGGTTAATCAAGTTGATTGGTACTAATCTTTATACATGTTGAATCGAGAAAAGATGGAAAGATTTAGATCAAGTCAACAGGAGCGAAAAGTTAATGAAATATATAATAATAATAATAATAATAATAATAATATAGGAAAGAGGTCATAGGAAGGGGTTTCCTCCTATGGCGTCGAGAAAATACAACCTTCACTATTTTTTCCGACGATCGGCATCCATCATTATCATCGTTATCATCTAAGAATCTGCATATGCCAAATTTCATGTGATTCCACCTTTTCACCGTTGAATTAGCAATATAAAAAGTTCTACTGTCGGTAAACCATTAATTTTGTACCAACTTAATCAACGGTGAAAAAATGATATAATCACATGAAATTTGGTATATCCACATCTTAGATGATAGCGATGTATGCCAATCGTCGAAAAAAATCATAAATGTTGCATTTTTCAGACGCCGTAGGAGAAAATTCCCTCCTATGACATCTTTCCTTCATTATATATATATATAGAGAGAGAATAATGGAGGAAAGATGCTATAAGAGTGAATTTCCTTCTATGGCGTCGAAAAATACACCCCCGTCGTGTTTTACGACAATCGGAACCCATTATCTTCATTGTTATCATCTAAGATATGGGTACACCAAATTTCATGTGATTCTACAACTTTTTCGCCGTTGATTTAGTGGGCTCAAAATTAACGGTTTACCGACAATAGAACTTTTTACATTGCTAAATCAATGGTGAAAAAGTTGTAGAATCACATGAAATTTGGTGTTATATATATATGAGAGAGAGAATAATGGAGGAAAGATGCCGTATGAGAGAATTTCCTCGTATGGCATCGAAAAAACATACCTCCTATCGTGTTTTCCGACGATCGGAACCCATCATCTTCATCATAATCATCTAAGATGTGGGTACACCAAATTTCATGTGATTCTACTACCTTTTCACAGTTGAATTAGTGGGTTCAAAATTAACAGTTTACTTATAATAGAACTTTTTACATTGCTAAATCAACGGTAAAAAAGTTGTAGAATCACATGAAATTTGTTGTACTCACATCTTAGATAATAATGATGAAGATGATGCATTCTGATCGTCGGAAAACACGATGAAGAATGTGTTTTTTTCAACGCTATAGGAGGAAATTCCCTCATATGGCCTCTTTCCTCCATTATTCTCATATATATATATATATATATATATAGATAGATAGATAGATAGATAGATACACACACGAGGTTAATGAAGGAAAGATGTCATAGAAAGGAATTTCCTCCCATGACGTCGAAAAAATACACCCTTACTCATTTTTTCCGACGATCGGCACCTACCATCTTCATCGTTATCATCAAGATATTGGTACACCAAATTTCATATGATTCTACAACTTTTTTACCGTTGATTTAGTGGGTTCAAAATTAACGGTTTACCAACAATAGAACTTTTACATTGTTAAATCAACGGTGAAAAGGTTATAGAACCACATGAAATTTGGTGTATCCACATCTTAGATGATAACGATGAAGATGGTGGATACCGTTCGGCGGAAAAAATAAGAGAGGGTATATGTTTTCGAGTTCATAGGAGGAAATTCCCTCTGTGAAAACTTTCCTCCATTATTCTCTCTCCTCCCCTGTGCGTGTATATAATTAATTGATCAATTCACCGATTGTGGTTGTTTGTATTGGATGTTCTGTTGATGGCACTGTTAATGTTGTACGTATTGAACACTTCGATAACCACTAAGGGGCTGTTTGGTTGTTGGATTTCCATAATTTTGTGTTTGGTTGAGAGATTTAGATTTCTAGGATTCCTTTGTTTTTTGTGGAGGGCCACCATAAAACAAGGATTCTTGAATCCTTGAATTTTTTAAGGATTTTCAAGGATTTGACACTATTCATTGTATTTTTAGATGGGACTCGTGTACTTTATTTATTTAATAATTCTCTCTCTATCTACCTCTCTTTAAAATTCTCAAATCCAAATCCCACTCTCTTTTCACCAACCAAACAAAAATTACAAGCATCTACAAATTCAATACTAGAAATCCAAAACCAACCAAACAACAAATTACCAAATCCAGAAATTTTCGACCGTACTATTTTGGAATCAAAATTTCATAATCTTGCAACCAAACAGGCCCTGTGAGCCCATGCCCCCGGTTTAAAACTCCGTAGTTTTTACGAATATTGAAAGCCTATAAATTATATTCCAACATTTAATGATGCCAATGGTATCGAATGTAAGATTGATGGCATGCACTGATAATGTTGGCCATGGTAGACATGCATGATGTTGATGCTGCTGTCGATGATATTAGCATCGCAACCATACATAGTTATATTATTGAAGGTGGACAAATGAAGAAGCTTATTCTTGGAGAATATTCAGTCTGTATTCTACATATCATAGGAAGAGAACAGCTTTGGATATCCATCTGCCGTTAAAATTTTAATGAGATGTTTTATTTGGCAAGAGTAATATTTGTTTAGACTATGACTCGTATCCATACGCGTTTATGGGCCATTTAGGTCCGATCATCTATTGGTGTGGGCTACTGACGCTACCTGGATCACGCCAAGATGCTACCTTCCGTTGATCTGCTGATGGCGGCGATGGATGGCTGATATTTGATCTGGAGGCAGGCTCCTGAAGCGTGTGGATCTCAATGGGCTTGAGGTTGGTTTTTGCAGAGCAACCTGCAAGGAAGTCCCGGGATGGTTGTACCACCAAGGACCCTCCGACGGTCAAGTTAGAGACGAAATCCGAGCAAAGTAACGACTTAGTGGAGTAAAAATGGCTTACTTGAACCGTCTGAAGAAGGGGTTTATATAGCGAAGGCAGCAGGCAGGACATGCACGAGAATCACGTCGGCCGTTACACTCCCGACGTCACGCCCGCGTGATGAGCGGGATCTCCCATTAATGGAGAGACAGGCTCGTTAATGGGGGATCGTGATGGCGTGGAACGTGGGATGTGGCCGGCGGATATCTCGCGCATGGCGAGATTCGCGGGATGGCGGTTGCGCCTGTGAGACTGAGGAAGATGACCTTGGAGGGAGAGCTCGCGGACGAACGGGAGGACCGAGGTATCTTGATTCTGCGGTAGCCCGGAGACGAGCTGTGAGGCCGAGGAGGCCAATCGTGTAGGGGGCTCGGAGGTGAGCCAGTGTTTGTTTGTAGGACGGGCATGGGAGTGGTCTGGTCGGCCACTGTAGGTCTTTTCTTGCATGCTCTGGGACACGTCATCTGCCACGTGTCATGATCTGGGAGATCACCGATATCGAGCATCATCATTAGCCCCCCACTCTCGCCTCGACCAGCTGACGGGTCGGGTCGAGAGTGGTCTGACGGGTCATCCGAGGTGAGCTCTTTTTCGAAGATATCGTCGGGGCGTGTCCCCGGATAATCTGTTGTATTTTCTGGATGATGCCAGCGAATCAGGGTGAGGTCTTTGCATTAAAAAGGGTGCGCCGGATCATGCGTACTTTCGCTGAAGCGACAGCCCATGTGTCGGGCGTTGGTTGACTGACGTGACGGGCCGCAGGTTTCCTGCGCCCGATGGGGTGCGGCCAATGTGCGCATGACAGGTGGAGCGATCGTGGTCGTCGAATGCAAAGAGTTGTTTTTGGCGGGAGTCGACTGTCGTCGTTGGATGAGGACACCGGTGACTATAAATAGAGGTGGGGTCCGCATCAGGGCCCATCTCTCTTCATATTTTCCTCGTTCTTGATCTTGTAAGCTCGGCGCTCTCCTCTTTAGGTCGGATTTCTGCGTTCCCGAGGACTTCTCTCCATCAGGTTAGATGTCTTCTTTTTCTTTCTTCTGCTTCTTCTCCTTCTGAATTGAGTCTGCTTCTCCCTTTGGCAGGACCAATGGATCGATCCAGGACTCTTGGTGCCTTCGGTGCTCAGTCCCGGAGGGGGGCCGGCGGTGCGGCCGTGCCTCCGGCTGAACTGAGCCCCGCACCAAATGTGTCGCCGACGGCGGGGCCATCTGCCTCGTCACGAGCTCCCGATGATTGTCCCGGCGGCGACCAAAGGCTTCCACGGGTTCCCGACCCCAGACGAGGGACACAGGAGAGGATGAAGACGGGGTTCCTCTTAAGAGGAAGAGGACGGTCTCTCGCGCACCTCCGACGGAGATTCCGGAGGAGATTCCTGTGCAGTTAGAGGACGTCCATTTCGTGGTCCTGTCGGGGCTTTCCGTTGCTGCCGGCCTGCTTGCTGGTATGTAGGAGTCGGTCGGGGCAAGATTCCGCGGGGGACCCTGAGGGCCCAGATGGCGGCTATCGCTCAGGAGGCAGTTCAGGTATATACTCCCTCACGTGTTATTTCGAGCGCCCTTTCTTTAGCTCGGGTGTCTCTAAGTCTCTCTGCTGTTTTTCGTTAGGTCCTTCAGCACTGCGCCCCCATTACTCGTATGGAGGCCGAGGGGACTATCCATGCTGCGAGGTCAGTAGGAGAGTCTTCTTCGGAGGTCGAGGATCTGCGACTTGAGCTGCGTCTGGAGAAGGAGAGGATGGTCGTCCTTGAATCCCGGTCGGCCGCCGCGGAGCTCGCCGTCTCAAGGTCACGGGAGTCTTATCACCGCCTGAGTGAGTTCTACCGAGTCATCGAGGCGAAGTTGGTGGAACTAGCCGACCGCTTTGCAGCCATGAAGAGGGCGAGGGATGCCAGCAGGCGGGATATCGATGCGGTGCTTCAGGCGGCAGAGGTTGCCGAGATCCGAGCTAGAAAGGTGGTGGCTGATTACAAAGGGTCGGACCAATTTTACGTCGACCTCGGTGAGACCTTCGCCATTGCATGGAACAAAGCTTTTGATGCCGTCAAGGAGCAGTTTCCGGAGTTTGTCGACGGTGAGCTTCGTGCTCGGGTCCCACTTTCAGTGGTCATGCCTCCGGCCGATGGTGATGAGGGAGGCGAGGTCTAGGCTGGGCTTGCGGCCCGAACTTTTTGGCTTTTCCTCCTCTCTCTTTTGTAAGCCTTCGGGTAATTTGATAAGGCTGGGGAGCCCACAATACCCTTGTAAAGACTTTTGACTTTGTGAATAAAGATTTTTTGCAGTCATTTTGCACGCGTATTTTCCTTTTGTCGGTAAACACTTGTATTTGCACAGTACCGCCTTTGTGTTGTGTCGGTTGTTCGTCTAGAGATTACGCGTCGAGTTGAATTTGTTCACTTGCCAAGTGTGCAAAGATCGGCGGGGAGACGGTATCTCCATTACCCCGAAGTCGAGGTGGAGATCACTCAGACGTAGATAGACCGGATGCCTCTTGGTGAGGTCATAATCCTTAGCGCAGGAGGGACCGTAAGGGGCCTGCTAAGAACGGGGTCGAGCAGGGTAGCTACTCGGTGTCTCTTAGTGAGGGCTTTGATCCCTGGTTTGTTAGGGTAGGGAGCTACCAGCCAGGAATAACCGAGCAAGGGCGGGTCCGGTTGCCTCTTGGTGAGGGCTTTGATCCTTAGTGCGGGAGGGGCTGTAAGGGGCCTACTAAGGACGGGGCCGAGCAGGGTTGTTGCCCGATGCCTCTTGGCGAGGGCTTTGATCCCTGGTGTGTTGGGGTAGGGAGCTACCAGCCAGGGATAACCGAGCAAAGGGTAGGCCCGGTTGCCTCTTTCGAGGGCTTTTGATCCTTAAAGACGGGCCGAGCAGGTTACTGCCCGGTGCCTCTTGGCGAGGGCTTTGATCCCTGGTGTGTTGGGGTAGGGAGCTACCTGCCAGGGATAACCGAACAAGGGCGAGCCCGGTTGCCTCTTACGATGGCTTTTGATCCTTAGCGCGGGAGGGGCCGTAAGTGGCCTACGAAGAATGGGCCGAGCAGGTTACTGCCCGGTGCCTCTTGGCGAGGGCTTTGATCCTTAAGGATGGCCGAGCAGGGTTGCTTCCCGGTGCCTCTTGGTGTGGGCTTTGATCCCTGGTATTGTGGGGTAGGGAACTACCGACCAGGGATAGCCGAGCAGGGTAGCCACTGGGCTGTCTCTTAGTGAGGGCTTCGATCCTTAGCACGGGAGGGGTCGTAAGTGGCCTACTAAGGATGGACCGAGCAGTGAAGCTGCTCAGTTGCCTCTTGGCGAGGGCTTTGATCCCTGGCGTTGTGGGGTAGGGAACTACCGGCCGGGGATAACCGAGCAGGGTAGCCGCTCGGCTACCTCTTGGTGAGGGCTTCGATCCTTAGCTCGGGAGGGGACGTAAGGGGACTGCTAAGGACGGACCGAGTAGGGTTGATGCCCGGTTGCGCGGGAATTTTCCGACCCTCCAGATGTGTGGACATTGGGAAGGGCAATAGTCACGGATAACATGTGTCAGGGACGTACGGGGGGAAGGCGGAAAGTTTTGTGAAGCCATGTCAGTATCGCCATGTAGCGGCGTGGCATTGGATTAGCTGCCGCGATTCCCAAGATTCGCGCCTGCATGCGCGAGAATCCGGGCCCTTGAAGATTTTCTTTGGGTTATAAATAGAGGGGGAGATGGCAGTTCCTCTGGCATCGCTTTCTTTGAGATGGCTGAGCGCGTGTATTTGATCGAAGAAATTATCTCCCTTGATGATGTCGCTTTGTATGATCGATCTCTGACCGAGGATGGGTATCGGAGAGTGGCTCAATGCCTAGAGGATCACTTTGGCCGTCTTATCCCTCGGCGGTCGTCCCTGCTTCAGATGCTGATGTACTCGATCTGGAGGGGGTCCCCGGGTCTGGATAATCCCTTCACCGAGGATCTTCTGGACGAAGCGCTCGACAAGGTGCGTTCGATCTTCCTGTTCGGCCTCATCTCGAAGTCCAGGCACGATCGATCCTTGGGTCTCATCCTGGAGTGTTTCAAGATGAGGTACATCGTGGGACAAGGCTCAGAGGGCGATGCGCCGGGTACTTCTGTAGCATCTCGGGTCCGCGCGCTGCGTCGGTGGGAGCGGGCTATGGCGGCGAGGGACCGGCTAAGGGAAATCTACTCCGAGTATCACCGGGAGTACTTTCTTGATCCCGTTCCACCTTTGTTGTAACTTTCCTTTTTTCTGTAAGGCTAAGGAGCCCATAGTACGTTTTAGAATAAATAAGACTCTTCTTTTACAATGTTCTAGCTTCCCTTATTGTTATTTGAATGGAAAAGACTTTTTAGAAAAATTTACATTGTCTTTGTGAAAGGAGGGGTACACGCTCATAGGTATTCATTTTACTGATACAGCTTGAGCTTCTCAGCGTTGTAAGGCCGTGGGAACTTGTGCCCGTCCGCGTCCTGTAAGCGGTAGGCTCCGCTGAGAAGCACCTCGGAGACGAGGAAAGGACCGTCCCATTTCGGGAAAAACTTATGTAGCCTGCCTTGGTCGACGAACTCTTTCCGCCGTAGGACCAGATCTCCGGTCCTAAAAGAGCGACGCTTGACCCACGCATTGTAGTATCGGGCAGTTTGCTGCTGATAGGCGACAGCCCTGATCTGAGCCCGGTCTCGCTTCTCCAACAAGATGTCCAGGTTGGTCCATAGTGTCGTGGTGTTTGCTTCGTCGTCGAAGTGTTCGACCCGGTGACTGGGTAGCCCGATCTCCGCTGGGACCATTGCCTCGGTCCCATATCAGAGGCTGAAAGGGGTTTCCCCGGTCGGGGTTTTCTTTGACGTGCGCAGGGCCCATAAGACCCGGGGCAATTCCTCGACCCAACTACCTTGGCATCCTTCTAGGCGGGTCCGGAGACCTCGGAGGATGTCCCGGTTAGTGACTTCGGCCTGCCCGTTGCATTGGGGATGTGCGACCGCGGAAAACTTCATGAGGATATGGTATTCATTGCAGAAATCCTTCACTTTCTCGTTTTCGTAGTTCGTCCCGCGGTCGGTAATGATACACCTCGGGATGCCGAACCGGAGTATCAGGTTGTTTTGCAGGAACTTGATGGTCGTGGCGGCATCCGGTTTCCTGATGGGGACGGCCTCGACCCTCTTCGTGAAGTAGTCTACTGCGACGAGAATATATTTGTGCCCGCCCGTACCAGTCGGGAACTGGCCTATCATGTCCAATCCCCACTGGGCAAACGGCCATGGGGAGGTTAAAGCGGTCAGCTCGATAGCCGAAAGGCGAGGTATGCTTCCGTGGAGCTGGCAACTTTTGCATCTCCTGACGAGCTTCTGGGCGTCTTCGTAAATAGTTGGCCAGTAGTACCCCTGGAGCAATGCCTTATGGATTAAGGTTCGGACCCCTTGGTGCGCGCCGCCGACCTATTCATGGATTTCATGGAGGATGTAGTCGGCTTCGTGGGGGTCGATGCACCGGAGCAGGGGCTGAGTGAATGATTTCTTGTAAAGGTTCCCATTACTCCAGACGAAGTGACGGGCTTTGGCCCGGAGACGGCGGGCTACTCCCCGATCTTCTGGGAGCATACCATCCCTTAGGAATTCCACAAGGGTCTTCCTCCAGTCTTGGTCACCTTCCTGCGCTGTATATACATGAAGCATCGTCGCCCTGTCTTCCACGCTGGGCCATGGCAAGGTCTCGAAGAGGATAGATCGCTTGTTGTTGGCCGAGTAGGATGAAACCAGCTTGCTCAGGGTGTCGGCTTGGGCATTGAGTTGTCTGGGTATTTGCTCTACCTGGACTTCGTCGAAGTTCTTCCGAATTTTTCTTATCTCGGCCAGGTACTTCACCATCAGAAGTTCCCGAGCCTCGAAGTGGCCGGTCACTTGGCCAACGACCAGGACTGAGTCACTGTGGATTCGAATTGTTTTCAGCCCCAGCCCGAAGGCCATGCGCAGTCCGGCCAGCAGGGCCTCGTACTTCGCCGCGTTGTTTGAAGCCTTGAATCTGAGCTTTAGGGGGTACTCCATCTCTTCCTCGTTCGGTCCCCTGTTCCCACCAAAAATTTCTGCGCAGAAGAGTCCAAGATATCAAATGACAGCGATACGCTTAAGGAAATGGGAACCAGTATCTTCCGGGCTGTTTTTTGACAAACTCCCGAATGAGAAACAGATAAATTCTGATGGTATCGAAAGCGGCTCGAAAAACCCTTCGATTTGATATATTATGGGCCTCGTAATTCATTCGGGATCAAAAGTTATGAGGAATTACGTGTCCACACGTGATGGGCCTTTAAGAACCCGCTGGAGGAGTCAAAAGATATAATAAAAACTCAGAAAAGACTCCAATGGGGCATCACGTGCTCACACGTGACCATGGGTCACGTGCAGACACGTGATGGGCTTTTAAAGCCTCTAAAATAATGAATGGAATTTAATTCTAAAAGTCAGAAAATACCTCAACGAGGTATCACGTGCTTACACGTGACCAATGGTCACGTGTTGACACGTGATGGTTAAAACTGAAAGATAAATAAGCGGCTGAGAAAGGAACCCAATTGGGGGTCACGTGCTCACACGTGACCAAAGGTCACGTGCCAGCACGTGACTGGCTTTAAAAGCCTTATAATTTAATAGAATTGAATTCTAAAAGTTTCTGAATCCTTCCAAATGGAAAAGGGTCATGGGGAACCGTTGGATTAAAAATCCAAGAGTGATTAAAAATCACCAATTTATGGAAGAATCCCAAATAAGGAAAGATTCCCCCTAAATCTAACCGAGATAACAAATAGAATATCTTTTGGATTTAAAATCCAATGGTGAATAAAATTCACTTGACAATCTAAAGGCCCAGATTAATGATGAATTCAAATCAAATCTCTCAACATACAAATCAAATCTCTTAATGAGAGATTTGCTAAACAAATTGATTCTCTTCCTTCTCCTATAAATAGAAGCCAAGAAGAGAAGAGAAGGGATCTACTTTTGGAGAGAAGAAACAGAGAGAGGAGAATTTAATTCTCAACAGGAAAAAGAAAAGAGAGGAGAATTTAATTCTCTGCAAAAGAAAAAACCCTAGGTAAGAAAAGAGAGGCTTAAAAAGAGAATTTAATTCTCAAAAGAGTTTAACTCTTATATAAAGAAAAGAACTTAGTTCTTTCTCTGGTGGAGGATCTGCAAAGTGCACATCTCCCCATGAATTGAGAATTTAATTCTCATTGGGTTGAGATCCTGCCATGCAGATCCAAAACATAGAGAAGGAATTAAGTTTTGAGAATTCAATGGTCACAAAATTATAGGAATTTAATTCCTTTGGGATAAAATTAGGGTTTTACCCTAAATAAGAATTTAATTCTTTCACATATCTGGGAATTTAATTCCTTTGAAAAGATATCAGGGTTTCATCCTAAATAAGAATTTAATTCTTTCGCGATAGGAATTTAATTCCTCCAAAATCATAATTAGGGTTTAACCCTACAAAGAATTCAATTCTTAAAAGATTTCTGTTCATGAAAAGAACTAGGGTCACGTGCCCCCACGTGACCTTTGAAAAGATCCCCTGCAAAGAACTTTGAAGCATCGCCTCACGTGCTCCCACGTGACTCCCAAAACGCAGAAAGAAAAAGCAAAGGAAATGAAAGCTTTGGGCACTCTCATGTGTTATCACGTGACCCCTCAGCAAATGCTTTAACAATTGGCGCACAGATCCCCATCACGTGCCAACACGTGATGCTCTAAAATAAAAATAAAAGTGTTTAACACTTGTTCGCAAATTTGAGGATAAACCAAAAGGAGATCTGGCTCCACATTTAGGGCGCCCTCACGTGTCACCATGTGACCCCTAATGAGCATTCTAACAGACCAGAGCGGGGGCCTTCATCACGTGCTCACACGTGATGGCCGCCAGAATTAAAAGAGTTAAACACTGATCTGCAGAATAAAATAAAGGGAATCAGGACGCTCTCACGTGTCCACACGTGACCCCTCTCTCCTTAGTGTTTAACACTAATCTGAAGACTTTGTCCTCAGTGTTTAACACTGATTTTCTTAGTGTTTAACACTAATTTGGAAAACTCTATTGGCAGTGTTTAACACTGATTTGCTTAGTGTTTAACACTAATTTGAAAGCTCTGTTCCCAGTGTTTAACACTGATTATCTTTTAGTGTTTAACACTAACTTGCTAATCTTATTCCCAGTGTTCAACACTGTTGGTCTTTAGTGTTTAACACTAGCTTTAGCCCAATTGGCTAAGTTTCTAGAGGCAAAGCCTCTCCTTCAATGGACCAACAGAGGGCCAATATTTCAAACATAATTGGACTTAGCCCAAACTGGCCATAAGTGCTCAAATCATCTTGAACTGAGCACATCTGCTCTTTCAACCAACTCATTGGTTCGAGGGTACATCTCTGAACTCCTCTGACATTTGTCGTTGTAATCCTTCAACGTCGTCAGAGAGGTGACGGGTCCCGACAACCACACAACAATACGGACTGTGGGGTCCTTAAACTCATGGACTTATGCGTCCTTAAACTCATGGACTGTGGGGTCCTTAAACTCATGGACTTATGCGTCCTTAAACTCATGGACTTATGCGTCCTTAAACCTATATTCGTCCCCAAACGGGAACATGGACCACCATGTCCCTAAACTGGAGGTGGACCACCACGTCCCTAAACTGGAGGTGGACCACCACGTCCCTAAACTGGAACAACAGAGCCCATACGCTCTTTTGTCGGATCTAAACGATCCCGTTAAGTCGATCTTAGTCCCAAACTGGACTAACGTATTCTTAACAACCGTTTAAGTTGATCTTAGCCTCAAATATGGCTAACGCATCCTTAAACCTTCAAACAGACTTTAGTCCCAAATTGGACTCTAGATCCCCCCAATCTACTTTGGTTCAAGGGTACATCTCTGAACTCCTCTGACATCTGTCGTTGTAATCCTTCAACGTCGTCAGAGAGGTGATGGGTCCCGATGGCCATAAATTTAATGGACCACTATGTCCCTAAACTGGAACAACAGAGCCAATAGCTCTTTTGTCGGATCTAAACTATCCCGTTAAGTTGATCTTAGTCTCAAACTGGACTAACGTATTCTTAACAAACGTTTGAGTTGATCTTAGCCTCAAATATGGCTAACGTATCCTCAAACCAAAACCCCAAACCCAAATCTAAGAAAACACGGATTTGGACTAATCCACGTCCTACGGGCGACGACATAAATTGGTCTCCGTATACAATCCACGGGCAACCACAAAGAAAACAAACACCCACGACACGAAGTGACCATCTGGAGAAGGAGAAAGTTGTTACCGCAATGCGGTAGCGTAATTAACTGCAGGGGCTTGCGCCTGCAGGGAAGAGCGTCCCCACAATAAAAAACCCCTCAAGCGAGGGGGAATCTGACGAAGTCTGCTACATCGGCCGCATCCGTCTAAACCTCCGATACACGGTGCCATAAATCAACTTGGCATCTTCGGAGAGGTAGACGGATAAAACCAATTAGCATCTGCCCCGAACCTCAGGCAAGACGCCCATGTCTTGTGCGCCGTTCGGAGGGGAACAGATTCTGGCACGCCCGGTGAGACCTTTTCCTCTTTCCACTCCACACTTCGTGTGTCGTGTTCGCGAATGAATCGCGGTTTGCTGTGGTTGCCTGTGGATTCGAGGTACTAAGATTTGGTGTCTTGCTCCGTGCAGAAAACACAAGATCAATGGCTTCAAACTGCACTACCTGCAACTGCAACTCTCGCTCCGTCCTTGCTGGAGGAGTGACTTATGGGCCCCAAGAGGCCTCCCTTTTTAAGATGCCAGTGGAGCAGGTAACTCAGGCCACCACTGGATTATTCTTCGGGACCATGCTCCCACCGTTGAGCTTCAATGCCCCAATGACATCGCAAGAAGCTCCAAAGAAGTCGGTTTTCGATTGGCTTGCTACTGCCGCGGCCCCTCTCAACGGGTCGCCCAGCTTCAATACCTCAGTTTTCAACAGACTGGGCCAGAACGTCTGCAAACCCGCGATACCTGAAGCTGCCATCCCAAAGCGGATAGCTATCCCGGCTCAAGCGGACGAAATCATTGGAAAGGCTCCTCCTCCCAAGAAGTCAGTTTTTACAAGGCTGGCCATTCCGGTGCTGCTCCAGGCGAGGTCCTCAAAGCTGCTTCCCCTGCTCAGAGGTCTGTCTTTGATAGATTAGACATTGCTTCTCAACGGGCGTCAGTCTTCGATAGGCTAGCACCAATAACAGTCTCTCCTCAAAACAGGGGGCATGAAGAAGCTTATCCAATAACGGAGATGATCTCATCCGCACGACATGCTCGACGTCGCCACTGGCGCCGAGTGAGGAAGGCTGGGGGCAACTCCCCCTCTGAGATAACTCCGCCAGCTCCAATGGTGGGGATCGATGCTGCTGTTCCAACCGGGAACAGCTTTGAATTGCTGAACACGGTGCGCAGAAACTCTCCTACCGCCGTACTAAAAAGATCCCCTCCTCCGGTGGGAAATGTTGCGGAAGCCAAGCCAGAACAGTCCTCTCAGCGGCTGTCCTCTAAAATCTACAAGGTCTGGCACCAAGTCCAAGACTCGGTGATTGTTCGAAATTTCTCCCGCCAGCAGAAGAAGCTGAAGGTCCGGCAGGAAGAAAACCGTCCTGTTAAGCCACAAAAGATGACGACTACTTGGGTGCTCACGACAGCGGCCCCCTCAACGTCAACCACTCAGAAAAGAAGGAGGCCAGAGAAAGCCCCAGTAAACGTGGCAGACCACAAAGACGCTAAGCCCAAACGCCCCAAGTCTGGGGGCATGGTGGTGCACACCGTATACATGGCTTCTGGAAAGGAGAAAAGCCGTGCTTCGACGGGTCACCGACCGCTCACCCGATCCGTGACGAAAACCCAGGAGCAGCAACAGAAGCTTCAGGAGATGATGATTGCAATGGCCGCACTCACCGGGCCAAAAGAAAGCCCGGAGGCATCATCAGAGCAGCGTCACGAACAAGAAACTGATGCTGGCTTCTTACGCAGAGTCCTCGAAAAGAAGGACAGAGAAGCCGCAGAGCAAGCGGCTAACATAAAGCAAATGGCGCTCCTCTTCCAAGATATGGTAGGGATGATGCTACAGCCGGACCCTCCAGTTGAAGACCCTCCGATCATTACTGAAGACGATAGAGGAGAGACATCTAATCCTCCTCCGACTCTTTCAACAGCTAAAGATGAAACCATTTCCAAGGCTGCGCTGGATGACTATATAGCTCATCAAATACGGGCTCACCAAGTGAATGAAGCGGCTGCGCAAATTGTTAGAACTGGACGACCCTATCCGGGCTGGTATGACCAAATCAGTTACCCGCCGGGATATACGATCTCTAAGTTCCACGTATATAAAGGGACAGGGAACCCACATCAGCATGTCGCTCAATTCAGGTCCTTATGCGGCAATACTGGAGGCGATGACAAATTGTTACTACGTCAATTCGTCAGCAGCTTAGCAGAAACAGCCTTTGAATGGTATTCGGAGCTACCTAATGACTCTGTCAAAACATTTGCGGAGATGGAGCTATTGTTTACACAAAGATTTGCCAGCGCCAGCGAGCGCACCCCGATAACAGCACTGATTAACGCCAGGGTGAAGCCAGGCGAAACGTGGGTTCAATACGCAGCACGATGGCGGAATCTATGGTCGAAATGCGAACAGCGGATCGAAGAAGAGCCGGCGGTGGGCATGTTCGTGGGCACTCTTGATCCGCAAGCGACCATCTCGCAATTCATGATGTTCTTCAAGCCAACTACTTTCCAGGCCTTGATTGACAAGTTGGCCCAATGGATCAGATGGATCATAGATCATCTCCTTCAAAGACGGATCCTCAGAATGAAAAGGGGAAAGGAAAAGCAACTTTCATCGCCAATACTCAACAACAGCCGAGCAACTTAAAACCGGTTGTCCGCCAAAGCAACGTACGTCCACACCCATCCCTCGAGGAGAGACTAGGACGTCCTTATTCGTTTCCTCAGGATAAAACAAGGAGACTGTTCGAGCTGGCAGTGCGCAACAGACTCATCCATCTGCCGAATCCAAAACGTCCGTTGCAGCCAGGCGATGTCAACGATCTTAATTACTGCCCTTACCACCAAGCGATAAGCCATCCAATCGAAGATTGCTTCGTCTTTAAGGGATGGATCGAAGATCAGTACCAACAAGGCAAGTTCGCGTTATCCAAAAACTGGAAGGTGAACCCGCCACAGCCTCACACTCCTAAGAAAACAAACACACTGGGGGAAACATGCTCTTTTGTTGAGGAAACTCCATGGGAGGTGGCTCTTTCGGCCAAGACCAAAAGGATGCTAAATGATCTTCAGACGTGCCCGGCGATTATATGGAAGAACCCGTTGGAACCTGAGATCATCAAAAGGATGCTGAAGCCGCGCCCAATTCCAAATATTGGTGGTGATAGCCAAAGCATTCACACCCAGCCGTCGAAATCTTCGAAAAAGAAGGAGAAATCCAAGAAGCCCGTGAAGCCTGGCAACAAGCGCACGGATTTGCAAAAACAGATTGACACGCTGGAAGAGTATAACCAGAAGGCGCGGATTCCAATCACGCTCCAAGAGTTTCTCAGCCACGTCCTCGAGGATGAAAACGATGGAGAAGACTCATCAGATGAATCTGAGGACTAGCAAGTTGTCATGTGATCTCTCACTCCTTGATAGATGATAAAGAGGCTCCTTGCACCGAGAAACCGGGGGCGGATCCTGAACCAGAACTTCTGTGGCCGTCAGACGAGATGATCGATGCCTTCCTGAATGAGATTCGTCTGAAAAGTAAAGCCGACCGGGAGCGTGAGATGGCCATATTTGAAAAGGCCAAACGCCGGCGACTGGACAAAAGGGTCGAAACACTCCCACCAGATCAAAGTACATCCGCCGCAAATGAAAGCAGGATCAAGACAAGGAAACGATTCGCCAAAGCCATATCAATGGGGATGAGGCCGCCCTCTTTCAGAGAAAATTCTCCTGGTGGTATACATTTTGATGAAACGGACGTACACCCCAACTTCTGCTTATATCATCAGAGGATCGCACATCCTACTGAAGACTGCAACTCCTTTAAGTGTTGGTGGCAAGGATATGTCGCTCATAGACAACACGTCAATAGAATAAAACGGGAAGCTCGTAGACAGCAAAAGAATACGACAGATGAGCATAAAAGAGTTGCCGGCAATTGTCATAGGGACGAGCTCGGGGGATCACGAGTTCTCACCTTTGGAAGCGATTCTGACGAAGAAACCGCCCTCAACCCTCTCTTCAACGAATTCATTTCTAAAATAAAAGAATTGGAGAGTTGCGAGAACGTTCAGCCGTACAATCTCACGCTACCCGGAAAGAATCTCGGACCCGCAAACGACGGAGCAAACGAAATGAGAAAGGAAAAGGAAAAAACGGCCTTTGTTGCCAACACTCAACAACAGCCGAGTAACCCGAGACCGTTTTGTCGTCAAAACAACAAACCGCGATACCTCAATGAGAAGTTGAAACGTCCTTACTCGTTTCCCAAAGATAAAACAGAGAGATTGTTCGAGCTAGCAGTGCGCAGCGGGCTCATCACTCTGCCAGATCCAAAACGTCCATTGCAACCAGGTGACGTTAACAATCCTAACTATTGTCCCTACCACAGAGTAATGGGTCACCCACTCGAAAATTGCAACGTCTTCAAAAACTGGGTTGAAGACCAATACCAACAGGGCAAGTTCGCGCTGCCCGAAAAGTGGAAAGTAAACCCGCCACAACAACATGCTCCGAAAAAGGTGGATATGCCAGGGGCATCATGCTCAGGGAAAGCCCCATAGACCGAAAAGTCAGTAAACTAGAGATGCGTCTCAAATACGGCGACGGCGGACCGAAACGTCCTTAAACTAACGGCGGACCGCAATGTCCTAAGACTTGCAAATGACCGAAACGTCGTTAAACTACTCCCAACCCACAGGATCTTCAGGCCGACGTGCCAAAAAAAAAACAAAAAAAAACGGTACGTCCACAAGCAAAATGGGCACGGATGAAAACCCGAAAGGGCTCCGTGAGTAAAAACAGCAGGGCTACCGGCGAGTGTTCGTGAAAACCCGAAGGGGCGCGACCTCGTTTAAAAAAAGAAAAAAGAAAAAAAAAAGAGAATAAAAAAAAAACGGTATGTCCACAAGCAAAATGAGCACGGATGAAAACCCGAAAGGGCTCCGTGAGTAAAAACAGCAGGGCTACCGGCGAGTCTTGTGAAAACCCGAAAGGGCGCAACCTCGTTAGAATAAAAAAAAGAAGAAGAAAGAATAAACAAAAAAAAACGGTATGTCCATAAGCAAAATGGGCACGGATGAAAACCCGAAAGGGCTCCGTGAGTAAAAATAGCAGGGCTACCGGCGAGTGTTTGTGAAAACCCGAAAGGGCGCGACCTCGTTAAAAGACACTTACAGGATCCTCTCGACCTTGTAAGGAGAAACCACCCGCGTGAGATCCTTACGACTCACAAGGGAGCAACACACTTAGGCATCCTCACGATTCCTAAGGAGAAATTACACTTACGAGATCCTCACGACTCGTAAGGAGAACTCTCTTATGGGACCCTCACGGCTCATAAGATTTGAAAGTCTTAAGTTACAGAAACCTCAACCTGTTCTTAAGCAACCCCCACAATCTCCGATATTGCCCTACAAGCGGCTCGTATTGACCCTTGTATACAATCCACGGGCACGAATAAATATTTCCCTAACAAAGTCCCATCCATGACTAGGGATATGCTTGTACATCAAACAACACTTGTAAGTCCTCTCGACTTATAAGGAGAAAACCCTTTTGTAAGATCCTTACGACTTACAAGAGAACATGCACTTAGGAATCCTCACGATTCCCAAGGAGAAAACACACCTACAAGATCCTCACGACTTGTAGGGAGAAATACCTTTGTGTGACCCTTACGGCTCATGAAGTCAAAAGCCTTAGCCGACAGGACCCTTAACCCTGTTTACTAAGCCACCTTTGTTCAACATCGACAGAGGCAAATGATGATTCTCTCCTGGCAATATCCCAGTTGTAGCGATGCTGATGCCTAAACGAGTATCAAATTCCAAGTCCTGTCATAGCAAATGATGATTCGCTCCTGGCAATATCCCAGTCGTAGCGATGCTGATGCCTAAACCGGTATCAAATTCCAAGTCCTTTTACGGCAAATGATGATTCGCTCCTGGCAATATTCCAGTCGCAGCGATGCTGATGCCAAGATTGGTATCAGATCCCAAATCCTCTACCCGCAAAAAAAAAATCAGTGAGCAAAAAAAATGCATACGAAATAGCCAAAATGATGGGGCAACTTGCAAACAAAATCAGCAAGTAAAAATGTATGCAAGCAAAATAGCCGAAATGATTGGGCAACTCGCAATAAAAAACAGCGAGTAAAAATAAAATAAATAGCCGAAATGATGGGGCAACTTGCAAACAAAATCAGCAAGTAAAAATGTATGCAAGCAAAATAGCAGAAATGATTGGGCAACTCGCAATAAAAACAGCGAGTAAAAATAAAAAAATAGCCGAAATGATTGGGCACCGCGAAAAATAGCCGAAATGATTGGGCAATCGCGACCTTCGCGATATAAAAGCTGAAATGATAGAGTATCGCGGAAAGAATAAAAAAAATGATGAAAGAATGAAACTTTTTGCCCTACAGATGAGATCACATCGATCCCTGTATACAATCCAGGGGCACAAACAAAGAGGGAACCTTACCTTCCCAACAGGCTCCACCAGAAAGCGAAGCCAAATCTCGACGGTTCATAGATAACCTAGAGACAATCTCGACATCTGTCGCAATATTGCAGACACAATGCCAACAAATGAAATAAAGAAAAATCCCTAGCTTTAGGGTCTCGACGTCAACATCGACAACTTAGAGATCGCCAACTGTGTTTCTCCTCACTCCAACTAGATGCAGACATGACGTCAACAACCGACCTCAGAATCGCAACGAAACGGAACCATGGCAAAGTTCCTAGTCCCAAATCTCAACGGCCACATCTGCAACCTGGAGACCAACAACGGTGTGCCTCCTCATTCCAGCAGCACAAAGATGTTACACCATCAAGCGGAGCGATGGCAAAATCCCAACTCCGCCTTAGCATTCGTCTTGTTACAGCAGACGCAATGTTAACAACGGCGTTCCTTCGCAGTCCAGCAGGATATACATGCAAAGTTAATAAAAGACCCCATGGTCAGCAAAGCGGAGTGATGGCAAAATCCCAGCTTCACCTCAGCACTCGTCTCGTCACAGCGGACACATCATCAAGCAAAGCGGAACAGCAGCAACTCCCAGTTTCATGACTCGACGATGTACTCCTACAGAGAGTCAAATCCCAACTCCGTGAAATGTGGATATAATCAGCAAAATTCCTGGTCACGTGGAACGCGGATAACGTCACTCTTTGACCCCGTGGAAAACGTCAAGAGCGAATCCTGGTCCTCGCAGAACACGGCAGTGAACCCGTGCGAAGCATCCAGAGCGGAGCCTAGTCCTTGCCTAACGCGGCAGTGAACCCGTGTGAAGCATCTAGTGCAAAATTCCTGGTCACGTGGAACACGGATAACGTCACTCTTCGACCCCGTGGAAAACGTCCAGAGCGGATCCTGGTCCTTGCAGAACACGGCAGTGAACCCGTGCGAAGCATCCAGAGCTGAGCCTAGTCCTTGCCTAACGCGGCAGTGAACCCGTATGAAGCATCTAGTGCAAAATGCCTGGTCACGTGGAACGCGGACAACGTCACTCTTCGATCCCGTGGGAAACGTCCAGAGCGGATCCTGGTCCTCACACCAACATGGAGTGATCACCACCGCGACATTCGTCTCGATACAGCAGACGCGATACCAGCAAACGAAGCGAAGGCCAAATTCTTAGCTTCAGGGTCTTGACGGCAAGTCATATAAAGCCTGAAAGACAATCGGAGATCATCCCACACCAGTGCGAAGTGGTCACCACCTTGACGTTCGTCTCGATACAGCAGATGAAATGTCACCCCAGCGTTCGTCCCCCAGCAGGATTCGGACGCGACAAAGCAAACGAAACGAAGGCTAAATTCCTAGCTTCAACGTCTTGACGGTAATTCATATAAAACCGGAAAGACAAACAGAAATCATCCCACATGGAGTGGTCACCACCACGACATTCGTCTCGATACAGCAGACGATATGTCACTACAGCGTCCTTCCTCCAACAGGATCCGGACACACCAAAGAAAACGAAGCAAAGGCCAAATTCCTAGCTTCAAGGTCTTAACGGCAAGTCATATAAAGCCCGAAGGACAACCGGAGATCGTCTCACACCAGTGCAGAGTGGTCACCATCTTGACGTTCGTCTCGACACAGCAGACGCAACATCACCGAAAGGAGTCACGGCAAAATCCCTGGTTCCAGAGCTCGACGGTTCACCAGCAACCTCGAGACAACTATGACATTCGTCTCGATACAGAGGACGCAATGCCAGCAAACGAAGCGAAAGCCAAATTCCTAGCTTCAGGGTCTTAACGGCAAGTCATATAAAGCCTGAAAGACAATCGGAGATCATCTCGAACCAACATGGAGTGATCACCACCTCGACGTTCGTCTCGACACAGCAGACGCAACATCACCGAAAGGAGTCACGGCAAAATCCCTGGTTCCAGAGCTCGACGGTTCACCAGCAACCTAGAGACAACCATGACATTCGTCTCGATACAGAGGACGCGATGCCAGCAAACGAAGCGAAGGCCAAATTCCTAGCTTCAGGGTCTTAACGGAAAGTCATATAAAGCCTGAAAGACAATCGGAGATCATCTCGAACCAATGCGGAGTAGTCACCACCTCGACGTTCGTCTCGATACAGCAGATGCAACATCACCAAAAGGAGCCACGGCAAAATCCCTAGTTCCAAACCTCGACAGTTCACCAGCAACCCAGAGACAACCGCGACATTCGTCTCGATACAGCAGACGCGATGCCAGCAAACGAAGCAAAGGCCAAATTCCTAACTTCAGGGTCTAAACGGCAAGTCATATAAAGCCTGAAAGACTATCGGAGATCATCCCACACCAGCGCGGAGTGGTTATGACTCATCGGGGCTCTCCAAAATGAGCCTAACCTCAAGTAAAAAGCGGCATGGCAAATTCCTAGCGCTTGCTCTTCCGACGGTCAAACTGCCAAGGAGGATTGCTTGAAGACGTCTTGTCCAGCCCCGGAAGGGATCAAGGACACGGCAGTCGCAGGGCTACTCGAACAGCACGATTGCCTATTGAGGAATATATCAGCTCATGCGACGGTACGACGGCCAAAACCCTAAGTACCACAGACCCTAACGGACTTCTGTCGTAAAGAGCAGAGGTTAATTGTGACGTTAGGATATTCTTGCGAGATCTGCTCGATCCGTTTCGACTCATGAGGAAATTGATGTCTTTGCGAGAACTTCTCGATTCGTCTCGACTCGTGAGATAAAGCCTTAGGCAGTAGGGATTAAAAAACCTGTTTCCTAAGCACTGGGACCCTGCAAGTCGGCCCAAAACGGTCTCTTGCATACCATCCACGGGTCTTACTCTCCAAAGTCGAATCTCGACAAGGAGGGAAACAACCGCTTACGGGTCCTCTCGACTCGTAAGAGGGAAAATTCTCTTATAGGATCCTTACGACTTATGAGAGAAAACACACTTAGGAGTCCTCACGACCCCTAAGGAGAAAATACACCTATGAGATCCTCTCGATCCGTAGGGAGAAAAGTCTTTATGAGATCCTCACGGCTCATAAAGTTGAAAAGTCTTAGGCGGTAGATCCCAACCCTGTCTCCTAAGCCATCACTGCCCTACAAAGAGGTTAAGATGGACCATCTATGAGCCACACTTGCCAAAGCTACATGCCACTGAAATGAAGAAGTTACTCATGAGCGTATAAACTACTCCACGCCAGAGTAAGACATAAAGAAATAGAAGGGTGCGGCTCATGGAGTTGAGAGTTTGGAACCATATCTCTTAAGAGTCGAGATTTGAGTCAATGATAAATGACGACGCTTGGGTCCGCTCGTTATCTTCTCAGATCAAGATTCTGAAAGTTATATGCCAACCCAAAACTGGTCATACGCTATGCATTACTCTGCACTACTTCACCCACGTACATACTTACGTGGGCAAAGTAGTGGGGGGCATTTGTTCCCGCCAAAAATTTCTGCACAGAAGAGTCCAAGATATCAAATGACAGCGATACGCTTAAGGAAATGGGAACCAGTATCTTCCGAGCTGTTTTTTGACAAACTCCTGAATGATAAATAGATAAATTCTGATGGTATCGAAAGCGGCTCGAAAAACCCTTCGATTTGATATATTATGGGCCTCGTAATTCATTCGGGATCAAAAGTTATGAGGAATTACGTGTCCACACGTGATGGGCCTTTAAGAACCCGCCGGAGGAGTCAAAAGATATAATAAAAACTCAGAAAAGACTCCAATGGGGCATCACGTGCTCACACGTGACCATGAGTCACGTGCAGACACGTGATGGGCTTTTAAAGCCTCTAAAATAATGAATGGAATTTAATTCTAAAAGTCAGAAAATACCTCAATGAGGTATCACGTGCTTACACGTGACCAATGGTCACGTGTTGACACGTGATGGTTAAAACTGAAACATAAATAAGCGGCTGAGAAAGGAACCCAATTGGGGGTCACGTGCTCACACGTGACCAAAGGTCACGTGCCAGCACGTGACTGGCTTTAAAAGCCTTATAATTTAATAGAATTGAATTCTAAAAGTTTCTGAATCCTTCCAAATGGAAAAGGGTCATGGGGAACCGTTGGATTAAAAATCCAAGAGTGATTAAAAATCACCAATTTATGGAAGAATCCCAAATAAGGAAAGATTCCCCCTAAATCTAACCGAGATAACAAATAGAATATCTTTTGGATTTAAAATCCAATGGTGAATAAAATTCACTTGACAATCTAAAGGCCCAGATTAATGATGAATGCAAATCAAATCTCTCAACATACAAATCAAATCTCTTAATGAGAGATTTGCTAAACAAATTGATTCTCTTCCTTCTCCTATAAATAGGAGCCAAGAAGAGAAGAGAAGGGATCTACTTTTGGAGAGAAGAAACAGAGAGAGGAGAATTTAATTCTCAATAGGAAAAAGAAAAGAGAGGAGAATTTAATTCTCTGCAAAAGAAAAAACCCTAGGTAAGAAAAGAGAGGCTTAAAAAGAGAATTTAATTCTCAAAAGAGTTTAACTCTTATATAAAGAAAAGAACTTATGTCTTTCTCTGGTGGAGGATCTGCAAAGTGCACATCTCCCCATGAATTGAGAATTTAATTCTCATTGGGTTGAGATCCTGCCATGCAGATCCAAAACATAGAGAAGGAATTAAGTTTTGAGAATTCAATGGTCACAAAATTATAGGAATTTAATTCCTTTGGGATAAAATTAGGGTTTTACCCTAAATAAGAATTTAATTCTTTCACATATCTGGGAATTTAATTCCTTTGAAAAGAAATCAGGGTTTCATCCTAAATAAGAATTTAATTCTTTCACGATAGGAATTTAATTCCTCCAAAATCATAATTAGGGTTTAACCCTACAAAGAATTCAATTCTTAAAAGATCTCTGTTCATGAAAAGAACTAGGGTCACGTGCCCCCATGTGACCTTTGAAAAGATCCCCTGCAAAGAACTTTGAAGCATCGCCTCACGTGCTCCCACGTGACTCCCAAAACGCAGAAAAAAAAAGCAAAGGAAATGAAAGCTTTGGGCGCTCTCATGTGTTATCACGTGACCCCTCAGCAAATGCTTTAACAATTGGCGTACAGATCCCCATCACGTGCCAACACGTGATGCTCTAAAATAAAAATAAAAGTGTTTAACACTTGTTCGCAAATTTGAGGATAAACCAAAAGGAGATCTGGCTCCATATTTAGGGTGCCCTCACGTGTCACCATGTGACCCCTAATGAGCATTCTAACAGACCAGAGCGGGGGCCTTCATCACGTGCTCACACGTGATGGCCGCCAGAATTAAAAGAGTTAAACACTGATCTGCAGAATAAAATAAAGGGAATCAGGGCGCTCTCACGTGTCCACACGTGACCCCTCTCTCCTTAGTGTTTAACACTAATCTGAAGACTTTGTCCTCAGTGTTTAACACTGATTTTCTTAGTGTTTAACACTAATTTGGAAAACTCTATTGGCAGTGTTTAACACTGATTTGCTTAGTGTTTAACACTAATTTGAAAACTCTGTTCCCAGTGTTTAACACTGATTATCTTTTAGTGTTTAACACTAACTTGCTAATCTTATTCCTAGTGTTCAACACTGTTGGTCTTTAGTGTTTAACACCAGCTTTAGCCCAATTGGCTAAGTTTCTAGAGGCAAAGCCTCTCCTTCAATGGACCAACAGAGGGCCAATATTTCAAACATAATTGGACTTAGTCCAAACTGGCCATAAGTGCTCAAATCATCTTGAACTGAGCACATCTGCTCTTTCAACCAACTCATTGGTTCGAGGGTACATCTCTGAACTCCTCTGACATTTGTCGTTGTAATCCTTCAACGTCGTCAGAGAGGTGACGGGTCCCGACAACCACACAACAATACGGACTGTGGGGTCCTTAAACTCATGGACTTATGCGTCCTTAAACTCATGGACTGTGGGGTCCTTAAACTCATGGACTTATGCGTCCTTAAACTCATGAACTTATGCGTCCTTAAACCTATATTCGTCCCCAAACGGGAACATGGACCACCATGTCCCTAAACTGGAGGTGGACCACCATGTCCCTAAACTGGCAATGGACCACCACGTCCCTAAACTGGCGGTGGACTACCACGTCCCTAAACTGGCAATGGACCACTATGTCCCTAAACTGGGACAACAGAGCCCATACGCTCTTTTGTCGGATCTAAACGATCCCGTTAAGTCGATCTTAGTCCCAAACTGGACTAACGTATTCTTAACAACCGTTTAAGTTGATCTTAGCCTCAAATATGGCTAACGCATCCTTAAACCTTCAAACAGACTTTAGTCCCAAATTGGACTCTAGATCCCCCCAATCTACTTTGGTTCAAGGGTACATCTCTGAACTCCTCTGACATCTGTCGTTGTAATCCTTCAACGTCGTCAGAGAGGTGATGGGTCCCGATGGCCATAAATTTAATGGACCACTATGTCCCTAAACTGGAACAACAGAGCCAATAGCTCTTTTGTCGGATCTAAACGATCCCGTTAAGTTGATCTTAGTCTCAAACTGGACTAACGTATCCTTAACAAACGTTTGAGTTGATCTTAGCCTCAAATATGGCTAACGTATCCTCAAACCAAAACCCCAAACCCAAATCTAAGAAAACACGGATTTGGACTAATCCACGTCCTACGGGCGACGACATAAATTGGTCTCCGTATACAATCCACGGGCAACCACAAAGAAAACAAACACCCACGACACGAAGTGACCATCTGGAGAAGGAGAAAGTTGTTACCGCAATGCGGTAGCGTAATTAACTGCAGGGGTTTGCGCCTGCAGGGAAGAGCGTCCCCACAATAAAAAACCCCTCAAGCGAGGGGGATCTAACAAAGTCTGCTACATCGGCCGCATCCGTCTAACCCTCCGATACACGGTGCCATAAATCAACTTGGCATCTTCGGAGAGGTAGACGGATAAAACCAATTAGCATCTGTCCCGAACCTCAGGCAAGATGCCCATGTCTTGTGCGCCGTTCGGAGGGGAACATCCCCGAATGATGAGTCCGGCGCCACAGCCTTCCTCGGTTGAGGACCCATCGACGTAATTGACCCACTCCGTGTAACACCCGAGCCCAATAACACTATTTCTGTTACTGGTTGAGTGTTTGACATTGCTCATTTTATTTATCTTGTTGTTTGGCTCTTATTGCAAAATTTTAACCGGCTAAGTCATTTTTGCATATAACAAATTTTAGCACCTAAAATGAAATTAAAAATATCCATATTGGCCTACTCGTCACCCCTAGCCGCGTGGTAGCGTCCGTGCGTCAAGTTCTCATCCCGTTCGGTGAAACGGGCGAGTTGGGACAACTACGCGCGCGTGCAAGTGTCCGACTTGGGGGCATGCTTTTTAATCATAAAACATCTCATTTTAAAATTTGGAACCCGCTTAAAATCCTATTATTTAAATTTCAAATTTTTGGGCGCAACCCGGGCGCTATTTGGAAATGTTTCATTTAGCGCCAAAATCCCAATTTAATAGAATATTCTAAACTATAAAATATATTCATAACCTTATACTGTTATTTATGTAAACCATATAAATCTTTTATTAATCTTCCTTAACTAACCGCCCAGCCAATCACGAGGGGTTTTAAACCCTCGTGGGCCCGCCTCCATCCCTCTCTCTACCTCTCTATCTCTCCTCTCTCTTTCACTGTCTCTATCTCTCTCTTCCTCACGTCTCTCTCTCTCTAATTTCTCTTTCTCTCTCTCTCTCTAACTCTCTCTCTCTCTATCCCCTATATAATTATTCGCGTCCCTCCTTCAGAAGCATCCTCGCGAGAAAGAACCCACCGCAACCCTAATCCTAGCCGCCGTGTCCGTCGCCGCCGCAGCACCAAAGCCGACGCAAACATCACCACCAGCCTCGCCTCCTCGCCCTCGTCGCAGCCGCTACCCCATTCCTTCCTCCTCTCCCTTCTCCCCGTGCACCTGCACCAGCCGTGGCCGCGCCCCCTGCACACGCGCTGCATCGCCGTGGGTTACCGCCGGTGACCCCGTCCTCTTGTCCACGGCCTCGCGAGCACCCCCTCGGTGAGATCACCTTCTTCCTCTCTCCTTTTCTGTTTCCTTTCCGCTGTTAACGAAATTCGTGGTCGGCAGTTCTCCTCCACGTTCACTGTTCCTCGCCGTCGACCCCGTCGCTATCGCGACCCTTGCAATCCCAGTAAGCTTCCCTTCACTTTCCCCCTTCCTTTTTCCCCTCGCTGGTTGATATTTGTCCGTGCGTGTATTGCTAACTTTTGTCGCTGTTTTGGCGGTTCGCCGGAATCCGGCCGTGCCGACGACTTGACCCGACATTCCAGCAAGGTACCCCGGTCCGCGTGGTCCCACTGTTCGTTGTTTGGATTCGATCCGTGACCGTGCGTCCGTCGCGTGTTTTTCCGCCGACGTTACGTCCGTTTTCCCGGTTCGCGAACCGTCGAGGCAAGTATCACTTGCTACATGCTATACTATACAATTAAATGTGTTTTGACTCATTAGACTTGCAAACTTAACTAGGTATAACTATTTTATCATTTGGACGCAATATGACTTATATCATGATACATTTAACCTAAAATCACTTTTGCCACTTTAACCCTAATAACGAAGTTTACCCGTTAATCACATGTTACCGTTTTAAAAGATGATAGCCGTACACATGTAGCTCTATTACATTCTGATATTGATATAACAGTATTGCACAGTCATGTGTTTTATTGCACCGCAAGGGTGCTCAAACCTGTTAATATGATAATACGACTGCACTATATTAATGCACTAATGTGATTAAATAAATTGCTTATTGTGTTTAATTCATTGTTTATTTCCTGCTATTATTCCTTGTTCGATTTTATACCTGTTGTGAGCACACCGTCGATTGTGTTACATATTGACCTGACCTTGCTACACATGATATATATATATACCGATGCACCGGACATGGTACCCTTTACTATCGACTTGACCTGATGTACCATGACCTGACCTGTTACCTGATCTCATGCCTAATGCCAACAAACCTGACCTGGAGTCCTCATGGACCATTCTTGTTGTCTATCCAGACAAACCTGACCTGTTACCTGATCCTGTGTTGGCATTAGTCCTTGACTACTGAATACCCGACCTGACACACATAACCTGGGGGTATGGGGAAATCAAACGGGTAATCTAAAGTGTAACTTAAAAGGGTATTACTTGATCCGTGGTCCCGGGGGGTAACGGGACAGAGCCATTCGTGACTCTTACATTCCTGATCCGTGGTCCCGGGGGGCAACGGGACAGAACCATTATTGGTTCCCATCTTCCTGATCCGTGGTCCCGGGGGGTAACGGGACATATCCTTTGAGTTACATGGAGGATTACTCGAATTGATTTCAAAGACTTTAGAATAGGAAACCCGATAGAACAGTTTATTTACCCTCTGCACACTACTCTGCACTGCTTGTTTCATACTATTGCTTTATTCACGTTTATTTCTGCATTGCTTATTACCATGTTCATATTATATTATTGGTTGACATGACGCGCTGACGTCTGGGTTTTGCATGGCCCAGATTCTTTACCACTGTCGCTGACCGAGCAGGAGTATTTCAGCCAGCAGGCTGATTTGTGAGTTCCGTAGTGATTAGTTTTATTTCCTGCATTTCTTTTTTCCAGATGTGAGCCCGCATTATGGGACATACTTTTCTATTATTGTATTGGATCATTTGCTTCCGCACTTATTTATCATTGACTCTTGTTATTCTGGATTTGGACATGTGTTAGTTAGTTTTTATCTTGTTCTTGATATCTCTACAGCCGTAATGTGACTGTGGATGGATACTTCCTACCTACAGGTAGCATGGTTGGCTATGTCATGTACCCAATCTTGCGTACTCTGGGAAGCGGGGCGTGACATGGTTCTTTTGGTATCAGAGACATAGGTTAGTTGGGTTGATTCTTTGTAGTTGGGTATTGTACCCGATACACGAATCAGAATACCCGTGCTTAGGAAACATATCCTACCACTTTGACCGTTTTACCATTCTTGAATCACATTCTTCCTGATTATATCAACGTGTAAACTTACTTTGCATGTCAACTCGAAAACCTGATTTCTTGTTATCTCTAGGACTTAGGCAACTTGGGTGGAGTTAAGTAATTGTGGCTATAATACCGCGGCATAGTTACAATGCGGTACTCTATTTAAGTATCTTGGAGTTCTAGCCTTGATTTATATATTGAATCTATCATCATGCTAATGTTGGGTGTTTTGATTTCAGGAATATGGCAGATAAGAATTTCAAGACGAATCAGAGGCGCGTGGATGAAGCCGCCATGTTGGGAGTGATACGTGGAATGTTGGAAAATCAGAAGAGGCATACTGAGCTGATCCAGCAGCAAGCAGATTCATTTCAGGAGGGTTTGTAGGCCATTCGGCAGTCTGTAGACAACGCTGGAGCGAAACCAGTTGACCGGGTAGGGACCGTGGCAGATTTCAGACGTTTGGTCCTACTACTTTCACTGGTCTGGAGGAGCCGTTGCCAGCCGAGCAGTGGCTAGTGGACACGGAAAATTTGCTGATTGCGGCACAGATCCCAGAGGACAAAAGAGTTGATGTGGTGCGCATTCAGCTGGTGGATTACGCCCGAGAGTGGTGGCTTGTGGAGGAGACCCGCTTGCCCAAGCCAATCAGTTGGGCGGATTTCTCTAAGAGTTTCCTGGAGAAATTCTTCCCGCGGACTGCACGGGAGGAAATGGAAGAGAAATTTATTGGGCTGAGGCAAAATGGAGCACCCGTGGACGTACATGCAGCGGAGTGGACGAGACTCAGCCGTTTCGCTGGACCCTTAGTCGCCAACGAGGCAGACAGGGCGCGAAGGTTCTTGCGCAGTTTGGATGTGGACATCCAGAGGCAGATTGTCTCCCTGGGTTTGACCACTTTCTCGCAGGTTCTTACGGCAGCCAGGGAGCAACAGAGTTTATCGGGGATGAAAGGGAACCTACAGCAGACAGCAGTTGCGGCCAGGAAGCCCGCATTTGTACCTAACCGAGATCATGGGCGCAGAGGTATTCCAGTGGATCGACGTGGGGTAGCACCAATGAAGAAGCCTGTGGTCATTGATCGAAGAAAAGGCATGATTTGTGACTACTTTCGTTTGCCCGGGCATGTGCAGAAGGATTGCCGAAGGAAGCTGGGACTTTGTCTGGTTTGTGGAGCGGCCGATCACGCAGTTGGTGCCTATCCGTCGAAGCTTCGCACGAGAGATGATATACAGAAGCCTCCGCAGAGACCGTTCCAAGGGCAGAAACAGCTGACTCAGGGACCTAATCAGGCTCGAGCTTTCACCTTGACAGCTGAGGAAGCTAAGGCATCAGGAGAGGTGGTTTCAGGTACTTTACTCGTTCATGGTTTTCCCGCATTGGCATTATTTGATTCCGGAGCATCCCACTGTTTTATGTCATCCAAATTTATAACTACGCACTCGATTACCTGCATGACCCTGTCTAGTTTTTGGGACATACACACTGGGAATGGGAAAATCATAGCTGGTAGGGAATGTAGAGATTGTACAGTTGTTGTGTGCGGACGGGAACTCTTTGCAGATTTCTTGGTAATTGATACGGGCAGCTATGAAGTTGTCTTGGGAATGGATTTTCTTGGCACTTTCCACGCCCACATTGACTGTAGGGCAAGGAAGGTAATTTTCCAGATTCCCGGACATCCTGAGTTTACCTTCACTGGGGGAAGCAGTTCTGTCGGGCCAGTCAAGTTTAGGGCTAGGCCGACAAACAGTGTTCTTGCAGCTATGGAAGTTGATAGTAATGAAGAGCCGGCAGTTGTTCGCAACTTTATGGATGTATTTGAAGATATATCGGGCTTACCGCCGAAGCGAGACGTGGAGTTCGCGATTGACCTTATTCCTGGTGCAGCGCCAGTATCTAAAGCTTATTATCCAATGGCACCAGTGGAATTGGAAGAAGTTAAGAAGCAAGTTGGTGAATTACTTGAGAAGGATTGGATTCGAAGCAGCAACTCGCCTTGGGGAGCTCCAGTTCTTTTAGTAAAGAAGAAGGATGGCACGAGAAGGATGTGCATTGATTATAGAGAATTAAACCGGGTGACTATTAAGAACAAGTACCCGATCCCTCGCATTGGAGAACTTTTTGAGCAGCTTAGTGGCGCGAGGGTATTCTCGAAACTGGATTTGCGATCCGGATATCATCAGGTCCGAGTGAAAGCAGAAGACATTTGCAAGACGGCGTTTCGAACTCGGTATGGACATTTCGAGTGTCTAGTGATGCCCTTCGGAGTAACGAATGCGCCGGCAATATTCATAGATTTGATGAACCGAATCTTTTCACCATTCTTGGACCAGTTTATTGTGGTATTCATTGACGATATTCTGGTTTACTCGAAGAGTTTGGAGGAGCATGCTGAGCATTTGAAGATCGCACTGCAGACACTGAGACAGGAGAAGTTGTATGCGAAGATGAGTAAGTGCGAATTTTGGCTGGAAGAAGTGAAATTTCTGGGGCATGTTGTGTCGGGCGATGGAATCGCCGTCGATCCCGAAAAGATTGCATCAGTTCGAGATTGGCCTATTCCAAGAAATGTGGCTGAGGTGAGAAGTTTCCTTGGTTTAGCCGGATACTACAGGAGATTTGTGGAGAACTTCGCTCGTTTGGCAGAGCCGTTGACCAAGCTTACGCGCAAGGAAGTACCTTTTGTTTGGACGGATAAATGTGCATTGGCTTTCGAGACGTTGAAGCAGAAGTTGATAAC